>JAVLUX010000029.1:21165000-22365000 GCA_032164185.1 Moxostoma hubbsi | reverse complement strand
ACCCAAAAGGGAGGTGATTGAGTGGAAATACATCACATACATCACACCGAGTTTTGCCAGCAGTGTCGCATGTGGAGAAGTCCCCGTGGTAGGTCCTACCCAGAGGGGATGGAGCTCTAAAAATATTTGCGACCGGTGGCAGAGGGGACTCTGCCCAAGGAAGATGTGGATTTACCAATGGGGACATTTGCCACGCTGTTGAGGTCGACCGGGAGTGGCTTGCAATGACTTGAGTCACAACTGACTCGCGAGGAGGAGACGGCGGGCGAGTTGCAACACGTGTGCAAACTGCCTTGGCGAATTATATACGCTACAGTCACCATGTTTTCCACATTCCACATAACACATGCTTGTCCTGGATCAACAGCCAAAGCCTCCGCAGTGTGAGAATTACTGCCAGCATCTCAAGGCAGTTGATGTGCCAAAGCAGTTGCGGCCCTTTACAGGAGTTATTACCACGACGCGCCTGGACACTTGCAGTAAGGGGACCCCTGCCTGCAGAAATGCAAGGTCTGTCCAAGGGCTGAAGAAATGGCAACAGATTGGCGTGATGACCATGCGATGTGTGCCGTGGCGCCATGACCATCTTGGAACTCGAGTCTGAAGCCAGTGATGAAGCGGTCTCATATGCTTCAATCTGAGCAGCGTGACCACCACCGAGGATGCCATATGCCCCTGGAGCCACTTAAATTGCTTCAGTGGGACCGCTATTCTCCAACTGAATGACTTCAGGCAGTTCAGCACCAACTCCGTGCACTCGCTCGTGAGGTGCGCCATCATAGAGACTGAGTCTAACTCCAACCCGAGAAAAGAGATGCTCAGTACTGGGTAGAGCTTGCTCTTTTTCCCAGTTGACCCGAAGCCCCAACTGGCTGAGGTGCCTGAGCACCAGGTCCCTGTGCACACACAACAAGTCTCGAGAATCAGCCAGCCATCAATATAGTTGAGGATACGGATGACCACTTCCCTTAGCAGGGATAGGGCTGCATCTGAGACTTCCATGAAGATACAAGGTGACAGAGACAGTACTGATACGCCCATCCCTCAAACATGAACTGCAGAAAGGGCCATGGTAAAATCAAGACGTGGAAGTACATATCCTTCAGGTCTACGACCATGAAACAATCTTGATGCTGGACGCTCATTAAAATGCGTTTCTGCGTCAGCATCTTGAATGGGAGTCTTTGCATGTCCGGTTCAGTACTCGCAGGTCCAAGATTGGCCGCAGCCCACTGCCTTTCTTGGGTACAATGAAGTATGGGCTGTAGAACCCCTTCTTCATCTCAGCTGGAGGGACAGGCTCTATTGCGTCCTTCTGCAGAAGGGTCGCAATCTCTACACACAGGGCGCCGGCGTTCTCGCTCTTCAATGAGGTAAAATGGACACTGCTGAATCTGAGCAGAGGCCTGGCAGACTGAATCGCATAGCCGAGTTGGATGGTCCTGGTCAGCCATCACGACGGGTTGGGGCGCAAACCATTTCTCCAACCTCTGGGTGAGGAGACCAAGGGACAGTCGCGTTGGATGTACCGGTGGGTGGGGCCTTGAGGAGGGGCGGAGCCAGAGGCACCACATAGAGGTGGCTCGAACCCTGAACTCGTGGCTATGTTGAGTCTGGGGACATTGAAGCACTTACCTGGCTCTGGGTACCCACCATATGAACGGTCATCGATGGGGAGAAGGGGAGCCGTCCTCGTAGTCTGTCACAACTGCCTGGGCGTGGGTGTGTTTGTGACACATCTGGGTGCGCAGGGGCGGGGGACCTGCCTCCGCAGCACCGTGCCTGACGTAAATGTGACCTCGCCCTGATACGAGCCAGCAGTCTCATCACAGAACTCGACCGGGGAAAATGTGCATCCTGGGGAATGTGAGGTCTGTGGGGGGTTACCCGGTGGAGCAGCTCCCATTGGGGTCCCCAAATCGTCCCCAGTGCTAACCGACACAGTCTCAAACTGTAGATAGAAGGACCGAGGTGGGGAGCCGCTGGGGTGGCATTCCCTCTGACGAAGGAAAGCTGCGACTGCTACGTTGCCATGGTCATGTTCTTGCAGTGAGAAAACGACCCGTCCACGAATGCTGTCTCCGCACAGGCAGCACCCAAGCATGTGAGACAGCGATCGTGGCCTTTGGAAGTGACGAGGTAATGACCGCAACCAGTAAATACACACAGATGGAAAGCCATTTTAAAAAGACGCTCTCCGTCAGTGCCACTCTTTTAGATGAAATATACTATTTTATTTGCAAGAATAAATACTCTTTGAGGTTGTCGAAGCACCCAGGGTGTTCTCTGCACTCAACCAGTGCACGTGGGGGAGAAGCCGCTGTAATGCGCCGTAAATCCAATAGCATGCAGAGGTGAATGGACCAGCAGAGCTATTCAGCTCACTGAAACACAACCGCTCGGCTCTGAATAAAAAATCTGAATGAGTGGTTGTGATTCAGCTCCTTTTATACCTGTATGTCTGGGGGAGTGGCATGCAAACTCCACTCGCCAATTTCAATTGCTCTTTTCTCACAAAAGGGGCTCCCTAGTGTCACTACATCGACACAACGTCAAGTGAGTGACAGATAGGGAACTGTGCTGTGTTGATCATGTACACAGTTCAACACCCTCAAATTATTAGCTTTAGCACTACATGCACAATTTACTTGGGATGATTTCAGTAATAAAAAAAAGAAAAACATCTTTTAAGTGTTTGCTAATTTATTAGTGCCAGTATAAATCTTAATCTCCATTTGGCAGCGTTGTTGTGTAAGCTTGTGTTAGAGAGGCCGAACTTACATCCACTGCTGAGGAAGATATGGGATTGATCCAGCAGTTGAGAATAGACTCAGGGCAATAGAGGAGTAGCTGGCATAAACATACCAGCTTTGGCATTTCACTGCACAAACAAGGCTGACCCTTTCTGCTCCCCAAAACAGCTTAATTCCAGTAAAAGCATTTTTGTTCAAAGAGGGATCAATTTCATTTGTGGGGTGATTCACTTGCACTGATGCAACCAAGATGTATCCAATGGCATCAATCACATGCATGCAGAAATTCCAAACAAATTACTTCTTACAAACTACACTCCGGTAAACCAATTTCATCAGCTCAATCACACCCTGGAAACTGATGTAAGGCATGATTGCAAAGCATCTAAAATGATTGTAATACCCTGCAAAATGTCTAGAAATTCAGAGTCTGAATTATTGTTGTGCATGTTGTGGTTTATGAACTGCTGTGAACAACCAAGTCATCAAATTATAAAATACGACAACAATTATAATTGTTGGATTGAGTTACAATGGAGCCTTCGATTCCAGAATGCATGCCATGATGCAATTATGTTTTGGGTAATACTTTGATGGATCTGCATTTCCTAGAAACTGAAACATTCAAATTAAGATGCAGTGATTTCATCTACTCTGGATCTTCGATGGTTTGAGTCCAGAAGATAGCAGTGAGAATGCTGTTTTCAGTCTTCTGTCATTGCTATAACAATATGCTTATATTAGTGTTTGCACATACTACAGCTTGACATACAACAGGTCAATAAAAATCTGAAAAAGTGAAAAAATGTCTGAAGTTCAGCTTTTCTGTGTCCCAATTTATATTAGGTTATAGGTATAGTAGATTAAACAAGCATATTATACCATATTCTTAATCATGTTGCTTTCAATGCAAGTCAGTTCACTCTGTGACCATCTTGCAAATGCTCCCAGGCAGCTATTTTCTATGAATACAAGCAGCATAAATGTAAAGGTCCTACCATACTTGAATAGGAAAAAACAGAAATCTCCAAAACGGTTGGACAAAATTGCGTATATTTTCGCTTATTTTGGGTGAGCCCAGTCCCTTATTTTGAGCATATTTTTCCAGACATGGGGTGTGTTCTGCATACAACGAAGTAACTCACCATAGTGCAATGCATCGTTATAGAAATTAAATAGCTAGTTACGACTGTTTCCCAAAACTCTAGTAACAATGTCACACATTCATCATTCGTAATAACTTTAAATTATAATAGTTCATTTACACGTACATCCGAAAGTTGTTTAATGTGAGAAAGCTGCTGAAGACAAGAAAATGCCATGCACTTTGTAATGCGACAGGTGTATTGCTCTTCAATAGTGGGGTTTCCCTTTACATTAGACTACGGTGTTCCCCCGACGAACTTGAGCACATACGCACATGCGCACACTTCAAAAAAATATTAACGCAATAATACATTAACATAAACACATAAAAGTTGTGTTCACCGACAAAAACTGTGTTATGAAGCACTTTCTCTTAACAGCCTTTAATCCCTTAAAAGGCTGCACTCATGTTTACGTGACGTTTCAGAATGCTGCTTTAAGCAAAACCCAGTAATAAATAGAAAATACAGTTTCTGCTCAGTACGAACCAAAATGAAAAACACACCATATGATGGACACAAAGCCTTTATAATTTTTTTTAGCATCTAGAATCATTTCTCAGATATATTGCATATGTACAAAAAATATATTCATAGCCTTTTTTATCACAGATACTCCAAGTGAGGAATATATATTTAAAAAGCCCCAAAGGATATGTAACAATCTATTCTGTATTCTTGCACATATATTGATTTCTTTTGGGACATTTTGCATGGCTGCATTGTCTGATACTGCTTCAATCATTGATTTGCACAGATCATGAGCTCTTTCTCGCAGTGAGAAGAATATAAAGACACCCCATTACTTTTTACACATATAGTGATATTCATTCCAGAAGATATCAACATTCACATCTGCTCAGGCGGTTCATGGGCACATAAAGTGAAGGCCTGTTGCATGTGTATTTCAATAAACTGGTTAAGAAAAAAGTAGTATTACAGATGACAGTTCTGTATAGGAAATCTACCATGTTGACAAAAAAAGAACATGCACTATGTTGTTATAATATATATTTCAGTATGAAATAGGTAGATTACTTAATTTACCTGTGGACTTGAGTTAGAACTAAATAAATGATAGCCTCTTATCAGAACCATGCACAAAAACCATGCTACAAAACCATTCCTCAGACAGATATCACAAAAGGATAACTAGCTGTTAATTAAACTTTCATTCTGTCAATAAGCTAAGAATAAAACTCGAATGAATGGGAGTTCATTCTACCTTACAATCCTACCTTATGCTGTTTTGCAATGAAAACTAAATGGTGTTAGCTACAGATGATTTATTTTCAGTGCTGAGGGGTAAAATGGTTGATTATGTAAACATCCTCACCTCAGTTTGTTCGCAATCCGATATTTCTCAAAGACTAACAGTGAGGTGCACTGCAGCAAACGGCAGCCTTTCCCCTTTGCACCGTTCTCCAGCATTTGCATTTTCCCTTTCCTTCCGTGCTTTTGCAGCTATCCCACTCGGGAATGCAACTGTATCCTGATCTGAGAAGATGGCAAACATTTTTTGTGGGAAATCATGTTGCAAGTGGTGCAGGGTGTCCATTTGAAGTCCAACTTCAAATATGTGCGCTTACACATTACGTGGGAGTGCTTTTGCAAATCAATTTTGGCATGTAAACTGTTTGTTTGCCTGCATTTATATATTTCACGTCTAAAAAATACTCGTTTTATGGTCGAAAACATTCTGAAAGCATCAAAAGTACATTGTGGACTAACACAAGAAAAGATATGTTTATGCTTTGAAGAACAAATGGTTTTGTGCAATCGAAAACAACTTGTCACATCCCTTTTCTATTCCCTTTCCACTTTGGCCATAAAAGTCTCAATTTGGTATTGCTTGAGCAGCGATGGTTAAAAGGCAGAGCATTTTCAGTGTAAGTCAATATTCAGTGTTATGGCATGTAAGAGAACATGTCCAAGTTGTATTCACTCTATCCGTTGCACTATTAGTGTAATAAGAACCATGGGATTAAATTATCTTAATCACTGCAGAGACCTAATACATTTTTATCTTTTAAGTTTTGGTCCTACATCTTCTTTGGACATAACTGGACTTAGAAATTGGCATGACTTAATGAAAATAATATAAATGGAGTTTTCAAATCTCTTTGGTATACACTCACTAAATCAGAATGAGCTTTATTGCCAAGTATGCTTATAAATACAAGGAATTTGTCTTGGTGTCAGAATCTTCCAGTGCACAAACAATACAGAGACAAAACAGATAATGATAATAACAATAATAATAATAATAAAAACAATAATAATAATAATAATAATAATAATCAAAATATAGTATAAAAATAAAAGTGAATAGAAAATAGAATATATATGAAAATACACAATAGGACAATATATACTATATATATATATATATATATATATATATATATATATATATATATATATATATATATATATATATTGACTCCATTGTGAAAAAGGCCCAGCAGAGGTTGTATGTCCTTCGCCAGTTGAGGAAGTTCAATCTGCCACAGGTGCTGCTGATACAGTTCTACTCAGCAGTCATTGAGGATGTCCTCTGCACTTCAGTAACTCTCAGGATTGGTGCAACTACAAAATCGATTATATCAGAAGACTACAAAAGGACAGTTCGGACTGCTGAGAGGATTATTGGTTGCCCCCTGCCCTCCCTTCAAGTAATGTACACTTCCAGAGTGAGGACAAAGTCTGGAAAAATGACTCAGGACCCCACTCACCCAGCCATCAAAACCATCAGGCACAAGAACGGTTTTCCCTCAGGCTATCCATCTCATGAACAGTTAAAACTGCCCTAACATATATATATATATATATATATATATATATATATATATATATATATATATATATATATATATAAACAGTTCCTGTGCCTGATGGTTTTGGTGCTCAGTACTCTGTAGCGCCTGCCAGAAGGCAACAGTTCAAAAAGGTTTTAAGCTGGGTGAGTGGTGTCCAGAGTGATTTTTCCAGACTTTTGCCTCAATCTGGAAGTGTACAGTACTTGAAGGGAGGGCAGGGGGCAACCGATAATCCTCTCAGCAGTCCGAACTGTCCTTTGTACTCTTCTGATATCCGATTTCATAGTTGCACCAATCCTAAAGGTTATGAAATGCAGAGAACATCCACAATGACTGCTGAGTAGAACTGTATCAGCAGCACATGTGGCAGGTTGAACTTCCTCAATAGGTGACGGAAGTACAACCTCTGCTAGACATTTTCACAATGGAGTCAATGTGGGTCTCCCATTTCAGGTCCTTTGAGATGGTAGTACCCAGGAACCTGAATGACTCCACTGCTGCCACAGAGCTGTTTAGAATGGTCAGGGGTTCAATGTTGGGGTGTTCCTCCTAAATTCCACAATAATCTCCACCATTTTGAGCATGTTCAGCTCCAGGTTATTTTGACTAAACCAATGAATCACTCCCTTCAACCTCCCTTCTGTGTACAGACTCCTCATCATCTTGGATGAGGCCATTGACAGTAGTGTCGTCTGCAATCTTCAAGAGCTTGACAGAGGGGTCCTTGGAGGTGCAGTCATTTGTATACAGGGCGAAGAGTAGTGGGGAGAGCACACATTCCTAGGGGGCACTAGTGCTGATTCTACATGTGGTGGAAGTGAATTTCCCCTGTCTCACTAGCTGCTGCCTGTCCGTCAGAAAGCTGGTGATCCACTGACAGATAGATGTGGGAACAGAGTTGGTGTAATTTAGTCTGGAAAACAGCTGGGATTATGGTGTTGAAAGCCGAACTGAAGTCCACAAAATGGATCCTTGCATATGTCCCTGGTCTGTCCAGATGTTGCAGGATATCATCCAAAGACCAATTTGCGTGATAAGCAAATTGAAGGGGATCTAGAAAGGGTCCATTGATGTCCTTCAGGTAGGCCAACACCAGTCCTGTGATTTTGGGTTTCTTTGGGACAGGAATGATGATTGAGCATTTGAAGCAGCATGGAACTTTATGCTGCTCCGGTGATCTATTGAAGATCAGTGTGAAGATGGGGACAGCTGATTAGCACAGGATTTTATACAAGTGGGTTAGACACCATCTGGGCCCTGTGCTTTCCTTATCTTTTGTTTTCGGAAGACATGGCACACCACCTCTTCACAGATCTTAAGTGCAGTTTGAGTAGCAGGAGTGGGGGGGATTGCAGGAGGTGTTGATGTTTGTGTGAAGTGAATGTCTGAGCGTGTGAGGAGTGTGAGATGGGGCTTTTCAAATCTACAGTAGAACATATTCAGGTCATCAGCCAGTTATTGGTCCACAACAGTTTTGGGGCTAGGAGTAAGTTGTTTCAGGCCTCTCCACACTGATGCAGGGTCGTTAGCTAAAAGTTGTTTTTCAGTTTATCAGAATAGCTTCTTTTAGCCACTCTGGTTTCCTTATTCAGTGTGTTCCTAGCCTGATTGTTCAATACTTTATCCCCACCTCTGTAAGCATCCTCTTTTGCCTGACGAGGCTGCCTGAGCTCTGCTGTAAACCACATTTTGTCATTGTTGTATGTTAAATAAGTCCTAGTAGGAATGCACATATACTCACAGAAACTGATATTTGATGTCACATTATCTGTGAGCTCATCCACATTGGTGTCTGCAGCCTCAAAAACACTCCAATCAGTGCAGTCAAAGCAGGCTTTTAGTTCCAGCTCTGCTTCATTGGGCCACCTCTTTACAATCTTTACTACAGGTTAAGCTGATTTTAGTCTATGCCTGTAGGTTGGAAGAAGATGAACCAGAGAATGATCAGAGAGTCCCAGAGCTGCTCAAGGGACAGAGCAATATGCATCCTTTATTGTTGTGTAGCAATGATCCAATATATTTCTGTCTCTGGTTGGGCATGTAATGTGCAATTTGTATTTGGGCAGTTCACGTGTGAGGTTTGCTTTGTTAAAATCCCCAAGAATAATAATAACAGAGTTCGGGTATTGTTGTCAAGTGTGTGTGATTTGATCTGCCAGCTGTTGCAGCGCTGCATTTACACATGCGTGTGAAGGCATATAAAAACTCACCAGAATAAACGAGGAAAACTCCCGCAGCAAGTAGAAAGGCTTACAGTTAGTAAAGAGAACTTCGAAATTAGGACAGCACATCTTCTTTAACACTGTTAAATCTGTACACCAACTTTCATTGATGTAAAAATATGTTCCACCGCCTCTTGTTTTACCCGTTAAACCCTTGATGTAATCCGCTCTGAATGCGCTGTCCGGAATGGCTTCACTCGGCCAGGTTTCTATGAAGCACAATGCAGCAGAGGCTGAAAGGTCCTTGTTTGTATGGGTGATGAGATGTAGTTTGTCTGTTTTGTTAGGAAGAGAGTAGAGATTCGCTAGATGAATACTCAGCAGTGCTGTTTGAAACCTGCGCTGATGAAGCATGACCAGCGTGCCAGCTCATTTACCTTGCCTGCGTCTCTTACACAACACAGTTGCACCTCCAACTAAAACGTCTGAACAGTCAAAACTGGGAAAATTGTCACCGTCAGCTTGCTCACTGGGGTTATTAATACAATTATTATTTAATTACTTATTTTTAAACAGGATTAACAATCGTATTTTATCTAATTACACAATGATTATTCGTCGACATTATAGACATTGCAGTTTTATTGTCTGTTAATGCATGATATTCTGAAAAGCTGCTTTGAAATGATGTGTGTTGTGAAAGGTGCTATACAAATAAAATTGACTTGACTTGACTCTACTCCTCCTTCCCATTCAGCTCAGAATAATATCAAACTCACCTAAGATCTGCATGTAACAAAATATCGTATCTGATGCATACAAATAATGTAACTAGGCATGTTTGGTATCATTTAAAATGTCTCAGTGCGACTGGTATAATGGTCCCTTTCCCATGTGATAACGCTAAAGGTAGTTTGTGTAGTTTCTATCAGGTAATTGCAATTTGAATATCTTATATTTTGATAAAATGTCTAAATTTGACTTATTATTGTCTATTTGGAATTGATGAATTTATTATTTTACCTGGTAAATAAATTGTTACATTTGTGTTTATTCTGATTTACTCTGAAACTATTGTCATTAGTAGATTACGTTAAGTCCATGTTTCCGCAAATCTATGACCAGGTTCGTAGCGGATCAAAGCTCAGTTTTGAGTGGAGCATGGGGCACACCGACTATGACTTCGGAGCTCTGAATAACAAATTGTCATAATTTCAAATGTACTTAGAGTGTACAGGCTCGACAGGGAATTTCCGTTTAGGACAACATGAAGTTGTCGACCAAGCCTAAATAGGGTGAAGTCTAAACCTCTGGTTATTGTAATATTTTCTAGGTGTACACAGGAGACTATGGCATGATTATATAAAGCTATTTTAACTTAGGTATTCTTGGTATATCTTTGTAAAATTAGTGGTCATGACCTCTGGGTAGAAATAATGTTACTCTAATTAAGTGTTTACTATCTAAGGGGACAAAACAAAATACTTTTAGATAAAAGGGCAAGTGTTAGCAGCCATCTAATTAGTATTTAGTCAATTACTGTTTTAATGACCAATACTGGTGTATTTGTGACTGTGAGATCTGCATACACAGCCAGCGCAAGTCTCTCTAAGCAACAAGAATTCGAATGAACGAGTGCAATATAAAATAGAGTTAAATACAATGATTAAATATTAAATAAAATATAATAATATGAACTAAGATTAGAACATTAATATATCCTTAGAAAATTTTATAATTGGAGTCAGATAAAATAAACGAGGATCATAACATGAATAATATAGTTATTTAGTTGGAACAAAATGACTTAAACTGAATGCGCATGATAAAACAGAACACGCAGGAGACCTTTAGGCACATCATTTGATACCGTCCTTGGGCCAGTTGGGTGGCTTCCCTATTCCTCCTTTACCTTATCCCCCATCCCCCTTACAATTTTATTATTAAAAAAGTAAATGGCTTAACTAATGTTGTTTAATTTCCAGTACTGATGTACTTCCTATTGCAAAAGGAAGTTGGATACAATTTTGGATACGCGTGTGAATGCAAGATGAGTCATCGTTATTGTTGGTCCACTTTTGGTCAGAAGAGAAAGACTGTACATTTTACATTTGTATATCTGCTAAAAAACATAACTGTCAACTTTAAAGGAAAACACTAGCATATAGAGTAGATGGCTTCCAAACTAACAGAATAATTCTAACTCTAATTTTGATTAAAAAAACAAACTTTAATATTTGAATAAAGTACAGTTTGATATAATGTATATCTTCCTCAGACTCCTCAAAAGACATCATCAGACTTCAGAGGAGACTTTAAGAATTTATATTAAAAATTGATTTGCATTTAAAGAATCAATGCCCACATGAAAAATAAATGAAATGATTTATAACCCCTTACTTCATTTTGTGATTCGATATGTTTTATCTGACACCTGATATTATACTGATCTATAATTTTCTTTCTTTTGCAAAAACAGGGGCAGACTGCAGCATCACATTCTCTCAGATTTAATGTTTATATGTGTTTGAACTGATAAAGCACCCAGATTTAGGGACTTGAGGAGAAATCACTGTTTGCTGTAGTAGTAGATGATAATTGTAGCAGAAGAAGGGCTGTACGGTTAACCCAGTTTAACTGAGGAACTTCTCCAGCGATAAGCTTCAAAGTAACTTTTGAGTGGTCTTAAAAACTGAGATTAGTACTTTCAGTTAGTGTAAAAAAAAGAACTGAACTTAAAAGGAAAAGTGTGTAATATACCAAATCAGCTTCCGGTTCAAGACATAAAATTCAGATTGTTTTATGTCTAAAAGAACACAGAAGTGCTGACTTGGCCAAATGCTACTAGTTCCTGGCAGGAAGACTAACTAACTCATAAAATAATTGCACATCTTTGCAATATGATAGTTTTCCTTGTTGTTTCTTAGGACCTATAAAAAACATATACCATAGGGAGGTTTGTGCTTTAACATATGTATTAAAGGGTGCTGTGTGACACTCAGGAATTAAGGATGACAAAGGATAGCTGTGTGACTGTGTTTCTGTATCATAAATTCAGTGCCGTAGTGCATACATAATGTAGCATTCATTTCCTTGAACATCCCTTATGTGAGAGATTTCTGAAACTAATGGTCAAAAGAGAGATCTCATTATATGCACTTATATTATATGTGCAAAGAAAAAATTATGTTAAAAACTAAGAGATAGTATTGTCTCTACTGTTGTTTGCAATCATGGGTAACAAGATTAACAGCAAAAAAAGAACATGATTACCTATATCATGTCTCTGTGCCTGCTGTTTTAATTATTTATTTAGTTTTTTTGTTTTCATTTTCGAGTGATCCTAGCCATATGGGGATTTTTTCATGGCTGAAATACCAATGCACTTGCATTGAATTATTGTGCATTTTCAAAAGTTATTTTGCATTTGAACTGTGCATGGTTCATGCTATAAAAAGCTTTTATGTTTGTAATCAACAACCATAGTTCCGGAATGAACAGAAAAAGCTAAGTAAAAGTTGTAGCTGGGCATGTTATAAAAAATGGGCTATTGTTCTTGCTGGAGCCTTATGGGGACAAAAATAAGCTCAGCCCATGTTCTATAGAATATTAATTAAAATCCAGATATTTTCTCAGAACCTTACAATCATTTCACTGTTATGAAGTACATGTTCCATAAACATAAGGGATTCTTTGCCAGCAAGCATTAAAGGTCATAATATTCTTAACACATCTCTCCAACAAACACTGTTTATTCATTAACAATTGTATAAAAAAAAAAATTGCGGGGAAGCACAGAAGCACATTTAGGTAATCGACAAAGATTGTCACAGAAAATATCATTTGGAAAAAAGAGATGAAAGAATGATTGAAGGAAGGGAGAAAGCAAACCGAAAACAAGGAATGCATGGCATGGAATTAATGTTGTTATTTATTCTAAATTAATAAATGATCACATTTATTTACCGCAGTTATCATAGTTACCTAATTTGACATTATAATGGTTTCATTCTGTTCTGTGATTTCTAAAGGCTGGTCGGAACAGTTGTAACAGCACACAGAAACACATACACACAGTGTTTTTGAGGTTAGATCATTAAATTCAGCCAGACAAAATTAAATACTGTATGTAACAAAATAAAATTATTTCTCTGAATTTTTTTTTCCATCATTCACTAACAAATAAGAGTCCCTCTATGGGATTGTGTCAGAGTATTTAACTTGTTAACCTGCAGTATCCTCGTAAATATTCCAAGAATTTCAGTTCTGACTAGTCTTCAGAGGATTAGTAAAGATACAGACTGATCGCACTATGAATTTGGCAACAGTATGTTGAACGTGCTGCTGAAATTGCTCTGTGCTAACCGAAATTTGAATCACTGCCCCTAGTGGCTGAAGCTGAAAGTGTTGTTGAACATATAGGCATATGTGACCTCTCGTTAGAAGGTGAAATGTCCAGAGTGCGCCAAAAGATAGTTATTTTTATTTGAAGTGATGTAATACAGTCAACAGGAATACATATTTTAATAACTCTACCCTAACCCAAACCCTACACCTAACTGTCAGTGGAGTAAACATGCAGTTTTAAATGCAATCTCTGAATCGTGCTCACCATTGTTTATATGAACGTGACTAATTCCTGGTTCTCATGGGACCAGGACCTAAAGGAAAGGTAATCACATTTTAATTCATGCAAAAATATGTGATGGAGGATTGTGCTTGTAAGTAATTTGGCAGAATGGGGTTGATTTCAGGGTACAAGTCAATTTTTGGTGTGATCAAGATTAAATATTTGTACATCTCTAAAGCACTACATGTAAAATTGTCTATAATGCTGTCAATACATTAACTTTTTACCTTTAAATGTAATTTTAAACATACAAAGATGTACACTGATGGGCAAAAGATTGGAATAATAAACAGATTTTGCTCTTAAGGAAAGAAATTGGTACTTTTATTCAAGTGGCATTCAACTGATCACAATGTGTCAGTCATATATAATACAGTCAGGAGATTAATAACGTGAAAAATTACTATTAAAATTTCAAAGATATTTTCAGAACTTCTTAAACTACTTTAAAGAGTTCTCATCAAAAACATGCGCAGCAATGACAGCTTTGCAGATCCTTGGAATTCTTGCAGTCAGTTTGTCCATAAACTCAGGTGACATTTCACCCCATGCATCCTGTAGCACTTGCCATTGACGTGGCTGGCTTTTTGGGCACTTCTCACGCACCTTACAGTCTAGCTGATCTCACAAAAGCTCAATGGGGTTAAGATCCATAACACTCTTTTCCAGTTATCTGTTGCCCACTCTAACCATTTCTTTTTTTGTTTTTCGGTTTCAAAAGTGGCTTTTTCTTTGGAATTCTTCTCATAAGGCCTGCACCCCTGAGTCTTCTCTTTACTGTTGTAACTTCTGTTCCCTGATGGAGGGAACGAGATGTTGTGTCGATGTAGTGACACTAGGGGTCACCTTTGGGAGCCCCAAACACCTCTGATCTTTGAGAAAAGGCCAATGGGAATTGGCGAGTGGAATTTTGCATGCCACTCCCCTGGACATAAAAGGAGCTGACTTGCAACCACTCATTCAATTTTTGTGCTGAGGAGCCGTGACAAGGTACCGGCCATTCCAGCAGGTAGTTCAGTGTTGTGGCAGGGTAGGGACACAATGTCTCAGTAAACGAGATGTTAACCTTCTGTCACTCACTCGACATTGGGTCAGTGTATTGACACTAGGGGTCCCTATACAAAATGCCACTACTAACTGAACTGTATTACGTGGACTGGTGGTGCAATATGGGCAGGCCTCTGTGTACCTTGTAGCCAGTGCACCTGGCCATCACGTAACCTGGGGGTGACACGTCCTGGGCGTGATATGCCATAGTGATGCGTCAATGGCCAGTGGGCGATCCTCTGTTTGAAGACAGTGCTCCTTTTCCACTGCACACCAATGCAGACAAAGAGCTGCTCGGAGCTTCTAAAGTTCTGCGTGTGATCCAAATAAATGTGCAAAGTATACACCGGACACAGCAACGCCAAGGCTTGGTCTGCCTCCTCATAGGGCAGCCCTTGCAAGTTCACCACCTGATCCCTAAACGGGGTAGTGGGATCCTTGGGCACATAGCCTGGTCAGGGTCTCAGGATTACATGAGAGTATCCCAGACTGAACTCCAGGAATGTTTCGGTGACAGAGAATGCCTGCAGGGTCCCTAACCTCTTGATGGAAGTGAGCACAGTGAGGAGAGCAGTCTACAAAGAGAGTGCCTTTTTAGCTCCACGTAGGCCCCGAAGGACCACAGAGAATTCCCACGAGGGGATGAGATGTGATCTGGGGGGTTTAACCTCTTATTGTCTCTCAGGAACCTGACGATCAATTAGTGTTTCCCTAAATCCTTAACGTATACTGCATTGTGATGTGCCGATATAGCGGCTACATACACCTTCAAGGTGGAGGGGATAGTTGCCCCTCCAGCCTTCCCTGCAGGAAGGAAAGCTCTGATCCGATTGCATATCTCTGGCATCCGTTATAACCATGACACGCCTTGAGACCTGCTCTAGGGGAACCCCTGCCCATAGAAATGCCAGATCAGTCCAGGGTCTTCGCGTCTGGAAGAACATCACTTAGTGAACAGATGCCACTTCAGGGCATAGATACGCCTCGTAGAGGGAGCACTGGCCAGAGTGATTGTGTCTACCACTGCAGGTTGTAGGCCACATAAGTCTTCTACATCCCATCCAAGGGCCAGACATGGAGGTTCCAGAGGTCTGGTCACAGGTGCCAGATGGTGCACCGTCCCTAAGATAGAAGGTCCTTCCTCTTGCGTTTGCTGTGTGCCAACCCATCTGTGCCGAGGGGAGCCTTAGTCAGGGAATACCAGAGCAGGCAGTGGGAGCATTCCCGCAAAATGAACAGGTCCACCTGTGCTTGACCAAATCAACTTCAAATCAGCTGGACCACCTGGGGGTGGAGCCTCCACTCTCCCCTGAGCATGACCTGCCCTGACAGCGCATCTGCTGTGCTGTTGAGGTTGCCCAGGATGTGAGTGGCTCGCCACGACTTGAGTCGCTGCTGACTCCAGAGGAGGAAACGGCAGGCTAGTTGCGGCATTTGATGAGAATGCACACCGCCTTGGCGGTTGATGTAAGCTACTGTCGCCGTGTTGTCCATCTGGAGCAACACGTGTTTGTCCTGGATCAACCTCCACAAAGCAAGCAATCCTGCCAGCAACTCGAGGCAGTTGATATGCCAATGCAGTCACGGACCAGTCCAAGGACTGGCGGCTACGTGCCCATTGGTCATGGCACCCCAGCCATGCTTGTAGGCATCCGTTATAACCATGACACGTCTTGAGACCTGCTCTAGGGGAACCCCTGCCCATAGAAATGCCAGATCAGTCCAGGGGCTGAACAGGCGGTGGCAGGCCATGGCTCCATGCCCATCTCTGGAATCGAGTCTGAAGTCAGTGCTGAAGTGGTCTCATATGCATCAACCTGAGCAGCGTGACCATCGCTGAGTATGCCAAAAGCCACAGGAGCCTCTGAAATTATTTCATGGGACCGACATTTTCCGCCTGAACTCTCCCAGACAGTTCAGCACCAGCTGTGCCCGCTCACTCATGAGGCGTGCCATCATTGAGATGGAGTCTAACTCCATGCCAAGAAAAGAGATGCTCTGAACCAGGGAGAGCTTGCTCTTTTCCCAGTTGACCTGAGCACCAGGCCCCTGTGTGCACACAACAAGTCCCGTGAGTGAGCTAGAATCAGCCAGTCGTCGAGAGTTGAGGATTACACTGGCTCTCGAAAGCAAACCGCAGGAAGGGTCTGTTTCGAGGTAGAACCGAGACGTGGAAGTACACGTCTGTGGCACGGTGGAGGGCGGGACCGGCGCGTGAACATAAATCATAATTTAATGAAGAACTTAAAACAAACATTTAGGACAGCAGATGTCTGCTGATTAAGCTCTCTCTCCCGATCGCCGTCTGCGAGTGGCCTTTTAACCCTCTTGCCGGCTCAATCAGCCAGATACGGGACCGGGCGTGCGCAATCACGCGCCGGTCCCGCCCTCCACCGTGCCACAACGTCCTTCAGGTCTACCGCCACAAACCCAGTTGACCTGAGCACCAGGCCCCTGTGTGCACACAACAAGTCCCGTGAGTGAGCTAGAATCAGCCAGTCGTCGAGAGTTGAGGATTACACTGGCTCTCGAAAGCAAACCGCAGGAAGGGTCTGTTTCGAGGTAGAACCGAGACGTGGAAGTACACGTCCTTCAGGTCTACCGCCACAAACCAATTTGATGCCGGACGTTTTTGCATCATCTTGATTTGGAGTCTGTGCAAGGCCCGGTTCAGAACTCACAGGTCCAAGATTGGCTACAACCCACCGCATTTTTTGGGTACAATGAAGTAGGAGCTGTAAAACCACTTCTTCATCTTGGCAGGAGGATCAGGCATTACAATCGCCTCGAACGTACCGGCGGGTGGGGCCTTGCAGTGGGGCGGAGCTTGAGGTTCCACACATGGCCATGCTGAGTCCGGGGAAATCTAAGCACTTATCTGGCTCCTTACGCCCACCATAGGAGCGGTCTGGGACAGCGGAGGAGCAGAGTCATCCTCCCAACCTGTCGTGACCATGTTGTCGAGGGTGGGATTATGCCACAGCTGGGCGTGCGGAAGCGGGAGGCCCGTCTCTGAGGCGGCGTACCTGCCAAAAAGAAATGGTGCCAGGCGGTCATGATAACGACGTCCGTGGGCACTGACAGTGAGGCCAGGAATTGAGGAAACTGCTCTTTTCTTGAAAAGGTGGGTACTGCAGCCCTCATGTGATGGGTATTGCTTGGTTGCAAGCCAGCTCCTTTTATACCAGTATGTGCAGGGGAGTGGCATGCAAATTCCACTTGCCAATTCCCATTGGCCTTTTCTCAAAGAACTTTAGGGCTCACAGGGGCAACCCCTAGTGTCTCTACATTGGCACAAAGTTGAGTGAGTGACAGAAGGGGAACTGGTGTTGAGTGGGTAGAATTCAATGAAGCTGTAGGCTGAGGACAAGTGAGGTGTCTATTTCTCAAACTAGAGACACTGATATACTTATCCTGTTGTTTACTTGTACATCTGGCCTTCCACATCTCTTTCTGTCCTTGTTAGAGCCAGTTGTCCTTTGCTTTGAAGACTGCAGTGTACAGTCAGTTTTTTGGGGGCAATTTCAAGCATTGTAAAGCCTTCATTCATCAAACAATGATTGACTGACAAGTTTCTAGAGAAAGCTGATTCTTTTTTGCCATTTTTTACCTAATATTGACCTTAAGACATGCCAGTCTATTGCATACTGTGCCAACTCAAAAACAAACACAAAGACAATGTTAAGCTTCATTTAACAAACCAAATAGCTTTCAGTGGTGTTTGATATAATGTAAGTGATTTTCTAGTCTCTTAGCAATTTAACATGATTACTCAAGTATAAAGTGTAGGAGTGATGGCTGCTGGAAATGGAGCCTGTCAAGATTTCATAACTATTTTTTGTGATCAGTTGAATGCCACTTTGGTGAATTAAAGTACCAATTTCCTTCCGAAACATCTAAATCTGTACATTATTCAAAACCTTTGGCCGCCAGTGTACATGTACTAATACTAAAGAGATTACCCTGATACACCATAAAACATGATTATTAGCATAGTTATGTGCATTGCAGCTATGCTTTTAGGTGCTTATTAGGACAAATCTCAGTGTACAAAGTATGATGGTAACCCTCTGTATTAGAGATGCACATTGTGTTGTCACTCTCTAGATACTGACACCCATTTTTTGCAGTACACAAACAGCCTGAGGATTCAGCTCTGTCCAAGTGATCTGCCAAGCTTATCAAGAGCAGTGGAGTAAACAGATGCACTGCAGGTCTGAGCTCACCCCTCAACGTCCCACCTTCCCACTGGAGCTCAACTCCTGTTTGCTGTAGTCTGTGGGTTTGTCAATCAATTTGGCTGGCCAACTGGGGAGCACTCTCCCTCTCTTTCTCTTTGAGTCTCAGACCCCTGGTGTGATTAATGCAGGTGCCACTGTGTGGCTAAAGAGGAGTTGTGCCAAAACACGATGGCAGGGCTCAGAGAACGGAACCTCAGCCAAATTTTCCGCAGATCATTTCAACCTGACATTTCATTCTCTTTCTCTCTCACACACACACACACACACTCTCACACAATTGATTGAAGAGAGATGGTGCTTTATAGAGTCTAAAAGCACTTTAATCCAGATAATTATTTAAACTTACCATGGTGGGGGAAAAAAGAGCTAAAACCAGCACAAAGGCATGGTCACATTTACCTTTGCACTCGCAGGTGAAGAAGGCATGAATAGATGTGAAGCAAGTGTGAAACTCACAAAAACTACTTGCAAGTTTAAACTACTGTCAAGCAGCATCATTTTTTATGATGCACTGTCTACTCTTGGAAAGTGAAGTTATAAAGAAACTCACCACTAAAATTATTTTCTCATTGTAACACAGTTCAACGGAAAGGAGGAGGCGAGAACTGGCTTGGCAATATAGTTTTAATGATAAACTTAAACAAAAGACACAAACACACATGACGGACATGCCCGTAAACGATCTCTCTCTCCCGCACCATCTTCCGCAGTCGGCCTTTATCCCTCTCGGAGGCTTGATTAGCCTGATAAGGGACCGGGTGTGTAGAATCACGACCCGGCCCCGCCCTCCACCCTGCCACACTCATCTATTGCAAATATTCAGTGTAGCTGTGTACGAAGCACCAGTGGTCACTGTCAAACCAAGTAACTTTCTATTTCCTATCAATGCTGCGAATATGTGTGTTACAGTTCACCAAACTTTAAAATCATGCAAAATTCACATAGAGAAGACATAGTCTTCTCCACCAGATCTCCATCAGGCACACAACAATAGCCCAGCAACTAGCTGTTTGTATTGACATTATTAAGCAGAAGGCTACATTCAGACAGTCAGTGTTTGGGATTGATGACCATATTTACTGACAGATGCAACTCAAGAATTGTTCATACAAAAGCTTAAAGGAATGGCTTGAAAATTGTCTGTATGAATGATTAACTCAAGTCAAGACACTTTTCTATTCCTGTTATTGCCAAGTCCAATCGAGACACAAGTTCCCCTTTCCTTATTTTTAAGTAGATTTTCTTATTAGGATTTTTTTATTTGGGTTTCCTACTGATTTTTCTTATTTGGGTTGCAAAATAAGAAAGCGTTTTGGATGAAAAAGTGACTGAACCTCCAGATGACAAACAACTTATATCTTCATCTCTGAGAGTTACCAGCACAACATTGAATATAACCATATATATATCACTCTAAAACACTATAAAACTGACAACTGTATTTTGATGCTGTGTGAACGTAGCAGATTATTTACAAGTTGTTTACAACTTTACAAGTAAATTATAAACAAATTCATAAGATTATGGTGAATTTAAATATCAAAATGTCCTGTTATACATTAAATTCTTGTAAATCCAAGCAATATTTAATACTTTTGGAAATCTAATATATAATAATCTGTTGGAAATGGAGTGTTTCAACCCCACAAACAGTACTTTTTGGACAATTTCAGTGCAATTTGTGCAAAGCACCCATTGACAGCATTTCTTTTCTGTGCATTCAAAATAACCCAGATGGGGCAGGGTGGAGCATTTGTTTGTGAAAAGTAACATCATTTAAGTACTGATTACCATTGTCCCATGACTGCTAAATGAGTTGAGTGATACAAACATCATCTGCAACCTGAACTTTTAATGAATTAAATCCACTCAGCTGCATAGAGAGCTATAACATGCTCATTTGCTCCCTTGATCCCTATTTAGATAATAACTTAACATCCAGTGTGTTGTCTGTCTGCACTGGTCACAGAGTAGTTCGAAATGCACCTTATTTTAATTCTAACTCCATATAAAGCCTCTGAAAGCAAAATTGTTCAGCTTTTTGATGAACCCATTGATTCTCAATGTGATAGTGCACAGTAAATATAGGATTTCTATAGAAAAAAAGCGCTAAAGTACACATTCGTGTACATTGTGTTTAACAGCGTGTCGTTTCACAATATATCACTCAAATTTTAAAAATGGCACATCTGATGAAATCAGAGACTCTAATCTTTTAACTCAAACTCAATGTAAATACTTAATTAGGTTTCTTAACAGATGTAGTTTTGTTGGCATTCCTGCCAAAGACAAACTCCACACCATGTTGTTTTGTCACATGACTCCACACGTCGGAAGTTTAAACCTTTACTGAGTGTCTCCTGAACTGAGATTGGTTTGTTTAAAAGAATTTAAATTATGCGCTGCATATAGCAAAGCCAAAATACAATGGCCACCATGTATATCCAGGGTAACATGAGGTTAAAAAAATTCAACATATATGTAGCTTTACAGAAGCACTGCAAACTGTAACATAAAATGGCATTTCTGTATTATGAGAAAGTCTAGATTTATGCCTCCAATACGTGAGGGGAAGTTATGTACCTAAGACATGTTACATGTTAATAACATAATAAATCAGAATCCTTTGTTATGAACTGTCTCTCCCAATTGACCGATGCCTTAAACACAGTGACTTTACAACCTGTATATGCAGGGTAAAACATCTTACATTCTGTGTTACACTGAGAATTTCTGGCACTTCTCACATCTGGGCCACCGATCTTTGTGAGATGCACTATGCACCCTCAAACGCTCCACACAGAGCTATATTAGATTCCCTGGTTTCACTCCTTGCTGTGGCTCTAATCTGATTGCAGTGTCACCACACTGCCCAATGTGCCAATTGGATTGACTTACTCAATTTGATAATGTGAAAGAAAGAATATGGAAGACATAAATGTATGTGAGCCGGGATAGGTAAGGACATTTCAGCTTTAAATGGGAAAAAAATGTGTTATGGTTTAACAGAAGTCACCCATGTTATGAGCTTCCATCTAGTGTCGGGGTGGAAGGTTGGGTGAAGAGCAAAAGCATGGGGATTATATTTTGCACCTAAAGACTTCTCGGGCAAGTCATTAGCAAATGATAAGAAATGTGTTGTGGGTGAGGCTTAAGATATGAGAACCTAATACTTGTTTAGACAAAAAGCAAACACAAGAGAGATGTTCTGAGGGGGGAAACACTGTAATCCCTTATAAGCTATGCACTTACTGTAGAGGGATAGTTCAGACAAAAATTTTAATTCTGTCATCATTTACTCATATGTATATAACCTCACGAGGGTGGGACATTCATTAGGTTTTCTGAGGTGACAGAAATTATAAATAATTTTAACAATCTAGTTTAAAACATGTGTCAAAATGTTCAAAGAAATGTAATAGTTGTCTGAAATTTTTGAAAAACTTTATACAAAACAAATATTAAATGACTTTAAAAATGTTAAGTGATGTAACCATCAAGAAAAATGTATTAAAATAAAAAATGTTGCACCTTGAATACATGTGCATGTGAACTTAATTATTAATTAAAAACAAGAAGTTTGAATCATGAATATCAAGAGGTATTCTTAGGGTTACTCCATTTGACCTGAATAAAATGTGCCTATTCATAAAAATTTCAATATATATATATACACACACATATACATATATATATATATATATATATATATATATATATATATATATACATATACTCACCTAAAGGATTATTAGGAACACCATACTAATACTGTGTTTGACCCCCTTTCGCCTTCAGAACTGCCTTAATTCTACGTGGCATTGATTCAACAAGGTGCTGAAAGCATTCTTTAGAAATGTTGGCCCATATTGATAGGATAGCATCTTGCAGTTGATGGAGATTTGTGGGATGCACATCCAGGGCACGAAGCTCCCGTTCCACCACATCCCAAAGATGCTCTATTGGGTTGAGATCTGGTGACTGTGGGGGCCATTTTAGTACAGTGAACTCATTGTCATGTTCAAGAAACCAATTTGAAATGATTCGAGCTTTGTGACATGGTGCATTATCCTGCTGGAAGTAGCCATCAGAGGATGGGTACATGGTGGCCATAAAGGGATGGACATGGTCAGAAACAATGCTCAGGTAGGCCGTGGCATTTAAACGATGCCCAATTGGCACTAAGGGGCCTAAAGTGTGCCAAGAAAACATCCCCCACACCATTACACCACCACCACCAGCCTGCACAGTGGTAATAAGGCATGATGGATCCATGTTCTCATTCTGTTTACGCCAAATTCTGACTCTACCATCTGAATGTCTCAAGAGAAATCGAGACTCATCAGACCAGGCAACATTTTTCCAGTCTTCAACTGTCCAATTTTGGTGAGCTCTTGCAAATTGTAGCCTCTTTTTCCTATTTGTAGTGGAGATGAGTGGTACCTGGTGGGGCCTTCTGCTGTTGTAGTCCATCCGCCTCAAGGTTGTGCGTGTTGTGGCTTCACAAATGCTTTGCTGCATACCTCGGTTGTAACGAGTGGTTATTTCAGTCAAAGTTGCTCTTCTATCAGCTTGAATCAGTCGGCCCATTCTCCTCTGACCTCTAGCATCAACAAGGCATTTTCGCCCACAGGACTGCCGCATACTGGATGTTTTTCCCTTTTCACACCATTCTTTGTAAACCCTAGAAATGGTTGTGCGTGAAAATCCCAGTAACTGAGCAGATTGTGAAACACTCAGACCGGCCTGTCTGGCACCAACAACCATGCCACGCTCAAAATTGCTTAAATCACCTTTCTTTCCCATTCTGACATTCAGTTTGGAGTTCAGGAGATTGTCTTGACCAGGACCACACCCCTAAATGCATTGAAGCAACTGCCATGTGATTGGTTGATTAGATAATTGCATTAATGAGAAATTGAACAGGTGTTCCTAATAATCCTTTAGGTGAGTGTATATATATTACTAATACTGTGCAAAAGTCTTAGGCACATAAGATGTATCACAAAAGCATTTGTCTTAAGATGGTTATTTATATCTTCAGCTTTAGTGTGCTAATAGAAAATATACATGTTAGACTCCCAAACATTACTTTTGCATTACATTGTGTCAGTCTGAGATTACATAAAGAGACAGAAGCAATTTAGATAGCATAGATAGATAGAAGAACTGTGGCAAATTCTCCAAGAAGCTTCATCCTAGATTGGACAATCCTATATGCAAACAACCAAGAAAAAATGTGCCCAGGTGTAACTAGGAGATTTGGTGCTGTTTTAAAGGCAAATGTGGTCACATTGAATATTGATTTAGCTTTTTTATGTTCACTGGACTTTGTATGACATTAAGTGATATGAAATGAAAATATGAATGAAAACTGTCAATATTTTGAAGACATCCTCACTATGAAACATTTTTCACAACTGCCAAAAACTTTTGCACAGTAATATATATATATATATATATATATATATATATATATATTTTAACTTCACCCAAAGGGGTCTCCTTTGTGTTTTAGATTTCTTTTTTGTCACATGACAACATAATTTGTTAAATTAATTGACTTTGATCTAGTTGATTATTCTTTTCTAAAAATGTATAATTTTATATTTATAAATATCAATAATTTTAAAAAATTAACTATACCTTTAATAACTTTCTGGCAAGTCATTTTCAGGAGAGTTAACAGTGTAGCAAAACATCAAACACTGATCAGCTTTTGTCCTTGCAAGCATAATTTTGCTATTTCAATTGCCAGGCAAGTTATGGGAGTGTGGAGATGCATGCAAAGTGGTCAAAACGGCTGGAGAATCAGGATGGATTAAAGTCATTGATGAGTGTTCACCTGGACCTGATGTGGGATCCAACTCTCTCATTTTTCCACTTCATGGCCTGTCTTCAGTGAGCTATTGCACCTGTCGCCTCTGGTTTTGTGATCTACGCCTCTTCGGACATCGGCCAAGTCATAATGCAATGGAACAAACCCAGATTTATGGATTACTGGAGCAAGTGGCAGGTAATCACACTTTAAGAGGGGGGGGGGTGTAAAATGATCTATTTGAGAGCCAAGCTAGTTTGTTCACACAGGAAATCACTGTAAAATTAGAGGTATTTTGTGCCCTTGCAGATGGTACTTTCTCATTTTCAAAACCTTGGCTCTGTTTACACATGTACACATGTTACAAAGCCAAACTAGATTTTTTTCTAATGTTTTTGAAGAATATATGAATGGTGCTTGCTCATGGAAAACTCACTGCCATAATGTTAGGGTGTTGTAGGTCATTACCTGGGTATTGCTATGCTGTTTCTAATGAGTTCTGAATGTTTTTTGTGCATTGCTATATGGTTGCTAAGGTGTTCTGGGTAGTTGCTAGGTAGTGTTTACTCCAAAGTCAATAATGTGGCTTAGGTCAATCCTTTAAAGTAAGTCTATGTATTTTTTTTGTTTGTTTTTTTTTGTTATTGCCTGCTAGGTGAAAGTCTGAAAGAAGTCATAGACCGCCACTCCTCAACAAGCTGCATAATTTGAGGTATAATTCATGATGGTAGCACAAATGAAGCGGAATGAGTTACACATTAAAATTTAAAACTTAGGGTTAAGGACATGTTTAAAACTCTAACCCTTATTGTAAGCATTAATAATAGTATTGCTGGTCTTAGATGCTTGTCTAATTAAAATATGTTGAAATAAAATTTCAGAAAACATTAAAGTAATAAACAAGGAAAGATAAAGGATAGAAGGATAACAAGAAACCAAAACCTCATGGAAAAAATGTAAAATCTTGTTAAAAGATCTGTTGCAATAAATGGGCTGGTCACTGTTGCCTTCACTGGCCCCCAACATTAACTTCATCTATCAAATCCCTCATGTTACGGTAGCTCTGGTTGGCTGCAATTTATTACTCTTTCTTACTGTCCTCACATCACAATATACCATCCATTTCAGACTTGCTAACTCCTCCCACCCCACTACTCCCAAGATTTGCCTCCTAGGGAGTAATAATGATATCCTCTAGGAAGAAGAGAGAAAAATATCTAAATGTGCACTGCACAAGCTGAATATCACAGCATTTCTTACCCCATTTGAACCTGTTGACCTCTGAAGCCATGAAGAAGTACGATTCTCACTGAATTCTGATAGATCCAATGTTTTTTTTTTTGAGGCATCAATTGCCTTGCTTTGACATGGTCAAAGATCCAAAATCAATGGAAACAGTCAAAGAGTGACCTGCAGAACACACAGAAAACTCCTGTGGTGATTAGAAAGGCTTACAGTTGATAAAGAGTGCTTCCAAATTAGGAGAGTTTAATGTTGTTAATGTTGTTACATCTGTACACCAACTTTCATTGACGTAAAAGCATGGTGGAAAGCATTTCCCCGTTAAATCCGCAATGCGAACCGCTCTGAACAGCTGAAAGTCTAGCAGATGAAACACATTGTCTGGAATGGCTTCACTCAGCCAGGTTTCTGTGAAGCACAAGGCAGAAAAGTCCTTGTTCGTACAGGTGAGGAGATGTAGTTCCTCTGTTTTTTTAAGGGAGAGAGCGGAGATTCACTAGATGAATGCTCGGCAGCGCTGTTCGAAATCCGTGCTGTAGTAGCTTGACAAGCATGCCATCTCACCTGCGTCTCATAGTGGGCTTAAACATCACAGCTGCGCCTCCGACTAAAATGTCCAGCAAAATGACTGAATAGTCTAAAACCCGGGAAAAGATAGTCTGGAATCTGCTGCCGAATGTTCAGCAGTTCATCCCTGGTAAAACGGATTGGAAAAAAATTACTAAAAACAGGTCAAACAACCAAAAACAAAAAGGAACTGGAGAGCTCCACACTGAGGCTGCCATCCGTGGCACCATCTTGTATCAATTTCAGGGACACATACAGCATTCTCAGATGACTAGAAAACACAGCTCTCGCTCGTCCTGTGAATAGTATGTCAGGGGGAAAGGTCGTATCAGTGCACAATGAGATTTCAGTGTTATTAACTGCAAAGACCCCGCCAGAGACACCTAAATGGCAAAAAACATAGAGAATGCATTAGCGGCGCTTGCTTGTACATGGGACATTTTAATTAGCTGCTCTTTAATTCATGCTGACCTTCTCTGATCTCTCATCAGCCAGCTAGCCTGCTGATAATAGTCTGTCAGTCAGGTAGCCTCGGCTGGGCAGCTGTCTTAACATAGTTCATCTTTGGTTCATGGCAAATAGCAGGTACTACATAAAGGCGAAACACCAGTTCAGATTCCGTTGCCTTGCTAACAGTTTAAATTCCATCATTTACTTACCCTCATGTCTTCTAAAACCTGTATGACTTTCTTTCTTCCGTGAACACAAAAGGGCTGATTTATAGCAGAACATGCTGTGCAATCTGCTCTTTTTCATACAATGAAATTGAATGCTGACTATGGCTGTCAAGCTAGATTTTCAGGGAATAACAACTTATTTCAGTGTGTTCCATACACAAGCTATCATATGGCTTCAGATGACTTTAAATATTGTGCATGGGACATTTTAAATACTTTATGATGTTTTTATTATGCTTTTTGTAGCTTGAAAGCCCGTGGTCGCTATCCACTTTCATTGTATGAAAGAGAGCAGCGCGAACATTCTTCAGTTAGTTCCATGGCACTATTGAGTATGAAGTGGATAAATAATGTTTTGGAGTTCATTGAAAAAGGAAAATGATGTCAGAATTTTCAATTCAGTCATTTCAATCCCATACACATAATTTATTCTTTTTTATTTTATTTTCGTGGATCACAAAAGGAGAAAAGCCTCCGTCACCATTCACATTCAATTTAATCTTTTTTATGCATTCAAACAATGAAAGTGAATTTTGACCAAGGCTGTTACTCCTTATTCTGCCTAACATCTCACTTTTGTGATGCATAGAGAAAATAAAGTCATATGGGTTTGGAACAACATGAGGGTGACAGAATTGTAATTTTTTTAGTGAACTGTCCCTTTATGTAGCTGATCTGAGAGGCCATCTTAATGCTGT
Source organism: Moxostoma hubbsi (assembly GCA_032164185.1). Classification (NCBI taxonomy): domain Eukaryota; kingdom Metazoa; phylum Chordata; class Actinopteri; order Cypriniformes; family Catostomidae; genus Moxostoma; species Moxostoma hubbsi. Next base: position 22,337,201 of record JAVLUX010000029.1, on the reverse strand, counting down.
TCAAATCACTCTGGAGAAGTGGAAACATTCATTATTCAATTATGAGTTCCGGGCTTAATGTGTTTCCCTGCATAAAACATAAATGCACAATTGATGTAACAACTCTTCTTATCCAACCTGCTCCCTCTCACCACCCATATGCTGCATCATTTATGTGACTTTTATCTTGAGCTAAACGCATAGACCAAATGGGACTAAATGACAGAAAAACCCAAAACAGAAGATGTGTGAGGTTCACCAGTGCCAACCATCATGGCACACAGCTGGTGCCAGCTAAAACCCTCAGGATTGCCATCATTACATTGGTCATAACAACACAGCTGGCCACACTATTTTCCAAACCCATTGTTAATATGCATTCAGGAAGAGTTCTGTTTACATTTTTAGTTAAAATATACACTTCAGCAGCAAGATAACACATGCAATGGTGTACAAAGTTCTGAGACCACTAGAGAAAATCTAGAAAATAAAAAAACTTTTTTTATGATTTTTATATTTATTATTATTACAATTTGTTTTATTAGCATACTAATTTAAATGGAAAAGATTAATTGTAAAATTAACCTGTATTCAGAATTTCAAATGTGGCATGTCCTATTTGGGCACCCAACAAGTATGGAATTCACAAGTTTGTGCCCATCCTGATTATCTATGTTTTCCCAGCATGTAAATGTGATTCCCAAAAAAGAGTCAATTTGCTAAATTATCAGAGAGAAGAGGGAGAGAGGGACTACAGTGCACATATTTTATTCACCATTTTGCTGTGATGGAATTTTTAGGCAGGCTCATATATAGAATTTCATATTGTGGATACTTTTCTGGCAATTTTATGGTCTGTTATTTCCCTTTGTATTATCAGAGTGCAAGTCTAGCTAAATATAATCCATAAAAATGGTGACGCTTCCTAAATAATACTTGAATGTAGAGCTCTGAAAGCCATATATCGAAAGATATTTTTTAATCTTCTTTTACCCGGGATAGCCCCAGAATACCACTGGTTAAAAATAAGAAGACTGAGGAGTCAAATAGAAAACAGAACACCAAAAGGTAGGAAAATTTTAAAAGTGCTACACATAATGTATGCATTTGTCAGTTGAATGCTAGGGGTAAAGGTTACTTTGCAGGTGAGGGATCACTGCTTAATGCATTGTGTTCATTCATTCGTGTTCATTCAAATGAATGCACGGTGTGTTAGAGTTTGCTGTCTGTTCAGACAGCTTTAAAAGAATCTGCCATTTCAGGCCTTATCCTCACATAACCACACTGCCACGCTCCGCTGGCTGAGCCTACACTTCCTCTGCAAAAGACACATCAAACAACACACCCAATAATTTAATTCTTCCACCGCAGAAGTGTTGGAAACGAGTGTGGGCCGGCCTTCAAAGCACTGCGGCATGATGGTGAACACGGTTTTGTTTTTCTCTGATACTGAAAAATAGCTGGACATTCTCAAAACAGAAAAAAAAAAAATATTGGAATAACTTTGTACAAAGCACTGATCAAATGAGCATGAATCATGCTGAATACCAATACAGTCCAACTGATGAAGATAAAAGCCCAGGTTCAACTAAATAAAAACTTCAGTCAAGCCTCAAAAGAAAAATGTATGTCACGTGCACACATACAATGGTTCAGCTCCAGAACGTAGTGAGCTGAATATGAAGGGAACATTTTAAGGGACAATAGGCACGCACCTGACCCGAAGGCAATTTCAAAAGGCAGATACAGTAAGTACATTTTTCTCCCCAATTTGGCATGCCCTATTCACACTGCTCACCTCAGTCCGGGTGGCGGAAGACAAGTCTCAGTTGCCTCCACTTCTGAGATAGTCACTCCATGCATCTTATCATGATGCTTACTCTTACACTTACTCACAGCATGTGGAGACTCATGCTACTCACCGAGATCCACGCACAACTTACCACGCGCCCCATTGAGAGCGAGAACCTTTAATCGCGACCACAAGGAGGTTACCCCATGTGGCTCTACCCTCCCTAGCAACCAGGCCAATTTTATTGCTTATGAGACCTGGCTGGAGTCACTCAGCAAAACCTGGATTCGAACTCACGACTCCAGGGGTGGTAGTAAGCGTCAATACTCGCTGAGCTACCCAGGCCCTGGCAGATAAGTTAATTAAGCTACCAGAATGCACCACAATGAGCTCTGTGGAGAAAATAAATCCAAGACAGACGAGGTGAGGGAAATGATAATTAGAAATAAACCAGTATTTCATTCAATACAGAAAAGTATTACAAAATAGTTCAGTGTTGTTAAATATCTATTATTTCTAGTCTTTCTAGCAAGTCAGTCCAATGGCAGCCATCTTTGGAATGCTCTCGGGCAGCTATTTTTCTATGTAAACAATCGGCATACAAAAGCAACTCCTATCTACTTAAATGTGGAGTCTTACAGAAATCAAGAGAAAGAACATATTTCATATCAGCAGTGAAATCTGACAAAACTGGAATAATAATTTGTGCTTCTTTACCTCAGATAACGCAAAAAAAAAAAAAAAAAATCCAGCTTGTACTATAACTAATACATATGCACAATACAATGGATTTGCCAAGTTAGTGATATCACATCTTTGAAAGATATCCAGAGTTTTGTTTGAGGCACTTAGTAGCAGGTAAACTAAATATATTTGACAAAATAGGGCTGATTTCCAAAAAGCATCACAAGCTTAAGTTGATCAGAGAGACCATTGGCACCAGTGGTTTCTACAATCTACTTAGGCTTACGATGCTTTTGGGAAAGGCTGCCCAGACCTTATGCAGTTTAGTCAAAGTTTAGACTGTAGTAGGCAGCTCTCTAGTTTTTGGAACTGAGCTAATCTTTTTCTGTCTCCTTTAATGATCAAACAATAAAACTTGCACTTCTGGTAGCATGAAGTGACAACAGCTGTGGAAAGGTGTGATGACGGCAGTAAAAGAGCAAATTTCACAGCAAAGAAGATTCAATGAACTCACAGTCACTGTCGGGCCACATAAGCTACTTCAAACATTGCCAGTGTTCAAAAACTCCACAACCTTTTACCAGAACACAGTAGACGTTTACCCTGCCCTGGTCAGCCTGAGTCCTCCCACCGGCCTGTTTCCTCTCTACTGTGCCTGCAGTTTACAAAGTAATCTGCTGCTGAGAAGACAAGCATCAGTGAGGCTTATCTAGAGCTTTCAGGTGTGTGCAGGAAAGAAGAGAAGATGGAGAGAGAGAGAGAGAGCACAATCACGCACCAGTGGTGTGTGGTGGACTTTTAAAATGAGAAGGCAGATTGCCATCTCATGGTTCAGTTTTTTTATTTAATTATTTATTTTAATTTTTTTCATTTGTACTTCACTTCCATTTGACATTTACATAGATTTCATGTCAAAGCCATACAGAAATCTGATATATCACAATATATTACATGAAAAAAAAAAACAGGTCTATATGAAAAAATATATATATAATATAAAAAGTCTCATACTGTTCTTGCACATATATGCAAAAACAAATATTTCAAAATACTTTAAAGATTTAATATTTGTAATATATTTTTCTATCATAGTGGAATTTGAATAGGCTATATTGTATATATATATATATATATATATATATATATATATATATAAATAATCTTTCAGTTTGCCTATTATTTTTTTGTAGTCACCATATTTTCGAATCAGTCATCTACTCCTCTGTAATGATGACATAATGGCTCGGTACTGTACCTTTAAGAGTGAGTGCAAATTAAAACTAAAACTGCTAAAAACTGACTCACTGACACACCATTACATGTTTTAAGTAATTTCAAGTTCATTATGATTTGGACGTGAACAAAAGTGGAGTTAGATGTTAACTCTGTAAATTGTTCATTCTCTTCCATTAGCCCATTCATAGCGAGGCCTGCTGCGAGTACGAGAGAATGAGAAGGCGGGCATGAACGTATTCATTGATTGCCTACCTTGCCTCCTCGGAGAAAACACCACTGTCATGCACACACACACACACACACACACACACACACACACACACGCAGACCTGTGTTTACTCCCCCAGCGCAGGAGTTGCATGAAAACAGTGTGAAACAGGATCGGCCAAGTGTGGAGGAGCCACTGAGAAGGAGATCAGCATGAAAACATGACTGCTCGGAAACGGATGAAGGCCGAAGGTAAATTCACAGTGCTGTCCTGGCTCTGCCACACATTCTATATTAAAGGAATATTTTGGGTTCAATACAAGTTCAGCTCAGTCTACCGCATTTGTGGCATAATGTTGATTACTATGTTGATTAAAAATAATTTATAAAACAATTTACTAACCTTTTCTGTGTAAAATTATATCCAACTTTGTTGCCATGACGAAGTAATGCCGTAAACCCTAAAATGCTGGTAAAAACGACAATTTAAACAAATTTACAGCTCAAATAATACACAAGTTTTAACAAAAGAATTAATTTAAGTGCTTTTATAAAAAAAAAAAATAGAAAATATCTTTTTATAATAAAAAGTGCTTTTTTTTGTCTTTAAACCTTTCAAAAACTAGCCTTATTCACTTCCATTGTAAGGTACTTACTGTAGCGTTGATTTTTGCTTTTACTTTTTTTATGGTAATCAACATATGGTTTATGCCACAAATGCTTTTGATTGAGCTTAACTTGAATTAACCCTCTGGGGTCTGAGGGTATTTTGGGCATTTTAGGGAGTTTTGACATGCCTTGACATTTGTGCTTTTTTCAGTTGCTTAAAAACATAATAATGGCTAAAATGTAATAACACTGTATTCAGCACAAACTGGGATACAATAATATGTGAGCAACATGTGTGTACATGTTTGTATTTTTGAGAAACGTCTCGGTTACGTATGTAACCTCCGTTCCCTGATGGAGGGAACGAGACGTCGTGTCGAAGAAGCGACACTAGGGGTCTCTCTTGAGCGCCGAAAGATACCTCTGATCTATGAAAAAAGGCCAATGAGAGTTGGCGAACAGTATTTGCATACTCCGCCTCCGGATACGGATATAAAGGCGAGAGAAATACGCTCGTTCATTCAGGATTTTTCTGAGGAGCCGGGAGTGTTCCGGGCATCTCAGCGGCTCGGCTCAGCGACGTGGCCGGGAAGACACGACGTCTCGTTCCCTCCATCAGGGAACGGAGGTTACATACGTAACCGAGACGTTCCCCGTCTGTCGCTCACTTCGACGTTGTGTCGAAGAAGCGACACTAGGGGTCCACTTCAAAACTCGCCATGCGCTGAGCCGTGTACGTGTACTGCTGACACAGAAGCGGGCAGGTATTTTGCACGTGCACAAGCGACCAACTGTGTTCAGGCTGCACGTACTCTTCCCCAATGCCCCGAAAAAGCGTCAGCACCCTTTTGGTTACCCTAGGGGGGAACAAGGTGACGCTCCCAACTAGGGAACGGGCCAAGCCTGGCTGGGCCTCTTTTCTCTCTCTGTTTTCTCGGCATAGAGCAAGAGCAGCCGGGGCCCTTACCGCATCGAGGGAAGGGGGTCTTATTCTGAAGTCCTATTCTTTTAGGGGGAAAAGACCCTGCGGAGGCCACACCCGCCCAGCAGGGGAGGTATAGGTGGCAAAATACACCACATGGCCACTTTGGGCATGTGGGAGGAAATGGCGCGGTGGTAGATCCAGCCTCGAGGAGGGGGGAGTTGCTACAACACGGCGACCGGAGGGCAGCGAAGGACTGCCTAAGGGAGACGCGGGTCAGCTCGCAAGGTGACCGTACCGCGGAAATACACACAGAAGGAGTCCCGTAGGAGGCCTGATTTGTGGAGCACCTATTCCAGTAGGGGTAGCCGGAGGTACCCGTAGTGGACTGGACCAGCACGTTCCTCCGCTGAACTGCTGCGGGCCCGAAGGGCTAGGGAGGAATCAACCAGGGACCTAGGTCCTCTGGGACAAAAGCGCACTGTTTTGCCTTGGCAGAGGGAAACGGCGCTGGAACAAGCGGTTCACCCGGTCAGATCGTCTACGTGTACCGAGTTCTACGGGCTCGGACCTGAGAGAACACGGGACGAGACTGACTCAACCCTGAGATCATAAGGGTGTTAGGTGCTGCCCAGCCTGCAGCTCTGCAAATGTCTGCTAGGGAGGTGCCCCTAGCCAGTGCCCATAAGGATGCCACGCTCCCAGTGGAGTGGGCTTGAACCCATAAGGGGGGCATGGCCTGGGTGTGATAGGCCAACTGAATGGCATCCACCACCCAGTGAGACACCTCTGTATGGAGACAGCGTTCCCTTTCTGCTGTCCTCCAAAGCAGACAAAGAGCTGCTCAGAGCGCCTGAAGCTCTGGGTGCGTTCCAGGTAGGCACGCAAGGCACGTACCGGACACGACAGTGAGAGGGGCTGGGTCTGCCTCCTCCCGGGGCAGCGCTTGTAGGTTCACTACCTGATCTCCAGAGGGCGTGGTAGGAACCATGGGCACATAGCCCAGTCAAGGTCTTAGGATCACATGAGTATCTGCCGGACCGAGCTCCAGGCAAGTGTCGTTAGTAGGGAACGCTTGCAGGTCCCCGACCCTCTTGATGGAAGTGAGCACGATCAGCAGGGCCGTCTTTTCAGGAGAGGGCCCTGAGCCAACTGATTCTAGCGACTCAGAGGGGGGGATCTCTGAAGACCGGCGAAGACCACCGAGAGATCCCAGGAGGGGAACAGGTTTGGCCGGGAGGGGTTTAACCTCCGGGCACCTCTTGGGAACCTGACGATTAAGTCGTGCTTACCCAGAGACTTGCTGTCTACTGGGTCGTGGTGAGCTGCGATAGTGGCAACATACACCTTCAAGGTGGATGGGGACAGCCTCCCCTCCAACCTCTCCTGTAGGAACAGGAGCACAGACCTAACTGCGCACCTCTGTGGGTCTTCTGCCCGGGAAGAACACCGATTCACGAACAGACGCCCTTCAGGGCGTAGAGTTGCCTGGTAGAAGGGGCTCTGGCTTGGTTGATCGTGGCTACGACCGTGGTTGGTAGACCAGCTAGATCTTCCGCATCCCGTTCGGGGGCCAGACATGGAGGTTCCAAAGGTCTGGGTGCGGATGCCAGAGCGTGCCCCATCCCTGAGAAAGAAGGTCCTTCCTCAGGGGAATTCGCCAGGGAGGGGCTGTCGCGAGAAGTACAAGGTCCAAGAACCAGGCCTGAGTGGGCCAGTAAGGAGCCACAAGAGTGACTTGCTCCTCGTCCTCCCTGACCTTGCACAGCACCTGTGCAAGAAGGCTCACTGGGGGAATGCGTACTTGCGCAGCCCAGCCGGCCAGCTGTGTGCCAGTGCATCTGCCCCGAGGGGAGCCTCTGAATGGGCGTACCAGAGCGGGCAGTGGGAGGTGTCTCGGGAGGCAGAGGGGTCTACCTGGGCCTTGCCGAACCATTCCCAAATCAGCTGAACCGAGTGGGGGTGAAGCCTCCACTCTCCGCCAGGCAAGCGTTGTCATGACAGCGCGTCTGCTATCACATTGAGGTTGCCGGGGATGTGAGTGGCACGCAGCGACTTGAGTCGGTGCTGGCTCCAAAGGAGGAGACGACGGGCGAGTTGTGACATATGATGGGAGCGTACGCCGCCTTGGCGATTTATGTACGCGACCGCAGTGGTGCTGTCCGACCTGACTAGGATATGTTCGTCCCGAATTAACGGGAGAAACTTCCGCAGGGCCAAAAGGACGGTCAACAACTCGAGGCAGTTGATGTGCCAACGCAGCTGGGCCCCTTTCCAACGGCCTGAGGCTGCGTGCCCGTTGCAAAAGGCGCTCCAACCCAATCTGGAGGCATCGGTCGTGACCAGGACGCGTCTGGACACCTTCTGTAGGGGCACTCCAACCCGTAAGAAACAGGGGTCTGTCCAGGGGTTGAATGTCTGACGGCAGGCGGGGGTGATTGTTACCCGGTGCGTGCCGTGGCGCCATGCTCGTCTCGGGACTCGGGTCTAGAGCCAGTGTTGGAGCGGTCTCAAATGCATCGACCCCAGCGGCGCGACCGCCGCGGAGGATGCCATATGCCCCAGGAGCCTCTGGAAAAGTTTTAAGGGGACCGCTGTGCCTGGCCTAAAGGCGGCGAGGCAGTTCAACACTGACTGGGCACGCTCATTGGTGAGACGTGCCGACATTGAGACCGAGTCTAACTCCATCCTGAGAAAAGAGACGTTCTGAACTGGAGTGAGCTGGCTCTTTTCCCAGTTGACCTGAAGCCCCAGATGGCTGAGGTGCCTGAGCACCTGGTCTCTGTGGGTGCATAGTAACTCTCGCGAGAGGACAGAGATAAGCCGAAGGGGAGGACTTTGTACTGATACACCTGGCCCCCGAACGCAAACCGCAGGTAGGGGCGGTGTCGGGGCAGGATGGAAGTACGCGTCCTTCAGGTCTACTGCTGCGAACCAATCTAGATGCCGGACGCAGGTTAAGCGTGAGCATTTTGAACGGGAGTTTGTGCAACACTCGGTTGAGAACTCGCAGGTCCAAGACTGGTCGTAAGCCGCCGCTTTTCTTGGGTACGATGAAGTAAGGGCTGTAGAGACCCTTCTTCATCTCAGTTGGAGGAACAGGCTCTATCGCGTCTTTGGCCAGAAGAGTCGCGATTTCCGCGCGCAGGGAGAGGGCATGTTCGCCGTGTACTGCGGAAAAGCGGACGCCCATGAAGGGGGGCGGGGGCCTGGCAAACTGAATTGCGTAACCGAGTCGGATGGTCCGGGCCAGCCAGCGAGACGGGTTGGGAAGTGAAAGCCACGCGTCCAACCTCTGCGCTAGGGGCACCAAAGGGACGATTAATTTTGACGTACCCGGCGGGGCTTCGCAGCGGGGCGGAGCAGGTAGGGCAGCGTTGGGCGGCGACAGGGCGACCCGCGGCTGAGGTGCTGAGACAAGACTCAAAGCACTTACCTTGCTCCGCACACCCGGCAGGGGGCGGGTTAGCGACTAAGGAGGAGGTCCTGGGTAGGCGTCCTCTAGACTCGTCGGAACCGGCCGGCCGGGGGACAGTCGTGGGGCTGAAGACGGGTGGTCCGTGTCCAGGAAGCCAGGACTGTTGATATCTGGGGGCAAAGTGCCGTGAGAACGGCATTTGCGGACCAGGTGACCCAGAGACAAAAGGAAATAGCTCATTACAGAGAATATGAGAATGTGAAAATTAATTCAACAAGAAAAGATTCTCCTCCCGGCCCTCCACCGGGGACGGAGCGGTCTTACCAGCCTCCGGAGCTAACATCTTGGTCCCTGGGTTGAACGTCTACGGACAGCCTGGGAGCCTTCCGGGTCCTCGAGGGGGTCCGTGAGACGGGGGCGTCCATTTCCTGCAGCGTGCTCGACGCTGGGGCTGAGAGCTGGGCCCGGGTTGAGGCGGAGCAGGGTGTTTCACAGCCGCAGGAGGACGCCCGTCGGCGAGCAGACGGGGCATGGCCCATGGCGGCAGGCTTGCGGCGGGTAGGATGTGTAGTGGCCTCCGTCTGCCTCACCGCTGAGGACTGCTGGGCAGAGTCGTCAACGGTGGCGCCGAATGGACGGAGCTGGGAGACGGGGGTGTGGGAGAAGGTGTGCCTTGTCCGCCTCCCGCATTTCGACCAGGTCCAGTCCACAGGTGCGTTTCTGGACCACAAGGGGTGGCCATCGCCTGTTCGAGTGCCAGCGCTTCTGACCTCCGTGGCCCGGGGGCGCGGTTGGTCATCCAGCGCAGTTCCTGCAGCACATCAAGAACAGGACTACCCAAGGTGCAAGTTTTGAAGTGCCTTGGCCTGGCATTGGTTGCAGGAAGGGCCGTGGCGTGCAGAGTGGAAGCGGTCTGGGACCGTTCCACCGCGAGGGTAGTGAGAGCGGAGGAGCGAAGAAGCCTTGGCTTAGCTCAACTCGTCGTGCACGTCCGGGAAGAAAGGAACGGGGGGGGGGGGGGCGTGGCTGTGAGCGGCGCACCTGCCCGCGGAACCGATCAAGTAGCCCGGGAAAGCATAGCGGATCTCCGTGCGTCAGGCTCAGGCTGGGCGGCAGACCCGAAGGTGGCGGCCCAGGCGAACGATCAGCATCCGATGCCGCTGTAACGCTCTCCGATGCAGCGGTGATGTCATCCAATTCTGAGGCAAGCAAGCGTGCCGGGGAGGCGGGCGGTTCGAGGGGGTTTACCCGGCGAACAGAGCCCGTCATATTCCCCAAATCGCCTTCATCGCCCGCGGCGCCTGCGCCGATCCCGTAGGAAGAAGGCGGAGCGCGGGGGGCGGCTGAAGTGCCTTTCTCTCATTACAAAAGAAAGCCGTGCGACCGCAATGCTATAACGGCCATGTTCTCACACTGAGAAGATGAACCATTGGAGAGAATACTCATCCCGAGCTCAGACGGAAGCAAACAAGCGTGCCGGGGAGGCGGGAAGTTCGAGGGGATTTACCCGGCAAACAGAGCCCGTCATTGTCCCCAAATCGTGTTCATCGCACGCGGCGCCTGCGTCAATCCCGTAGGAAGGAGGCGAGGCGCGGGGGGCGGCTGAAACGGCTTTCTCTCATTACAAAAGAAAGCCACACGACCGCAATGTTGCCATGGCTATGTTCTCGCACTGAGAACATAAACCATTCATAAAACATTGCTTGCGTGCGATCGCAGCCCAGGCACGCAAGACAGTGTTTTATGACCGAGAGAGGTGGGGAGAAATCACCGCATCCAGAAACTACACAGGGGCGGAAATTACATCTTTATAAAGACGCGTCCTGAAAAGGACGTTCAACGCCGCTGTGTAATGCTCTTTCAGAGAAATAAACACTTTTATGGAGAGAATCACTCTTTCAACTCTTTTAACTCTGCGCTGTCGAAGCGCCCAGGGGCAAACTGCACGCCGGCAGTGAAGAGAAAAGCCGCTGTAGTGCGCCGTAAATCCAACAGCAAAGCAGAGCGTCAGAGGATCAGAAGCAGGATCAGTTGTGTTACTCGCAGCTGACTGCATACACACGACCATCGGCTCTGAAGAAAATTACTGAATGAACGAGCGTATTTCTCTCGCCTTTATATCCGTATCCGGAGGCGGAGTATGCAAATACTGTTCGCCAACTCTCATTGGCCTTTTTTCATAGATCAGAGGTATCTTTCGGCGCTCAAGAGAGACCCCTAGTGTCGCTTCTTCGACACGACGTCGAAGTGAGCGACAGACGGGGAAATAATGTTTATGCATGGTTTTTGAAAAAACTAAAATGTTAAGTCATTGAAATAAGGCCATACAACACATACTAAACATTTGTCCACAAGACTTTTGAGAACTGTATCTTGTAGCCTAGAGTTTTTGCTACAAAATTATGTGAAAACCATCTTGATCACTCATTCATACAAAACAATATAGTAATTTAACTTTTGTAAGACAATTTTAGTGTTGAAAGGTAATATGCGAGGAGGGGTGAACAATCGTGAATATTTAGGTGATTCACACCTAAGAGACAATCCCTGGGCCTATCAATGAGGAATGTGACAGAGAGAGAATGAATGTGAGGAGACTTAATGATCAAAATCAAGTTTTAAGTTAAAAGAAGTAATCTGACTATATATTTTCTTTACATAAAGACTTCACTTAATTTTAGACCTACACTACCGTTAAAAGAAGTCTCTTCTGCTCACCAAGACTGGATTTATTTGATACAAAATACAGAAACAACATTGATATTCTGAACTCCTTTTACAATTTAAAAGAACAGTTTTCTACTTGAATATATTGTAAAATGCAATTTGTGATCAAAGCATAAATTTCAGCATCATTACTGCAGTCTTCAGTGTCACATGATCCTTCAGAAATCATTATAATATGCTGATTTTCTAATATGGGCATATTTAAAGTGCATTTTACTCATTTGACCTGAACACATATTTGCAAGCAGAAGCTTTGTTGATGATAATGAGGCATTATAAACACTAGATAAAATATATTTTTATATCATATTACATATCATATTTATATCATACAGCATACAATTTAAATACCTGCTTTAGCTGAAACAGCATTTAAATGTAACTAAAACTTGCTTATTAGGACATATTTCAAATTTCAATACTCTGATTCCTGGCTGGCAAGTCTGGAAACAGTCCCAATAGTAAAATATGTTCAAGTTGATATAAAATAGCATGTCAACTAATTAAAACTAAACTTACTCGTCAGAAATTGTATCCTCGTCTGGATCAAGTCTCTCTTCAAAATACAAACGTTCATCGGAGTCCCACTCTTCTTCTGAGGAAAAAGTTAACTCTTCCTTAATATCCAGAAGTTTCATCACCTGTGTATCGTTACAAACGCGCAGTAAAATGAATTAATTGTTTATATCAAACCTCTGAACACTGTCGGCGGGCGTGTACATTTGCATTGATCGTCTCAGCACATTAGCATATGAATGGCACACTCTGCTGGTGGGTGGGATCACATTACAGATAATTAGATGAACCGGTAAAAACTGTACATCACTTTGTTTCAAACAGATTGCATTGCAGGAGAATATTTGTTTTAAAGTATTAAGTATTCGCAGAGTTTCAGTTCATTTTTGTGACGTGTTTCTGAAATATGCTCTTGAACACAGAGACTGCTGAAAGCTCACCCTTTTTATTGTCTTTATTTTACAAAAGCACAAGGTTTTGCTGTTATTGTGAGTGTACACAAATAAAAGTAGACCCTTTATAGTCTCTAATGATGTCTTACACTTATCTGTATACCCAAAAATGACGGAGTATTTTAAGTTGTTTCTGCTGTAATGACGAAAATATCCAGCAGGATGCGCCGGCGCGTCCATCTACCCCAGAGGGTTAAACCCCAAATATTCCTTTTAAGGACTAGTACACCTAGTACACTAGATACAGTGAAAAAGAAGTTACATTTTAGCCTGTTCTCACGAAAAATCAATTAGATCACTTTCGAAGACATGGATGAAATCACTGGAGATTTATGGATTACTTTTATGCTGCCTTTTATGTTTTTTTGGAGCATCAAAGTTTTGGTCAACATTCACTTTCATTGTTTGGACCTACACAGCTGAGATATTCTCCAAAAAATCTTTGTTTGTGTTCTACAGAAGAAAGTCAGTCATACATATCTGGGATGGCATATGGGTGAGTAAATGTTGAGAGAATATTCATTTTGGGTGAACAATCCCGTTAATGCGTCAAGATGCGTCAAGATCCTATGTTGCTTAGCAACGATGTTCCCTATTGTAAAAACTGCTTTAACTAGGAAGATGGTTTGCTGGTCTTAACTGGTCTCCCAACGTGTTTAGGCTTGTCTGTTTGATGTGTTTAGAGGAGAGACCAGCAAAACCAAGCTCATGCTGGTTTAACCCTCTAAGTTCTGAAGGTGTTTTTGAAGATTTCCTGTTTCAATGGGATACCCAAAATTAAAGGACTCGACAAAAAAAAAAAAAAGAATTCTTTACAATGATACCAACCACTTGACCGGTCTCCCCTTTTCTCCCCAATTTGGAATGTACAATTCCCAATGCACTCAACCAGGCTAATTTGGTTGCTTAGGAGTCACTGGCTGGAGTCACTCAGCACACCCTGGATTCGCAATCACGACTCCAGGGGTGGTAGTCAGCGTCAATACTCGCTGAGCTACCCAGGCCCCCCTTTTTCCCAAATTTTGTAATGATATATATTATGACACATTCTGAGACTCTGAGCCTGAAACTGCTGGAAAAAAAAAATACAAAAATGTATTCCTTATTTAAATTTTATTGAAGATTATATACACTGTAAAATATACACTACCGGTCAAAACTTTTGAAACACTTGACTGAAATGTTTCTCGTGATCTTAAAAATCTTCTGATATATTAAATGTTTGAAATTAGTTTTGTAGACAAAAATATAATTGTGCCACCATATTAATTTATTTCATTATAAAACTAAATTGAATTAAAAAAAAAAGAGTTTGAAATTGATGACTTGGACCATATAATAAAGAAAACCAGCCAATAAGTGCCCAACATAGATGGAAACTCCTTCAATACTGTTTAAAAAGCATCCCAGAGTGATTCCTCAAGAAGTTGGTTGAGAAAATGTCAAGAGTACATGTCTGCAAATTCTAGGCAAAGGGTGACTACTTTGAAGATGCAAAAATATAACACAGTTTAGATTTAATTGGGATTTTGTTTAGTCGCAACATAATTCCATTAGTTCCATTTATTTGGTTCCATAGTTTGATGACTTTACTATTATTGTAAAATGTGAAAAAATATATATATAATAAAGAATACTTGTTTTAAATCCTTTCGGTTGCTCCGAAAAGCCTCTTCTGTTTTGTTCCCAATCATATCAACTGTATCTGAGAAAAACTTTGTGTTGATATGACAAAGCAATCAATAGTTATAGCATTACAAAAATAATTTATCATAGTGTCCAAAAATGTTTCCATGTGCATAACATAATCATTTTACATAAGAACATTACACATGCAAACACAACAATGACTAAAGGCTTGCATATCATGGAGACATGATTTTAGTAATGAGTGTGATGAGGAGGAGGGTGGGGCCAGGCCGTGAATGTGCACGGATGTGCCCAGTCGGGCTAATCAGCCAAGGAGAGGGATAAAGCCGAGCCGGATGTGGCAGTTTGGGAGAGAGAGAGCCACACGCAGCTGGTGTGTCTGTATATGTTTGAGTCTTTTTATATTTCCTTAAATATTACTTTGAATGTTCAGCTGGTTCCCGCATCCTCCTTGCCCATTTTAAACCCTGTTACAATGAGATTTAACAGAATGAGTGCCTTTTGACTCAATGAGTCTACATCACTGAGTCTGTGTCCTTTACATGATGCCAGCTCCTGATGGTCATATGTAACATAGTGCTTCGTGTGGATTATCTAATGATCTGTGTATCTGATTACCTTATGTGTGGATTTTTTTTAAAGATAATTACCTGCTCAAAGTAATGGTATGTGATCTTTTATGTTCTTTGTATTTTTTGTTAAGTTACAAGTGAAAACCCAGCATATAAGCAACACCAACATGTCAAAGACAAATACTTAGCTATAATGCTATATTTTTGTCTCTGGGTAAAACAAATAGGATGATTGTTTTCTACTCTTTGAGAGCTTTCCAACAACATACTCAGTTTGATCTTTTTACTTATTGCAATAATATGTACAGTGCAACATGTTTTATAAATTATCAAAACAGAACACTTCTTATTTGTCTGCAAATTTCAAAGCACGTATTCAGTTTTGGTCATAATGCTTACATGCATTGTAAAGTACAGCTTCGAAGCTTTAAAACGATACTTATTTTGTCTCGGTCAAGACTGTAGTTATTAATATTTTGAAGATGTTTTTTTTTTCCTTGCAAGCAGTTTATTTTCAGCAGTAATTACTTGGCGGAAGAATTATTTATTCAGATTTGTATTTTTTTGTTAATAAATCTGACTATTTATTGAACATTGGTGTCTTTTATCATATTGCTTTTTAAACTATTTCGTTTTGCTTTGAAGTTGTAACTATTGATAAAATATATACGGTATATAATTTGACCTCTGTGCCAGATAAACATTTTTAAAAACTAAGGAAACCATTTCAGCAAACAAAGAAACAGTTAGATGCATTAAAAGCCACAAGGCAGCAATTATTTTCCAATCTTGCAAAGGCTGACCAGCTTCTCAAGTGAGAAGGCAATTATGTTCCTCGGTTCTGCTTTATGAGGTGTTGCCATTACCATCTAACAATGCATTTTCAAAAGTTATATTCAATAATGACATTTTCACAAAGATCAGAGCATGTTAGATATAAGAAACTGTTCCAGGCAGTGGTGAAACCCTGCATCATATCTTGATCACGGTTTTCAGTAAGTCAGTGGAATCTCTCCAAAGTTTCTTCTCTTGTTCCTATACAAAAGGCTGCCGAATGAACCCGGCCCTTCTTTCATATTCTCTCTGTGAGCTTACATTTTCTAATAAATCACTGACTTACTGACATACTTTCCACTTTGCACCATCAACAATTTCCTTACCGAATTTTCAAGCTGATGAAAAGAATATAGAATTAGAAAGAGATGTTTTGATTTATCTCTTGATGGGACTGCATTTTAATAAGAAATTAAGTACATATTGGGTACTTCTCTGAAAAATAATTGAAAAATAGAAGACACAAATCAACTTGCTGACAGCTAAATGCATGTCAAAATCTGGCTGTCATGCTTATGGAAGAACTTTGTGACTCAAGGCACCATTGTTCTCCTCTCTCTCTCTCTCTCTCTCTCTCTCTCTCTCTCTCTCTCTCTGTCTAGCATTCTCACTTCTTTTCTCTCTTGCACCTCAAGCAATAAATCTGTGCTATAGTATAATCACAAAAATTCTGGCAAGCTCTAATAGCTCTGTATGCCTAACATGGCATGTTTCCAAACCAAAAGCAAAGGGCTATGGCAGATAAGTCCATTATTGTTTTCCGAACCTTGAAAATGTCTGTGCTTTAATTAACCACATCAAACCCCACTCGTGCACTCTTTGCCACATTCATAAACATTCGATGGACGGTAATAGCCTTACTCAAGACAAACATCAATAAGGCTCCCTAACTACACTGGGTCTTGGGTGCTCTGATTGGAGGGTACAGAGTGGAAGCTCATTACTTTACATCTCATACCTTTGATATCTGGAGGCGTGAAGCTCTAATCCATCTTGAGTTTTCAGAAGAATGTAAGTCTAGTAGTGGGCACTTAGCTCTGGATCAGCACTCCACATCACAGAGTCCTGTCCACTCTTCAGCTAAACCCTCCGTATGAAATGCCAGGGAACAGACCTGTCAAAAGATGCAGAGAGTCAGGCATTTATTTGGAGAAATGCATTATACTGTAATAATTGCGTTCGGGAGCCTGCAAAGACGCATTTATAACATCATCACAAGCGGTGATGACTACCTTCATATCAGCAGTGAACTGTACCAGAGTTCACACAAACCATACCACAGACCAGGGTTTGGTTTGTGGAAAACAGCATAAACATCATCCAAATAAACTGAACTTTGATGTCATTCAAACGCGGGTGTGCATCAAAATTGCTAGTGTGAAAACACCCTCAGTCTCGGGTGATCGGATCACAAGTGGTCAGCTGACACACAACACTGCTTATACCTACACTGCAAAAAAAAAAAA
Organism: Moxostoma hubbsi; assembly: GCA_032164185.1. Classification (NCBI taxonomy): domain Eukaryota; kingdom Metazoa; phylum Chordata; class Actinopteri; order Cypriniformes; family Catostomidae; genus Moxostoma; species Moxostoma hubbsi. The sequence continues at coordinate 22,320,137 of JAVLUX010000029.1, read as the reverse complement.
AATCTGTTTTATTGTTTTATTTTTCAATTACTATATCTAAAATATCATTAAAACAAGAAATATTTACTGCAAAATTGTGTAAGATAATAAGGCTTGTTCGCAGAGAATATGTCCTTAAAGTAAGTTTTAGATCAGAAGTTCAAGTTCAGAAGTTTTTGATTGATTTTTTTTTTCACACTTGGCAAATACTGTATTTTAGTTTGACAAATAATTCGATTTGATTTATGCTTAAAACGTGAAAAAATGGGTATGAAAGATGCAATGTGGAAAGAAAAATAAACTTCAAGTCAACATACATTTTCTGAAAACAATAATTGGGTTAGTATCTTGTGTTTAGATGGTTTTGTTTGTTTGTTTGTTTGTTTGTTTTTTCACTCAGTGTATCTATATCACAGAAAAGTTTTAAATAACTATTTGGTAACTCTTTACAATAAGGTTCCATTTGTTAACTTTAGTTAATATGAACTAACAATGAACAATAAGCATTTAATTATCTTGTTATTTTCAACAGATAGTGATTCATTTTTTTTTAATACAAATGTGTATTTTTTTAACATAGTTAATGCACTCTGAACTAACATGAACTAACAATGAACATTTTTTATTAACTAACATTAACAAAGAATAATAAATTAAGTACAATTATATTGTTAATTGTTTTTTATTATACCTAATGCATTAAATAATGTTAACAAATGGAACCTTTTTGTTGTCTTACCAGATATTTTAATCTTGCCACAAACAATGATTCAAGCAGAATGCTCATATTACCTGAATTAAAAGAGCTAACTTTACAATGTGCACACTTCACATTATCTACATTTACTCATTGAGATCACATGCATGTTCGGTAAGTACTGATGAATCAGGATGGATTAGAGTTTTCACTTAAAATCTAAAGTGTTCACATGTGTTTTTAACTACCTTAGGACACATCCACCAAAAAGTTTCAGTTTGAAAACGCATCTTTTTCTCCACGTTTTGGCATTCCTTTCACACTGACATTGACAACAAAAATAAGAGCTTTTCCAAAACATTTTCCCAAGTGAATAAATTTGTAGTGTCCACATTGTAGCGTGGACAGGTAAAACAGGGATATCTGAAAATGATGAAATATTTGTTGTCATGTGATGAGGTCCTATGATCAATTCAACCCAAAACAATCAAGATGGCAGCCTATTTTGTAGCGGCGTTGTTGTGCCAGATATTCCCTTTGTCCCCCTTCATAGGAACTGTAGTCACAATGGGACACACCCTGAATGTCCCACGGTCTGAAGCCCTTATACAATTATGCCAATTTACTGGCTGATGGCACTTAAGCGTGCTGAACAGCTGAACAGTCACAGTAATATTTAAGGAAATAAAATCACATGCTCCACAAAGCCTCTTGCTTTGTGCCATCGAGTCACATTTTCTGTTCTTCAGTGCACAATCTCGTCTGGCCCGTGTTGTACCGGTAACACAGGATGAAATTTAGGAAGTGCTTACCTCTGTGCTCGCTCGGTTAAGATTCCCACGAAATGTGTATTCCCTTTCTGGGTTTTCGCCATGCGGAGGCCACGTTGAATGGTTCGGATTGCCGACAGTGTGATTTAATGAATGTCAGGACACTCCATGAAAGGCTTGCCTCCTTTGGAAATTTGGTCAAGCCAGTGCCACGAGGCCATTTGTCTCGTGGGAGGCCGGCACAGAAGGGAGCATGACTTTCAGTGAATCTAAGGGTGAGGCCCCATTCAGTAAATGAAACCAGACTGTAAGTATCCATGTCGTTCCTGATTGCCCTTCGAACAGTATCAGGTTGAGTTCACCGTTGTTAACGTTTTGAACACCCAACAGCCAGAATATAGTCTTATTGTACTGGGAGAGTTTTTATAGACAAAACAAGTGAAAAAAATCTACCAGCGCTGAAGAAGTAATCCATAGTGTTTAGAATATGTTACTGACCTTGAGTAATCTAATGGAATATGGTACAAATTATATTTTACAGCATGTAATCTGTAATCTGTAGTGGAAGACATTTCAAAAGTAACCCTCCCAACCCTGTTCAGACCATACATGAAACTCAGATTGTTTGCATACGCAGTAAGGGTATTTAAGTGTTGTGAAAAAGCTTGAAAACAGCAGTGTGTAGGGAGAGATTTTTGAAACGCCATTTTCAAATGTATCCAGATTAATGCGGACACAGCCTTAGAATATGGTTTATGATCGGATCACAAAACATTTTGGACCCATTTTATACCTGTATTTAGTGCTATCCATTTTTATTCCCAAATAGGATGTTAATATCAGATGTAAATGGAGTCTGAAATCTGCACCCTTACAAAAAATATTTGCCGCTCATTATTTTCACATGGAATTGAGCTTTTTTGGTACTAGTGAATCTCCGGCAAACCTTTGGCAACAATAGACAATTTCCCGCAAGTTTGCCACAAAGCTCATTTGCATGTGAAAATTATCAGTGCCGAGTTTTCGGCAAGTTTGCAGCAAAATTTCCACGAACTCTTGATTTTCGTAAGGGAGCTAATGAGGAACACCTCGGTCCATATTTTCGGCTCTCTGCATACATGGATGGAATAAATGGCCAGCATCAATGACACTAGCCACAAAACCTAATTATCCATTGTTTATTTAAGCACATTTTATTGCTGCAACAAGGAACAGATATTGCTGGCTGTGACGTCTGATTTTATAAACCAGGCACAAGCAAATGTGAAAAATGCTCTGTAAATGATCTGGCCCTAAGATATTGCAATCAAGAAATACAAATACTACATAATTCTATAAAAAATATCAATTATAAAGAATTGTTAGATAATCACAAATGCTCAAGATGACCTTCCACCATCAATGTTTGTGGAAAATGTGTTTAAATTTAGCATCTAGAGAGAATCTGACAGAAGCAGAGCCGAAAAAAAGTCAAATTTAATATTTTGTTTAATTTTCTTACTAGTTCTTTTCATCTTTTGCTATCAAATTTCCCTTGCATTATCTAGTTTGCCTCTCGACTGCATCAGCATGACAATTTCTAGCTCTTATATTTTTGTGCATATTTTATCCTTCTGTCATACAACTATGTGGATTGAGGGGCCTAAAATCTGACTGACTTGAAAAACAAAGCACACTTCAAAGTCTCACCTTACCAAGTGGAGCTAAATGGATTTGTTACATTGAATCACAAACAGAGTAACTGAATAAATATACATTATAGATATTAGTTTCATTTTCTGTTAATGCATGTTCTTCTGTAAAGCTGCTGTGAAACGATGTATGTTGTGAAAGGCGCCAATTCGAAACATGTTCTCTGCACAATATTGCAAGATAATTTTACGCTACATGAGAAAGTAAATGAATGTAACCTCGCTGCATTTAAAGTTGCCCCTTTCTAAAATTATTTGTTGTGATGACCCAATCATTTAATGCTAGCATTAAAATCACCTGAGGATGAGGAGCCCTTACAGCACCCACCTGGGACTGCTAAAAATAAGCAACTATTATATCAACAAATAAAAAAGTTTGGAACTGGAAACTGGAAAGCCATACTTATGTAAGCACACTCTATTTAACATCCCTGCTTTATCAGAATATCTGAATAAGTGTAACAGCCTTTTAAACCCACATTTAAACTATGAATAGCTAAAGGCCAGTATTGTAAGCAAACAGTCATGTAAAACCTTTTTATCCAAAGCAACTTACAGTGCATTTACAGTGGACAACCTGAAGTTAAGAACTTTTTCTTTAAAAATGTTTTTTACAGTGAGGCACTTACAATGGAAATGAATTGGGGCTCAATTGGGGGAAATTCTCTCAATTTTTAGAGGGCTTAAAGCCAAAAATGTGAAGCTTATAATTTCATGAAAGAACTTACATTATTTCCTTTGTTAAAACTCCTGTATTCTTTGAACTGTAAAATTTTTTAAATCGTCAGTTTAGAGTTTGTTGACATTACATTGTCATAGCAACGAATTAGTACAATTGCCTAGTACTTTACATAAAAAAGGTTAGTATGCAATTTTATCCCACTAAAATCATGTTAACATGCGTAATGTTTATGCATTGTGGCTATGCTTTTGAAATAGTGAGTATTTTAACGTTTATGGATTGGCCCCATTCACTTCCATGGTACTGTAAGTGTCTCACTGTAACCCAGATTTTGCTTTTTTCAAAGAAAATCTAAATAAATTTTTGTGGTAATCAATATTATGCCACAAATGCTGTTGAATGAGCTTAACTTGTATTGAACCCGGAATATTTCTTTAAGTGATATATGCTCTTTTGTTAACCTTTCAGTTACCAGCCCAGATTGTCAACCAGTATCAGAGACTATTTAGCCCCAAACTGGCACACTTATATTAAATTAATTGGAGAAATTGTAACACCCAATTTGGCAGACATAGAAACGGAAGTCCTGCCTTACAGGTATAAGAGCCAATCACATTTAAGGTACAGATATCTCCTGTCAAAACTCCAGAACGCGCATGCACATTAGCTGGTGCAGCTAGGAAAATAGCAGGGTTTTTTGCATGATCTGATATAAAGAAGCACATTTTATGATACTATTGTTGTCAGATTTTACTGCTGATTTAAACTTTGTTATTTGATTGTAATCTTGACCAACCATTTTGGTGATTTTGGTGTTTCTCCAATCAAGAGCTGTACATTCATATACCAACTTTTGAAGTCAAAATAATTTGACAGCCATCAAATATTTCAGGGATATAACTTAGATGTGAGGTTTTCACTGTATTTAAATTTTCAGCAACTATTTTGTTCCTCTTGCCACTTGATTTGTTTACCACTCCTATACAAAAAAGCACTGTGGATGTGTCATGGAGCAGCAATGATACAGTATCAAATACAGTACCATTATACTTGTGAATATAAAATACATACATATTAAACATACTGTTTTATACATATACATATAACATACTGCTGAATTAGTTCCATATTCATATACCCTGGTATTTACATGGAACACCAATATCCAATATACAGTATATAAAAAAAAATAATATTAGAAAACCACATTTTTAAAAACATGGTACTGCCATGGTACCAAATCCAAAATAGCTTAGGAATACTATGGTACTTTAAGTGCAACACCTCAATAAATTATAATACAACTTTCCATTTAATGGATTCACAACCTCTCATTAGAGTTAACAAAAGCCATCTATTCATTTTATTTAAACTCCATCATATCCCACTTTTAACTTTCATATTAAACTTTGCTATTTTGTCAGGTCTCAAAAGGGAAACACAGTCCTAATCATTATCCTCAAAACATCCATTATCAAAGTTATTTCTCTGACAAAAACATTCTGATTGGTCTTTATGTAACTGTAAATGCTCAGAGGTCTAGATCTATTAAAATATTTTGGAAAACACATCAAATGAAAATTCTCTCACATAAAATGTTTTAAGGGTTTGGAGGGCTTAAGTCCTCCTTTTACCCCAAGCTAAAATTTGTCCCAACAGTGCTGGGCAAACCAGGCAGACAAATACTGAAGCTACAGCTCAACTCCAAGAAAATCAGTCTCTCTTTCTCTCACTCTCTCTTTCATTTTCTATACCTCTAACCACCAGCGGAACACATCAGAGCCAATGAAGCTTCCAGATTCTCCCGGCACTCACAAAAGATAAAAAGTTATGCCATTGGCTGAGAAGATGGAGAAGACAGTGGTGTGGAAAGATGGAAAAGCAGCACCATACAATACTACACTATAGAAGTAATGATGCTATGATATACCTGTATTCAAGACCGGAGCAAAAATTTCCACACTGCTGTGTGGAGCGTGCTCTGGCTGCGTGTGCCCATCGATGCCTAGAAATGTAGAACTTATTCAGTGGCCCCACACTTACAGAGTCAAGATATATATATATATATATATATATATATATATATATATTGATGATCCATTAAATAGGATAAGTACATGGAGGGACTTATTCCTTTTAACTGGCTCTTTATAAAGCCAAGTGGTCTTGTTAAATAAAGAAAAGCCTTATGCATTTACTTTGACAAGTATGATCGCCACTTTTAAAGAAATACATCTTTGAGGTTTTCAGATGAAATCAACTCTCATTCTCTCAGGCAGCTGATATGGAGATGTGATTGAAGAGAAACATTCATGAAAAATCCAGACAGGGAGGCGGCGGTTGCTATATTATCTTCTGTGAAGAACATGTCATTCATCTCTCTATCTAGGAAACACTTTATTGTTCCAGTCAAACATTTTCAATTTACAGATATGTTCATTAGGCTTCAGAAGTAAACTCATGTGTAAATGCAATTAGGGTAATAGCTGTAATGGAGAGAAAAAGATTCTTGGCTTGTTATTGTGAGGAGTAATAAATTGTAATTCATGCTGTTGTTCCACTTGATGGGGATTTAGAGCAGACTAAATCTCACCAATCACATTTCCCTGTTTCTTATCAAACATGCAAAATGCATTATCATTGTCTCAGTGAGAAATCAGCAATTTCTTATTGAGATCAAATTCAGTGCTGCTTTAGTATGAAAGGTCTTAAGGTGCTGCATCTCTCAAAAACAGATTTAATGATATTAAAACGTACATCATGTGAGAAAAACAAATAATAAACAAACAAAAAACAATAAACAAAACAAGCTTGCAAGCAAAATATAAACAAATAAATACTAAGAGCCTTCGCAGACACAGTAGTACAAAAAATACATACATCATACAAATACATTATATTAATGCCTTGGCATGTTTAATATTACCATACCCACCAGTATTACTAATGAATACGGAATCAAAAATAATTGCTACATCTGTAGTCCCAGAGACACTTCACCTCTATTGAGTTTCCAAACACAAGTATTCATTCAGACAGTAAGCAGGTCTGAACATGGAGGGGACCAGACAAACACCTCTGCCTGGTCTCAACATTTTGGATGTTTTTTGCCTCCTGGCTGATATTGATTTTTCCTCATTCACAGTTGTCAGAAACAGTACTGACATCTTACTCTCACCAGGCAATGAAGGTTTTTCTGCCAGCACACATTTACAAAAAAAAAACAACAACACATATTTGCTTGCTGCTTATAGTAGTCGATCGTATTCCTCCTCATTAATGGTGTGTTCATTGATGGTTGTACAGTCCAATCCTAGATCCACAAATTTTATTGCATGTTGGGCATGTGAAGTCTGGGTTGTAGCTGTGTGTCGCCTTTGTCTTTTTTGCTGTTTCTTCATATTCCTCTCTGATTCCAGCAGCTCAATTACTGTAAGGCAGGGCTGCTGCCAGATGGAACAGTTAGCGGCAACTTCTTCCAGTCATGAGGGGTCAATTTGACATTTTCTTAGTGATGTTTTCAGCTGGTCTTTGTACTGCTTCTTCTGACCCCCTGCGGACTGATGACCCATATGAAGTTGTCCATACAGGACGTGCCATGGCAGACGCTCGAGGCAGCCTAATAACATGCCCAAGTCAGTGACACTGGCCTCCATGCTCTTGCAATTTGTACTCAGAATGAGGTACACGGTAACACCATGTGATCCCCAGGATTTTCTGCAGGCATCTTATATGGAAAAGCTCTATCAACCTTAGGTGGCAACTGTATGTGACCCAGGCTTCACAGTTGTATAAGGGAGTGGGGATGCAGACAGCTTCATAGATGGTGTGCAGGTGGAGGTGCTTGATTTGGAAGATGTTTTGACAGAGTTTGCCAAAGGCTTCGGAGGCTTGTTTTATCCGGTTATGGATTTCATGATCGATGTTGCAGATCTTATAAGATGCTACCCAGGTATTTAAAAGACTGAACTATTGAGAGTGGTCAATGTTCTATGATGAAATCAGGCATAGTGGATGGTGGGCATATCACCTCAGTCTTGGTGGTGTTGATTGACAAGCCCAGTCTTCTGTAGGCCTTTACAGCAGCAGCAAGGATGGTTTGCAGGTCTTCTGGGAAATGAGCAATAAATGCGCAGTCATCAGCATACTGCAGCTCAAGGACCTGCACTGCTGTGACTTTGGTGGTTGCCTGGAGCAACGGATATACAGATATTAAAAAATTTTCCCTGAAGTCTAGAGTGATCCCACTACTGCTTTCCAGCTTGTCATGGAGAAGTTTTGTGGCACATAAGAGGACGATGTTGAAGAGTACTGGCACCAACGCACACCATCCCATCATGGAATTGTGACAGGATGTTCACAAATTCTTTTGGGCAGCCAAATTTTATTAGGATGTCCCAGAGTAGCTCTCAATTCACAAAGGCTTTGGAGAGATCGACAAATGCCATGAAAAGGTCCTGATTTTGTTTGCGGGACTTTTCTTGAAGCTGTCTTACTGTGAAAATCATGTCCACAGTACTCTGGTTCATCCTGAAGCTGCAATGTGACTCTGGCAGCAAATATTCTGTTAGGTTTTTAACCAGACTGAACAGCATGACTTTTGTGAGGTCCTTGTCTGCAACAGCTAGCAGCGATATGCCACGATTGTTGCTGCAGATGTCACCCTTGTTTTTGTAGAGAGTTACAATTTTGGCATCCCTCCATTGTTGAGGGACACTCTCCAGGTCCCAGACCGGCAGAGAGAATTAGTCGATAATCCTGGTCCATAAGTAGCCACCTTGTTTGAGGAGCTCTGCTTGGATACAGTCACTGCCAAGGGACTTGTTGTTTATGAGGAATTGATGGCTGCTAGCACCTCTTGAAAGGTCGGTGGGTGGTCAAGGACTTGAATGGGAAGCTGATTAGGCAGCTCTTCCAGTATGGAAAGATCAGTTGGAGAGTGTTTGTTGAGGAGGGCTTGAAAATGTTCAGCCCACCTTGCCAAGATCTGTTTTTGTATTTGAGAGACCATCTGCTGTTTTTAGGGGTGTAATGAAGCAGTTCCTAGGGCTGTATATTGTATTTATGGAGTTGTAGAAATCTTTTCTATCAGCATATGAGAAAATATAAGGTTTTTCTCATAAGGTTGTTTGTAACTTCTTTTGTGCTGTTTGCCACTCATGACGGAGGATGGTGGATGCAGGGCAGTTAAGAGTAGCCCTGTGTACTCTGCGCATGGTTTCCTGCAGGGACATGATGGTCTCTGAGTTCTCGTCGAACCAGTAGTGATGATTTCTAGCTTTATAGCCTATGGAGTCGACTGCAGCATTATGTAACACTGTGGTTATGGAGGTCCATTTCTGATCCATGGTGTTATCAGAGCACAGAATGGCCTCAAAATCTGTGCCCTCATACCTACAGAACGTGTTCCTTGCTGGGGCTGACTTTAACTTACATTTCTTTAACATAGATTTCTTGAGACACGGTGGGGGGTGCATTGGATGTGGAGTTTGGTCATGATCAGGTGGTGATCCGTCCAGCATTCTGCACCTTTCATGGCCCGAGTCAACAAGACATCGCTTGCATCAACACGTCTTGTTATAATGTATTGATCAGGTGCCAATTTTTGAATCATGGGTGCTTCCAAGATGTTTTGTATTTGGTTTTCTGCTGAAACAGTGTGTTTGTAATGGTGAGGTCATGCTCTCCACAGTGTGTTAGCAGCCTCAGACTATTCGCATTGACCTGCCTAACACCATGCCTACCCATTACTCCACTCCATATATCACTTTCTTCTGCATTCTGTTTCAATGCTCCCACCCTAGCATTGATATTCCAGAATTGTCTGGAATATCACAACAAAATTAAGCCATAGCATAACAGAAACAAGCCAAAACATATCATCACCTTCCTAAAATAATGTCCTAAGTCATTTTTCAAAAAAACTGAACCAAATATGAGATGATTTAGGCAAAAAAAAAAAATAATAATAATTTTGTCAAAAAATTATTTAGGGCGTTATTTTAGGAAGGTGAAGATCTTAAAAAGATTCAGCCACAACACAATAAAATGAAGCCACAACAGATAAGCCACAGCACATAAATAAGACACAACACAACACAATTAAGCCACAACAGATAAGCCACAGCATAACAGAAATAAGCCACAACATAATGGAATTAAGCCACAATACAATGAAATTAAGCAACAACACAATAAATTTAAGCCACAAAATGACAGATAAGCCACAGCACAACAAAAATAAGTCACAACTCAATGACATTTAGTCACAACAGAATGAAATTTAGCCATAACATAATTAAATTAATCCACAACATAAAATTAAGCCACAACACAACAGATAAGCCACAGCACTGAAATAAGACACAACACAATGCAATTAAGCCATAACACAATAATAATAAGCCACAGCACAATGGAAATAAGCCACAATACAACAAAAAAATAAGTCAAAGCGAAACGGAAATAAGCTAAAATAGAATAAATCAAGCCAGAGCACAATAAAATTAAGTCACAACATAGTGGTTTACATATATAGTTGTTTTGTGGCTTAATTTTATTGTGTTATGGCTTAATATCTATGTTGTGGCTGTAGCTATAATTGTAGTTGTTGATGCTTAATTTTCAAAAGTAGGGAAGCCATTGTGCTCCCAAAAGCTACTTAAACTACTCAAACAAATATTCTTAATGAAAACAGTTAACTAAGCTCAAAACAACAAACTAGGCAAAATACCTGATTATAAAAACTGAAATAAATGTGTTATGTCAGATTCCAAATGCCTGTAAGTAATACCTATAAGTGTATCTCCAAGATACTGAACACTCTGCACTCGACAATGGTGGTTTTACATTTAGCAGGCTGTCATCATGTACATCACCATTTATATTGGCCATTACTGGTCATTTGTAGCAAAGTCCCACCCATTTATGAGCTCAATTATCATATAGAGAAGTCAGATATCTCCAATAGACCCATTGGAGTACAGCCAGCACTCTATGGGGCATGCGTCCCCTGTCTTCTATGGGCATATTCATGAATAAAAGGGAAAGTTCACAAAAAATAATGCACTGCATTATTAGAAAGAACACAAGCAAAAATCCCAAAGTTACATTTTAAAACAAGACCAAACAGAACAGCAATCTTAGATCAATTAAAATGAATTTGGAAAAGCATTTTACTTTCCTTCAATTCCTTCAACTTCAATTCCCCAGCATATATATTACGCACAGCATAAACATACTCTGCATATGCGGAATGTATAAAATCAGAGTCACAATCAAAGCCTGGGCTGATTGTCACTGCTGTGTGGCGGTGTCATCAATCTTCATTGTTAATTCATAGAACGACACATTAAAAAGTCAGTGGAATGAATCTCAAGCTGCACCGAGACCGCCAGTCAAACTCGCTGCACACTGCCAGATTGACGGCTGGCACAGGGAGCCCTCCAGTTATGACGGGATACAGTTCACTATCAGCCTGAGCCATGACCCCAATTGAAGAGGCATATGCAATATGTTTGGGACGAGACCATATGGAGGAAAAAGCCAAAGCCACCTGCAGGAGACCGATAAAGCCATTAGAATTCATGGCACGTCTTTAAGCCTGGCGTCCTCCCCAGATGAATGTGACTGGATGTATTACCTGACACAACGAGTAGCAAATGCTACAATGCATAAACACAGTCGTAAACTCAAACACACAACAAGACTTGGAAATGGTGATGTCATGCCGCCACTAGGGTCATAAATTGACCAGCTCAGGGCAGAAATGCTCTGGCAGAAATGCTAAATATCTGTGACAAAAATGTCACAGACACTTATAATGTGAGGGCAAAAAAAAACAAAAAAACATGTATTTCATCATATCATAATGTATGCTTAACGTTTTGTATATTTTTAAATATTTAAATGATATGTCATATATATATTATATAACATATGTGTTTCATAAAATACATAAAAATTCTGAATCACACATAAATTCATACAAAATTCCTACATAAAAATGGTAGTGAGTTTTGTATTCTCTAATATTATAAAATAGGTCAAGCAGAACGTTTATGACCTTGTGTATTACAGAAAAAGTACTTTTGTATTTGATGTTGATTTGAATTTAGCCATAATTGTTCAAATTCAGAATTTCTTTCCATTCATTGTATCAATAGAAGTATTTGACATATGGAAGGCATGCTGTGTGGTTTTATATATGGTTAGAAAAAATCATGTTCTCTCAAAAATAACATTTTTTACTCATCCACATGTTCCAAAATTATATGACTTAGGAATGATAGCCTCAGTCACCATTCACTTTCCATACAATAAAAGCGAATGGTAACTGAATTTAACATTCTAGTTAATATGTCCTTTTGTGTTCATACAGGTTTGGAACAACATGAGTGATGGCAAAATGACAGAATTGTCATTTTTGGTTGAACTTTCCCTTTAAGGTATGACATACATGTGAAAATCAATTCGGGGCAATTACTGTTTATAATAATAAATAAAGTTAATATCTGACACTGACTGCTACTGTGTGCAACCCACGCTGAGAATATCTGATGAACCACTGATTAGATTGGACCAGAGAAGAAAGAAAGAAATGGAGACAGAGATGGAGTGGCTGGCGAGTTAGCACAGATCAATTTCGAAAACCTATAGCTCAGCAGATCTGGGCAAACACACCTAATTTTGCTGCATGCAGGGTGTATTTGGAACAGCACTTCACCCGACATTCGCAACTTGTCATGACATATTGAATTGGAGTATAATGTCTCAGTCAGAGGAAAACAACAGAATCAAATTCCAATACTTTCTATGTGATTAAATGAATTCATCACTCCCCACCTGTGCTGTTCTTATCGATTCATCAAGTCTGGTGACAAATTATACAGATCTAATGCATTCATTATGTCATTCTTGCGCAGCTAAAATCGTTGTCTTATTCAGTAGTATTGTGCTTCTCCTTCTCAAAAGGAATAGTTCACTCAAAAATGACAATTCTCTCATAATGTACACACACATATACCGCCTCAAACTCGTTTGACTTTCTTTCTTCCATGAAACTTAAATAAATATTTTTTTTATGGAGATATGAGGCATATCTATACAAGACAAGTCAATAGGGTCCAAACTTTCAAGCTCCAAAAAGGACTTAAAGGCATCATCAAAGTTATCTGACTCATGTGGTTTAATTCATGTCTTCTGAAGAAAAACTCTTTGGGCAGTAGTGTAGTAGTGACAAACAAACAAACCAAAAAAACAGAACACACCCATTTCAAAAAGCCATATATTTACACTAATATTTAAGGTATAAGAAAATTATATTTTTCAATAGCCTACATAAATAATATTAACAATTTATGTTTCACTGTAATCATTGTGTCAGTTGAACTTACAAAATGTATGTCAGGGTAAAATGTACAGTACACAACTAAAGCTTGATATTAAACATCTATTTAAATAAAAAGGTTTGATTAACTGTTCTTTTAATTAACAGTAAAACAGGCTTTATATTTACTCTAATTAATAAACTAATACATACTGTACATAACCTCATACATAACAAACTTTTATGCATTGTGTAGGAATGACTGAGTGAAGTAATGTTCACTTTAACACGTTATCTTATGCAGTATTACAATATGCAGTACATAAGAGTTAATGATCATGTTATTTGTTTTATTTGTGTACAACATTTTTTTTTTCTTTGTATAGTGAAATAGCTTTCCTATTAAGAAATATAAAATATAAAGGTGATTTGATATCACAAGGAAAAAAGGCACCACTAACAGCAGTAAAAGACAATTCAGATGACATTTGATACAATTACAGGCCAACTCATCATCTGCGAAGAGCAAAAAAACTAGCATGGGTGCAGTGACACTCAGTATTTTCCCAAAGATTAATAGCATAAGTTTTTATTTAAATGCATTAATATTTTCCCTTTTAACAGCAAGGGAAATATACAGCGCAAAATAATTATGTTGACTTCAGCGCTGCAGGCGCATCTCACAGTAGACGCTAGAAATCTAACGGCCGTTATTGAAATGGAAAATATAATTGGTTATCCAATCGCGTCTAAAAGGAACATTCTGATTGGTAGCTCAGCTCAGTCTTATTTTCACCCGTGCCTTCAGTTGTGGTCCCGCTGCTCCGTGAAGAAGATCTCTGTACACTTATTAAAAAATATTATTATAAAAATAATAATAATTCACTCAATAGTGCTGTGGCATCACCTCAGTATAATTTGTTATTGGTCAAAAGCCTCCTCGCTTTTCTGGCGGCCACACGTTTCATAACTAATTTTAGGAGGGCATACGCAAAATCCTTTGAAAGATAGATGGCCGTACAGCATATGCCTGAGTATACCCAAGACTACACTACTGGTTTTGGGTAAGAAACAGACCAAAACGTAATACCTATTCCACTGTAAATTTAGCCTTTGCAGTCTCCTAGGTGCGATCATGATTTGAAGCTCGACTACCCTTCCTTGTGCATGCAATGTAGTTCTATGGATTACTTGGTGTCATTATGTCCACATTGGAAGTAGCTTGGAGCTTGGAAGTGTTGGACCCCATTGACTCGCAATGTATGGATATATTTACCACATATCTTCACTTCGTTTGTGTTCTGAAGAAAAAGGTCATATGAGTTTGAGACGACATAAGGGTGAGTAAATAATGAAGGAATTATTTTTGAACTTTTGAAAATAATAGGGCTTATTGTCACTGAATATATCTTGAATTATTTTATTTTTCTTGCTTCACTAGCAAATTGATTTTTCTTGTTTTAAACATAAAATCACTACATTCGAAGGATTTATGTGTAACACTAGTAAAAACATTTGTCAATGGGGAAAGAAAAGTAAACGCAATTCAAGATATATTCTCTGAAAATAAGTCTTAATATCTCATGCAATTTTGCCTCACAAGTAAATGTATCTTGTTTCAAAGTAATACTGTAGTTCCCCCAACAATAAACATTCTGTCATCATTGACTCACCCTCATGATGTTCCAAACCTGTATGACTTTCTGCTGTGCAACACAAAAGGAGATGTTAGGCAGAATGATAGATTCAGTCATCAATCAATTTCATAATTAATTTATTTCCATGAAATTAAACCTTTCGGAAATTACGGGTTTAGAACAACATGAGGGTGTGTAAATGATGACAGAACTATTTTGTGAACTTTCCCTTTCGTTAAAGATATACTATATTCTCTGTTTTAAAGATGTTTAAAAAAAATGACAAAGAAAATAATTAGCTACATTATTTTGGCACTGTGGAGAGAGCACATCTTCATTAAAACGTGCAACAAATTGACCTTTTAAATGAGCCAAAAAAGAAAGAAAATTAAGGGATAAAATGTCTGGAGCCAGACAAGAATTAGGTTGCTGGGCCTCTAACCAGAAAAAAACAGTGATTCATCACAGAGCTGGAGCAGGAAATGATAGGAATGAAGTGTCTCAGAAAAGGAAGTGTTCTTATCTGACATCATGAAAGAGAGAGCAAGAAAGGGGTGTATGTGTGCCAGGGCGGTTGCAGGACAGAAGAGTCTCATTTAGGGATCAGTGCTTGTGAATAGCAGTGAACTTCCTCTGGTCTTGAGACTGTGACGTGCCTGGACTCATGAGCAACCACTTCCTGAAGCCGGAGCATTAAATCAGACACAAGCCGCATCTGAGCTATCAGCAGCAGACACCTATGATCACAGACTCACCCTGAGAAATGCTACTTGGGAAAACAGCAGTACCACAGCACACAAACACATAAATCTATGGGCGGTAACATCACTCTAGGTTGCAGGACTGCATTGGACAAACTTCTTCTGAGAATGATGACACTTTTCTCGAATTATCCTGCTGAAAAGACCTTCATAAATGGTTAATGTTGTTCAGTTATACCATTGTTTGGGATGTGCCAGGGTGGTCGACTAATTGACTAGTCATCTAATAACAAACTAGTCGATTAGTGGGGTCGACTACTAAAATTTTTAGTGGTGGTGGTTTTAATGGGAGACACAATTTTAAATTTTATTGAAAGGCGCAACTTCTTTGATAGTGTTTTTGCTTGATGATAACTTCCTGTACTTAAAAGTGAATCACAGTTAAACCCTCTGCAAGAAGTTTTGTCTCTTTAATGCTTTAGGTTTAGTCTTTTTATGTGCTGTTGTTACAGCCATCAAAGTGCCGCATCAACAATACATTTCAAGACAATCGCTGTTGGACATTACATCCTCCGCTGTGAGTAATGTGAGCTGCTGTGGAGAGATTAAAGTCTTCTGCTGATTCTGACTGGCACTGCTTAAATAAATAGTTGCAGTCAAAAAGGTTTAAACTGCTTGATTTTGTGAACTAGATATGCGGCCATAATATTACCTTGCAGTTCTGCGCTTTTCAATTTGCAGCGAGGATCGCCCTGAAGCACTTCGGTTACATAGAAGCACATCATTTGGAAATCAGGATAGGCATAAGCGGTTTTGTGCCGCTCTGTATAGAAACCTTTCTTATTTCTTTCTTTTATTACATTGATGGTTTTGTGCAATAAGATGTTTTAGTTATTTAGCCTATTATTTGTTGAACTTCCAATAGTCCCCATGTTGAAGTGCTGCACTTAGCATCCGTATATCCCTCTGAAACGTGTCTAATCAGGGTAACACGAACATAACGGAGCATAATTCTACATTATTACCCCTACTAGTCGATTAGTCATTCAAACAACCAATGCTGAAAATTGGTAACTTTGCACGTCCCTTCAGTTATCACCTTTAGATACATGAGACAAAAACAACAAAGAAACAGCTCACCAGTTGTTCAGTATTAGTAATGCAGGTGTCATAATGCTGCATGTAAAAGACGGCAATGGGAATATTATGTGTCAAAGGGCATCAATGTAGGCGAACTCTGCAGAAATGTGGACATTTACATCTTGAACATCCGGTAGATGTAATATTAGATGTGATGATTAAAAGCGTATGATGTGGTAAACAGCCCTCTTTTTACATTAAACAGATCAAATTGTCAATGTTATGACATGATTTCTGCTCGCCACATCAAACACATCTTCATGTAAACAGATCCGGCTTTAGTCTCATAATTTAGTAGATTTATGCTTCATCAGCAAGCCAACATCATCAGCCACACAGATCTCATTCAAGACACGAAGAGGGCTGATCATAGTTATCACAGCACTCCTGAGGACTCTTTCTGCAGCTCATTTTTACAAGTGCCGCTCAGCAATGCACACACATACTTTAGGTCTCTTTCCAAATAGCTCCATTGTTGTCATGGTTGAGTATAGTCAATACAGCACTACCAAGCATGGCTGCTTCAATAATTGAGGAAATTTAAACGACTTTGACTAAAACTGCACAGAAAAAGCAAAGTTATCATATGTTTATTACTAATGAAGATGTTGAGATTCATTAAAATATTAACCATTCGCTGTACAATTGGAACCATTGACATATAATCAGGTAAATTGTGTTTATTATCTTATGAAAGATAAGTCAGAAAAGTCATTTTTTATTCGTAGAATGTGGATATTTGGTGGGTTTCTTTGCATTTTATAGGAGGGCTTTTATTTAAGTGAACTAAATGACAAACGTCTACAAATAAGAACCATGAGGTTTCATTGGAAACACACAGAGACTTGAATTTAAAAATAAATACATCACATAAAACAGCAAAAACCACACTTAATCCATCACAGGAAGCAATATTTAATTTTCATTTGAAAATATTCAAAATTATGAAAGTAAAAACTATTTTAAAAGATACAAGTCCAAACTACGAGTTACTATAAACATTTTTTTTTTCAACTTTATATTATTTGTTTGCTTATTTGAAGTGGTTTCAGGTGGGGTTTTTTTATTTTTTATGAATCATTAAAATGTATGAAGAAGAATTGCCCTGATACGGAGTCTTTCGTTGTCTCTCAGATCAGACTGAAGATTAAAAAATGCAACTAAGTGAAGACAAACTTTCAGGAGTTGCAGTCAAATAAATGCAAAAAAAAAAAAAAGTAACACAAACTAATACTATTTACAATGCAAGCAGACATTATCTGTCAGGATGAAACGCCTGACGGCTGCATAAATGTAGGAGTTGTACCCCACTGTGAAAAAAATTTGACTTCCCACTAGGGTTGCCTCCACAGCCCTGTAAATTTCCTGGACACCTCATCAATGACCGAAAAACGTTTAGCTGGCCATCATACAAGAAATAAAACACATTATTTATGATTGTTTACTCCTTGTTTAGTATCGCATATATACAGTGCTTTGAAAAAGTACTTGCCCCCATCCTAATTTCTTCTGTTTTTGTGAATATCTCCTACTAATTTGTTTAAAAAATTCTAACAAAATCTATCCTAAAACAAACGCAACCTGAGTAAACACAAAACACAGTTTTAAATGATTATGTTAATTATTAAAGCAAAGTTATCCAATAACAACTGGGCCTGTGTGAAAATTATATGTCCACTTATTTACTAAATCCCCAAATCTATGAAACTACATTTATAATGGGGTTCAGCTGGACTAGTAGTGAACCTTCCCAGATGTCGCCAGCCTTCCAAAATTCCTCCAAGAGCACAGTGGCAAATCATCTACATAGTCACAAAAAAGCCAAGGACTACATCAAAAGAACTGCAGGCCTCACTTGCATCAATAAATGTCACTGTTCATGACTCCACTGTCAGAAAGACACTGGTCAAAAATGCCATCCATGGATGAGTGGCGAGGTGAAAACCACAACTAACCCAGAGGAACATTAAGGCTGTTCATCCAATGTGGATGAATTAAAGCAATTCTGCAAAGAAGAGTGGGCCAAAATTCCACCATATCACTGTGAAAGACTGATCTCCAGTTATCGGAAGCGTTTGGTTGCAGTTGTTGCAGCTAAAGGTGGCACAACCAACTATTAAGTTTAAGGGGGCAGTTTGTTTTTCATATGGGTTATACAGGTGTTGGATAACTTTTTTGCTTCAATAAGAAAAAAGTATATATATTTGAAAACTGTATTTTGTGTTTACTCAGGCTGCCTTTGTTTTATGATATATCTTGTTTGAAGATCTAAAACAATTTAGTATGTAAAATACACAAAACGAGAAGAAATCAGGAAGGGGGCAAATACTTTTTCACAATACACTAGTATATAATTTTATCAATAATCTCAAATCTTAAACCAATTTAAATTTAAATCTTATTACATCTTTTACCAATTTAATTTTTAAAAGATCACAAAATTCAATTTGATGGAAATTTATTCTGAAATTGATGTGCATAATTTATTATTATTATTATTATCTTATTTACATTTATTTATTTTGTGTGTGTTGAATATTAGAGATCTTAGAGAAAACGGAAGGACTTTCCTTTTTTTTTTTTTTTTTTGAGAACATTACAGCATTATAGTAAGTACACTAAAGTTTAAAGGATTGTTCACAAAAAAGGGAAAAATCTCAATCTCAGTCATCCGAACAAACCAGTTTACTAAAAATGTATCGGACTTTTTTATGATTCATTTAAGAATGCATTTGATTCTCCTCCTTGCATAGTGTGCTTTTAAACAATGGTTCATATGTGTGAACGCATTGGGAAAATATTGAAATATTGACATTTTGCATCCCGGTATGGACCAGGACACTCCAAGACAATCCTGGCCAGGTGGCATGCCACTGTTTAAAACTTTTTTCATTCAAGTCTTCTACCTTGAAGCTGTGTCAACAACAGGATGAGGATGAAAATGTGCACCTGACATTATCGCTGAAGTTCACTTTGATTATTATAGGACAATATGATTTGTTTATCTTTCCCTGCTTCAGCTGATGTCATCAAGACTCTCTCATAAAAGTCACTCTGTGCAGTGAACTCATTCAAAACACTCCAGCTTATTACAGGCCCATGGCTGCATTTGCTCATAAATCAACCACATATCTGTAATTTCTGCTCTGTACCTCAGTGTGTGAGAGTGTGTGTATTTGAATATGGTTTGCTTGTGATGACACATTACATAAGTAAACATGTGCTCCATCAAGCCGGAAAAACAAATGCACCAGCCTCTGACACCAGACAGGTGTGATTTCTCATTGGCTGGGCTGGATACGTCAACTTGTTAACCGCTCCAGCCTTACATTTTAAACAATCTTGAGCCTGGTCTGGGCTAGTGCTGCACAATTAATTGAATTAAAATTGAAATAGTGATATCCATGCTTAAAAACAACACCTAGATTGACACCATCATATGTTGTTCTTAATTCTGGTCCACAACATTGGATGCTTGTGTTCTGGTGTTCCAACTAGGTTTTTTTGGACTAGCTTAAGGATGAGCTTCACTAGCTGTGTTTGGCTATGCTTGTTTTCCAGCAAGACCAGCACAAAAACACCATAAACCAGCTTATGCCACCATGGGAAAAGCATGTTGATTAGGATGGTCTTTTCAGCAGGGATGGCCTCATGCGATTATTAATAGCAAAAATAAATAAATACATATAGTCTGCATGCACTGCATATTTTAAAGTAGAGGGGAGGCACTGTCACATTCATATTCACGTACAGCTCTATGTGTGGGAATAATGATACAGTAAGTACATTTATATGCACTGTTTTAATCAAGCTACTGCATGTTTTTGCATAGTTGAGCTACAGTCTTCATCTGTCTGTCCAAGTACACATGTATATAATGTTTACATGTAATGTATAAATGTATAATGTTTCCTCAGCTAATGTCCATACTTCATATATACATTTGATTACACATATTTTTACTTGGCTGTAGGCAGATAGGATGTTCCAAGCTTTCTGGAGATTTCACCACAGTTCTTCTTTCTATTTAGGCTGTTTTAATTCCTTCTGTCTCAACATGTAATCACAGACTGACTCAGTGTTAAGTGGGGGGCTCGGTGGGGGCCATGCCATCTGTTGCAGGGCTCCCTGTTCTTCTATTCTATTCTATTTGCAAAAGGAATGTTTGAGAAACTAAAATGTATATTTCCAATTGACACACTAAAGCTAAAGAGATAAAGATAACCATCTTAAGACAGTTTTTGTGAAACATCTTATGTACCTTAGATTTTGTACAGTACTGTACATGCTGGATGAAGCCGAGTTACAATAACATTATCTAGGTCTGTTCTGACTTTGCAAAATCTGACTGGTACAATTTCATTTTAAAAAGATAAATTATTGTTTAGTCTGATTTAAATTTTCAGTTTACAGATGGTCCCTAACCACACCCTCCACAGTTTTAGCACAATGTGAGGACTTTTCAAAGATCCCATACCCACCATAGGCACAATTTCCAATTACTATCAAGATTAAATTAGTGATGTTGAACAATTTTGCAGTAACGCCATCAGATCAGCTTAAATAAAGGACAAATCACATCCCATACTGATTAGATATGGGACACATCATTTTATCTGTAAACACAGGACTGTGGTAGATCTCACTGCCTTCCTTATCAAGGAGAAAGCGGGAGCTGGCTAGACAAATCACATAAACTTAAATTAACAAACAGTTCACGTAGACACAACATACACTGCCTAGACACAGCATACACTGCCTGAGCCTGACCCGGCTCCTCTTTATCTCTCTCCCGATGACTCTTGTTCTTTTTTCAAAATTGTTTTACTCCTCTTCACTCCTCCTCAGGTGTTTTGTCATCTGCCTCTGATGTACTTTTGAAACTACAGCATCCAAGAGCACCTTGACCTTGTAGACCCTCGCTCAGTGCTGTTAGAATAAAAGCTTCCTTTACCTTCTGGAGAGCCCAGCCTCCAGGTAAAGTCATGATGCTTCTACATTACCCATGCAACTGCGTAATATAGAGTTGGAGCAAGGTGAAGCAGGACATATGCATGTCTCAGATAGGGATCTTGTCTGTAAGCAAAAGATTGTGCCACTGACTATCTTCAATATCCTAGAGCCTGGGACTAATTTGAAGGTCTCAAGTGCAGATCAGACAGAAACTGACCCCCCCTTGAGAATCGTAACCGGCGAAACAACATCCGAATTGTTGGAATTCCTGAGGACGAAGAAGGCTGAGATATGGTGATATGCTGAGTCTGCTAGACATAACAGGTCATAAAATGTAAATCGAGTGAGTTCACAGAGTTCCAGCTCGGAAATCCGTGGAGGGAGACAGGCCCCTATCAATTCTGCCCAAATTTCTGAGATCATCCAATAAGATCCCATGTTATGCAAGGCGAAATGGAAGGCTTTCTTGGAAGATCCAAAAAAAATTTTTTTGAAAAAACTTCACTAAAACTGTGAATGTTAGAGCTCCATAACCTCAGGCCAATTGCTTATTTAGCAGATTACCAAACAAGCATATCATGATGCGCATTCTGGGTTGAGCGAGCGACAATGAGAGAGCGGAGCGGAATCTCTACAAACAGGCGCTCTTCGCTCAGGTGGAATTATCACCACTCCACTCAAAGCTCTGCTCTTGCTCCACTCTGCTGATATGCTCTGGCCCACAGCAAGCAATGTCCTTCATAAAGTCAATAACTGAGTAAGTTATTTGTGGTCCTTATGTTGCAGCTGAGTGGGCCTGACTCACTGAACATTCACTTGACTGTTCAAGGAACTGAGCGTCTTTTTTGTTTCTTTTTGTGCTGGTTCTGCCTAATGGCTGTTTTATTGATTAACACTGCTTTGGGACAGTTGTGGATGAATCTGCACATTCATTCTGTTGTGTAATTCTGTCTCACAAAATGTGTTAAGAAACACCGGACTTGAGCAATCCAGTGGCAAAGTTGTCACGGGGGGTTCTCATAGGCTTTCATGGACTGTTTGAGTTTAGAGGGATGGACGCCGGATGGTGCTGTCATGCGTTGGATTAATGCATATGTTTTTCTTTTTCCAGTTTTTTGATTGTTGCACTAATGTTGGAATGTGGTCATTATAATTTGATTGTTGACACACAATCTATTTTTTCTAATATGTCAAAATGTCAAACGTTAATTTGAGTGGATTGTCTCTCTCCACATGGAATGTGAATGGGTTGGGGCATCCCATAAAAAGAAGGAAGGTTATATCTTTTCTTAAACGTAAGAAATATGATAGAGTATTTCTTCAAGAAATGCATATTTCTCTGCAGGAAGCTGAAAAATTTGGGAAGTTATTGGGTGGACATGTTTTATTTAGTGATTGCTCAAGTAAGAGTAAGGGAATCATTACAATGATAAGTAAGCAACTACAATTCAAATGTTTCAAAAAGATTAAAGATAAATTAGGAAGAGTAATTATTGTTTTAGCATAAATTCAAGGGCTAAGGCTAATTTTGGCTAATATTTACACACCTAACGCTGAATTTATTCTAGAATTGATTTTTGAAGTCCTTCATTTCATCTGTTGTTGATTGTTCAATTGGAAACATTTTATTCTCAGATCATGCCCTGGTGAGTTTAGAGAAAAATACGGAGAAAAATAAATCATATTGTTGGTGCTTTAATCCCTCTGGCTAAATCCTGAATTCCAACAAATGTTAAAGGCTGAAATCAATGTTTATATGGAGACTAAATGGTCCTCAGTATCCTCTGTGGGTGTGGCTTGGGAGGCACTTAAGGCAGTTTTTAGGGATCGGATCATACAATATGCCTCATTCTCAACTCGTGGAGTTGGAAGGGAATATTAAAAGTACAGAGGCAGAACTGAAGCGCCAAATTTCGTCTGATGGCCTCAGAGAATTGACCCGATTGAAATACAATCTCTCTCTGTAGATGTCCCCCGCTCTTATTTCCAGCAATTTCATAGCCTAGTGAAGTCCTTCATTTGGAATGGTAAGCATCCTAGGTAAACTTTTAATAAGTTTCACATGGGCTAGGCCTACACAAGATTTGTTTTATTAGTATGTATTCAGTCTCAGACATTTGGCTCATTGGTCGCTTCCACCTGAGAGAGCCCCTCCCTGGTTTTGTATTGAACAGGATGTTCTTGTCCCTAATTTGTCATTGCAAAGCCTTTCTATCAAACTAATTGAGAAGTTAAGCTACACCCTGTTATCTAGCATTTGCACTCGGTATGGACAAAAGTGTCCAGAGTGTTTAATTCGGACATTTATTTAAATGTTGCCTCAAGCATTTGGCTGAACCCAAAATTATGTATTAATAAATCCCCTTTCTGCTGGTCAAAGTGGATTGTGAGGGAGGTTACTACACTCTGTGACCTATATGAGAGAGGAGTGATTAGATCTTTTGCAAACTTGGTTCAACATTTTAGGATTCCCATATCTCAGTTATATAGGTATTTACAGCTTTGCCACCTGCCCTGTATTGT
The DNA here is from genome assembly GCA_032164185.1 of Moxostoma hubbsi. Lineage (NCBI taxonomy): Eukaryota > Metazoa > Chordata > Actinopteri > Cypriniformes > Catostomidae > Moxostoma > Moxostoma hubbsi. The sequence goes on along the minus strand of JAVLUX010000029.1, from coordinate 22,296,036 downwards.
TATTGTTAGATTGTATAGACTTGGTCTTAAAGACACCCACCTGCTTGATCCTGGAACATGGATAATTGCAATTTGCGATTATTTGAGACTTTTAGATCCAAAATGACTCAATAAACACAAAACTACTGAAAATGTTGCTTTGTGATTTTTTTTTTTAAATAATTGGTTTGTATCAATTTGCTTGCCACTGGAATCTTATCTAATTACATCTGTTTAGGACACAGTGTCAGAATTTGGCTAAAAGAAGGTCTCTTTGGAGGCAGCATAATTAAAAAATTCATAACTTTAGGAGCAGCCTAGACTGGACATGCCTATGATTCCTTAAAATGCTGCCATTGTATGCAGTTCACAAAGGTTTAGTAAACTGACAAAATAGAGACATACATGTAAATTAAAGAGTAAAAGTTTTGTTTGACAAACACATTAGAATTCAATCAATAAGCCAAACTTGAGCAGTGAGCAATCTTCCCAGAGGCAGACTTAATATATCTGATTTGTGTGAGATGTTGACCTATTCCCACTTGAAGACCAAGCCAAGTCCTTTGCATTAGTAATGCAAGTAGGTCAAGAACTGGACCCCTGTATGAGTCAACATGAATATGGTGATTCTTATTCTCTATACCTGGAAGGCTCACATACAACTATTAGGTTTATGAATGCAGTATTTGGCTGGTCGGCATCACGTGTGATTTATGGCAGCATGATCCTGAACAGTGTTGATTGGCGTGATTGTTTCATTCAGTCCCACGAGCTACCCGAGCAGAATACAGGTCATGTGAAATCAGAAGATTGGCTTTCATGGCTTTGTAAAGAGTGGTAGTCAGCAGAATGTCTATGAGACACTTTTGGACTGGTTTCTATTTGCAAACTTTTTTGAATCTCCACACAAATAAAACAGAGAGAATATTGGCATACTGTGCTGAGAGTTCCAGTAGCATTTGGTGTGAGTCAGCGCCATGGGGAGAGGAAATCTCATCTTTCTTATCCTCAACATGTTTTCTATCTTCAGCTTAAGATGTTACCAAAAAAATTTTAAAAGATTTGTGGATGTGCACACATCAATTTCCTCAGTGGAATTTGATTCTGATGTGATGCGTTCACTACCTCACAAACACTGTGAAGTGCAGTGTTAAGGAATCTACTTTGAAACTGTGACTACAAGCTACTAATAAATTAAAGAGGTTCAACTATAGTCAAGATACTTTTGAAAAAGAAGTTACACTCCTAGCCACAAACAAAATGTAGCTGACAAAACTGAAGTTATTTAAAGGGGGAATAATATTTTTTTAAATATATGACAAATATGTAATATATCAGACATCCAAATAGTTTATGCTTACAAACAGATGTGCATTTCCTGTACAGCTACGTAACTCACTGCTTAACCACCATAGTACGATGCATTATTGGAGAAATTAACAAGCTAGTCATGACTGTGTAACGTTGGTGTCCAAGGAGTGGAAGAGGATGAGAGGAGACGCAGGAGTAGAATCTTTGAAAGTGAAGGGTAATTGATATTCAGGGTGGCTAGGATATAATTTGCCAAGGAAAGATTTTCCAACTCTAGAAGTGCTGTGGGTCTGTGAAAGTTTAATCCCATTCCATAAATGGGCTTAAGATAAATGTCTGGTATTGATGTAGAAGCATCAAGGTGAAGGAACTTGGTTGAGTATTCCATGAGGGGAAGATCCTGCCTGAAAAGCTCCATGAATAACGCAACGTAACACTTCAAGAACTGACCAATCACTGAACAAAACTAGAGGGTATTTATACACAGAAAACAAATAAGTGAATGGAAAGCAGGTGAGGATGATGATGAGCAAATGAAAGTGATAATTGGGCAGTGAATTCTGGGAAATGTAGTGCAGGGGAAAACTTCAAAATAAGAGTCCTTGAGAAGCATATGTGTTTCTGCAACTGCCAGTTACATTACAAGCTACCAGATTCAAATCGGCTTTTGCAACGCCTGTGTATATTCAGTTAATAGCTTGTATATGTACAGCCATCATATCTAAACATCTCATGCATGCAGCCATGTATTAGGTGCAGATGCGGTTTGCATTCACACAAACAGCAACTCAAACAGTCTTTTCGGGCATTTGTTTTCTGAAACAGACAGCCAAACTATCACAAAAGTACCACGATAACGGTTTAAAACTCTTATACTCACAGTGAAAACATATTGATCGATCGCGATTATCCGATGCACTCAGCCAAGTCTGTTTACATTAGCGCTTGTCTCACACACACACACGCACACAAACAGTGCCTGAGAAGTCAAACAGTGCACATAGGCAAACAAGACTGCTGATATTATTTGTTCATTTGTTTTTTACAGTTATAAAAATGAAATCAATTAAAAAATACAGTACAGCAGACATAACTCATCTGTTCACATGTTTACTATATTACATACAGCATTTTATTTTTTTAAAGAAATAAAACATAAAAAAATACTCGTCTACACCATGCTCACCTCTACTGGCTGTGCAGTGTCACGTACAAAAATAACTCACTCCAGGGGTCATTGCAGGGAAATTTAGACCCTATTCATGAAATGGTTAATGACATTATGCAAGGGGGGGGGAGTGATAACTTCTGTAAATATAAAATTAATTTACACGAACTCCAGAAAGCTGTTTAATGCACGAACGCTGCTAAAGACATAAAAGCTCTGTGCACTCTGTAAATGTGACAGATACATTGCACTGTAATAGTGGGGTTTCCTTTTACATCATATTTTGGGGTTACCCCGATTGTATTCAGTTGAGCACTGTGGCAAGTGGGGCGGGGCCAAGCGACAACGGTGAGGACCGAAGCCAAGATAGACACCTGGAGCGAATTATCTCGCCCAGCGGTTGGTGACTGTGGTGTTGGCGGGCTCACGCCTCCTTCAGAGTGTAAAAGAACTTTGTCATATTGGTGGCAAAACCCGGGAAAGGAGGAAGGGCATGCTGTATGAGAGAACTCGCTGCTGCCGTAAACCTGGAGATGGAGGAGACGCTGCTGTCTGCCAAGAGAAGGAAGAGCAGCTGCCATACAACAGGAGATGGAGGACTGGTGCCCTAGCCTGAATCAGGCATTGGAGGATTGTGACGAGGAGGAGGGCATGGCCAGCACTGAGTTGCTTAATTGGCGGGAGGGAGATAAGGGAAGAGCCAGGCACGCCAGAGAGAGGGATGCACATGAAGCCGTGTGTGTGTGTGTGTGTGTTTTATGTTGCTGGTTTTCAGTTTGATGTTTATAATTGTTGTAATTAAAGTTCACTGAATGTGGATCCAGCTCCCACTTCCTCCTTTCCCAGACGAACTGAGATCCTTCACAAGCACACTCAGAAATGAACACTCTTCAAAAACCTTTAACAATGCTACTTATATGTTAACATGGACACATAAACCATGTTCTCCAACAGAAGCTGTGTGTGTTAAGGTGCTTTTTCTTAAAAGCATTTAATCCCAAGGCTGCATTTATGTTTACATTACATTTTAGAATGCTACTTTCTGTGAAACCCCAGAATAAGCAGTTTTCTTATGTGCATGTAAACGTGATGGAAGTCTGGACAGAATGTAAGATATATATGGAATTAAAGATATATAAGCCTCAGTGAAGTCAAATAATGTCCACACTACTAACAAGGAACTATGCTTATAACCACAGGTGGAGAGGGTGAAGTTCCACACAGCTTTGCGATGCTGTTTGAGAATGTTCGTTGGAACTATGGTTTCAGGAAACACCTAATCGCTGAACTATGTTGGTAACGATGGAACTTGCAACCATAGTTAACTAACGATGCTTTTGGGAAACACACCCAGAGCAGTAATTATCTGTCACAAAACAATGAGGATCTCAATTAGGCAGCTGTAAGAGTTCATGGAAAGGGGTAAGGTGGGGCTGGCATGACAAAACACGTAGACATTTATTTTGTACTTTTCAGTCACACACAATAACACACTGCTTCAAACTACGTTATGGTTTTCAGCTTCACTACACATAAACTTTGTTGGCTTTTTTACCTCAACACTACACACAGTCAGCTTTGTGCATCTCTCTCTCTCTCATCTGCCGCTGTCTACTCTCCTTAAATACTCCCACTACCCTCACTGGAACGCGAGACCAGTGTGGCAAAAAGGTGTACCTCATTCACCACTTATCTTTCTGGCCTCGCTCCGCCAGATGCCGCTCAGCCCCGCCCTGCTCGCAACAGCAGCATTGACAGCATTAAACTTGAAGAGCAAAATCGACATTACTGAAACAAGTTTGTTCATATGCAAATATGACACTAATGTGTAATGCGGAAATATGAGAAAGTGAGAGTGTTTTAGAGTTCCAATGGTACATATTGTATACAGAGACATTCTAGAATAGTGTGTTTTTTTATTGCATCAGCTTGCTAAGCTGTAATATGACATTACAATAACAAATGTAGCATTTTGTCATGCTACATTACAAACACTGTACTAAAATACTCTGCTACTATTTCAGACACAGCTAATGTAATCAGACCAGAGTAGTCTGATCCCAGAACAAATAACTATTATGAGTTTGTTCTTCAGCAGTTACTGAATTAATCAGACTCACTAACCGAACTGCATTAAAACATCTGTGTACTGTAAATGCATCTTTTGCAAGAATTGTATTAAATTATATCTCATTTGTTTTATCTGTGCTGTTAAAAGTATTTCATCATTTGGCTGAGGGCAGTAACTGCAATAAGAATTAAATTTCTTCCTTCCAGATTAGTTTTCTTCCAAAGTACAAAAAGAATCTGTAATGAAACTGTTAAGCAACTGGAATAATTGAGAGGAATCAGAATGAGGGGTTGGATTCACAAAACATTCTTCATAAGAATGAAATGAATGTTATTTTTTTTTTCAGATTTTCTTATATAAGAATATTCTTAACTTTTTTCTTAAGAATAGTCTAGGAGGCTTTTATACTATTTTGTGGACAGCACAAACCCTAATAGTATAGTTAAGAATATTTCTGTATTAATGATGGCTTTGTATTATACTTTTTAATAATTTAATCGATAGTTATAACTAGCTGTGTCACAAGCAACAGTGTACCCAAACCTAGCTAGCTTCGAACCTGAAGGCTAATTTTATTCGCTATTATTTTTTAGCGATATTTAGAGGAGCTAGCTAGCGCTAGCTGTCTAATCTGCCAAATCTAACACAAAAATTTGCTGGTTTTCTGCCACCACTAACTGCACATTAGGGCCCTATGAAATCCGTTTTATTTTTTCCCAAATTCAACGTTTTCAATTTAATTTTTTCTGAATTCCTGGTCTTAAAGTTTAATTACATTTTATCATTAAAAACTGTCTAATCAGATTAATTCAATCAGCTTTTGATTACTTCAATTCTCATCTCTGGAAAAGCAGTTTGCTATACTGTATGGTCTACTGTGCTTATTAAACAGCAACAGGCTTTGATTTAATTATATAAGTATATAGTCTGCATGTGCTACATGCTTCACAGTGAATAAAGGGCTCTGCTCTTTGTCATTAATACACACAGAGTGCACGTGATATTAATGATGCGGCTAGTGTTAGTGAAGCAGCTGCTTCACACATTCACTTAATGTTAAAGCTCATAGCTCATGCAAACTGTATATTTGTTTAATTAAATCTCAGCCTTTGTTGGTTAAACCATCCCACTAGAACATATCATGATTTTAATTTGATTAATAGTGCAAATATATAAATTTTATACCAAATATTTCAAATTCCATGAAATCCTTGTTTAATATATTTAATTCTATTTTTATGACTTGATTCTACATTTACGGTCATGTTTTCAGCATTGCAGAAATCATAGAGCCCGCACATGCACTGCACAGTTTATAAACAATAGCATTGGTTCATAATCGTAATATCCTAAAAACTATGTTCACATTTTTTCTTTAGATTTCTAGGAATCCAGTCCCAGAATTGTGAAAATTCCTTAAAATTCCCATCCCTACTGTGAAATAGCACTTTCTTACACAAACCATAAAAATCTGTTACAATAATAAACTATACTGCATTTTCACCATGTTAAATTTCCTGAACCTCCTAAACTGGCCGAGTGTCAACCACTGTGTTCAATCCAATGAACAATAGTGTTTCTTCACAAGAGCCTTCTACCTCTTTAGAGACTGAACAGTGCAAAACAGCAGCACATCTGATGGGACATTGTGGAGTGGAGGGGGGCAGGGCCGGGCTGGAATGTCGCACGCCCGGTCCCCAATCGGCCTGATGAGGTGCGCGAGGGATAAAGGCGGCCGGTGACGACCGTTCGAGAGAGAGAGCTCAATAACGGACATGTCCATGACCGTCATCACCGGCCGCCTTTATCCCTCGCGCGCCTCATCAGGCCGATTGGGGACCGGGTGTGCGACATTCCGGCCCGGCCCCGCCCCCCTCCACTACACAGACATCAATCAGCTGAGATGTGCTGGACTTGTTTGGACAGAAGTTTATGAAAGTCTATTGGGCCGTCTGTCACTGAAGTTGAGTGATAAGACACTAAACCCCTTTTTATCCAGCTACACTATTTTTTCTGCCATCACAGATTATTTCAACAAACACAACAGCTTGTGTATGTTTGGGTAAACAGGCTTTAGTGTGAGACTGCTGCTTTGGGCTAGTTACATATACAGTATTGTGTCACAAGATTGTGATGGTTGGGGGAAAGTTTGTAGTTTTATTTAGACTATTAACTCTAAAATAATAACTGATTGGAATATTATGGGTAAATATTACTTTGTGAGTTAAAAAATTTAATTAAATGAAAAACCAGTGTACTGCAGAATACAATACAAGACTGACTTTAACCACAGGCAATAAGTGACCAGAATTTAATCAATCTGTAACCTCTAAGTGAAGCCCACAAGTGCAGCAGTTAGAAATGGGAATCTTTGGGCTCAAACGGTCAGATTTCTAATTATGGAGGTCTGTATTGCTGACATAGTGAACATTGATCTAATAATGCCCATGCAAGGCTGTTCTGCTTCAAATTTGCTGATGGTGGAGGATGGCCCCATGACTTGAGCCAGAGATCCATCTTTAAGTCCTCAGGTCTCATAACTTCAGGCCTTGAGAAGAAAAATATGTCAGATTGAGTCTTGAGCGTGGTCCTAAAAATGGTGCACTCCATACAGTACTTAAAGAGCCCAGAAACTGCAAGGAATTCTGTTAGGGTCTGTTATTAAAATAACTTAAGCTGAAGAAAGGGAGCTGCAGCCGATATGAGCCGCTACTCTGATTCCTTAAGTACACTAGTGGCTGCTGTCAGTCCTCGAGCTCATTCAACCTGAGTGCTAACTGGCCAACAGACCCGCTCTGCAGAAAACCCTCTGCACCAAAACACAACTTTAAATGGCTCGAACAGAACGTAACGTGACTGAATGTCCTGCTATTCAGAGATTTGCTCGTAAAGCTGTCACTGACGTTCATTGACAGACTCCTTTCATAATCTAAAAACCCCAAGAGCTAGCAGCTATGTAGCAGTGCCCCTCTGAAAACCATTTTACCACACCTCAATATGTTAATCAATCCCTCTCCCTTAAAGCTAAATTGTGTAATTCCTGCCCCAACTTGCATCACCAAACGGAATGGCAAAAATAACAAGGTAGGTAAAGTTTGTCAAGACAAATTTTGCTGTTTGCTTGAAAAAGCATAGTTTAAAATAGGTTTAAAGCCCTGGGCTTACTTCCAAATTGACATGAACACTCAGTGTCTGAGTAAAGTCGAATAAAAGCCTCTTGAAGTATACTCCATATAAAGCATTCACAGGCAGTTGGCGCATGCACACTACGACTGCTATATGACCTCATATTTTGGGAGTTTAGACCCATAAAGATGTCTTAATATTCCTTCCAAATGGAGATGTGCAGATCTCCAGACATCCTCAAACACGCTATCTTGACTTGCACATCCACTGTTGTTGATTTTACCTTCATTTCCTGATGTTTAGCACAAATTACATTTTCTTCTAGAGCTTCTTCGTGACAGCCACCTTATGGACCCACTAATTAGTAAAAAAATAACTCCAGGCGCATGTGCATTCTGTGCGTTCAAAGAGATTAGAAATTCAGGCTGCGTGCGTTCATTGCTAAGGTGCTCTGGCTTATTGCTAGTCATTGCTTGGCCTGTCAATGTAAGTTTTGGTATTTTCGATTGTCTGTTACAGGAAACCCGTGATTCTGATCAGCTAGAAAAAAATCTATTAACAAGTCAGAAAAGTCTGAAGGTATGCTGAGTTTGATGGATGTAGCTTCAAAGCCAAAATCAAGCCAACATAATGACTGCTTTCACATAGGTTTCCAGAACACTCCCCCATCTGGCATTTGTTGCACAAACAGACAGTACCACCCCAAACTCATGCCATTGGTTGATGTTCAAACAAAAAGAGCAATATAGACACAGTCACAATGTTTACACTGAGGAAATCAACCTACAAATGGTTCTCTACAAATTAAGCTTGGATAAGAGAAACTCTTTTAACAAAAAAAAAAAAAAAAAAAAAATCACATTTCATCTTAACAATAATTACCTTTTCTTGTTCAATAATTAAATTTATCACATAAAAAAGGCCCCAGCAGTGCAATCCAAGATAATTCTCTAGGTATCTACTGCTGTGAAGGAACATTACACAGTGTTGGTGCTGCAGTTTCGGTATCAATATTCAATTAAAGCTGTTATGACAGTGAATGTGAGGAGGAGACAGGGCAGAGGAGTAGGAGTTAGATGGACTCCTCAGGCAGTGCTGAGATTTAGCTAGTCATGAGAATGTGATATGGCATGGAAAGATAAGACTATAACTCTACAGTCTGCTGATATACGTTCTACACTGTTAGCAAGGTCTGATAATCAGAGTGAAAGATATAAAAACAGGACAGAAAAGAAAGATACCACTGAACAGTGTTCTCACCACTAAGGAAATAAACCCACAAACACTATTAAGGACATATCGCCAATCTGGTGTAATAAGGAAGCTTCCTTATTGCACCAGATAGGCTGAAGGTCCTTAATAGTGTTTGTGGTTTAATGGAGATGCCAAAAATGACTTAAATTTTTACTATCAACTGTCATTGTTTTAAAAAGACCAAGATATTCATTAGTACATCTCCTTTTGTGTTCCACATAAGAAAGAAAGTTATACAGGTTCGGAATCACAAGAGTAATTATAACAGAATTTAGAATATATAAATTTGGGGGCAAAATGTTCCTTTAAATTACCTTTAACTACATAACTGATTCAAACATTCTAATACAATGATGCTCCAGTATATGACTGAATGACAAACTTTTCACTGTCAAGTACAGAATATGAAGGACATCAAAGTTTTCCATTTACGTTAATGACCTTTATATGCCATACCAACTAAAATAGTAATCAATATGGAAAATAAATGAGATTGGCTTGACATTAAACAGTCATTTTATATAGTACTAATCATTAAATTTAGGTTGCACTTTTTCTCTGTGGAATTTGCTTAGCCATAACAACATATATTTCATTATATATCATCTGAACTTGTCGAATTAAGTTTTTCATTTTAAACTTTAACTAATGTCACTTGATAAATTTGGAATTGAACTCAGCCGTTACATAAGCACAATAAATAGCATTAATCTGAAATGAGTCAATTTAAGATATTTCCAAAATGGAATAAGGTGGCATAGTCCAATTTATGCTTGGTATTTTGGCATTTCTCGCACCCTGCACTCTCTAAAAAAACAACTGCTCTTGTTTGCATCAGAATATGATGCATTTTACAGAGGCGTATCTGCCACATGTTAACACTATCTCTCAAATGAGATGTCCATACAGATACTGAGGCATTGATAGAACATCACCACTAACCCACAATTAATGTGTTAAACCCTGCCATGCATTGCAATGACTGTGCCAGAGGGTGTTCTGTTGAGTGTGCATAGTCATTTGTGAGTGCTTCATATGTCACTTTGACATCCTGAGACAACACAAGGTGACATGATTTGGAAAATATGAGGACATCATTGTCTGTTGAACGAGGTGATTGTAAGTGCCTCTGGGAAGGTCATGTGAGTTACTGAGTAAATAGCCACTTTTCCAAGATCATGAATAGTGAGACATTAAAGCTTTGAGGATGAAAAGTTCAGCACTTATATTAAACTATAACAACTCCATGTGTAACCTTTTGTAAATTTATGAAGTAATTGTGACATGCGAAATTAAAACTAGCTGAAACAGCAAAGGAATTTTATATTTACATTTATAAATGTTTTATTCAAATAGTTTTTTATTTTATTTAAGATGCTATTTCAAAGTGTATTAGATATTAACAAGCATGCCAAGTCACATAAGAGCAAATTGTATAAGCTATATATGTTGAGAAAATAAAGTAACATATAAAAGTTTATACAGTATGTAAATAATGCATGCCTTTGGGTAGTTGACATGACATGCATGACAGCAGTGCCTTGGAATGTGAAATGCAATACTCCGTCTAAAAATATTTAAAAATATAACAACATTTTTCTAATACTTGTTTAAATATTATGCATGTTGTTTTTAGAAACTTATATTATTTAAGAGACTACAGTATATGGAATATTTGTACTTTTAGAAATTGCAGAACTATTTAAGTGATCTGCAAAAAATTATTAATTAAAAATGCACCTTTAACTATGACATGTTGAACTAATATTTAACAACTAAAAAGTGTCACAATACTTTTTGTTTTCATTTTCAACACCATATCTGTTGTTGGAAATCGAACTTATTTTTTTGCAAAAATAACTATGCTTGAAAAGTGTGTTTGTAGTTGTGAAGAGGAGGAGGGGGCCGGTCCGGAATGTGAGTGTGTATGTCCGGCCCCCAATCGGGCTAATCAGCTGAGGAGAGGGATAAAGACAAGCTCGATGTGGTAATTTGAGAGAGAGAGCCACACGCAACTCCTGTGTGTGTGTGTGTGTGTGTGTGTTTATGTTTCTGTCATTTGTTTAAGCTTTCATCAATAATTACTTTAATGGTTCGTCCAGTTCCCGTCTCCTCCTTTCCCATTTTAACCCTCCTGTTACAGTGCTATATTTCTTTAAAAATGAATAATATTGATTTGATATAGTCTTATATAATGCAAAAAAAAATTTAAGTGTGACTTAAGTGTCCAAATATTTTTGGGGGCCAATATATGTATGTATTAGATACATCTATTTTATTTTATATTTTGTATTGCAGAGAGGCATATACCCTCCTGAGACCCAAGCATGACTGCTGTGTACATTTTACATTTCCCTTTTTTATTTGTTACTATTAATTAATTATTCCAGGAGTGTTAGTTAATTGTGTTTTTGAGACGTTACGGATATTTCAGCTGATTTTCTGTAAAGCTGTTTTCGAACAATATATATTGGGAAAAGCACAAATAAAAAACTAAATCTAAAAGATTATTTGACTTGATTTGACTTTTATGTTGCAATTTTTTTTTTCTACTTAGGCGACAAAATCGCACTGTTTGCACAAAACAAACAAGGGATATCCAATGCTAAACCATTTTAACAATCAGATATTTGTATAGCAACATTCAGTCACTGCCAACCATGTGAAAATAAAATTATACATTATAAATTCTGAATCTAAGGACCGATTACCATTGTCCCATGTCTGCAAATCATGTTAAGTGGTTCAAACATCATCTACAGCCTGAAACCGAACCTTTTGATAGGAAGTTTGTATTGAATGTACTTGGTTTCATAGGAAAGCTATAGGATGCTCCCTTGCTCCATATTAAGTGAATGACTTAAACTCCAGTTTGCCATCTGTCTGCAATGGTCTCAGAACAGTATGTCATTTATTTTCATCCAAACTCCATATAAAACCTCTGACAGCAAAAGAATTAAAGAAAATTCTAAATGTGAAAATGCACAATAAATATAGGACTTCTAATGAAAACCTTGTGCTATCGTACACATTAGTAGCCATGTTCTTCTGTCACATGATATTCATCGAAAGTTTAACCCTTTACTCACAGCCCAGAGTGTCCTGAACTGATATCAGTTAGTTTACATGAAATTAAATAATGCGTTGTGTAAAGCAAAGCCAAAATACAATGTCCACATATGTTCTGACAAATGGTAAACTTCCTTATGTGCCTGAAAGAACTTAAATGAACAGATGATCATGTTGGTTAACATATAAGCAATATAATTGATCATGATGATTCTAAACAAATGGAGGTTAATGAAAACTAGGCAACTAGTTGATTAAAGAGAGAGCTGGAGCTCAGTGAGCAATCAGTCTCAGAGAGCTGACAGTGCAGCTAGAACAAATGATCTCTCTTCAACTCTCTGTCTGCTGCTGTTTGACCATCAACTCCAGCACTTCTCTGCATATATGGATGCATATCACTAGGGTGGTGAACTTTTGAAATAAGGAAGCAGAGTCCCCTTTCTGTGTTCCAATTGTTTTTGTATGCAATGTAAACGCATGTTTAATTTCCATATAATGTTTGCAGAGCAACATTATATAGAGTATCCTTTTATACTGGATAATAAGGAATTCCACACATGACACAGGTTACATCTATCTGTTACTCATTTGAAGCTCAAGTTCAGCTAACATGAGAGATCACACATACAATCTTTTGTGTCATCAACATGATCAGAAAAACAACTGCTGGTCCCATGGGAAGCAGAAAGTAATTTCGTCAACATAAACAATGGTGAGCATGATCTGGAGGTTGCATTTTTGTTCAAAAATCATATTTTTACTCCACTTACGGTTAGGTTTAGGGTTAGGGGTTGGGTTAGAGTGGAAGAGTTAAAAAAATATACATTTACATTTACATTTACGCTAAGAATGTTACTGTGGCAGGGCGGAGGGCAGGGCCTGGTCGTGATGATACACACCCGGTCCCGTATCAGGCTAATCAGGCCTCCGAGAGGGTTGGGGGTCGATGGCGGACAGTGGTGCAACGAGAGAGAGATCATTTGCGGACATGTGTTTGTCCTTTGTTTTAAGTTTACTATTAAAATATTATTTATGTTGACAAGCCGGTTCTCGCCTCCTCCTTGCCCATCTAAATCCTTTACAGTTACTCTCATTTGGGACACTCTGTGGACATTACACTTGGATCCTGGAGCTCACACTTGCTCGTTTGTACAACAACACTCCTAGCTGGCCACTAGGGGGCAAATGCTTCAATTTTCAGTAAGCACAGACTGATTACAGCAGCAAAACTTTCGAACTACTGTTGCTTAATCCTCTACTTAAATGAATTATTAAATTAATATTAAATATGAAAACCAAGTCTCGTGAGGTTTATCTGCTTTTAAAAAATTTACATTTTTTACTGCAAAAAATAACTACAATAATACAGTAAACAGCATATTTTGTGCATCATTTAAGTTACAACTGTACTAAATCTTTGGCTATTATTTTTATTAGTCACCTTCTTTTTGGTCATAAAATCCTTATTAATTATTGATTAATTATATAATTTAAACCTCAGTTAACACTGCAGGTGTAATGAAGGTTGCATCTTTAATATGACGAAGCAGCACACTCACAAATCATTTCAAATTAAATTTTGATGCTACAGAATGTGGTGATGCCCTAGTAAGTGAACTTTGTTTATGTTGTAATTAATTTAGCCATTTCCACCACTTGGCCGATCCATGCAGGCCAATTTGTGGACCACTTTTGAACATGCCATGGTGATCATTATTGCATCATCGTATTCAATCAATCACAGCGACGTGGAGACACTGCCTCCTCCCATGTGACTTTTCACTTGTATTTTTCTTTCTTTCTTTTTTTTTCTCTGAATTGGAGGGACCGGAACACCATTCCGGATGGTTCAAGCCTAATTTAACCCCTACATAAGGGAATATTGGGGCTTTATGGTGGCTTCAGTCAGGACCTTCAAGAGCAAAGCTGATCTCGTAATAGAACAAGACACAGAGACTGATAAAATACTGAGTATTCAAGCAAGGTGTGGCGGTGGCAGTTTGTGGGGAAGACATCAAAGTTACCTGTTGGAAGAAAGAGCACTACTCACAGAGCCTGTGAGAAATTATAGATTTTAAGCCTCACACAAACTACACATACACACAAACCCACATAGAAACTGCTAATAGGCTCACATCAACACATAAAACATGCCAAATGCCACCAGCCACAAAGACTCTAAATAAATAAAAAATAAATCACTGCTAGAAAAGGGCATGCAGAGAATGTGTTCTACAGGAACAAAACAGTCCTTGAGTAAAAGGAAATGCAGCTGCCACCGTTAAAATCTATTTATTGCCACCACAGTGGAAAACAAGGGGATTGGAAATCTATAAACATCTGGATTGCATCATCCATGGATAGGAAAGATATTTTCATCCGCACATTAGACTGTCTGATTTTATTTTAGATAAAAAGTTGGTTTCATTTCAAAGTGTTTATGTTTCCAGGGCTGAATAATTTAAGAAAAATGACATTCCATGAAAAAGATGTGTAATCAAAGTATCAAAACTAGAGGAATGTTAACTCTTTGCAATGAAATCTCATTATTTTTAGAAATACAACAAAAATCAATTTCTCAACCTTTCAGGTACAAAGAGCAAAACCGTCAAATACACAGCATAAGAATTGTGCTATAGGAGACTGACCATTCATAATATACTACAATGTGACACAATTAAGGTCAGTGTGGTTTCTGGTATCCATTTTGGGTGTTTACGCTACAAAAATTCCTGATTGAGGCTGCAATGTAGAGCTGGTGTAAATGAAGAAATGAATATATTATCTACATATATATAGTATATAAATCCTTCTTTAATGTGCAGAGATAACTATAAGTAAGCCATTTGTAGTTTGACTCCCCCAAAATGTGTAAACATCATGGCTCTGTGGCACCATGAAAACATTTCTCTGTTTGTTTGAGCATTCCAACTTCCTCAACATAGCAACAATGACTCATCCATTGGTGTGAGTTTGGGACAAGACTATTTGTTTTATCTGACAAATAGCTGGGGAGTGTTCTGGAAACCTGTTTGAAAACAGTCAGTGACACAGAAATTACACACTTCCCCTTTAACTAATGTTAAATCATAGATGAAAGTGGTGCAGTAATTACACTTTTACTATTATTTAATGTGATCCCATGTGTTGGGGCTACATGTTTCTTGTTTGTTACCCTCCTCTGTTTGCTAAAACTAATCAGGAAATAAGAAGTTATGATTGCTTATTTTACAAGCAAAATGTGGATGAACGTTGCTAGATTGTGACTGTGTTTATGGAATGTCTTAAACTGTGCAACATTAAATTGGCTCTGATAAAGAGTTTGAAGAATACTATTTGTTTGTGCATACTTGCCTCATCTGCATACCTGAATTAGATGCAAATATAGATGCAAGCACAATTTACTGGAGCTATTGGAAACCAATATCCATGGAAAAAACTACCTGAATTATAGAGTGACAGACATAGAGATAGAAATAGTGTGCAGCCTTAGAAGAGCTACTCTTGATAGGAAGCTGATGGCTCAAAGAAAAAGAGATGCCAGAGATGCCAAAGCTGCCCAGGAGCCTGGCCCAGCTGCCAAAAGCTTACCCCTATTTGCTCAAGAGGGTAAAGTTCAAAGAGTAGCAAAAATAATTCAGAAGAGATAAAAAAAAAAGGACAGAAACCAGCTCACAGTTATCACTTACTGACCTATTGTTTTTTGTAACTTTGGGCAGATAAAAAACATACACATCATTCAGCAGTAATTGAGCGCTGTGGACCTAGAAATGCCAAATGTAACTTTTGATAGGAAAATGGAGGTCATAACAATGAAAATCTGTTAAACATATACACTATGTGCCCAATTATTAGGCAAACTGTATTCCTCAGGATTCATTTTATTGTTGAGCAAACACAATGCTCGCAGTCAATCCAAAATGTTATTGAACCTCAAACCTGAATGTTTAACAAAGAAAAGGTTAGGTTTGTTTTTCTTAGGGGAATATATATGTGTGCACAATTATAAGGCAACTATTAGTGGGCACAATTATTAGACAACTAAATTACACAAATAATTTCCCTTAACTCAATTGTTTATTCTCAATTTTTAGAGTAGGTGCAACAAATAAGTAACACAAAATGGCCTTACAAAAATATTCTGTGACCAATATTGCCAGGCATCTGTTCAATAACTGCTATGAGCCCTCCACCCATGGAGTCTGTCAGTTTCTTGATCTGTTCACAATCAACATTCACTGAAGCAGCAACCACAGTCTCGCAAATGCTGTTCAAAGAAGTGTAATTGTCTTCCCTCACTGTAAATCTCATGTTTGAGAAGGGCCCACAAGTTTTCAGTAGATTTATGTCAGGTGAGAAAGGGGGCAAAGTCATTATTTGGGCATCTTTGAGGCTCTGCTGGCTAGCCAAGCAGTGGAGTATTTGGATGCATGTGATGGAGCACTGTCCTGCATAAAAGATCATAGTCTTCTTGAATGCTGAAGACTTCTTCCTGTACTACTGCTTGAAGAATGTTCTTTCCAGAAACTGGCAGTAGGTTTGAGAGTTGAATTTCACTCAATCTAAAACTCGAAAAGGTCCAACTACCTCATCATTAATGATAGCAGCCCATACCAGTACCCCTCCTCCACCTTGCTGGCACCTGACTCGAAGTGGTGCCCTGTGTCCATTAGTGATCCAGCCACGGGCCCATCCATCTGGTCCATCAAGAGTCACTCTCATTTCATCTCTCCGTGTATTTCTTTGCCCAATCTTGACACTTCATCTTGTGAATATATTCAGTGGTGGTCGTGTTTCAGCCTTCTTGACCTTGGTCATGTCACTGAGCACTTGGCACCTTGTACTTCTGGACACTCCAGGTAGGTTGCAGTTCTGGAATATGGTAGCATATTGGAGGATAATGGGTTCCTGGTAGCTTCACATTTAATTCTTCTCAAGTCTTTTGCAGTTAATTTACACCTTTTTTTCTCCATTCAATTTTTTGCACCACAGTTGACTATTCGCAACAAAACGTTTGATTGTTCGGGGGTCACGCCTCAATAGTTTAGCTATTTCAAGAGTGTTGCATCCGCCTGAAAGGCATTTTACAATATTTGACATTTCAGTGTCAGTTAAATTTCTTTTTTGGCCCATTTTACTGATGTAATGAAGCTGCCTAATAATTATGTTGTTAGCCACACCCTCCATCATTACACAAATACATACCACCTGAAAATGATTGAATCCAATAAGCATTCAAGTTTATATAGTTTGAATTTGGAAAATGTGCATGGAAATAATGATAAGATCAGAATACTCACGGCCTACAAGTTCTCAGTAGGATTTAAGTCAGGTGAGGAAGTGGGCCAAGTCATTATTTGGGCATCTTTGAGGCCCTTGCTGGCTAGCCAAGCAGTGGAGTATTTGGATGCATGTGATGGAGCACTGTCCTGCATAAAGATCATGGTCTGTTTTCCAAAAGCAGACGCTTTTATCCAAAGCTACTTACAAATGAGGAATACAGAAAAAGCGATTCATACTAAGGAGGCAATAATGAGAAGTGCTGCAATACAAATTTGCTCAAACATAATAAGATTAATATAATTTTCCCCTTAAAAAGTAGTTCACAATTGTTTCCAAGTCTTCACTGAAGGGTTATTAAAAACTATACACAGTAGATATGACATAAATACTGATTTGATGACTGATAAACAAGCTTATTAAAGCTACTAAAGACATCAATCAAAAAGCAGGGAGATGTTCTCTCTTTTCTGGTCAAAATTGTTCTTTAGTTAACCTCCTGAGACCCGACTGTGACTGCTGTGCATTTTCTATTTCCCTTTTTGATTTGTAACTTGGAGCACCTAATAAACAAGCAAAAACAAAACAAACAAACAAAAGATTCTAGAGCAAATAGTTTTCCTAAAAATGTATGTCCACATATGTAGACAGCGAGACTACATTGTGGCATTTTATATAGCACTAAGCTATAGAAAGTCAGATTTTTTTTTCATCAAATTGTTTTTTGCGTTACCAGGAGTGTTGGTTATTCATGTTTTTGATACATTATTGACATTACAGCTGATTTTCTGTAAAGCTGAATAAATCATTCATATTCAAAGTAATATCCAGCATCATACAATCCAACCATGTTAAAATAAAATGTAGCATTATAAAATTCTGAATCCATGTACTGATTAATGTCCCATGCCTGCCAAACATGTTGAGTGGTCCAAATTTGATCTGCAGCCTGAAATTGAACTTTTGGTTGGATTTTAGTATTGAATGCACTTAGCAGTATAGAAAGCTATAGGCAGGGTTGGGAAGTAACAAAATACATGTAACAGGATTACGTATTTAAAATACAAAATATAGGTAAATGGAAGCTTTAGCATAAGTTCTGCCAGGAAGACTCAATTGTTACGTCACTCATTACCTTCTCATCTATCCAATCGCGTTCTAACACTTGCAGTATAAAAGATGGGTACTTACACATGTCTGAGTTCACAGATGCTGACGCTTTCGTTCTCCTCCACCCTCCCCACCACCAAGATGATCCCTTCCTTCCTACACACCACCACCAGGATGGTCCCTTCCCATACCTCACTGGGGGTCGGCTGCACCCCTGCCTTCATCGCCAGGCAGGAAATGCAGAGTCCGGACCCCCGGATTGCGAGCTACGGATGGGGCCTACGCCAAAGAACTTTTATCTTTATATTGTTTGCCGAGCTGTAAATAAATGGTTAATTGTTCAGTATTATTCTCCCGAGTCTTTCTGGTAGAACTGTATTCCACTACAGGTACAATTTAAATCATTGTTAATTAGAATATAGTTACATGTAAAAGGTATTTAGATTACTCAAGAGATTACTTTACATTTTATTGTCATTTGTTTCATATAATATTTAGTCCTTTCAGATGGAAAACATTTATACATATAAATGATGTGATCCAAAGTGCATTTGAACAGCGGTGAAAACTTTCTTTATGATGTGTTACATTCATACGAACAAACAGAGAATTACGTTTGAAGTAAGTTTGGAGCAGAAGAAATGGAAACAAACCTTTTCAAAGTTATCAGTGTATCTTATTTATTACATTATCCTGTATATTATTTATGCTAAGATAAAAATGCTATTTCTAGCCATTTTACATGCACGTTACCAGACACGATCATATTTTTTTATCAAGAAAATTCACGTTGGCTCATAATTTCTTTTTTATAGAAATACATTTGATATAGGGCAAAAATTATATTATTGCTAATCCCAACCCTGCTTATAACCTATTTCATAAGTTTATGTCATATAAAATTAATACATTCCATGTGCTCCCTTTTTAAAACCAATATTGTTTTTTGTTTTTTTTTCAGACTGCTCACACTGAGAATTTGGCAACAGTAGGTCTTTAGTTTTGCTGCTGAAATCGATCTGATTTCACTGAATTGCCCCCAATGGCCAAAGCTGGAATTGTTGACTAAATGGGCATGTGTGTGTTAACAGGTGAAATGTCCACAGAATGGCACCAAAAACAAGTTGTATTTTTAGTATTTAATATTGTATGATGTAATACAATCAACAGAAATGAATACTGTTAACTCTACCTCCTAACCCAAACCGCAACCCTAAATCTAACCATCAGTGGAGTAAAAAAAAAAAATTTTTAGGCAAAGGTATGAAGTCCCGTTTTGATATTGCATGTTTTCATTTGTACTCCTGGCACAAATAACTAAATTGCTGTTTATGGAGCATTTCTATCATGAAACAGATCGGATATCAATTTTGAACCCTTAGACCTTTGAAAAGATGTATAATTTGTTAACATTAATTACATTTATAGACGGTAAATTATATATTAAATGTAACCAGAGTGACATCATTACCGCATGTGGGGGAATTGTGTATCAACATGTTAATAAATAAAAAATGTACCCACATAAAGTGGTATTTTGTCCAAGCTGACCTTTTAAATTAATAAAAATTAAACTGAGCTTGACACCCCTGATTTCCCCCCTAAAAGTAACGGCAAAGGTAATGAAATATGAATGCTAGATGGAAAACTGAGGACATTTGCTCCTGTCATGACAGGACCATCTAGAACTCCATGGTTTGTGTCTGTCTGTCCACAGAGTCAAACCAAGTTGCATATCTGTAAGGTCGAACCAGGCTTCCAGCAATATTTGATAATGGCAAAGGTTCAGCAGACAGTGACCGACAATTTAGAGGTTCTTCTAGGTCCCATGATGCCATATTTGTCTTGATCATATTTGCTGGAGAATTGAATTGGTTCACTTTGCATTAATGTAAGTGGGGAGCATTTTGAAATGGCATCCAACAGATAAATCCAAATTAGTCTCAGTGGACTGTGTGTCTATGTTAGCCACTATCCAAATGAACAAAATTGGATATTCCCTCCATTCTAAACAATTTCCTTCTTCCGCAAGAAATCAGCTTGTGTTCTTACTGTTAGAATTAACAGTAAGAACAGTAAAAGAATAGATTCTTTTTTCAAATGTTAAAATTGCTCTCTATCAAATCAGATGAATGCAAACACAAATGATGTGTTAAACCTGAGAGTGTAGCAACAGATTTAAATGTAAATACAGACAAATTACTAAATGAAGGCATGAAACTCTGAATGGCGCAAGCTAGGTTCTTTGAACTTATTATCTCTTAGCCAATCAGCTCGCATCCATGTGATCTGTCAAGCCAATCGCTCACATGGTGTAAAATAATCGTAATTAATTTTCCAATCAATCTGTGTACTCTCTATTTGCCTAATAATTAAATTTGCTCAGTTTGCAAGTGAGCTGGTTTTCCTACAGAATGCTGTGAGAGTTTTCTCTGAAAATGCTATTAACTGTGGTGGTTGCTAGGGCTTTTCTTTTATCAGCTTGAATGGTAAGGTCTGCTTTTGGCCATGATACATAAGGGCATGTTTTTATCAATGTAAGCTGTAGCCAAATCAGGCACTGGCACGCATCGCTATCTAGGCTAAGTTGCTAGTTAAATAAGCACTGGGCTTTCTAGGTCCAGGTACACATTATGAGCCAGGTCACTAACTGTAAAAGCCATTCGGCCAAGCAGGCTCAAGCATACAAAGAGATTTAGTTAATTAGCATTAAGGCACACCTAACTACCATACACTTGGTGCACGTGGCTCTTCGGAGCAGCAGAAGTCTTGGTGGTAGATCCGCTTGTTTGGGGGGTTGTGTTTTTGTGTTTTGTTGATCTATTGTGCAGCTTCCCTGCTTTGTTGTGGGACTGTATTTATGTCTAATTGTGCAGCAGCATTTCAAACATGCTTGATGCAGCACGTTTTGTGTTTTACTAATTGTGCAGTAGCGGCATAATGTCCACATGATTATCTCAATATATCTGCGTATGCTCTAACAGAAGCAAGTCTCTGTACTTGCTCTGTAGCAGCAGCAGCAGCAAGAAAGCATTATGGTGCTTATGGTACAAATGGGTTGCGTTCAAAAAACATACGGTTCCGTAAGTGATTTCTCTGTTTTCTACATTTTATTGTCAATTATCCTCATTTTAGTGTATGAATATCATGGTGTTGCATCGCTCCTGGTTTGGAGAGACAGATTTCTTGTGAATGGAATCTTACAGCGTCGCGTCTGGTTAGGAAAAGGTGTAAGATGTAGGAGACTTAAGCAAAAGTCTCCATTTGCTCCCCATTTAATCTCACTGCTGTCAAAGATAAACAATTAAGAAATTAAAGAGATCTAATTTGTGATTTTTCTTTCCTATGAAGAGATACAGTTCCAATGAATTTCAATGGTGCTCTTGTTCAATACAGTACAATACAATCCATTTTATCTTATAATCACCAAAAGTTATCCCTGTTCAAGTCCGTTTTAAATTAACATTTTGAGAAATTTGTGCTTAACCGCTTAAATTTGCATGTGATTATGATAAATTAAAGCTCAAAAATCTCAGCTAGAGCCTGTTTGGGAGGCTAGTTATATCCTTCTGGACATCAAGTCACACACAAAAAACAAAAAAACACTGCGAATTAAGAAACCATTTTCCATGGCAACCAAACGAGTCCTGTCTGTGAGGTGAAGTGCCAAATCCTGAGTTAAACACCAAAAGAGTGACTGTTTAAAACAGAAAGCATAGACAAAACAGGGTTTGTGCATTCATAAAATCATTCCATCTGTCTACGAATATATACAAATGAGTCATTTATATTTGCCCATGACCTTCATAAAGTTTCAAAAGACTTGTTAGGATACAAAAAATGTTTCCGTCGCTATCTGTGAGTCATCATCAAATGTCCTATGGCTGATCAAGGGACGCTGTGCGTGTGATTTTGAGTCAGCTTGAGACACACTCCTGTGCTGTCAACAATCACAAGCTGTCCTCTGTCACTCCTTTTCAAGGTTTACTTCTAGATGGAGCCCTTGTCTAGCAGTAGCATCATCTGTTACACTTTATGGAAACTGTTTGAATGAATTCAGGATAGTGAAGTGATAATTCACAAAAAACTGGAACATTTAAAAGCTGAGACACAACGGCATTTCCATTAATATGTCTTATGAAGAAAAGATAAAAAAGCAGCTTAAATTAGCCTAAACTGGAATGATGGTCTTCCAGCCTGGAATGTTGGCTGGTTTTAGGGCACTTTTGGTCAGGCTTGGAGACCAACTGACTAACCAGCTAAACCAGCTGAGTACCAGCTTGTCCAGGCTGGGAGCCCAAACTGGTTTAAGTTGTTGTTTACATGAAGGATACAGCAAGGCTGTCTTTTTTCATCTAACTGGAGAATTTCAATAGCATGTACAATGTGTTAGGTGTCTTGGTGGAGGAGAAGTGTTGAAAAGTGTTAGCTCAGTGGCTCTTCTTGAAAGAGAAGGTCACATCCTGTTTGTGTTGCACAGTGTGGGAAGTCTGCTCGTGTCAAACAGCCCTGTCCAGAAATGCATCACAGTGTCCTTTAGGATGCTTGGAGCGGCTGCGCAATACCAATTCTATTTTTATGCCAAAACTTATTCTTGACCATTGGAGAAGTTCTGCCTTTCAAGTTTCAAGAACATGAGTCTCCCATCAAGGATAACGTGTGGCAAAATCAATGTGTGGTAAGCCAGAATACACTGTGCTGACAACTAAACACATGTGGGAGGGGACATTGAGGACAGGAGAGCATGACATCTGGCTAAATTGATAGTGAAAAATTGCTCCCTGCGCTATAAAAATGTCAACACAAACTGAGCTGACCTTTAAAGATTTGTATTCTTAAGGGTTTAAAGTTTTCACGTGAACTAGTTGGCACATCAGGCCTCCATTGGTTAACCAGCCTCATCAGAACACTGTGCTGGCTGACCAGCATTTTTGCTGGTTTACAGCATGTTTATGTTGGTCCAACAGTAAGTTTGGGAAAATTAAGAGCGCATTTAATGAAAAGCCAAATTTCACCACTTGTTTTTCTGAATAACAAAAAATTATCAAAATATAATGGCCTTTATGTTGACTCAGAGTTTATATATGTGACTTACACTAATGCTGTCAGCATTGTTTCTATGTTTCTAAGTTCTGGGTGAGTAGACATGCTCTTTACTTTTAAATATTTTTTTATAAACAAAATGTATTAATGCACATTGTTCATTTCATAGTTGTCCCCAATATAAATTTCACATAGGCCCTACTTGTTATTTTAACTGTCTTTTTAATTTACGAGTAATCGATTACTAATTTTTTATGGGTTAGAGTACTACAAAATGCCCATCCCTACTAAAAAGTCATGGGGTGAATTCCCTAGACAGTTGTGCCACTTTTGTGGTGGTATTTTTTCCATCCCTATTCACCAGCTAGACCAGCACCAAACTGGCACTGACCAGCATAAACCAACCTGAACTTGCCTAACTGGTGTTTTCAGCAGGGAGGGTCAATATAATGCCCCCCAAAAAAACAAAAGAAACATCAAAGAAGTCAAATTAATTCAGCTCCTGTAAGGTTTGTAAAACATTATTTTGAAACTTTTCATATAAACATGCTGACTGCTATTAAAGTAACCACTGAGCCATGCCAAAGGCTAAATTACTGGCTTCACGCTGTACAGTGATCTCGTCACTGCGCATATGATTCTGTACCTGTATATTTTTTTCTTGCAATCCTCTCTGGATGATGCGTTAATGAGCCATCTGTCATTGTCATTGTAATTAATCTGCTGGTATTTAGTGGATAATGAGATGCTGTCGAGTCATCTTTTTTCATTTTTTTTTTTCAGTCCTCTACATTCCAGACCCTGTAAAAGGAAATGAATGGGGGGTGTTGACCACATATCCGAGCTGCCAGATGGGATCTGTTGTTTACTTTCAAGTTGTTGTTTTTTTTAACTGCCCATTATCTAGGGACATGTAAAGTGACAACCTTGTTTTATTGCAACTAAGAAGCTGTAAACAAATGTCATGTTAAAGCCAACACATTAGTCCATGTTCAGAATGGAATCACACTGGAATATTGTACATACTACCTTTCTGAATACTGCAAAGTACTGTACACTGCCTACTATTTAAAAAATAACAAGTTAAACAGTAGGCATTTTACCATGATTAATGTTTTAAACTGAATGTTAGCTAAATTGTCATGTGACATCAAATTGCATGTTAGTTGGGTCAAGTTATCAAATTGAATATTAAAATAGTTATTTTGCATTTGAATTAAATTTTGTATAAATATATCTTAAACTTTGGCAGTCCAATAAAAAATTAGCCAAAAATTGCAGATCAATTGTTTAGTGGTTTCTCAGACTGCTAATAGAAGGTCAAGTTGAAAGCATTGCATTGTGGTATATAGTATCTCACGTAGTG
Source organism: Moxostoma hubbsi (assembly GCA_032164185.1). NCBI lineage: Eukaryota > Metazoa > Chordata > Actinopteri > Cypriniformes > Catostomidae > Moxostoma > Moxostoma hubbsi. Next base: position 22,271,259 of record JAVLUX010000029.1, on the reverse strand, counting down.
TTTTATGTTGTATACTTCACATTTTGGCAAACGAAGTAGGACATCCAGGTATTCCATTCATACAGAAAATTCACACACTGCACACAGTATACCTACTACAGTACATACTGCAGAAATAGTAGTAATAGTAGTATATGAATGTGCTATTTCTAACAAAGCCATGTTCTGTATGAACACCACAGAGGCTTAACTGACAAGATGTGCCTGCCCACTTCGCCGCATCACTGAGCAATGACAGTACCCTATGGGCTGCGGCATATTTACCAAGAGTTGAAAGAGGTGCCATATTCAGTGAGTTAATCCAGGTAGAATGGATTCAGTGCAGACTGAAAATTATTTTTCAATCATAAGTGAAAATTAAATGGCGGGATTAATGGGCACACCACTTGAGATGGAAATTGCACTGCCACATGCAATTTCACACAGAGGTACCGCTCTCACATCTACACCACTTCCTGTGCCATCCTGTTGATACAGAAGAGCAATTTCCCCCCGAGGAGGGAGTGAAACTTTATAATGCTGCATGGTTGGACCGACATGTACTAGGACTATGTCACCTTTTAACAGAAAACACAGGGGACTGGATTGAGTATCAACACCCTTGTTTATCTTCCTGCTAATACAAAGCCCTCACAAAAACCTCAGCCTTTGTTATCTGACATCTAGAGCCAACAGCAAAACCAATTTGCAGGCAAATGAGGTGAGGACGTGACAACACAAAATGTCAGTAAGCTCAAGATTAATGCGCAAATTTCTGAGCATTTTAATTTCGATCTATTTTCCTTGCATATGGTTTTAATTATTGCTGTATGCCATCAAGTGCTCTATGATGAAGGATTCTTCTAAGCTTATCAATAGAGCGAAGAGCCTGAATGCTTTTGTATCCATGACTGAATGGAATTCTGTCATTCAAGAAGAATGAAAGAGCAGAACAATGGAAATTAATGTAAAGGAGGGCAGCACATCCTTAAGCAATGGAGAGTTAGTAGGTGGTATGAAGAAGAGAACCTCACAGGAAGTATCTTCATGATGAGACGAATGGATAGGAATGAGTCAGGCGTCGGAGTCAATGAGCACTATGCAGGCCACTCCTCTGAATCTCATCTTAAGTTAGAGTGCATGCTTTTCATGGGACACTATAGTGAGAGTAAATGTTAAAATTAAGCATTATTTTATGTGTTTTGTAAAAGATTAATATAAAGGGGTCTACTTGTTAGTGTTTAATATTTTGTTATGTTGAGATTTAGAAGAGTTTCTGTTATGTTGGGGTTTGGGGGTTTTGGAGTTTTGGAGCTTGAGTTTACAATGAGGATAGGTTGATGTCACATATTAAATTAACTGCTTGCTTCATTAAGCAATTAATATGCAAGACATACATAGTTTCTAATCTACACTCTGTAGTACTTTAAACCAGCATGTATTTAGCAGGTTAACATTCAATAGTTAATACATAAAGAAATAGAGATTTGTTTGAGTTACATTGACACGTATATGGGGGGGGGGGGGGGGTTACCCAATTGAACTAGTTGCATAGTTAAATATAAGAATGCATTAGGTCTGAACACCTCCTTACTAGGCAATATCACACACTCTTTACATGGCATGAGCACAGTTGTGTGTGTGACCCGGATGAAGATGTACGAATTTCTAAATCAATGTTCAGTGGCATTAAAGATGGAGAAATTGACTGCAACAATGACTGGAATTCACACCAGGCCTCTTGTTTGTTAATATGGACTATGGGCATCTCCTTATACCATTCATGACAGCTAGTTCATGCTCCTGCAAATTGATCTGAATGTCAATGAAACTGGGGAAGGTTGCGTACTGTGGGATAAGGGACGCTGAGGAGCACATTCCCAAAACATGCAATCATTACCGGTAGATTACAGCTGAGGGATTACGGAATGTTGACAATACACAGCAGCCTGTGGTGAGAAAAGATATCAGTTTCCACACCAATTACGACAGCGGGCACTGTGTCCCCTGAAGATAGAAATGAAAAGCAAAGAGCAAGCCATGCAACTCAGCACCACTAATGAGGAATATCAACACAACAACTGTAGAATAACACGTGTACATGCACAAATAGCTTATGCAGTTCAGAGTGTAACCAGTCCAAGTGACTGCTCCAAACAACACATATCAGCGAGCCTACAGGACAAAAAAGAAAATGCTGGGATATTGTTTGCCAAAGTAGGGTATACAAGAAGACAGGCTACCTCTCTTGAGATTTACGTCCAGGACCAATGTGTATTTAGTGTTGACCCACTAAATCTCAGCTCAGGGTGGTCGCGTATCGATTTCTCTGACAAAGTATGAAATGAAAAATGCAGTGAGCTTTTCCAGGGGTTCATAAATGAATCACCTCTATTTCCTAGCCATGAGTACAGCACACAAAGAGAGGCCGTTGAGCCCACACAGACCGTCTCTGATGTGAAAGCTCCACAGAGAGGTTCTGTCATGAACCTAACAGCTGTAAACACGATGAGGTCACTAATCATTTCTCCCCAAACATCATCTGTTCCTGATGTAGCCCTGTCTGGCACAAGGGGTGATCTTAGGCATTGTTCCCTTAAATTTTCACTCTGTCCACCCAGGCGCATGCCAAGTAATACATTTTAATGCATTTTTTTACTCTGTCCTTCACGATTCTGAAACAATCACAATACATTTTCAAAAAGTAATATATATGCGACAAAATGTATTAAATTATATGTTAAAGAGTTGGAAAATATTTAGAATTTCTTATTCTAGTTGTTATATATAATTATTATATAAATAATATTGTGCAAGAGGACCTGGGTTCAAATCCTGTCCTATCATTAGTTTTTTCAATAACATAACTATAACTCATAAATATGGCTACAAAAGTTTAAAAAAAAAAGAAAATAGAAAGAAATATTTAAAAAATAAAAAAAGTCTGTCAGTAGGAGAAACATAGAAAACAGAAAATAAAATATTACAATTAAAAAATGCCAGATCCAGTCATTGGGTCTCATTAACTGTGTGTACTCACGTATATGATATTTTCACATCAATAAATTCACTCCTAAAATTAGGCTAATTGTAAATTTAGGATAATATTTAGAACAAACTTAAACCACACGTATGCAAAGAAAATTATAAAATAAACAAGCTAAAGTTAAATAAACAAGTTAAACAAGATAAAGAACCTCAGTACCACTTTATTATATATATATTTTTTTTCATTTCAGCATTAGAGGTGGCTAATAGCTGATATCTGGTGTTCTGAGGTGCTGTGAACAGAAAGGCTAACGTAAACTTAATCCAACTATTTGAACTTTTGTTGGTTCTGAAGTCCCTTCAAAATATTTGACATATCAACCAAAAATGACATAGCTCTTAAAATTAAGAGTTTTACTGGCAGCTAATGGAGTATAATGACCAGCACAATACCCAATCAAGCAATTCAATTTCTTTCTTTAGACATCAACCATGCCATATTAATTAGCCTTTTTCTGACATGGTGTTACTGTTCAACCACATTGTGAATCATACAGTATTACAATACTGTTACCATTACCATTTTCTTTCATTATACCAGTTGGGGAAATGTTTTACACAATTCTGGTGGCTTACATGAGTTACATTTGACAAAATATATCAACAGAATAATTTGAGTGAAAAGCTAATTAAAACTGAACAAGGAATTCAGAGTTTCTTTGTATTTGGTCCGCCTTTTGCTTATATTACAGCCAGCACTCGAGCTGGCATGGGCTACACAAGTTTGTGCAAACCCTGATGATCCATGTTATTCTAGCAGGATTGGGAATGTTCCAAGGAGCATCTTGTGTGCTTCAATGGAAGCAAGGAAATCTGATCTTTTGCATAAAGTAGTAAATATTTGATTAGTAACCAAAAAACAGTGAAGAATCTTAAAGCGTTTGTCTAATTGAGTTTGTTGTTTCAAGGCAAATGGAAGAGTCAGGAGGCAGTGGAAACAGTAAACGTGGGTATTTTTATTACACCTTTAGCATCAGAAAGAACATGAACAAAAACCAAGGGCCACATTTCGAAATGTTTTGCTTAAAAAATGACATTAAATTGGTTTTAAATCATCATAATTTTATTTTCACCCCATCAACCATTGTAACCAAGTACATTTAAAATGTGTAATGAAATACAAATCTAGTTAAAGAAAATGAAAGTATGTTCCAGTTTTTCCACAATACAGTGATAAAAAGCAATATTTACCTATATATATATTTACAAAAAAGTGTAAAAAAAAAAAAAAAAAAAGTGTTTGTTTTGTTTAGTGAACAGGGCATGCAAAATGACTTCACTCAGTAACATTTTGGAATTCAGTTGTTATTTATCAATATTGTAATCTAGCAATTATTTATAGTTGTCCAGTTTTTCATTATAATATGATACAGTATTTTTATTATTACTTTGAGGATTTGTTTTATATACCTGGACAATAGTAATATATTCCTGTCTTATTTACTTTACTTTTACCTGAAGCTTACATTCAGATGCTGAGATTCACCATGTTGAAAAAAGTGAAAACATTCGTAACAGTATTGTAACAGTAAACATAAAAGGCATGGTGGCTCCTCAGCACTAGAGCAGAAGAAAAGCAAAACACTGCCATTTATCAAGCGCTGAAACTTTGCTTGGTGCAGAACAATCTGGAATAATGTTAAACATTGTAACAGTCACCTCTTTGCAACCTGAATTTGTTCAGAACATTAAATCTTTGTGACACCTGCACTAAAAACAATCTAGACGCAGAACAAAGAATGAAACTCACAGGTGTCTCGACATGTTTATTTTTTTTATCCCCTTCCCCCCCCATGCCCAATTCCCACTTCTTAGAAGGTCCTCATGGTGATGCGGTTACTCGCCTCAATCCGGGTGGCAGAGGACAAGTCTCAGTTCCCTCCGCTTTGGAGACATCAATCCGCGCATCTTATCACAGTGCTCATTGTGCATGACATCGCGGAGATTCCCAAGACGTAGGGGCATATGCTACTCTCCGCAATCCACGCATAACTTACCTTGCGTCCCATTGAGAGCAAGAACCACTAATCGCAACCACGAGGAGGTTACCCCATGTGACTACCTACCTAGCAACCGGGCCAATTTGGTTGCTTAGGAGACCTGGCTGGAGTCACTTGGGGGGTGGTAGTCAGCTTCAATGCTCACTGAGCTACCCAGGCCCCCATCAATGTGTGTTTTTGAAACCTGAAGTTCTTGTTAACTTAAAACTGTGTTTAAAAATGTGCCAGTCCTGCATGGTTGTAAATCTCTACTGTGTTTATGACTTCTGCTGAAATTAAATAAAAATCTGTAGCATTTTTAAGCTTTGTAGGTCCATACAATGCAAGTGAAAGGGTGCCAAAAAATTTTAGCTCCAAAACACATATAAAAGCATCATAAAACTAATCCATGAGACTCCATTTTTTAAATCTATTTCTTCAGAAGCAATATGATAAATGTGAGTAAGAAACAGATCAATTCTTCAGTCGGTTTTTAACATAAATTCTCCTCCCAATCCAGTAGATGGCGATATGCACAAATAATCAGATTCAGCAAAAACAAAAGAAGAATGTGAAAGTGAAAGTGTCGATTAATAGTAAAAAACTTGAATATTGATCTGTTTCTCACCCACATCTATCATATCACTTCTGAAGATATGGATTTTACCATTGGAGTCTTATGGATTACCTTTATGTTGCCTTTATATCCTTTTGGAGCTTCAACATTTTGGTACCATTCACTTGCATTGTGAGGACCTACAGAGCTGAAGCATTCTTCTAACGTTTTCAGCAGAAGAAAGAAATTCATACACATTTGGGATGACATTAGGGTGAGCAAATGATGAGAGAATTTAAATTTTTGGGTGAACTATCCCTTTAAATATTTTTTCAAACATTCTTCAAATTTATTGTTTTCAAAACTATAAAACATCTTTATTTCCAGGTTTAAACCTTGTTTATTACCAGGTTTAAATTAGATTTTGCGTCCCAGATTGTAGATTGATTTCCCAAAACATCATCCACCCTTGGCTGATCACCCTGATGGGGTTGCAGAGCTGAAACGTGTATATCTATATTATTGCTAGTGGCATGATTTACACTCTGGACCCCTACTGTTGAACAATACTCACTATAATGGAGCTCTGGCTGAATGCCACGATGTCTCCAAAGACAGATGAAAGAAAGGCTTTCTGATTGAACTCATTACCACGCTGAGGCATATGGGTAGCATTACATTGCATCACTGCATTCCGTTTAATCAAAATATGATAGGGGCAGCGATTTGATTATCTGTTGGTATAGCATAAGAAACATTAATGAGCAGGATATAACCAGCTCCGATATGCTCAAATTTAATTCATAGTCAATTTATGACCATATAACAATTGTAATCTCTGGGACTTCTCCAACAAGCTACAGGTAACAGGGAATAAAACAGGAAATAAACAAAAGACTAGACACTAAACACTTAGCTTCCCAATCAAAATGTGATATGCTCCATGAGGATTGTATATCTTATCTTGATCCTATTACTATGACAAGCTTGTATTGTTGGTAATAAACAGAGTCACACTGGATCATCCCTCTGTGATGGTCTGTTGGGGTTTCATCAAACACTAAAATGTATAATATTTTGCACACTTTTCCCATTTGTATAATGTATAATATTTTGCACAAGTCATCCCATTTTTTTCCAATCAGAAAGGTTTAAACATGGGCATGAATGTCACAGAATGCGGCTGATTCAGCACATCATCATCTTCACATAACAAGAGTGAAAATACAAGTCTTCTTTAATCTACTTTTGTTCACACACCCAAAATAATATATTGATCTCTGTGTGTGCATTTGTGCTGATCAGTAACGTTTATAACATACTAGCTTTATGTTTTATAGGTAGTCTTAGAAGTAGTGCACAAAAAAATTACTGTCTCAGCTACCCTCATTACTTCAACCACAGGTCGGCATGGCATAGCATGACCATTAAAAAGAATTCAAGAATTCCATGGCTCTTAATGGTTACTTTACAACTATACAAAGTATGTCATTCTTCAAATGAAAGTGGAGTAGAATGGAGTAGGCAAGTGTCAAATTCTGAGTCGCCAATTATTAAAGTCGTACCACCAGCATGGTAAGGTACGGTTAGCTAACTGTGCTGAGAAATCCGGGCTGGAAACTGTTTATAATCCCACCCTAAAGAACAGTGTTCAAGTGGAAATACTACTGGAATCGTATACTCACCGTGCTCAGAATCATTTGACCTGATGTTGGGAAAGCACCTTTTATACTGTACATGTCAACAGAATTCTAAAGAGTCATCAAGGTTATGTTAGCAATGAAATCTGAAATGAATTTAATGGTCCCATTTATTTTTTTCCCTTTCACAGTTTTATGTTATTGAACCACTAGATTATAACCAAATAAATAAAATTACTAAACCCACACGATACAAATAATCACTTGTCCGTGTCCATTTCTCTTTAAGAATTGGAAATAAATGCTGATCTCAGCTGAAACCACATCAATGCCTAATGTCTAATAGACTAGATCTAGGTCTTTTACGGTCATATAGTTATCGACCGAAGATTTTGTGCAGAGTGCATTATATTACTGAATTGGTTTAGACTGGATTCATACATCTGAGGGACCATTTCATTTAAAAATATTTTGCCTTGCCCAGACTAAATAATGCATTTAACAGCGAGTTTAAATAAAATATCCCATTAATCCCAGGGCTAGGGGTCTATGAAACCAGTACTGCAAAACATATCTTTACAACTGTTCAATTTACTGATAAAATACAGGTGCATTCTCGCAAAAAGAGCCATTCGTTATGTGTAGATTTTAGTCCCTAGATTTCTGTTGAGAATATATGCAAAGGATTCATTGATATGTATGAATGAACATTGTTAATATTAGCTATTTCCCAGACAAAAAAATATGCTGAGTCCCAAATAAATTATACCAGTAATGGTAAGTTTCTTTTAAGTTTAAGAATATGATTTATCTTTGCCAGTCTTCCAAAACCTACTGAACACAAATTAAAATCACTCTTACAACAATAAAAAAGTAACTTTCTAAGCACTGATACAGCAGTACTTTCATCTGTGACAATAAGATTTCTGTCTGAAAATATAAGAGTCTCTCCTCTCTATGTAATGTTAATGTCTGAGGCCAGTGCTGTTGCAGGGTCATTAAAACCCTGCTAGCTGCAGAAATTCAATATTACACTTTTATGCTTCCACAAATGAAAAGACCAGGGAATTGCTGTATCTCATTAATTTTTTTCTGAGCTAATTGACATCAGCATTATTGACTCATAGATTTGTGAACACAGACTCACTGGATATTTCAGTCGTCAAAAGCCAAATGTATCTGATTTAATATCATTTCACTTCTGTCATCTAAGCATGTTCACACTTTCTGTGGGGATAAACATTTAGGTTACTGTTGTAACCTCCATTCCCTGATGGAGGGAATGAGACGTTGCGTCGATGAAATGACACTAGGGGTCACTCTTGGGAGCCCCAAACACCTCTGATATTGGAGAAAAGGCCATTGGGAATTGGCGAGTGGAATTTGGATGCCACTCCCCTGGACATACGTGTATAGAAGGAGCTGGAATGCAACCACTCATTCAGGTTTTGTGCTGAGGAGCCAAGACAAGGTCCCAGCCATTTGAGTGGGTAGTTCAGTGTTGTGGCAGGAGGGACAAAACATCTTGTTCCCTCCATCGGGGAAGGAGGTTACAACAGTAACCGAGACATTCCCCATCTGTCACTCACTCAACATTGTGTCGATGTAGTGATACTAGTGGACCCTATACAAAATGCCACGACTAAACAATATATGTTATGTGGACTGGTGATGCAAGACGGGCAGATGTCTGTGTGCCTCGTAGCCAGAGCACCCGGCCATCACGTAACCTCCCCCAAAGCTCTTACAGATGACTGCACCTCAGGGACAAGTCGACTGTCCAAAAAAAATAAGCCACGGCCTCTTCTCTTTTTTCTCCCTAAAAGGAACAATATCGTTAGGCTGGGGGCCTATTGAGGGACCTCTGCCCAAGGAAGACGCGGTTTACCAACGGGGAAACAATTTGCAGAAAATACATCAAACGGGGTTACCTGCGTGTAACTAGCCCATGTGGAGCACCTACCACAGTACAGGGCCTAGTTAGCACACATAATGGGCTAGCATTGAGTTTCTCCAAAAACTCGTTTTGACACAGGGCTAAAGAGGAAGGACATACAGGATCCAAAAATTTGTGAACACTGTGTGGCAGGGTGGAGGGCGGGGCTGGGTTGTGATTCTGCACACCCAGTCCCTAATCAGGCTAATCAAGCCTCAGAGAGGGATAAAGTCCAACTGGAGACTGCAGTGCAACAGAGAGTAAGGTACGGCAGCTGTCCGACACCTGTTTGTCTGATTGTCTTTTTGGTTCAGTTTTATATTAAGTGACCACCGCTGAGGATACCATATGCCCCAGAAGCCTCTGAAATAATTTGGGCTGACGTTTTCCACCTGAACATTCTCACCCACATCTATCATATCACTTCTGAAGATATGGATTTTACCATTGGAGTCTTATGGATTACCTTTATGTTGCCTTTATATCCTTTTGGAGCTTCAACATTTTGGTACCATTCACTTGCATTGTGAGGACCTACAGAGCTGAAGCATTCTTCTAACGTTTTCAGCAGAAGAAAGAACTGACAGTTCGGCATTGACTGCGCGAGCTCACTCGTGAGGCGTATCATCATTGAGACCAAGTCTAACTCCATATCAAGAAAACAGATGCTCTGAAATGTACTGGTATGCCCGGCTCTCGAAAGCAAACTGCAGGAAAGGCCTCTGTCGAGGTAAACATGGAAGTACACGTCCTTCAGGTCGACCACTGCAAATCAATCTTGATGCCAGACGCTCACTAAAATGCGTTTTTGCATCAGCATCTTGAACGGGAGTTTGTGCAAGGACCTGTTCAGAACTCACAGGTCCAAGATTGGCCGCAACCCACTGCCTTTTTTGGGTATGATGAAGTAGGGGCTGTAAAACCCCTTCTTCATCTCGGCTGGAGGAACAGGCTATATCGCATCCTTCTGTAGAAGTGACGCGATCTCAGTTCACAAGGCAGCGACATTCTCGCCTTTCACAGAGGTGAAGCGGATGCCGTTGAACCTGGGTGGGCACCAAGCGAACTGAATCGCGAAGCAGAGTCGGACGGTCCTGATCAGCCATCGCAGCGGTTTGGGGAGCACGAGCCATGCCACGAAGCTCAGAGCAAGGGGGACCAAAGGAATACCCTCGTGCAGTTCTTTGAGTGCCTTGGCTTAGTGCACCTTCAGGAGAGCCATGGCATGCAGGGCGGAGGTGGCCTGTCTAGCAGCACCATAGGCCTTAGCCACCAGCAACGACGTAAGCCTACAGACATGTTCAAAATGTTCACTCATCCTGATTTTCATAGCTAACAGATGACTGGGTCTGGACCCATGGAAATAGTATTGCTGCCTAGTTCTGTGGATTAAAAATTCTGAATGTTGCTTCAGAACATAATTTCTTTCTTTCTTAACAAGTTCACGTTCAACTGCTATTTGTAAAGAGCAATTGTTTTATAGAATAGAATCTAGTCTTGCAAAGTCTGCTTCAAGAGCTTGCATCTTGGCAGATCTGGTTTTGCATAAATTGGAGCAAAAAAGAGTGGCATTTCTACTTATAAAACCTTTTACCACCTCCCATAATATTCTGGGGTCTTCAACTGAGCCTACATTAAACTCCCAAAAAAATCGTGCTTGGATAAAGTAGTACAACACTACACTCCTATGTGATCCAAAAGAGCTATAGGCCATTACACTGCATGATACATTTTCTTAAAAAGTAGGGGAGACATATATCCTTGAAACATATTTGTGTCTGGATGAGAAAAAATTTGTAGTCTTTTGTTATGGGATTAAAAGGCAGTGTGTTAATGTATCATATAAACATTTATCAAATGTATTTGGCACATAAATAGATATAAGACCAGACTTTCTGCCATATAATACCTATAATAACTTCCTTTCATCTTGTTACAATATGGCACCGCAGATGGCAGCCTCAGTGTGGCACTTAATTCTTTTGTTGTTTTTGTTTGTTTGTCCTGTATTTACTAACTTTTTTGCAATCAGTTTTACCAGGGACAAACTGTTGAACATTCAGCAGCACATACCAGACAATCTTTTCCTGGTTTTTGACTATTCTAACATTTTGCTGGACATTTCAGTCAGAGGTGCAGCTGTGATGTTCGAGCACGCTATGAGACGCAACTGAGGGTAGTGAGCCAGCGTGCTGGTCAAGCTCTGTCAGCATGGCCTTCGAACAGCACTGCAGAGTATTCATCTAGCAAATCTCCGCTCTCTTCCTAACAAAATAGACGAACTGCATCTTCTCCCCCATACAAACAAGGGCTTTTCAAACTCTGCTGCCTTGTGCTTCAAAGAAACCTGGCTGAGTGAAGCCATTCCAAACAGTGCATTACATCTGCTCGCATTGTAGAGTTAGAACATGCATTTATATCAATGAAAGATTTAACATTAAAGAAGATCAGCTGTCCTAATATGGAAGCACTCTTTATCAACTGTAAGCCTTTCTACTTGCCACAGGAGTTTTCCTCATTTATTCTGGTGTGTTAATATTCCTCCACAATTAATATGCCTGTGTGTGAGCGCAGCACTGCAACAGCTGGCTGATCAGATCAACAACAATACCCGGACTCACTTATTATTATTCTCTCTGATTTTAAAAGAGCCAACCTCACCTGTGCTCTGCCAAAACACAGACAGCACATTACATGCCCCACCAGAAACAGAAATATACTGGACCACTGATACACAACATTGAAGGACGCATATCGCTCTGTCCCTAGAGCAGCTTAGGGACTCTCTGATCATTGTCTGGTTCATCTTCTTCCGACCTACATGCAGAAACTTAAATCAGCTAAACCTGTAGTAAGACTGTAAAAAGATGGACCAATGAAGCAGATCCTTTTTGTGGACTTCAGTTTGGCTTTCAAGACCATCATCCTAGCTATTCTCCAGAATAAATTAAGCCAACTCTATTTTCCCACCTCTGTCAGTGGATCACCAGCTTTTTGACGGATAGGCAGCAGTTAGTGAGACTGGGGAAATTCACTTTCAGCATCTGTACAATCAGCACTGGTTCCCCCCAGGGATGAGTACTCTCCCCACTACTCTTGTCCCTTTACACAAATGACTGTATTGCCAAGGAGCCCTCTGTCAAGCTCCTTAAGTTGCAGATGATACTACTGTCATCTGCCTCATCCAGGATGACGTTGAGCCTGCATACAGAAGGGAGGATAAACTGCTGGCTGTCTGGTGCAGTCAAAACAACCTGGAGCTGAACATGCTCAAAAGAGTGGAGACGAGGAGGAATGCTCCAACATAGGAGGAACACCCAAACACTGACCCCGCTCACCATTCTGAACAGCACTCTGAATGATACCATTCTGGTATCATTCAGGTTCCTAGGCTCTACCATCTCACAGGACCTGAAGAGGGAGACCCACATTGACTCCATTGTGAAAAAGGCCCAGCAGAGGTTGCACTTCCTTCACCAGTTGTGGAAGTTCAACCTGCCACAGGAGCTGCTGATATAGTTCTACTCAGCAGTCATCGAGTCTTTCATGTGCACTTCAATAACTGTTCAGCTATGAAATCTGACATCAGAGGACTACAAAGGACAGTTCGGACTACTGAGCAGATTATTTGTTATTTGGAATAATCACTGTGGACCCCCCACATTTGTCTTAATGTGTATTTTTATATATACTTATATTTTCCGTTCACTTTTTATTTTTATTGTATTTTTTTTATTATCTCTGTCTTGATGTTGTATTGTTTGTGCAATTGAAGCTTCTGTCATCAAGACAAGTTCCTTGTATGTATAAGCATACTTGGCATTAAAGCTCATTCTCATTCTCTCATTGTCATTCACGTAATTCCACTTTAGCAATCACAATTCTGCCTGCCCCGTTCTGTCTGCAAAAAATGGCAACCCCTTTGATTTTTTGTTCCAGCCACGGAGGATGCAATAGTGTGGTAAAATTTATTAGTGACACATCCAGAATCTTTACTCATCAAATGAGTTTCTTGCAAAAGCACAAGATCAATTTTCTTTCAGTGGAGCAAAGATAAGATGCTGTTCCGTTTATGCGGTATGTTCAACTCATTGCAATTCCATACTAAAATAGATAGTTCACCCATGATCATCATGAACTATTCTCACAGCAACCCCCGACAATCTAAATATAACATTAAATTGCCAACAGCCACATTCACTGAAGTTGCATATAGGGTCTCTATGGTATAGTGAAATTACCCTCTCCATGCCAGACATTGCTAAGTGCTTAGCACATAGCGTTTCCCAAAGTGTGACAAAAACATTACAAAACCAATAAGTTTCCCCGATAACACGAAAAACATGAAAACACTAAAATAAAACACGACAATACAAAACCTAAATGACTTAAAAGTGAAATAAAGAAAATAAAGACTAAATTACAACCCAGCATCATAACATATTAACAAAACTGTTGATATCAAATTTAGATAAGTGACGAAGGGCTTTATCTCACCAGCATGAGACAATATCAACAGTTAAAAAACAGGCTAAGTAATAAACTGCATTCCTTACCATTGTTCTTGAACCGTGATTTTTGCACTACTGAGCACAGGTAACTACGTGAACTTATTGTGCCGTGGTGGAGCTTCCATGCAATATTAGACACATAATTCTCCCACTTGACAACTTAAATATGTGCATATGCAGTTAATCAATTGCAATAAGAAGTACACCAAAATAATCCAAGTCTCCAGGTGGACTTCACAGATAATCCAAATAATATTTGGTCCTTGCCATTGAATGATGGCAGCTGGAAAAATAATATTAGTAGAGCTGACTTGAACGTAGGCTTGTTAATCCAAAGAACAATATATGTATGGACCAACTTGGTCCAATTAACAAAATAAACCATATAAATTAGTAGAGAACAGTATGAATGTAAAGTTAGGGAACGTAAACTTGGTGGCTTCAGTGGCACAATGTCCTCTATGAAGCAACGTACAGCAAACATTCACATGCACATACCCAAACATTCTAGTAAGTGCATAATCACACCCTAGCAACCATCCAGAGCACCCTTGCAACTGCATAGCAAATGCCCAATGATATCTCTAGGGTAAGTGTAGTGAGGCCCCTGTAGGGAAATTGTGGTGGCAGGTTTTGCCACAGCAAGCACGCCAATTAAGTTATTTTTTAAATTCCATTTGGTGCAGATAGTGGCACAGAAACTGCACACTACCCCATTAAAAATTAATAAGATAAAGCAAGTTTAACTATGATTTATATCCGAAACAATTATTAAAAGGTTATGATATAAAAGAGTTCATTATCATAATGGGATTTTAGGAGAGATGAGAGCTCTACGTTAAGGTCTTTATTTAAAGTAGGAAATCTACAGAGGATCTTGAAGAAAGATCAGGCTTGGCAAGGCACCTGAAGGCAATTAATCCTGCAAATTTCAGAAGAAGATAAACTATCTTTGATTTGATTAAAGAATGAACCTTCTTTAAAAGACAACAACTGTATGTAATGGTAATATAATTTTATTTATTCTTCCCAATTCTCAGAGAATATGGCTGGCTGGGCTTTAAATTTTTAACTAATCACCCTGGCCAAGGCTTCCTCCCTCTTCTCTCCCTGTCCCTGAGTAATTACAGCCGTGGAGACCCCCTCTCTGCATTCCAACAGCACCATTAATAACTGTTGTGTAATCAAATTATCCATCCTCTCCCTCTCTCCATTGCTACTGATTAGTTCACTGTAATGAGCTGTGCTGATGGCCTGCATGGAGCGTTGATCTCTAAACTCCCATCACAGACCTGTGGAGTCTGGGGCCGAGAAACCAGCTCTGGGGCTAAGGAGTCAAGGGTCTCTGCTGAACTGGGAAACTAATGGCTTTGAGAGAAAGGCCTGACAAAACCTAGCCCACCTTATTTAAGGAATGACACCATGGCACTGACAGTGCCAGGGCTTTGAGATAAATGATGTCAACCTTTGGTTGAATAAAAGGAGAGGAAAGTAATTATATCTCAACAAGGATCACTGACCCATCAGTCTCCGCACAGCTGATAGGTTCAGAGAAAATATCTACGCAGCTTTTGGAGAGACCCTCGATGGCAAGACCTTCCTATTTCTTACCTTATTCTGCTTCTATGGAGCATAGCTTGTGAGTGAGACGTTGTGTATATGTGTATGTCGCTGGTCAGTAGATGAATGGTTGTAGAATCCACAGGTGTCAGAGTAAGATGGCCTTGTGTTTATGTCACTCAAGCTCATGGCCTCGTGGTGGGACAACAATCACCATATACTGGTGTCGTCATCATCATCACCTCTGCATTACAACTGGCATCACCATTACTCACCTGCACTGCTTACAGGACACTTATGCATTTCATGAAGCCCTCAAGCTGAATCTATAAGCTAGATGGACTTTGGGTGGTTTGGGGGGCTTATCTAGGAGATGTCAGATCTGAAAGGTCAATACATCAAGATACTAGAAATAAATATTACGATATTAGTTACATAATGTGATTAAAGCTCAACATATGGTGCAGTATATTGAGTGCTGAGTTCAACTTTAATATCCTTCCCTGATCCCTCTACCCGTCTTTTCCCTTGTTATTTCCAGTCTTGTTCTCATTTTCTGTATTGAGTAAAGGTGAAAAAAAGCAAAAATCAAGGTTACAGCGAGGCACTGATTGTGAAGTGATTTTGGCCAATTTATGTATGGTTTAAAGGCAGAAATTTCAAATTTCATATTTTATTAAAGCACTTACATAATGGACATGGTGCATTAAAAAAATTAAAAACAATTATTTATTTTTCTACAAAGGTATGCACACACCTCCAACACTCAGTGTCAACATTCTGAAGTGGCACGGAGAACGGGTCGCATAGTTTTCCATTAAATTCGACCCAAAGCATTATCAAAACACATAGATTATTTACTCTAGACATCATAGTATGATATATTGTGTAAAAGTATATTTCATAAAGCCTACACAATGTATTTACAGTAACAAGTATGTCTTTTTGTGGTTTGACTGCTTGAATGAAAGAACTGTTCAGTGCTACATACCAGGAAATTGCATAATAAACGTCATGCAGTTACACCAGTTTCACTAACCTGCAACTCAACAAAGTCAAATTGTACTTTCATGAAGAACAAAAACCTTCTAAACTTTGGACTGCCATCTGCACCACTTCAGCTCGTCCCATGTGTGTTTGCGTGATCGCGACGGTATGTGCATATACAGTATGTCATACATCTTTGGCTGCTGTCCTTACTTCTGGTTACCATAATAAGCTTAGTAAGTGCGCACCACTGTTTCTGATCCATGTATCTGCAAACTGTGTTTTTCATGACAACATAATCATCCAATTTTTAAAACGCAGTGTTAATAGTTTTAATTTTGAAGCCCCTGCATTCTGTTACATTCACCTGTGTGTCATCTAGATGTTTAAAATAAATAGAATATAGATCATGGGTGAACTTCTCTAGAATATAGAGCACCATCTCTGTCCCAGACAGAAAGTCTGGGACAGAGATGTCTGTTGGAGTTTGCGCTCTGTTGGAGTTTGTTGCTGTGATGATTCATGTTTCCTCCAATTTAACTTGGAATTTTAAACTTAATACTGGGAAAACTGCAATGGAATGCCAATTTATGTTGGACTTACAACTCGTGCGGAAATCTTCAGCTCTGATTTCACTGAGATGCAGTTGTGGCACGCAAACATGTCGGCAACCTTCACATTTATTAAATAATATTCATGGAGTCAAAGTTTCTACATTATACAACAATAAAACCTGTTTAGCAAACGTGTGCAGAGACAGATGTTAAAAACACTGTGGATTAAACTTTCTTTTGATTATCGTAAACCTGTAGACAAACATTAGCATTGCAGCATTGTTTATCAGATTGGTTGCTATGAGACTTCTCTGTTGACAATCAAGGTACTGCTGAAAATGACAAAATAATCAATCTCAAAATTTAAAATAAGGCATAGTGTATAGTTGTCAGGTAGTTATCACTGAATTTCGAATTCAGTGAAAAGTCACATCAAGCATTTTCATTTTCAATCATCATTTTCATGATCAATCATTGCTGTCAATTCCAATTACTCGGGTGCTCGAGTACTCGTGTCCGTCCCTAATATTTAGCACAGCACATTTTTATTTCCCCACTTGTCAATGTTCTTCTCTGGACAAGCGCATTCTGACTATCTAACAAACACTGCCACTTTAGGAATTTTGGACTATTGAAGATATTAGATATACCATTTGTAGTGAGGGGCAAAACCACTTATAGGCCATTTTAAATAATATCAGAAACTAAAACTATTCTAGCGAATTACAGTGTAGCTTGTGTCAGAAATGTGCTTTTAATGTCAGCCAGCAGAGGTACAGTATTTGGCAAAGGTGTATGTAAAATTCTAACTTCAACTCTAACTTCAGCCAACAAAGACTGAATAAGGGGCCCCCACGACTCACAATGCATGCTTGAAAACACGCACGTCCCCTAAACGTCGCTTTACTCTAGTTTATCATGTCTTCGTGTTTATCTGAGCTTCTAATGTTCTCTTTTTCTTCTGTGTTGTCTGACAGATGCCTCAACCAAATCTTGTTCCACAGAGGGAATGAATACAGCTATCTAATGAGCACTGAAGTAATTAAAATAACAGAGAAACTATTTAAGAAAACTAATGAGTAGAACAGAAGGCTCAATTGCATTCACAGAAAAAGAATTATCTCTATTTTTGTTCTTAAATCACTCTAATTCAAGAGCTGGAAATGAACCGAGTGGAGTTGCACAGCACTTGCTTTGTGCGTGACTAAGCAATAAGCATTTTATCATTCTGAATCATTTAAATTTAAAAAACAGTTTATGGCGTACCCAATACACCTACTTTGTAAGATTTACAGAGACGACTGAGATGGAACTACAACAACTGCTACAACAACAAACAACACGGAGCCAAATCTTTACACATTGGGCATTTTGATGAATTCCAAAGGGATTCCTTTCTGTCACCTCATAAACTTTATTACACAGCTCTCTGGAATACTTGATTCCTACTGGTTAATCACAACATTCTGCAGTCAGATATTTTTTAAATAAAAATCATAAAACTTTGTGTCTAACCATTGTCCAACTGATTACCTACAGTATAGCAAGGCTATCCATTAACGCATCTAAAAGCAGCCAGTGCGTACATTTTTATATATTTCTACCACTAGCTCCAAATATTTGAGCAACAACCATCACATTAATGTTTCTTTCAGGCCTTGCAAGTGTACATTTTATAGAAGAGCATTTAATAACAGACTCTTTGCTGGACTAGATCTGTTTGATCAAAGCTAGTACACACCCGAAACTCACTTGAATAAAATTATGCTAGATTTTTTTTTTACTAAACATGAAAAAAAATGGTTCATGGCCAGGGGAGTTGTGGATGGCACAAAGTTAGACCACAACGCTAATACCAGATATTAGTGTTGTCAAAAATACCGAGTACCAGGTCTACCCGTTCCCAATCAGAGTCGGGAACTTTCGAACGCTCACAACAAGCAAAAGATGACGACAAGCAAAGTAGCTGCTGCTGCGGAGTCTCAACTGAATCTTGTCGAAAAGAAAAGTGGAAAAAGCCAGGTTTGGAAATTCTTTGGGTTTGAGGCTGATGAAAAGGGAAACATCATAGATCAGCAAAAACCTATTTGTAAATGCTGCTTTCACAAATTTCTGAAGAAAAAGGAGGAAACACAAACTTAATAAAGCACCTGAAATACAAACAACCGGATTTATTCAAGCAAATAAAGCAGGTGAGTTTAAAAGCATATTATCATTTGCATTAGGGCTGAAACATTTAGTCGACATTATCGACAATGTCGAAAATAAAAAATTTTCGACAAACATTTTCGTTGTCAAATAGTCGTTTGATCTCATTTAACGTGACATGAAAAATTTTAATTCAGAAGCACTCTTGTTGTGGAATAAGCAGAGCCGGGGCTTTTAAAGGAAACACCCCAGTGTTACATCTTAAATGCAGTTATATTTAATGCGTTATAGCTTTATTAAAGTTACTAATACAGAAGCAGCTCATGTAATACTATAAAATCAGAAACTGGCATTTCTCTGTGTGGTCGGTGCCTCTTCTATGAGTTGGGCGAATGTCCCGACCAATAGTTGGTATTGGTACCAACTACTGAAATTTTGGTAACGTGACAACACTACCAGATATGGCACTGATTTAAACACCCTTTGTGTCACTGTATACTTGCTGCCGCATCCAATTAACAGCTTGTCATATTTTCCTGCATACAGTCAGAGAGATAGATCTCTGAGGAGACAGCATGCCCTGTATAATGATGATCTAGTCTTTCTTGTCTGTCAACTTGCATCCCTCTGCAAGTAGCTTCATTCCTGGATAGCCATAAAACCATAGATTAGCCAGACTGTACGGCCTTGCATCAGCCACTCTTAACCTGTTGATGCTCATTGACCCCACCCATGGGCCTGACTTTACTTGAATGAGTTCACATTTACCATATAGTCTGCTGTTCAAAATTGTTCTTAATGTTGACAAATTATACATCTGTATGTATTTATAATTTGGGGGGTGGGGAGCATGTGTTTTAAGGCACAAAAGTAATTTAGGGCCCAAAAATAGAGATGGCCCTGGAGCTAGTGATAACGTTCTTACATTACAAAGATCTAATATTCACTGATCATGTATGCATTTGGTTTTCTGTGATGTCCTGGACATTGTTTTGACAACAAATCTGCTGATTTAAATGTCACCCAGGTAATGTTATCCAGCTGGCTAACATAAACAAGTTTTTTTTTTTTTTTCAAATTGCAAGATGTGAATGTTTTGGAAGCACCCATTAGAATGAGTTGAAAATTCTAAACAATTAATTTTTTGCATTATATAGGCTCAGTCACATTCTCAGGCCACATTCACACAAATACATTTTCAATTAAAAATGCATACATTTTGCTACGTTTATGCCTCTCATCTAAACTAGAAAGTGTTTTCTTTCACCGAAAATGATGCGTTTCTAAAACACTCTTCATTTCTTGGTTTGGCAGTGACTTCTTTGTGGGCAGTGCTTCATACATACTGTAGCTACACTGAATTTTCACAATGGGCGAGTATTTTTATAACTGCACTCTCCCAGATTATAGAGAGCAGCATAAAAAACAGGCTGCTTGGCAATAAGTTGTTGTGTGTTTCACATTCTTTTAACAACCTCCCACACCTACTTAGCCTGCAGAATTTTGTTGCGCAAAGTTCAATGTGACCGAGCATTAATTCATAATTTTCCAGCAAAAGTGTTTATAAAGAAGTTTATTATTTTAATTACAATAATTTTGAGAATAACATAAACATGTTGCTAAAAATGTTAAATATATTGGCAACGTGTTTATATTTTCAGTATGCTGTATAAACTTCCATAAAAATAGAAGTATAAATCTGAACTTATCGGCCAACTGGGCCAGTATAAAAAAAATCCTTAATCTTGAGCCCAGTAATTATAGTAGTATAAGCTTGTCCATGGAATTGTAGCCACGGATACAGTCCACTTGATATGGGTGACTTCATCCAGACTGCCACCAACATGTGGTAGCGGATGATGGTGTCAGAACACCTCTGATTAGTCCTAATGAAGCTAAACCGATTCATAAATGAGACATTTGGAATGACTCATTTACCCTGAATGCATGAGAGGCGAGCAAATCTCTGCCAGCCTGCTGCAGACAATGCCATGCCACACTGGCTTTACACATATTACACAGCACCTTTGAACATCATGCATCATGGTTTTGGCTTTTGTTGATTGCAAGCAAAAGGAGACACAAAGAACCAGTGATGCCACTACCTTTAGCAAGGTTATAAAGTTAACCAAGCCTCATCAAAAACATTTTAACAAAGCTTGACCTTGGGAGGCCACATTTTCCACTTCAAAAAGGTTTCAATAGCCAAATAGAAGTAAAATTAATAATGTTCTCAAAGCAAAATCCTTTTTAGAAAAAGATGCTAGGCTATCAAGCGATAAGACATCAATATCAGCACAGCAAGAGACCCATTTAGCATCGTGGTTTTAGCCTGGAGCTAAAAGAATGTCTGCGTGGCTGTGTAGAAAGAGCAGACGTTTATTTTCAGACACTAATGCATCAGACACATGGACTCTCTCTCTCTCTCTCTCTCTCTCTCTCTCTCTCTCTCTCTCTCTCTCTCTCTCTCTCTCTCTCTCTCTCTCTTCCCAGGAGCTAGGCTAATAGCTGACCATGAGCACAGCAGGGCACACAGTCTGAAAAGGGTGGGTGGGGGGAGGGGGGCTAAATGATAGCAGATCTCCCATCTCTCCAACAGTGAGGTATCGCAAAGAGGAAATGGACAACCTATCTGCTGTCTTCACCATGGGTACCATTATCAGACCTGGCCATGCTGTGCCATTTCCAAATAAATAAATCACCTTCAAGCCTCAGCACAGTGATTAATCACCTGTAGCATTGTCTTAAGTGCACGCACACACTTTCCCAGCCATCATCAAACAGCATTATGCCACATACAAAACAGGATAATAGCAGCATATTCAAACAAGATTCGTACTTTTCTCTCTTTTTTTTCAAGAAAATGTGAGTGTTGCTTCTCTGGGTAAAACTCATGAGCCATGATGCTAGGGCTCTGGGTGGTTGCCAACACACACTTACCCTCACGTCATTCCAAGTGAAACTAACATTCTGCCTAAGATCTCTCTTTGTGTTCCACGGAAGAAAGTAATGTCATGTGGGTTTGGAACAAAAAGAGGATGAGTAAATTATGACAGAATGTTTGCACTATCCCTTTAATACTTAACTAATTGTGAGCATTAGCAAGCACCACTACTTGCACTTTCTAGCTTTGACATATAGCCTTTTTTCTCTGGTTCCCAAATCAATATATACCATCACAGCTATGCACCATATATCCATATGTTCTTCATTATGAAAAAATAAATAAATTGTAATTTACTTAGATATGTACAAAGGGAGTTTTCCCATTGCTGTGGTGCAAGTACCATGGAGATCGAGAGATGAGGCCATGCCCCTTTGAACAATGCTCTGTATTTAGCTTTACACATCACTTGGCTGTGCACACATGAATGGCAAGCCAGGAGCAAATCAAATGGATCATTTGTTTTGAGGGAAAATAAGATGGATTTTGAATTGACATAGATTTATGGTGTGCAGTCAGAGAGAGCAGTAAAAATGGCAATGCTGGCAGTCACTTTGCTTGACAGGCTTCTTTAAAAAGTGTGTGCTTGTGTTTTTAGTACAGTGAAAAGGAGTGGACTATGCACATTGTCCACCAGCTCAGCTAAAAGACAAATACCTTTCTCCCTCACTGATTGCTGCTTTTGCACACACATTAAGTCAATAAGATTGCAAGACAAACAAAAGTGTGTCCTTTTTTTGGGAGACAAATGCTGTGTGTGTGTGTGTGTGTGTGTGTGTGTGTGTGTGTGTTGTCAAAATAAGAGATTTTGAAGAGATTAAATCAATACCCACTTAGATATAAGGTGCCTAGCTGTAGTACTAGAGGAGCAGATTGTGTTGGATGATGTACATGACCTTCCCACTGCTGTTGCTTTCCTTTTTGGCTTAATTTATACCCTCAATATGGACTACTCTAAAGAACTAAAATACACTTTTGAAACCATTAAAAAAGTGTTTGTGTAACTGATGGATCAAGTTGAGAGGATGTACGGTCTGTTGTGAATTTTGGTTTAGGACTTTGGAGTATTGTTTATTGCTGCAACATTTTTAGATAAATATTGTTACATCACTCACATCACACATTGTTACATGCATTTTAAGAACAATTTTGTGTTACTCCAGCTCTTTAAGAGCATTTGTTATTTGGAAATGTTCTTACATGTAACATATACTAAATGCAGTAGATGAGAGGATTTTTTTACTTAATACTGATAAGTGGAGTGGAGTAGAACTGCATCACATTTTGTACTTTTTAAATGTGCCATTTTTCAGAATGCCAATAAATACATTCTGTAATGATGACAACATCTTGTTTTTGTTGTATTTACAGTATGGTTTGTAGTCTTAAATGATGTGAGGAACTTACATCGATCTGGGTGAGAATCTGGATTTAAGATTTAAAACTATAAATAAGTTAGTATTTTAAATAAAAGGTAGTTGAATCAACTTAAAAAAAGTAAAGCAACTGGCTGCAAAGCTTTTTTGAGTTTACTGAACTTTAGGACTATGTAGATGTGCCAACTAATTTTTTTTAAGTTAGACTGGTAGTTCACTCAACCCCTTATTTGAGTTAAATGGTTAGGACACAGAGTCCTATTTTAAGAGCACTAAGTCATAGCGCAAAGTCAATGGACATGACTGTGAATTTTTGGTATGGCAAGTCTAGGTGGCGAATTTGCATGCACAAAGCACTATGGGGTTGGGTCAAGTTCAGTTTAATTCAGAGGTTCTTCTCCATTATTACATAGCACCAGCGATATAAACAAAGACAGCACATTCATAAGAAGTTGGTCGTGTAAATGGACTGTTTGCAGTGAATTAGAAGAAAAGAAATATCGACATTCATGCATTAACTATGTACTTGTTAAATGTCAGGCACATTTCTATGACAGTGACACACTCCTTTTATAAGCATGGAAAATGTGGTTCTTGTCAGGGTTTGGATTTACGCTCTGTTAAACTATACATAATGTAAGCATGTGTAATTTGAATTTAGAAATATTTAAATATTAAATTGTTAGGTATATATATATATATACAGTGCATCTGGAAAGTATTCACAGTGCTTCACTTTTTCCACAATTTGTTATGTTACAGCCTTATTCCAAAATTGATTAAATTCATTATTTTCCTCAAAATTCTACAAACAATACCCCATAATAATAATGTGAAAGTAGTTTGTTTGAAATCTTTCGAAATTTATAAAAAAAAACAAATAATAAAAACAAATGTCAAAAAAAATCACATGTACATGTTTTCACAGCTTTTGCTCAATACTTTGTTGAAGCACCTTTGGCACCAATTACAGCCTCAAATCTTTTTGTGTATGATGCTACAAGCTTGGCACACCTATTTTTGGGCAGTTTTCCCATTCTTCTTTGCAGGACCTCTCATGCTCCATCAGGTTGGATGGGGAGCATCGGTGCACAGCCATTTTCAGATCTCTCCTGAGATGTTCAATCGGGTTCAGATCTGGGCTCTGGCTGGGCCTCTCAAGGACAATCACAGAGATGTCCCGTAGCCACTCCTTTGTTATCTTGGCTGTGTGCTTAGGGTCGTTGTCCTGTTGAAAGATGAACCTTCGCCCCAGTCTGAGGTCCAGAGCGCTCTGGAGCAGGTTTTCATCAAGGATGTCTCTGTACATTGCTGCATTCATCTTTCCCTCAATCCTGACTAGTCTCCCAGTTCCTGCCGCTGAAAAACATCCCCACAGCATGATGCTGCCACCACCATGCTTCACTGTAGGGATAGTAATGTCCAGGTGATGAGCGGTGCCTGGTTTCCTCCAGACATGAGGCTTGCCATTCAGGCCAAAGAGTTCAATATTTGTTTCATTAGACCAGAGAATTTTGTTTCTCATGGTCTGAGAGTCCTTCAGGTTCCTTTTGGCAAACTCCAGGTGGGCTGTCATATGCCTTTACTGAGGAGTGGCTTTCGTCTGGCCACTCTACCATACAGGCCTGATTTGCGGAGTGCTGCAGAGATGGTTGTTCTTCTGGAAGGTTCTCCTCTCTCCACAGAGAAATGCTGGAGCTCTGTCAGAGTGACCATCGGGTTTTTGGTCACCTCCCTGACTAAGGCCCTTCTCCCCCGATCGCTCAGTTTGGCCGGGCCGCCAGCTCTAGGAGGAGTCCTGGTGGTTCCAAACTTCTTCCATTTATGGATGATGGTGGTCACTGTGCTCATTGGGACCTTCAATGCTACAGAGATGCTTCTGTACCCTTCCCCAGATCTGTGCCTCGATACAATCCTGTCTCGGAGGTCTACAGACAATTCCTTGGACTTCGTGGCTTGGTTTGTGCTCTGACATGCACTGTTAACTGTGGGACCTTTTATAGACAGGTGTGTGCCCTTCCAAATCATGTCCAATCAACTGAATTTACCACAGGTGGACTCCAATCAAGTTGTAGAAACATCTCAAGGATGATCAGTGGAAACACCTGAGCTCAATTTTGAGTGTCATGGCAAAGGCTGTGAATACTTATGTACATGGGATTTTTTTATGTTTTTTATTTGTAATACATTTTTAAAGATTTCAAACAAACTTCTTTCACATTATTATTTTGGGGTAATGTTTGTAGAATTTTGAGGAAAATAATTAATTTAATCCATTTTGGAATAAGGCTGTAACATAACAAAATGTGGAAAAAGTGAAGCGTTGTGAATAATTTCCGGATACACTGTATATATATATATATATATATTGCAGATGGAAATGCCTTGTTGATGAGGGAGGTCAACAGAGAATTGTCAGACTGGTTCGAACTGACAAAGTCTACGGTAACTCAGATAACTGCTTTGTGTAACTGTGGTGAGAAGAACGCTGAGATGTGGGTTGGCACTGTTTTGGTGGCATGAGGGGGATCTACACAATATAGGCAGGTGGTTTTAATGTTGTGGCTGATCGATGTGTGTGTATGTATATATATATATATATATATATATATATATATATATATGAGCAGAGTCAAGCTCCCACAAGCCACCCTAGGGCAGACCCAGCACATACCCACACGCACAATAGGATACTTTTCTTGGAGACAGACTGAAAATCCATGGCCTACCGAGATTCCGAGGCCCCTCACATTGTGTAGTGTTTCACATCTGTCTCTCAGCATCCATTACCCCCTCTGCTCTCCTACTATCTCTCTGCCTAACACTCAGCGTCATTCACACTCAGCCCAATGTCGCTGTTTGATACGAACATAAAGGCAGGCTTTTCAGCAAATATAATCCTACTCAGATCCAGCATTATAAAAAAGTACAAGAAAAGGGAAGGAATCAAAGAAGGTCTCTTTTTATGTT
This sequence comes from Moxostoma hubbsi, assembly GCA_032164185.1. Classification (NCBI taxonomy): domain Eukaryota; kingdom Metazoa; phylum Chordata; class Actinopteri; order Cypriniformes; family Catostomidae; genus Moxostoma; species Moxostoma hubbsi. The sequence goes on along the minus strand of JAVLUX010000029.1, from coordinate 22,245,071 downwards.
TGGCTGCTTACATTATCAGCAGACTCTGACAGAGGGATTTCCATAGGATTAATGGAGAGCAGGAGAAGGTTAATAGGCCCAGGCTTGGAGAAATCCTTCAAACCGGAATATACTTATCCAATTTTTCATCATTTTTATTTATTTATTTGTGTAAAGTGTTGTGTGATCTATTCTACAAGGTTGATATTATAGGATCTTTGACACATCAACAGTAAAATCTTGAAATTAACTGTATTTTAAAATTTGTATAAGCTTCAAACAGGTTATGACTGTCAAAGGTTGGTAAAAAAAAAAAAAAAAAAAACAACAGAAAGCCATTAGACAAATCTTAGCACTTAACCAATTAGACTTTAATCTGCAGCTGGCCATCTAGGTATTTTGTTACCTGTTCCTTCATTGCTGGTCTTGCCCTTCCTGGTCTTTATAAATCTGCACATCAGCTACAAATCAAATCTAATCCATTTCACTGCACACTTGCAGCCTTCAGGCTCAGAGTTTTTAACCCGAAGACAGCCTGTGAACCTCAAATGATAAAAGTGAAGGAGAATGAAAAGATAGCTTCCATTAGAGGATGGCACAACACAGAAAAAGACCAACTAATTACCGTTATGCACTTATGTAAGAGCTGCCCTCTGAATTCTTAACACATCCTGCAAGTCCATTGATATTCAGCACTGATATTCAGAGGCCTGCAGATCCACATCCAATAGGAAGTGCAGAGTGTTTGAATGTTGAGGGATGGGAATAATCTCAGCAGATGTGCTGATATCAAGCGAGAGAGGATGTAGAGAGCATGCTCACATCAGGGCTCATCATTTAAAAAACAAAACAAAAATGAATGTGGCAGAAATAATCACTCATTTTCTAACGTTAATTTCTGTAACACGAAGCACAGGATACACTCACTGAGCACTTTATTAGGATCACTATGGTCCTAATAAAGTGCCCGACACGGTCTTCTGCTTTCCATCTGCAGAACTGCTGCTCACTGGATGTTTTTGGCACTATTCTGAGTAAACTCTAGAGACTGTTGTGTGAAAATCCCAGGAGATCAGCAGTTACAGAAATACTCAAACCAGCCCATCTCGCACCAACAATCATGCCATGGTTGAAATCCCTGGATCAAATTTTTTTCCCCCCATTCTGATGATTGATGTGAACATTAACTGAAGTTCCTGACCCGAATTTGCATGATTTTATGCATTAAACTGCTGCCACACAATTGGCTGATTAAATAATTTCATGAATAAGTAGGTGTACAGTTGTTCCTAATAAAGTGCTAGTGAATGAATGAGTGAAAATTGGCTTTAGTGAGTAAATTAAATGAGTTACTTGACAGTTGGCTGGTAACTTTATTAGGAACTGCAAAAATACATGCTTTAAATTGTTTTATATTGACATTGGTCTGATCCCTGTTGATGCAAGACATGTAAGCAATTCAAATTAGAGACATAACTGTGAATTTTAAAACATTGGTGATAATTCATGTGTCTTATAACAAATTTTACCTCTTTTTACATAATTTCACTTTAAAGTAAATCTGCAAAATTAATCGAATAAATCAAGATTACAAGTTTAGCTTCCACATTTAACAAATCGTGAAAAGGGTCCATTAAAGCATTTCATTTAGGTTTTATTCCCATTGCATTAAAACTTTCTATTGACGGTGGTTAAGCATTAGGGATGGGCACGAGTACTCGGGTACGTGTACATCAATGATCATGAAAATTATAATCGATGTTGATCATGCACGATATGACTTGAGTTGTGACAACTAAACAAAAATGTTTTAAAGAGGGAGCTTATTTTTAATTTTGAGATTGATTACATTGTGATTTTGAGGGGTACACTGATTGTCAGAGACAACTGATATATGACGAATCAAAAGAGAGTGTAATTAGCCGTATTTTGAACACTTGTCTCTGCAAAACATTCGCTAAACATGTTTTAATATCATTTAATGTAAGAACTTTGACTCGTTAATGGATATTATTTAATAAAAGTGAATGTTTGTCACTGACTGTAAACCCCCCTGCCCTGGGTGCCGAAATGTTTGCGGACGTAACACACTCTTGCATCTCGACGAAATGGGAGTTGAGGATTTCCGCATGAGTTTCCAATTAGAAGTCTGACATAATGTGTCATTCCGTTACACTTTCCCCAGTTGAAAGGTGGAAATTCAGATTCTCCGAGTTGAATGGAACGCTTCATGAATCATCACAGCAACAACAATATGGAGCATTGTGGCTTTCCCCACAGGAGTGAACACTTGGGGAGACATATACACACACACCAGGTGTGTGGAAGTGGATTCAATGCGCTGAAGCATTGCATATACAGCAGGTGAGTTTTTCAAACAACTAGACAGAGCGCAGCTAAATGGAACAGAATGCAGTCTTCAAAACTTAAATTCAACTTAACATGCATATTAAAAACATGATGGTTATGGCATCTCCTGTTAAGCCAACCACAATTTTAAAATAGACAGTTCAGACAGTCACTAAAGAAAACTAAGATTACTATGGTAACCTGAAGGAAGAACAGACTGATGTGCATTGTGCACATTCTTTCATTGAGTTGGGCAGCGAATCTTCACATAATGGTAAAATATAATGCATTATATTTTGATTATACAATATTTTGTACATTTTGTAACAGATTATTTATAACAGCCTATAATAATGAATAGACGATACACTGCAACAACAAGGCACAATGCAGCAGCCAAAGACGTTTGTCAGACATGTTAATGTATATACAGTTATGTTCATGCCATTGCCCTCGAGTACTCGTCGAGTAATTAGTCAGAGAACTTGAGTGAACAAAATTACCATAATGCCCATCCTATTAAGCATTGAAACCATAACAAACATGTTTGTTGACTGTGCTTTCTATGTATAATTTATTCAGAATTTGATTAACAGTTTTGGTTTTCATAAAGATGGCCAATGTGAATTTCACCATTATGCACTTCCTTGATTTACTGGGGCCGGCTGCACCAGTGATGCTTAAGTTACAACTTAGACTAGTTATAGTGTCAATGGGCACTAAGTTATAATTTACACCCTAATAAATATCTAAGCATTGCATTAATACACAGATGATGTATGTATGTGGGAATGTAACCCTATATGTGAACTACTGTAAATATTAACAGAGGCGCAGAGGCGAGTATATACCTTAGCCCAGGGTTCGGCAATCTTTTTGACAAGGTGTGCCATTTTTTTTTTTCCTGGTCAATGGCTGAGCCAACAGTGTTAATTTTCACAGAGCATGGGGTCCTGGGTAGCTCACCTATAGTAAAGACGCTGACTACCACCCCTGGAGTCACAAGTTCGAATCCAGGGCATGCTGAGTGACTCCAGCCAGGTCTCCTAAGCAACCAAATTGGCCCGGTTGCTAGGGAGGGTAGAGTCACATGGGGTAACCTCCTTGTGGTCACTATAATGTGGTTCTCGCTCTTGGTGGGGCGCGTGGTGAGTTGTCTGTGGATGCCACGGAGAATAGCGTGAAGCCTCCACAAGCGCTATGTCTTTCCGTAATGCACTCAACAAGCCACGTGATAAGATGCGTGGATTGACGGTCCCAGATGCGAAGGCAACTGAGATTCGTCCTTCGCCACCCGGATTGAGGCGATTGTCCTTTTGTACAAATGTGCTTATTTGATTACTGATCACAAAATTGTGTGGAATCTTAAATATTTCTCATATTAACACGAAAACAACAGTGAGAGACGAGCAGTCAATTTTATTTATAAAAATGCACATCACAAGCCTATCAACTACTTCGCCCTTTTCGGTGAATCGCACCTGCAAAATCCTAAAACTTTATTTCCAGGTTTAATTTATATTCTGAATAAACTTTCAATAGAATTTTTGAACCACACGATGTGGGTTTGTTTTCTCTTTTAATCGTTTAATGCCATTTTGAGTGTGACCATTGTTTAAGGAGGGTGTACCTGTATGCTGGGATGGAAATCTCAAGGATTAATAGTGGTGTTTTATTATTACATCACGTGTTGTTCTGAAAGCAAAAAGAAACACAGAATGTAGGCTGTCATCCACGCAGCTTGACCGAAGTAAAGTGTGAGCGCTTACGCGATTAATCGAAAGTGATGTGCTGCCATCTTGTGATGCGCGAATGACTTGCACGTGCAGCACATGTCTGTTGGGCATTCTGCAGTCTCGTCACATTTTAACTTTTTGTTTAGCCTCACAATCAGCTCATGAAAACATACTGCGTGATCACGAGGAAGGATTACATCAAGATGTGGCTTGTAAATCAGGTGCGCAATTTATATAAATAAAATAATCTACTCCTCTCTTGATGTCGCAGATGTGCCAGTGATTACCCCTCCATGTGTGCCATAGGTTGCCAACCCCTGACTTAGTGTATAATGCATTATAACACAAACAACACTTAATTTTATCTGCAGAAGTTACAATGTATTATATACGTATAATTATATATATATATATATATATATATATATATATATATATATATATATATATATATATATATATATATATATATATATTAGCATAAGCGGTGGTCCCATAGACATTCTATGGGTAGAATTAAGAACCTTAACACGTTAGTTGACCGTTAAGCTCTCTTTTATGATGAAGGTGCTGAGGTTGTTATCTCTGTAAATAAAAAAAATCTCTGAAAGTGCTTCCCTGTCAATGATAAAATGATGGAGAAAGGACCTCTTAACACTATTTGATGTACAAAACAAGCCCAGATGGGACTTGTGATAGAAATCAAGTGTTTTAATTACCACAGAAGCATGTCAAGTCTTAACTATCACCAAAACGCAAAATGAGACGTTTTTGTTTGCAAGCGCCTTTCATGGTGAGTTCAAAGTGGCTTTCGATGCTGCCATTGACGCCTTAATATGAATCATGAAACCAGCTTCGCCATTGCTGTAACAAAGTGGATAGCCACAGTCTACTGGCAAATTAATATTAGAGGAGGATGAGAGTTTTTTCAAACTCCCACTTAAGACTTTGGGAAACGTTTAATGTTTCTTGAATTGGTGATATTTTAGTGCATTGTATTTATATTGTTGAAGACTTTGTTTGGAAAATGTTAATAAAGCATTATATTGCCACATGTTGATTTTCATCTTCGGAAAGAAAACCTTTCCGAAGATGAAAATATATACATTTTGACAAGAAAATATGTTTATATAGTTTTAAATTTCAGCAGTTTTAAAATCTGTGATTAATCGCGATTAACTACAAAAAAAAAAAAATGTGATTAATTGCAAATAGAAAATTTTATTGACTGACAGCACTCATGTTTTTGCATCTTGTTTGGACACTTATTTTATAAATAACTTCCATTATATAAGTTTGACTTGTAATGCATGTTACAAGTTTATGTTATGGCAGTTTAAAAGAAGATATTGCATAACTATATATAGCTTATAAAGTTACTTTTGTAACTTTACTTAAAGCAGGCAAAGACAACTTATAATATGATCACATCATAAAGCTTTTGACTGTTTACTCTATACTGCTTTTGCATGAAAGCTTATCCGATTACCTTCATTAACTTCTGCTACGATAAAATTAGATGTTGCTTGTGTTATAATGCATTATACTCTAAAGTATAACTATGAATAGGGTAAGTCTTATAATGTATTATAACCATAGTTATAATTATATATGAGCAGTTATAACTTATTATAAGGTGCATTATGAGACATTATGAATGCAGTATAATGTAATGCATTTGTAATGCCTTTACAATACATTATATAAATGGGCTTCATAGATAGTGTTAACAGAACTTTCTTCTAAGCAGATCTGCAGGATAAAACTGATCTAAATTGTGAACTTTTCCAGTGTGCATCGCAAGGTGTTACAAAATATACAACATATACAAATTATGTAGGATATTCAAATGAAGAAATGTCAATTTTTAGTAGTATTTAAGTACTGCCCCTTATAAATTTCAGATATTGTATCTGAATTTAATTATTCTCATATTTAAATATACTATTTCTAATATTTTTTAAATATCTTATTTTAAATTACTGCTGATATTTACGTGAGACAAAGAGGTTTGAAAATTGACCGTAACAAGAAAATCAAATGCACGAATACTACTAAAAAATTTGAAGGCTACTTATTGGATGAATAAATGTAAAAGTCATATAATGTTACTACACACACTACTTTATGACCTAGAGAGAGCTTATGACCTACAAGCTAAGTCTGGCGTTAAGAACAGGTGATGCAACCAAATTAAGCACTGCCTTAGTCATGAACTAACTAGTAGTTACTAAGCCCTTAGTATGAACTATAAGTCCCAACTTAAGTAAGAATGTATGCAAAGTTACCCTGATGTTTTGGATGCATAGAATACATCATTTTCTAAATTCACTTGCCACTGATAATGTGGCAAAACGTTAATGTTGTACACTGGTGATTCACTCACTCAAGTTATGTCCTTGCATGCACGTGAGAAACCTCATGTACGGACACAAGGAGACTAAAGATGCGTCTCTATGGGTGAGTTCTCAGCTCTGACATGCATTGCATCAGCCAAGGTGCTCCTGTCTCAATCGATACAAGCACAAGGCCATTGTGAATCAGAGAGGGAATGCTTACGGGGAGCAAAAACCCAGCCAACATGACCGTCTTAGAGCAAACAAACAAGATTTTACAGTCTTGTGCAAGCAACCATGTGAACACAACCTTTGCACTCAGCTTTTTATTAAGAGAACTCTGTAAACTATGTAAATAGCACTTTTTGTAAGAAAGCATATTAGAGGAGAAAAGCCATGAAACAGGTTGCAACTACAGCAAAGGTAATGGAGGTTTAGAGCAGTTAGAGCAGTAGTATACATCTCTATTAGAGGATGGGAGTAGCGTGTGGCCGAAAACATTACTTCATTTGAGCCCTGGGTTGACACAAAAGCCATCCTGTAATTAATTAAAGGTTCCTAATTATTAACGTTTAAATCACCATATGTCGCTACATACATGGCTTGGCTCAGATCCTGGTTTGCCTTACTACTCTTTAGCAGCACCCTGTTTGCTCTGAGGGTACATACACAGGTATGAGTTATCAGGCGCACTCTAGTGAATGTGGCAATTTGTATGCATATACCTCCTTGTGAGATCAGATAAGCCTGCATTTGAAAGGGTAAAATTAAACGGGATTAAAATAACACATACTGGCATGGGCTGTGAGAAATCTGTGAACACTCCACTGGCCCAGAGCTTATCCCTGAAAAATAAAACCCCTTCCTATCCTGTATCAATATTACCATAGATGGGATTGCACGACTACCACTCACAGCATGTGTATAAGTACAGTGCTGGCAAGGCACTTGCGGCAAAGACTATTAGCGGAGACGGGCCACTTCTATTAAAATTAATGGGAAAAATTGGAACACCGAACAGATATAGAAAGGAAGTCCTGCCTTACAGGTAAAGGAGCAATCACCTTTTAGATAAAGACCTGCAAATCAACTCGAGAATGTGCATGTGTATTAGCTATACAAGCCTTTAAAGAAGCACAATTTATGATTCCACTGTTGTCAGATTTTACTGCTGATGTGAAATATGTTCTTTGATTGTAATCTTGACCAACCGTTTTTGAGATGACGGTGTTTCCCATTCAAGTAGATAGGAGCTGCATTTCATGAATAGATTTAGCCTCCCAAGAGCATTCCAAAGAAGGCAATCAGTAGTGATGTCACTTTAATATTTGCCTACTGAATAGAGCACAACAGTCGGGTTCTGGAAGTAAAAATCCCATCAATTTTTTGCAAAGGCGAATTTATTTTTAACAATAATTTATAATCCTTTAAAGTCAGACCTACTCACCAGACCTATCAGCTCAGAAGCTGATAATCGATGGTATATACTTCTGTTGAAGCCACCAATTAGAGAATCAGGGCCAACAAAGTACAGCGAACAAGCACTGCAGCAACCGCCCACTCACATAACCTACTGTGATTGATACAATCAATTTGACCTTGCTACACTCATAAACTACTTCTAAATATCGGAATATTTTACAATAGAATTAAAAAAACATTGTTTCTATAAGTATAATTAACAACTTCATATGATGGAAAATATAAAACTATCGATTTGTTGTTTGTTGAATGTTTACCTCATCTGCAATGCTTCATGGGAATTGTAGTTCAGACCCTCATGAAAGATGGTAACTACACAGTTTTTTTATGTGATTTTCAAATATGTGATTCACATTTTTTTGCTTAAAATTAAAGTTTTTAATGGCATGATACTTCTCGGTGCTGGTTGGTTTGGTTCATGGCTTAGAACCTCTTGTAGGAAGGATTTTATGAAAAGCCTATGGAAGAAATAAATGGGAATATACTGTATTTCCGAAACCCAGACAGCTGAAAAAGTGTGTGGGCACTGTTGCGCTCTATTGTGATTGGTCTTTTTCAAACATCCTGGTAACACTTGTTTATCATTCGGTCTGTTCAATTTCATGCATCGCTGCACAGACCGATTAGTGGCAGACTTGAAGCAGTGCATGTCGGATAGACGTTTTGTCCGCCTTCAGATGGTGCAGTCACCACATGCCATGTACTGTATGTCATCAAAGTAGATCGAGAATTATTCCAGGCCTGCGACCTTCTGTGACTGATGTAGGTGTAGCACATGACGGGAAAAGCAAAATGTCTGGCTAGACAGCTCTATTTTCAACTCCACCCCGGCTGCAACCAGCAAATCTTGACGAATTGTAAGGCAAGGTGCCGTTCAAGAAGAATATACCTAATGAACATTCTTACTGCCTGCAATGATGTCACTGTAATATTTGAATTCTGAATCACGATTGGTCTTTTTCAAACATTCGGGTAACACTTGATTATCAATGATAATGCTAATAGAACTAATAGAATGTTTTCCATTTGAAATCAAACTGCCAGAGATTATGTTGCATTCTAAATCGTGATTGGTCTTTATCAGGCATCCAGGTAACACGGTTGATTAATGGAAAGTAAATTGTAATTGAGAAGTCTCAATCAGGCTATTATTATTGAATTTTTTTGTCTCTCTTTCTCTATATTTGGGTTTTATAACTATCATTTTACCTAAAACTGAAACACTATTATTTTTCTGCATTGCATTCTCTGTATCTAGTTTTGCTGACATTATCCCAGAATTACTCTCTTATACAAATTGGAAATTGAGCTTCTCTTTTCCTGGTTCATGTGTAACGGTGTTCAAATTACTGTTAAATTCATGCTAAGATTGGAACATCTCACCATTGGTTGTTGCGGCAGCATATTTGCATGTATTTGCATAGGTTACATAGTGGGGTGGCGCTACGTGATCCACAGCAGAGCCTCATATCTCTTGCTGTTGGTAAGTTGCTCTGATGATTTCTCTGTTATTAAAATGAATTATGTTCATCTGCAGACACAAGTTTGATGTTTAAACCACACAAGAATGTATCTGATTAATCTGTGATCATTCTAATCCTGTCAGTCGAGTCAAATGTGTAATATTTGCAGAGATAAATCCAAGACTGTGAACGTAATTTATTTGTGAACTGAAATTGTGTTTATTTCATTTTAAAGATGACTGAGCAACATTGAGCCACTGTATTTTACCAGCCTTTGGTTTGTCCCAGGTATGTGTATTTATGAAGTGTATGCATGTGTTAAGAAATTCCAAATTTAATCGAAATAGAGCTAACGAGCACATGTGGATTGCTTGCATGTGCTGTGCTGCATGACTGCGTCATTACAGTCGCAGGGTTGTATTTTCTTTCTTTTCTATATTCCCTTTATATAAATATTACATATAAAATGATGGTCATTTACTGTGTTTTGATGCCTTGTATTAGAACATGTTTCTATATTGCTATAACAGTAATGAGGGAATAAAAGATGCACATTTTTGTATTTTATTTTTAAATACTTATTTTATTTGTGTATTTCTGAACGCTATATGATCACTATCAAAATGTGAAGCTGTGAGATGAGGAGCAGAGCCTCATATTTACAAATACATATACAAATACAGTGGCTCATTGAGCCACTGTATTTTACCAGCCTTTGGTTGTTTGTCCCAGGTCCAATAAAAGAGAAAGCCTTGAGTGACCATCCATCTGCTCTCAGAGTGATTCCTTACACACAGGCCCAGTCACACATGCAGTGAAATACTTTGCATAAAATTGTCCTTGTTGACCTCAACAAACAAATGGAGACTATATTATGCAAGTGTGAAAAATGCAAGGCCACTGCAGATGAGGCACTAGTGGAATTAAAGATGTGTGGAAAAGTGATGACTTTAATTTATTTGACAACTTTATTACTCTTTATGTGCACTTTATGTTTAAATAATCTATGCTGTCTGAATAGACCACCATGATTCACCAAGCCTCTGCTAATTGTGGCCATTCATTAGTGTTGTGCTTGGATGGCCAGACATAATGGCCCGGTATTATCAGTATTGCCATTATGGCACAATTAAGCTCTTACTTGACATCAAACATGAAAGACAGTAAGGGGCAGACCAAGTGCAGCTTGCACTCACACAGAGGAAATGCCACCAGTGTCTGGGAAGAGGACAGACTCTGTGAGGAATGGAGGTTTGGACAACACAACTGAAAGAAGGCTGGTCTGCAGCCAGCCCACTGCCATGGTTATCTCAACCCAGCAGGGAAATGCACCTCTGTCCTGCATAAGCTCTGACATTCTGCATTCAAACAACACTACTGCCCAGCGCAGGCAACAGAGACAGGCAGACGTGCTATAAAGCTGGTGTGACAGCCCACCGGGAGCTGGGGACGGGGTGGATAATCCTGCTGTAGTTTGATTACGAGTGTGCCCCGAGGAGGATGCAGGTGACAAATCAGATCCGACAACAGACACAACAGCATCTGATACTTGGGAGGGGGCAGCGCCTGTATTAACCAGCATGGAGTAGCAAGCACACTTGACCCCAAAGTTAGAATAAAGAGCTTCTGGCTAGAACACACCACTGTGGGTGCTCTCGATATGGTAGTGTGGACCGTGTGCCATAACATAATTTCACAGAAGTGGTAAGCCAGGCAAATGGAGAAAAAAGGCACTTGGGTTGTCTGTTATGCACCCCTGTGATGGGTCAGGAGGTCAACCACAGCAGGGATCTTGTGTTTTCCTGCATATGATAACTCCTTTAGTGAGGGAGATGAAGTATACATCAAGGGCACTGTATGAAAATTAATACCACTTTGAAAGAAAATAAATTGTAGTGGTAAAAATAGCACTGTGCTATTACAAATGGGACCTCCAAGAGTTGATACAAAAGATATCATTCATAACCCCTCCACCCCTTCCACTGCTCACCCTCAGAAGATTTGCCATATAAACCTCTCACTGGAGGTCAAAAATGACATTCAAATATGAGGAAAACTTCAAAACGAGAAAATGGAGGTAAGAACGACCTTCTTAGTAAAAGGAAAGTCTCCTGGGCTATTTAATATAAGAACCCAATTTACTGCTATTACAATCCACTAAAATATTTGCTCATTTTATTGCATGGGTTGTTTCACTTTATTTCAACACAGTGGGAATGAAACAATCTCTATTTAGCGAGGCTTCTCATCACCCCACAAAACCTGACAAAAACTAGGCAGGGAACTGTGGGTATTCAAGTCAATCAGTATGTAGGAAAAAATGTGGAAAGGAAGGATGCTGACCAAAATTAATGCCAAAGAGCCAAAAATCTGAGACTGAGCTCCCTGTGGTCTCCTGTGTTTTTTATTAGTTCTACCCAAGTACAATTCACTCTAAAACATATCCATTTTTACTCCAAGGAGAGAATAAGACTATTTTGGGGATTTTGGGCAGTAAAAGGAGAGATGACAGAAAACTATGGGGAGATGAAGGGGGAACAAGTGTGTCTTGAGGGGGCGCTCACACTGGCAGGCATTTTATCCAAGCCTCTGTTCTCCTCGTCACTAATAAGTGTTCCTACTCGACCACTGTATCCAACTATATCAGGCGGTGGATCACAACTCCCATTGGTAGTCGCCACAATGCACTGATATTTTGCATAATAGATATGCTCTGCTAAACTTTTTTCATCACAAATGGACACATTTTTTTCATACAGGCATTTCTTGAGTGAATTTCAATCTGTAACTAATGGTGTCCCAAGGCTGGTGACGTTTTGTAGATTCCACAATAATCCAAATTTGCCACAAAACCCATTTGGGTACAAAAGTGGTGTTACAACTGAGAAACCAACCCATCTCAAACAAGATTTTAAAACATAAGACTTATTGTGACTTAGCGCCATAGCTAATACTTACATTTTCTGCTGACATCCCAGACATGAATTGTGGTTCTGACAGAAACAGAAAAGATATATGTGTGACAAAGAAGGAAAGATATATTCATTCTTCCAGCACTTGGTCTTCATTACTCTGTGTTTTAAAGCCCACTGTTATAGCCATCTCTGCCAGCATCTCAAAGGAGCATTTAAAAAATGTTACCTCAGATCTGATTCATTACAACAGTACTAAATTATCCCAGCTCTGCTACAGGGATTAAATTGTTTTCTTACCCCCACGGGACTCACCAGGGCATTGTGCTTTTAAAAGAAATAACAGAAAAAAATTCACCACATTGAGTGTCTAGATAAATATTTGAACAGGTTTAGACACCCAATGGTTTGCAAGCTGATCAATGCAAAGCTTCTGAGATAAAAAAGCACAAGAAAAAGGTAAGAAAATGGAAGTGTAGCAGGTGTAAAGATATGAAAGTTGTATGATTTAAGTGCTGATTTGTGTAGTTTTATATTTTGTGTAACTGATGAGTTTCTGCTATATTTCTGATTTTAAATCTAACTGTGATGTACACTTTGCATTTTGTTTAATAGTTTCTTTATTTAATAGTTTTTATCAATTCTAATTTGATATACACTCACTGAGCACTTTATTAAGAAAACTATGGTCCTAATAAAGTGCCCGACATGGTCTTCAGCTGTTGTAGCCCATCCACCCCAAGGATTGACGTGTTGTGCATTCTGAGATGCTATTCTGCTTACTACAATTGTACAGAGTGGTTATCTGTGTTACTGTAGCCTTTCTGTCAGCTCAAACCAGTCTGGCCATTCTCGTCAACAAGGCATTTCCATACTCAGAAGTGCTGCTCACTGGATGTTTCTTGTTTTCGGCATAATTCTGAGAAAAAACCTAGAGACTGTTGTGCATGAAATCCCAGGAGTTCAGCAGTTACAGACATACTCAAGCCAACTGTGATCCTCTCAAACCAGCCAGGATTAGGGCTGGGCGATAGGACAATGTTATCGTATATCAACGATGTCTTACAAATCTCCTGATGTTGATTTTGACATACATTGACAGACGATGGTCGACAATATCGGCAAATTCTTCAGTCCATAAGATTTATTCTAGAATTTATTTTTATTTTTTCTATATCTAAGTCCCTCATTTCATCTCTTGTGGATTTCTCAATTGGAAACATCTTAGTCTCAGATCATGTCATGGTGAGATTAGAGGTGTTGCCAAATATGGAGAAAAATAAATCATATAGTTGGTGCTTTAATGTACCCCTTTTCCCTGAATTCCAACAAATGTTAAAGGTAGAAATCAATGTTTATATGTTCCTCAGTATCCTCTCTGGTTGTGGCTTGGGAGGCACTTTAGGCAGTTCTTAGGGGTCGGATCATACAGAATGCCTCATTTATCAAAAAATCCAAAGCACGAGAACTCGTGGAGTTGGAAGGGAATATTAAAAGTGCCTAGGCAGAGCTATACTATTTTGTTGCGGAAGGTGGAGTTTTGGCTATTCAGGGCAAGACAGTCATACTTTGATTCAGGGAGGAATAAACAGGAAAACTTCTGACTAGATATATAAAACAGAGAGTCTTTTTCTACCGTTCCAATCTACCAATATTTAACTCAGCCATTGTTAATAATGCTTTTAAAGAATTATATCTTAATCTCTATAGTTCCACATTTTCGTCCACTGATGAGGATATTAGAACTTCGGTTTGATTCCCAGCCCACACGACTCCACATGCCGAAGTGTTCTTGGACAAGACTGTATAGTCTTGAGCTTAAAGACACAACCACCTGCTGGTGATGCCAATCGGAGGATGGAGACACAGCCCATGTTTTTTGGTGGTGTGTTGAGATCCAGGAGGTGTGGGTGAGGGTGGAGGTATAAATGTTTGTGACTATTATATCTATATATATTTTTTTTGTGTGTTTGTGTGTTTGATTGCGCTTTTTTTGTGTATATACTCATATGTGACTGCAGGGATGTTTGTTTGGGGTCAGGGTGGGGGTGGGGTTGGGGATTGGGAGGGAGAGGAGTGGTTGAGGTCCCTCCTCAGGGGTTTTTTCACCATTTTTATCATCCCCCAGGCGAAAATTGTAAATCTGAACTCTTAGAAAAGTCATAGCACACCTCTTCTTACCAACTCACAAAAGCACAATGGATTAACTTCGGCATGAGCAATAGTAAAAGTAATAGTGATGCTTACCTTAGCAAGCACCACCAATTAGCAATGAGAGTGCATCAAAAGACAGAAAATGTACAGATTGCAATTTGGAGGAGTGGATCTGATTGACTATTGGACGAGTCAGCCTGCAGGTGAAGGTCAGTGGTGTAGAACGATGGCTTTAGAACAACTCCTGAATCAAAACTGGACAGATGATCACACTGCACATAGCACTGAGAGCAAAATCACCACTCCTCCATCCCTACACATTAAGCCATTTTAAGGTAACAGCATAATTGCTTCCAAAAAACTCCATATCCATTTTTCCTTCCCATTGTTTGTTGGTTTAATTAACAGAGCAATGCCACACTAATGGGAGCGAGACAGCATGGATTGAAGGGGAGGTGGGTCAATGGTTGCTAGTTTTCTCCATCCATTCTCATGTTGACTTTCCCAGGATGATGAAAGCGAGATCCAAGAGTATGTTCTCCTGACCTCATAAGATAAGCTGAGTCTGATGTGTGCAGCCCCTGCAATCTCTGCTTCATGCCTGGAGGCCTGATTATGATGGAGATGAAGCTGGCACATGGAGTCACTATGCAGTAATGCAAACCACCCACACCGTCCTTCCACCATCCAGTCAGCTGTGTGTGACTCATGGCTCGCTGGCCAAATTCTGGCAATAAATCTGACATCACGAGAATAAAAACGATGCAGGTTCAGCCAAGGATCCAAAAAAAGACTGCCGATCTTTGGCTCTTGACTCTTGAGTACTCCTCCCAAATTAATGAATCAATCTTAATTTAACACAGTGCCCTTCAGTATGACTTGCCTTTCAGTGCTACAGATAGTAAAACAAAGTCTATAAAACAATAGCTGTAAAATGTGTGGGTGGTCTAGAATAAGGGGCTGAGGATGAGCAGAATTTGTCTCAGTAGGGTTTAGTAAGGCACTGAATTGGAAAGTAGAGATGGGTCACAATGGTTGACCCAGAAGTTGAAGTTGATGAGTTTAAGATTTTTGTTTATTTTATTAGTCATTTTAAACATGTGGTGCTATACTAACCATGCTAATGTAAACGCTGTTTAAAGTTGTATCTTTAAATGTATCCCCTTTAACCCTCTGGGGTCGACGGATGCGCCGGCGCATCCTGGTGGATTTTTTTGTCATTACAGCAGAAACAACATAAAATTCTCTGTCATTTTGGGGCATACAGATAAGTGTAAGGCATCATTAGAGACTATAAATTTGTCTACTTTTATTTGTGTACACTCACAATAACAACAAAACCTTGTGCTTTTGTAAAATAAAGAAAATAAAAAGGGTGAGCTGTCAGCAGTCTCTGTGTTCGCAAGCATATATCTGAAACATGTAAAAAAATTAACTGAAACTCCGCGAATACTTCACACAAAACATGAAACGTATGTCTAAAGAAAGCTTAAAATGTCTACTTTTAAATAAAACAATTCAAATTTAAAACAAATATTCTTCTGCAATGTAATCTGCATGAAACAAAGTGATGCACAGTTTCTCCTGGCTCAGCTAATTATCCCTAATGTGATCACAGCCATGGGCAGAGGGCGCAATTCATACGGTAATGTGCTGAGTCAATCACTGCAAATGGTAAACGCCTAGTTCATTCACTTTTCTGTGCATTTGGAAGATTGCACGATACACAGGCGAGCAAGCTCCTGGATAGTAACGAAGAGTTAACATTTTCCTCAGAAGAAGAGCAGGACTCTGATGAACATTTGTATTTTGAAGAGAGACTTGATCCAGCCAAGGATACAATTTCAGACGAGTAAGTCATTTAGTTTTCATTAGGTGACATGATATTTTATATAAACATGTACATATTTTACAAGTGAGACGGTTTCCATATGTAATATGGTCTAAAAATAATATGAATGTTTATGCTGCCTCATCATCAAAGAAGCTTGTTCTTGAAAATATGTGTTCAGGTTAAATGAATAAAATGCACTTTAAATATGCCCATATTATAAAATCAGCATATTATAATGATTTCTGAAGGATCATGTGACACTGAAGACTGCAGTAATGATGCTGAAAATTCAGCTTTGATCACAAATTGCATTTTACAATATATTCAAATAGAAAACGGTTCTTTTAAATTGTAAAAAGAGTTCACAATATCATTGTTTTTACTGTATTTTGGATCAAATTAATGCAGTCTTGGTGAGCAGAAGAGACTTCTTTTAAACGGTAGTGTAGGTCTAAAATTAAGTAAAGTCTTTATGTAAAGAAAATGTATAGTCAGATTACTTCTTTTAACTTAAAACTTGATTTTGATCATTAAGTATCCTCACATTCATTCTCTTTCTGTCACATTCCTCAGTGATAGGCCCAGGGGAGGGGTCTTTGTCTCCTCAAGTGTGAATTACAATCAATATTCACGATAGTTCACACCTCCTCGCATATGACTTTTCTAACACTAAAAGTGTCTTACAAAAGTTAAATTACTATATTGCTTTGAGTGATCAGGATGGTTTTGGTTTGAAGCAAAAAATCTAGGCTACAAAATCCAGTTCTCAAAAGGCTTGTGGACAAATGTTTAGTATGTGTTATATGCCCTTATTTCAGTGTTTTTTTCAAAATGTAATTTTTTTTTAAATGCAAACATGCACACGCATGTTGCTCACATATTATTGTAGCCCAGTTTGTGCTGAATACAGCGTTGTCAGACATCAGCCATTAATATGTTTTTAAGCAAAGTTTTAATATGTTTTGTTCAACCATTTGTTCCGTAAACCCACTGATGATTTTCAAAATATTCAAAATATGCTGACAGTGTGCTCTACTTTAGCTTAGTTTGCATGGTAAAACCTGTCGCAAAAGTATAATTTTCTGCAAGTCTTCAAATTTATAACCATTAAATCACTACTTATATAGCTATTGGCTGTTGTGTCTGGCACTGTTTTTTAAGCTCCACCACCAGTGTTGCATTTTAGTCTAAATTAAAAAAATCCCTCTCGAGACACCTGCATTTTGTTCCAATCAAATGCCCTCCATTAAGGTGTTTTTTTGTGTGTGTATTTTATCCATTTTCTCCCCAATTTGGCATTCCCAATTCCCAATGTGCTCTAATTCCTCATGGTGGCATAGTGACTCGATCTGGGTGGCAGTTGACAAATCTTGGTTGCATCCACTTCTGAGACAGTCAGCCCATGCGTCTTATCACGAGGCTTGACTGGTACCGTGGAGACCTAGCGCGTCTGGAGGCTCATGCCATTCACTGTAGCATCCACGCACAACTCACCACACACCCCACAGAGAGCAAGAACTACAATACAGCAACCACAAGGAGGGTAACCAATGTGACTCTTCCCACCCTAGCAACCAGGCAAACCGAACTTGCAATTCCAGGGGTGGTAGTCAGCGTATTTGCTTGCTGAGCTACCCAGGCCCCCAACAAGGTGTTTTTGAATGCAAGAACGTGTCTTATGTAAATAGCTCCTAACAAATGCATCCAAACAGGGTCAGGCGAGATCAAAGTTACCCTAATTATCAGAGATGCACCGGAATTTTGGCCGGCGAAAATTTCCGCCCAAAAATGGCACTTTCGGTTTTTGGCCGAAAGACATAAAAGGCTGAAAATATGAGCCGAAAATATATACATACTCACCCCGCCCCTCAGTGCTCAAATTTCACTCTGGATCAATCTAGCCCTTATCACGGAGCTACCCAACAAAGGCCAATCATGTCAGCGGTGTGGAAATCCTTAAAAGTTTCTGATAAGGACATAAAATTAGCGATCTGCTGTGTTTGTTCAGCAGAGAGGGGTATGGTGCCGAAGAACTTTTTCATGACAGGTTTGATACACCACCTGAAAACATGACATCCAATTTAATATACAGATTACAGCAAAAAAACAACGCTTAAAAGTACCCCAACTAGCACAACACCATTGTTCGCCACAGTCTTTGAAAAGGCTAAGAAATTTGCAAATGATAGTGCATTACAAAGCACGTGGCATTACAGAGAAAATAATGGAATTCATTGCCTTAGATGACCAGACATTCTCTGTTGTGGAAGACATTGGATTTCGTAGGCTCATACAACATATTGAGCCGCGTTACACACTGCCAAGCAGACTTATTTTGCAGAAACATGTCTACCTGAAATGTTTGACCGTATTGCAAAACACGTTCATGAGCTCATATCCACAGACATCCCAGCCCTAAGTTTTACCACAGACATGCGGAGCTCAGACGTAAGTCAAACTTGCATGCTTAGCTTAACAGCGCAGTGGATAGATGCTTATTTTAAATCGCAAAAATTTTGCTTCACGCACACGAGTTTGTGGGGTCACACACTGCAGCAACAATATCTGATGCTTTAGCTACCTTGCTTGACACTTGGAACATTGACAAATCTAAAGTGCTTCTGATTGTCAGAGATAATGCACGGAACATGGCAAAGGCTATGGAGGACAGTGGACTCAACAGCATACCGTGCATGGCACACACGCTGTGGTTGGCTGTGAATGGGAGAGTGCTGAGTCAGCACAGCATATCAGAAATAACTGCTTCAGGGAGAAAAATTGTGGGTCACTTTAAGCATTCTCCGCTTGCTTATTCCCGATTACAAACTTTGCAAATACAGTTTGGAATGCCACCCAAACGACTGCAGCAAGATGTAGCCACTCACTGGAATAGTACGTACTATATGCTGCAAAGTCTACTTGAACAAAAGCGAGTGTTAGCTGCGTACATGACAGATTTCGATCTGCCGGCAACTTTGAGTGCACATCAGTTGATGTTAGTGAAAAATATGGTGTATCTTCTCGCTCCATTCGAACAGTTAACCAAGGAAATAAGCTCAGCTAATGCATCTGTTGCTGAAGTTATTCCCTTGATCGCAGCACTGAAGCGTCTGCTCGGAAAAGAGGCTGAAACAGACTAAAAACAGCTAAAAAAAACTCTACTGGAGGTTGTTAACACGCGCTTTATTGACAACGAGTCCAACCTTCTGTACTGCAATGCAAAAGTACTAGATCCTTGATTTAAAGAACATTACTTAGACGTGGAGAAAAATCAGCGTGCATTAGAAATGATACGGGCAGTGCTGAAGGTGATGGAAGCATCTGAAGGAGACTCGACGCGCAGCACAGAGCAAACTGTGCCAGAGAAATGGTCACGTACCAGTGATGAGGCACACACTCCCTCGCTTTCTGACATGTTTGAAGAGATTCTACAGGAAAGCGCCCGATCCACAGCAGTGCCACAACTAGCGCAGCTACACCACAACTTGAGACGTATCTAGCTGAACTACCCATTGCCAGAAGTGACAATCCCCTTGACTACTGGCGCATGAACAAAGACCGCTTTCCATTGCTTGTGCGGATTGCACGTGGGTATTTATCTGCCCCAAGCACCAGCACAGAGAGTGAGAGACTGTTCAGTGCAGCATCTCATGTTCTTGATGAGAAGAGGAACCGTCTCTCCCATCAGAAAGCTGAGCAACTTTTGTTATTGAAGAGAAATCTGCCACTTGTGCTTCAATAGAAAGTGGTCCAATTTGCTGTGTATAGCAATTACATTAAAATTTGTGTAGCCCTGCAACACTTGTTCTTCACTTGAGGCAACACCTGTTTACAGTTTGAGGTTGGATTTAGTCCTGTTACTGCTGTCTTGCATTGTTGTTTTGCACAATAATTTTCACTTAAAGTGGACATACATTTACATAAACAGAATAGAGGCCCTCTGCCATTCTATGTTTTGCCTGTTGTTTTAATTATAATGACTGTTGCATATTTAAACTTTTTGAAAGATACTAGCCTTTTGAAAGATGCTAGCTAAGTTTATTACTTGACTGTTGTTTTGCATATAAGAGTTTTCTAAAACTTTACATTATTTGGATAATTGTTAATAAAATCTGTAAAATTTGATTGTTACATAACTGAATGAAGAATAATATTTAATATTGTTTTAATACATTTTCTGTACAATTTTGGTGTTACTTTCAATAAAAGTGTGATTATTTTATTGGTTTTTAGTTTTTCAATTCAGATTCATTAAATTCATGAAATTAATGAAAAAGTATAATATTAATACAATTATACACAAAAAAAAGGTCATTTTCGGTTTCGGTTTTCGGCCAAGTGCATCCTAGATTTTTAGTTTCGGCCCAGAATTTTCATTTCGGTGCATTCCTACTAATTATACAACTAGTCAACTAGCCATTCAGACACATACTCCAATCTATAGTCCAGAAATAATTTACTACACACAGAGATATGGCTCTTGTAATAATGGGGCAGACTAGTCTATTCTGACTAGTGTTTCGAAAATGAGGAAATTCCATTTAGGCATGGGAGCTTAATCAAGCCTGTGTGCCCCCCTGCCAGCATTCTCCCATAAAGCTCTGGAAAGTGGAGAACAGTAGATGAAAATAAGAAATGGGCTGATCAGGGTAGGCAATACTTGCATGTCACGTCTGTTATTAAACATAAATATGTACAGTTGAAGTCAGAACTTAGGCTGAAGTCATTAAACCTCATTTATTAACCACTCCACAGATATCATATTAGCAAACTATAGTTTTGGCAAGTCGTTTAGGACATCTACTTTGTGCATGACACAAGTAATCTTTCCAACAATTGTTTACAGACAGATTGTTTAACTTTTAATTGACTATATCACAATTCCAGTCGGTCAGAAGTTTACATACACCAAGTTAACTGTGCCTTCAAGCATTTTGGAAAATTTCAGAAAATGTCGTCAAGCCATTATGAAAATAGCCAATTAGCTTCTGATAGGCTAATTGCAGTCAATTGGAGGTGTACCAATGGATGTATTTTAAGGTTTACCTTCAAACTCAGTGTCTCTTTGCTTGACATCATGAGAAATTCAAAAGAAATTAGCCAAGACCTCAGAGAAAATATTGTGGACCTCCACAAGTCCACGTTCATTTGTACCAAGTTCATTTGTACAAACAATAGTATGCAGCCATCATACTGCTCGGGAAAGAGATGCATTCTGTCTCTTAGAAATGAATGCAGTTTGGTGCAAAAAGTGCAAATATATCCTAGAACAACAGCAAAGGTCCTTGTGAAAATACTAGAGAAAACAGGGGTCGGATTCACAAAACGTTCTTAAGAAGAAATTTCTTCTTAACTATCATTTTATTCTTAATTTCTAACTTCAGAAAAAAGAATATTTTGTATTCTCGATACAAAGACAACTGTGAGGAAATCCTAACTTTAAGATGTTACTTACAACGGTTTTATTTAAAAACCATTGTAAGTAACATCTTAAAGTTAGGATTTAAGTGAATTTTGTGAATTTTAATGCTTCTTAAGTTTTTTCTTAAGTTAATAAATACATTTATTTTAAATAAATTAAGTAATAATTAAACTTAAATATAGCATACAATAAACTATATTTTTACATTTCCTGAAGAAAAAGAGGGGTGCTTGCCCATGCAAAAACCACTGTGGATGGCTGCCAGGATGTTTCTTGCAGTTGCTATGCTATGAGTGTTTTTAGCAATAATGTTATTATGTGGTTGCTAAGGAATATTCTGGGTGATTTCAAGGTGGTTACTTACTGGCCAAAGTCAAAAGAGCAAACTCTAAAGTCTCCCTAGATATGACTCTGGTCCCTGCTTCAATATAAGTCTATGATTATTTTTTCCATCTCTTTATGTTTCAGCAGGTGAAAGTCTAAGTTTGATCACTTAGAAAATAACATATGTCTCCTCAACAAAATGTCTGTTGCATGAACGTATGGAACAAATTACATGTCAAAGTTTAACATGTAGGGATGGAGTTTGTTCAACTAAGTATGTGCAATAGCAATAGTGAAGCTTACATTAGCAAGCACCACTAATACAATAAAAGGAAGTAATACTGTATAAATATTGCTTTTGAAGATAAATAACCAACATCTCAAAGTTGTATGTGTTTGTTGAATCATATCAAGTGTAAATATGTGGTCTCCAAACAAGTTTGATTGTATGCCTTAATGAGATTCCTGATAGCTTGCTCCAGCTATGACCAGCATTTCTTAGAAGATATTATGCTTTTGTTTTGTTTTGTCTGAATACTCTACATAAGAATTCATTTGTATGTGGTGTGTATGTGTTGCATTCTAAGCATTGCCACAAGGGCACAGTTGAGGTCATTATTGTAAACTGTCTTCCTCTACAATCAATTGTCTATTTCAGGTCAACTACTTTCATAGTGGAGCAACAATTTGAAGAACATTTTGCTGAGTTGTTGGTTAATCTGTCCTCACGTGTATTTCCAACTTCCAGAGTAACACATCTGGTTTAACGGAATTCACTTTTGAAGGTTTATTGCTTGAGCCCCTGAGTACTGTGGTTGGTTAACACCACAGTGCAATGAAAGAGCACACATTATGTACAACGGGACAGTATTAGTGACTGGAAGATTGGATGATTTTTCTGACTTGGATCTCTGAATCTTGTTCAACAAAATAAACAAATCTTTATTCAAGTCATTTTGTTCATTTGTCACATGACAGCCGCATACAGGAAGCAGAGTCTTCGGGTGTTAGTCTTTTGTTCACTGTTCACGTGACATCCGCATACAGTAGGTACCCATAGGATTTGTACAGGAAATAGGATTGATTAATTCACCTCACGAATTGGTCTTCGGATCTGAGTCTTTCCTTCATTTGTCACGTGACTGCTACTAGCATTGCATAGAAGACAAAAAATTTGTTCACAAGAGACTTTTTTCTCTTTACAGCTTACAACTAATTATGTTGCAGTTGTTAGTATCAGTTACAAGATATTATCTGCCAAGTGTAAAAATAAAGTAAAAAGGTCTTCAATGTCTACCAGTAAATTCAAAGAAAAATTCTATGGTGGGGCACTTTGTGAGTTGTACGTGGATGCCGCAGAGAATAGCACGAAGCCTTCACATGCACTATATCTCTGCGGTAACACGCTCAACAAGTCACATGACAAGATGCGCAGATTGACAATCTCAGAAGCGGAGGCAACTAAGATTCGTCCTCCGCCACCCAGATTGATGTCACATGTCAGATGAATGAAAGACTCATACGCGAAGACACGGGAGGTGAACTAAACATTTCAGTTTAGCATACAGTGCCTATGCAACTGTCCCATGTCAAATGAACGAATCACGAACATGGATTTAGCGCATGTGCGGCCACAACAAAATGAATGAATAACTCTCTGAAACTACTCTTTCAAAATGAACTAATCGTTCATGAATGACCCATCACTAGACAGTATGCTTGCAATGCATTAGCCCAGCATTCAAATATGTGGTTGTGTACTTGCATAGAGTATGCTTCTGGCCTAAGTGTCCATTCAGACCAATGAAGGTGTCTCAATTTACCCCCCCCCCCCCCCCCCCCCCCCCCGAAAAAACATCAAGATCTCCAATTGTTTGACTTGAAAAAGTCTAGTTTGTTGACTCTACAAACCGCTACAACAAGAAACCTACTATGGCAGTAACATTTCACTTGATTTTGCGAAAATATTTCTGCCATTTGTGTAATGTTTGGGTCAGAAAATCAAGAAGTCTGGACAAAAAACAATATTTAGACTTACGACTCCTGTGGTTACTCTGCGGGTCTACTATTGAAGGCCATAACCTGTGCACAACTCACACAGGGCTCTATATAATCAAAGCACATAGCTGTTCACCAGGAGTGGGTAAATACCCATGTCCGTGCACCGTGTTCCTCTATTCTCACAGCCACATTTCATTCTCAGCTCTCACCTGAAAGCTTAGCTGATACATAGTGGGCACCAAACAGAGATGCAGCAGCACACTTTAAGTATCTATCAGTGAAGTATCTAACTTGACCCGATCCACTTAAGTGGCAAATGTGTCATTATCCATTTTTAGGGGACACCATCTTGGCTGTCCTTGTGCAGCTGAAGCTAAGTGGTTGACGCCAAATGTAGTCAACCCAGTGTTGTTATGGCTTCAAGACTGTGGGGCTGTGCAAATTCTGTGAAGAATGCTGGAGCTTCACCGTTCTACTGTACAGCTGAGCAAAACAAGTATGAGTGACATTAAATGTGACTTTTTTCTAAACAATTGGTTTAAATGGAAGTTTTGGGCTCTAGATTTCATTAAAGATCTGCGATGATGCACACATCTGGTTACACAACTGATCATTCGAGATAGGGGTGACTAATGAGCTGCCTTCTCTTTCTGTGTGTCACGACCATATTGTACCATCCCATGCATTATGAATGCATGCCAAATAATCAAAGTTCATCTGTTGAAATTGATCTGTTTATCTAAAGTATTTTACAAAAGCTTAACGAAACAAGCTGTTTAGACAACATATTTAACAGATTAATTAAGTGCTACGTGAAAAGACATTTTCTTAGCAAATTTTCTTAGACCACATCCGCACTAATATGTTTTTGTTAGAAAACACATACACTACCGTTCAAAAGTTTGGGGTCACTTACTCATTCTTTATTTATTTATTTATTTCACATTTTAGAATAATAGTAGTCAGCAAAACTATGGAATAATAGAAATGGAAATATGGGAATTATTTTGTGACCAAAAAATCCAAAATAAATCCAAAACTATGTAATATTTTAGCATCTTCAAAGTAGTCACCCTTTGCCTAGATTTTGCAGACATGTACTCGTGACATTTTCTCAACCAACTTCTTGAGGAATCACCCCGGGATGCTTTTTAAACAGTATTGAAGGAGTTCCCATCTATGTTGGGCACTTATTGGCTTCTTTTCTTCATATTTTGATCCAAGTCATCCATTTCAAAAACTTTTTTTTTTTTTTAGGAAATTTTAGATTTGTAATTAAATAAATGTATATGTTTTGGCAGAATAATATTTTGTCTACAAAGTTAATTTCAAACTTTTAAGCATACACCTTCAGATCAAAAGATTTTTAAGATCATGAGAAACATTTCAGACAAGTGACCCCAAACTTTTGAACGGTAGTGTACATTTTTATGTTTACACCTGTCATTCACACTGGAACGGCATTTTCCTCCACCGAAAACTGGTAAAAAAAAATGCCAGACATCTTTGGCAGTGTCTTGGTGGTTTGATGTCACTTCCTTTTCCTAATAATTTAATCAATTATGCTCACTGGGTTATCCAAACTACTCGAAACGGCTTCACACCTTTTAAGTGTAATATCTCTAAATGTAAGTCTTTGTTTTACTTTATCCTTAACTTCACAATGATCTTTTGAACTGCTGAGCTTTAATCCAGAAAATGTGTTAACTTCAATGATATATGAAAAGATGTACAGTGCATCCGGAAAGTATTCACAGTGCTTTTTGTTATGTTACAGCCTTATTCCAAAAGTGATTAAATTCATTATTTTCCTCAAAATTACAATACCAATACCCCATAATTACAATGTGAAAGAAGTTTGTTTGATATATTTGCAAATTTATTAAAAATAAAAAAAATGTACATAAGTATTCACAGCCTTTGCTCAATACTTTGTTGAAGCACTTTTGGCACCAATTACAGCCTCAATTCTTTTTGTGCATGATGCTACAAGATTGGCACACCTATTTTTGGGCAGTTTCTCCCATTTGTCTTTGCAGGACCTCTCAAGCAACATCAGGTTGGATGGGGCGCATTGGTGCACAGACATTTTTAGATCTCTCCAGAGATGTTAAATCGGGTTCAAGTCTGGGGTCTGGCTGGGCCACTCAAGGACATTCACAGAGTTGTCCCAAAGCCACTCCTTTGTTATCTAGGCTGTGTGCTTAGTGTCGTTGTCCTGTTGGAAGATGAACCTTCACCCCAGTCTGAGGTCCAGAGTGCTCTGGAGCAGGTTTTCATCAAGGATGTCTGTGTACATTGCTGCATTCATCTTTCCCTCGATCCTGACTAGTCTCCCAGTTCCTGCCGCTGAAAAACATCCCCACAGCATGATGCTGCCACCACAATGCTTCACTGTAGGGAAGGTATTGGCCAGGTGATGAGGTTTCCTCTAGACATGACACTTGCCATTCAGGCCAAAGAGTTCAATCTATGTTTTATCAGACCAGAGAATTTTGTTTCTCAGGGTCTTAGAGTCCTTGAGGTGCCTTTTGGCAAACTCCAGGTGGGCTGTCATGTGCCTTTTACTGAGGAGTGGCTTTCCTCTGGCCACTCTACCATACAGGCCTGATTGGTGGAGTGCTGCAGAGATGGTTGTTCTTATGGAAGGTTCTCTTCTCTCCACAGAGAAATGCTGGAGCTCTGTCAGAGTGACCATCTGGTTTTTGGTCACCTCCCTGACTAAGGCCCTTCTCCCCCAATCGCTCAGCTTGGCCGGGCAGCCAGCTCTAGGAGGAGACCTGGTGGTTCCAAACTTCTTCCATTTACGTATGAAGGATGCCACTATGCTCAATTGGGACCTTCAATGCTGCAGATATTTTTCTGTACTCTTCCCCAGATCTGTGCAACGATACAATCCTGTCTCGGAGGTCTACAGGCAATTCTTTGGACTTCATGGCTCAGTTTGTGCTCTGACATGCACTGTTAACTGTGGGACCTTATATAGACAGGTGTGTGCCTTTCCAAATCATGTCCAATCAACTGAATTTACCACAGGTGGACTCCAATCAAGTTGTAGAAGCATCTCAAGGATGATCAGTGGAAACAGGATGCACCTGAGCTCAATTTTGAGTGTCATGGCAAAGGCTGTGAATACTTATGTACATGTAATTTTTTCGTTTTTAATTTGAAATAAATTTGTAAAGATTTCAAACAAACTTCTTTCACGTTGTCATTATGGGGTATTGTTTGTAGAATTTTGAGGAAAATAATGAATATAATACATTTTGGAATAAGGCTGTAACATGAAATGTGCCACAAAATGTGTAAAAAGTGAAGCGCTGTGAATATTTTCCGGATGCACTGTAAATTGTGGGCTAACTGTATACTTTGTTTAAATGTAAAACTCTTGCTACACAACCTGTGGTTTGCCAAGAACATAATGACATATGCTAAGACTGGCATTTTAATAGCACTAATTTGATGGCCTTGTGTCTCCCCATGGTCATTACCATCCTTCTAGTAGCCAACAGAACCATTATAACAGTTTAAAATTTACTGTACCAGTAAAGCACATAAAACCGGTACAAGATAATCCTCTCCTCAGCCAGTCATGAACTGGCACTGGTATTACTCAAAAATAACCTTATGGAGCCTGATAAAGAGCCAGTGAAATTGGCAAAGCACAGCTTTCGAGGTAATACAACAGCAGAAAGGCTCTATCCCATTGGTTCTTGAACTGGGTGCCGCCACGACTGGCTAGGGGTGCCACTGAATCTCTGCTCAGTTCAATATTTTATTAGCCTTGCAATGTCTCGTGACAAATGCAGCAGTGTACATGAACAGTCAAATACACATCTTGGTCAAATGCCCCTCTTGATATAATATCTAATATAAACACAGATGTTAATGTATTATGAGAGTGTAAGTAAGCGAGACAACAATTTGTGCCCTCTTGAAGTGATATTAATCTAATTGCAGCCATAAATGTATTATTGTCAGTCTGTCTTCCTTATGTTTTTCAAGGACTCTTAATTAGAAGTTTTCCTCCTGACTACATTTCCCAGAATTCACTGCCTTCATCACTTCCATCTGTTCCCTATCATCCTCACCTGTCCTCCATTCCATCATCTGCCCTTGCTTGTATAAATACAAGCAGCGGCCACACCGGATCCAAAATGGTGCTATTTTTTTCACTAAGCCCAACTTTTACGGCACATGGACATCGAAGCAACCAGTGTTCGTGTCTACCATCGCCAGACACTGTTAAAATATAAGATTCATGCAACAACCAAGCTGCATGATGATCTGCAGTAGTTGCTATGTGAACTTGGCTTGCTGCAGAGACCAGGCCTCCATCCTCGGTCGCCTGATGCCCGGGGGAGGGGACGTCGTAAGCGGTGTGCGAGGAAGCGAAAGTGCGGCAAGAGGGCGGGGGTCCATGCTAGGCTAAAAACAAACCCTAGCCAGCCGGCTCTCCTGTCTATCCTGCTCTCAAATGTTTGCTCCCTGGACAATAAACTGGACTACATCCGACTCCAGCAGACTACAGACCATGAGCTTAGAGACTGCTGCGTCTTTGTTTTCACGGAGACGTGGCTCAGCGACAGAGTTCCGGACGCCGCCATTCAGCTAGACGGGCACACCTCATTTCGTGCCAACAGAAATGCAGCTCTGTGCGGTAAGACTCGCGGTGGTGGCTTGTGTGTTTACATCAACACGGAATGGTGCAATAACTCTATGCTAGTCTCTAGTTACTGCTCATCGCTGGTGGAGCTTGTGACTGTTAGATGCAGACCTTTTATTTACCATGGGAATTCACCACTGTTATTATAACCGGAGTTTACAATCTCCCCAGCGCTAATGCTAAGGAAGCACTCTGTGAACTGTATGGGGCAATGAGCGAACTGCAGAACGCTCACCCTGACGGACTGTTTATTGCCGCCGGAGATTTCAACCATGCAAATCTCAAGACAGTACTCTCTAAATTCCATCAGTATGTGGACTTTGCAACGAGAGGGGCGAACACATTTGATCTTGTTACACAAACATCCCAGGCGCGTACCGGGCGGAGCCCCGCCCCCACCACAGCTACTCAGACCACATCTCTGTTATGCTAATTCCAGCTTACAGACCGCTTGTCAGACGCACAAAACCACTCCAGAAGCAGGTGAAAACCTGGCCAGTAGGAGCCATCTCTGCTCTTCAGGACTGTTTTGAGTGTACTGACTGGCACATGTTCAGGGAGGCTTCAACCTATGGCGACTCTACCAATTTGGAGGAATACACAGCATCAGTAACCAGCTACATCAGCAAGTGCATTGATGATGTCACCTTCTCCAAGACCATCACCACACGCTCCAACCAGAAGCCATGGATGACTGCGGAGATGCGTGTGCTGCTGAGGACCCGAGACTCCACCTTCAGAGCAGGCGACAAAGCTGCCCTAAGAACAGCGAGGGCCAAACTGTCCCGGGCCATCAGAGAGGCAAAGCAGGCACATGCCCAGATAATCCACAGACACTTCCAGGACAGCGGAGACACACAGCACATGTGGCAGGGCATCCAGGCCATCACCAACTACAGGGCAACATCAGTTGCCTGTGACAAAGCTGCCTCCCTTCCAGATGCACTGAACGACTTCTACGCTAGGTTTGAAGCACAGAACGACGTGGTGGCGAGGAAGACCACCCCTCCTCCCAACGACCAGGTGCTCTGTCTTACCACGGCTGATGTGAGGAAAACTCTACGTAGAGTCAACCCATGGAAGGCTGCTGGACCAGTCAACATTCCTGGCAGAGTGCTCAGAGGTTGTGCAGACCAGCTGGCAGATGTTATTACTGACATCTTCAACATCTTCAAGGCCACTACCATCGTCCCCATGCCAAAGAAGTCTTCAGTCTCCTGCCTCAATGACTACCGTCCCGTCGCACTCACACACATCATCATGAAGTGATTGGAGAGGCTTGTCATGAGGCACAGTAAGACCCAGCTGCCCCCCTCACTAGACCCACTGCAGTTCGCATATCGTCCCAACCGTTCAACAGACGACGCAATCGCCACCACCCTCCATCTGGCCCTCACCCACCTAGATAAAAAGGACTCATACATTCGAATGCAATTCATAGACTTCAGCTCAGCATTCAACACAATAATTTCTCAGCACCTGATTGGAAAGCTGAACCTGCTGGGCCTGGACACCTCCCTCTGCAACTGGATCCTGGACTTCCTGAATGGGAGAGCTCAGTCAGTCCGGAACAGCATCTCCACCACCACCACACTGAGCACTGGGGCCTCCCAGGGCTGTGTGCTCAGTCCACTGCTGTTCACTCTGCTGACTCACGACTGAGCAGCAATGCACAGCTCAAACCACATCATTAAGTTAGTTGATGACATGACCATGGTAGGTCTCATCAGCAAGAATGATGAGTCAGCATACAGAGAGGAGGTGCAGCGGCTAACGGACTGGTGTAGAGCCAACAACCCATCTCTGAATGTGGACAAAACAAATGAGATGGTTTTTGACTTTAGGAGAGCACAGAGTGACCGCTCTCCACTGAACATCGACGGCTCCTCTGTGGAAATTGTCAAGAGCACCAAATTCCATGGTGTTCACCTGGCGGAGAACCTCACCTTGTCCCTCAACACCAGCTATATTACCAAGAAAGCCCCACAGCGTCTCTACTTTCTTTGAAGGCTGAGGAAAGCACATCTCCCACCCCCCATCCTCACTACATTCTATAGAGGACTATTGAGAGAATCCTGAGCAGCTGCATCACTGCCTGGTATGGGACTTGCACCGTTTCGGACCAAAAAGCCCTGCAGAGGACAGTGAGGACAGCTGAGAAGATCATCGGGGTCTCTCTTCCCTCCATAAAAGACATTTACAAAAAACACTGCATCCGCAAAGCAACCAGCATTGTGGATGACCCACACACCCCTAACACAAAATCTTCAACCTCCTGCCATCTGGGAAGAGGTACCGAAGCAATCGGGCCCTCACGGCCAGACTGTGTAACAGCTTCTTCCCCCAAGCCATCAGACTCCTCAATACTCAGAGACTGGTTTGACACACACACACACACGTGTCCTGAGTTGCATTTTAATTATTGTCACTTATTGTCATTATTGCTACCTCAATAACTGCTATGTCCATAGAACACTATCTCATAGTATGTTATGTTTACATTTGGCATTTTTAGAAACTGCATCTTTTGCACTACTGTGTACTGGTCGGCGCTGCACTGTCTCTTACTGTGTAAATTGTCCTGTTCATTGTTAGTAATTTATTATACTGTCCCGTACTTTGCACACGTTTGCACGTGCACTTTATATAGGTATGTTATTTAGTCTGTGTAGTCTCATGTGGTTCTGTTTTTGTCCTATGTTGTTTTATGTAGCACCATGGTCCTGGAGGAGCGTTGTCTCGTTTCACTGTGTACTGTACTAACTGTATATGGTTAAACAACAATAAAAACCACTTGACTTGACTTAAAGTGTGACGTGGTAAGGTTGAAGTGTTACATTGTGTTGTGCATTATTTGTGATGTTTATCTTTATAATTGGTTCTACTCCAGCATTTGTTCCACTCCAGTGTTTGCTCCACTCCTGAGTATATTATTAAAAGATTGAAAGTATCCAATCCTGTGTCTCTTCCTCTTCCACTCCACAAACACCAACATTACAGAAAGACTGACCGCTAAACGGATTTAGCACCCACCAGTTTCACCTGAATCATGGAGTTTGCCAGTTTATTTACAGATTTATTCAAACAAGAACTTCCTCTCCCTGAATAGACCGTCAAGTTCTTTCAACTCGTCACTTCCTCCACTATCTTGGACTCCTACCTCTGTGCCATCTACGGAATGGGTTTGAACATTCATTGTCCCACAGCTTTTCCACAAGTGAAGAATCTTCCCTTTTTGGAGTATGTCCAAGCCAAGCTGAACCTCCATCACCCCTCGCCTGCACCGACTTCCACAGTGGACAACCTCCAGCCTGCCACGGCTCCTACCTTGACGCTTACCACGGCTCCTTGCTCGACGCCAGCCAAGGTTAATGAGCCAGCACCCACACCTGCCACGGTTAACGAGCCAGCACCCATGCCTGTAGCCTTGACCGTCCCAGAGGCAGTGCCAGTATCCCAGACCATCCCAGAGGCAGTGCCAGTATCCCAGACCATCCCAGAGCCAGTGCCAGTAGCCCGACAATCCCAGAGCCAGTGCCAGTAGTCCCATCTGTCCCAGAGTCAGCTCTTGCAGAACTTATTGACCTTGATTCCATTCCCACCCATATACCCACCCAGTGTACTCCTCCTACGCTGGCTCTGCCCAGCATCATGGACACCCTAGTTCCATCCAGTACCCTGGTCCTTCCTCCTCCGCTGGCTCCACTCAGGACATTTCCTCCTCCTCCTCTTGGGAGAGCCGGCTCCTCCCACATCACTGGCTCGACCTTCGCCCCCTGCAAAACCATGGTCAAGGGGAACCTGAAAAAGAAACTCCAGCACACCAAGGCGCAACTGGAAATGGCCCTGTTTGATTGGAAAAAGATGAACTCTCGAAACAAGGCCTTGGAAAGCCATCTGGAAATGTTCATAACTGAAGCTGAAACCCTGACCCAGCAACTTGACCTCACCAAAGATGAGCTTGACATGGTCAGAGATGAACTGAATCACTCTTACGAGATGGACAGGCATCCCATAGCAGCACCCCTGGTCGACAGAGCAGCATTCTACAACCAAAATCTTCCACAAGATGAGAGACATGAGGGCCTGCAGCACAAAACCTAAGTGGCCCTCCACCAAGAACCTCTCTCTAAACGCAGTAAAAAGGTAAACATCCCAACAAACCCTGAAGCAGCATGTGAAGCAGCTGGCAAGGAACATTGACAAGTTCACACCAAAACATGCTGTGGGTCTCAAGATCCATGCTTACCTGTGTGACATAGACTTCCACCTGAATATGAGGCCTCAGATGACTAACAGAGACACTTTATGCCTACTATGGATAACATTCAGCCATGAGGTACAAAGTTTTCTTGACAGACATTTAAACCACACAAAGTCTGACTACTTATGAGAGAGAACCCGATTAAATAATTTTCAGACCCAGAGTCTGAGCAAGAACTGTTTACCGCCCTGAACACCAAACAGGGATGGAAAGCATTCAAGCCTACTACCGTATACTATGGCAAGACTACTTCCAGTCTTGGAACAAACCTGAGATGGAAGAAGAATTCAACTTCAAAAACCATTTTCCTCAGAAACCCGCATCCCACGGTGAGCTATCATATAGGAGTCACAGCCTGTCCTCGCACAATGACAGCTCAACAACTGTGTGACTTAGCACACATGGCTTATGTAAAACAAAGAATGGCCTCAAGAAAGGCCCATAAGGCATCGTAAATCTCAAGAATTACCTCTCAAAATCAAGGGCTGGCATCAGAAGGTATGTGGCATCATAGCAAAGCCAGGTTCTTCAGCATAGAGCAGAGAAAACTACATGGCATTCAAGAGTGTGACCCCCACATTAGTGCCAGACCCATATGCATGTCTAAACACTGGGAAAAACTGTGGACCAAACCACGTCCCTTAAGCAGTCCAAAAGAAAGGAAGACATGGGAATACAGATGGACGTTTCAAGGCAACCTATGACGAAAACCATTGCAACACTATGCAGACAGACACAAAACTGAGCCTGGTCTGAAATAGTTCAAACTGTTCTTACAACACACCTTTTATACCTATTTAACACTATAGGGAATTATCAAACTGTTTTCCTCATATATAAAGCACCCAACATTACTTTAAGATACTCAAATCCTAGCTACCCTACACTAAGTTCATACGAGGTCACACTAACCACTCAACACTGGTTATGTAATTTACCCACACCTTATGATATGAAACACTCAATAGGCAAAATGCTAAAGCTAATCCAATTAGCCAGCAAGAAAGTCAAGGCCATTATATCAGGATTGACTCCTTATGCTTTTCGTTCATGTGCCACCATGAATTCATAGAGCATTCAGAAAGCCTTGTGCAAATTAGTCATTTATCCATGATATGCCATGATATTGTGGACAAAGAAAACATCTTAACTAAATTGAAGGAGCTTACTGCTTTACGCAACATAACTGAACCATGTGGATCAATTTCCAAAATAACGCGCTCCTTCATGTTTATGACTTAGCCTTCGTTACTTCCTGAGTGAAGAGTGTCCAACGAAACTCCATTCTTCTGGTTATAAATGGGTACTCCTTCACCCTTGGTTCTGAATCACAACAGAAACAATGCAGAAGGAATTCACCTAACTGAACTGAACAAACTCGTATTCATGACGATTCAACTCAATCAAATCCGAATTACCCTTTACTGGTTTCTGAGCCACTAAGGATAATTAACTGTGACTCTAAAACGAACAATCGTAGAAGAGTCCAAATAATTCCAAAACATCCCAAGAATACTTTGAATGCTAGAACACTTACTGAATAATTAATAATTCTGCACCAGTGCTTTAGCTTTGATGGAGGTATTGTCTTGTTGTTTCTGTGCATTTGTCTTCTGCTTGTTTTCCAGAGATGTTTGCTTCAACTTCAAACTTCCACAAACGAAGGGGGGAATATGTACAAATATCCATGAACGCAGCCATCAAATGAACACAACACCCCTTTCCACAGATCAGAGAGATCCTCCACCAAGCCATTACAGTCATAAAAATGAATCCATGGTGCCTAAAATGCTGAAGGAGATCATCTCTCCTATGCCTGCTTAAAATCAAACTAGGGTTTGTAATGACAGAGCTGACCAATAAAGAAAACCCTTCTATGTTCCACAAACTTAAACCCTCTGTAATACCAAATGGCCAAGTAACACCTTGTGACCTTAATGCATAAATTTGTGGCAATATCAGGAAACGGAGACTCGTGAAGACAGTCTCAAGGCCTGAAATAAACATAGACCTTTTGTTGACATTTGTTCCTCCCCCGGGACACCTCCTCTCCCCATCTGCACATTCCAAAGACATTCTCTCTTAGCTCAGCAGACACCACATGGACCCACAATGTATACAAAACCTAGCCTTGCTAGATAATTCTGAAAATGACTCTATGACCTGTGATTACTTTTATAACTGACAAATTAATGATTATAGCCAATGTACCTTTTAAAATATGTGTAGTGATTTGTAATCACTTATAACTGACAAATCTTGTCATTTTTTATTATGATAACTATTCAGGATAAAACTCTTCATGTTTAATATTGTTGCACTTCAGGAATATTTGTGTTTATTAAATTTTGATAATAGTCAGTTGTATACAAGATATAAAAGTTCATGATTAAACATTCACTATTTTGAGTGGGAAGTTGTAAGAATCCTCCACACCAAGGATTGTAACTCAACTTTGAAATGGGCAGACTAGTCGATCATGTGACTCTGAAATGCCCCTTCTTGTTGGCTCAGGACACCTTTGGGTTTGCGGCCAATTTCAGTTCAAAACTTTCCTACCCAAGGTAGAACACTCTCTTCTGCTCTTAGAACTCTCTTGGAATCCTCTCTTGGTACCGTCGCTTTGTCTCCTCTCTTCAGCTCTCTTGCTTTTTCCAGGCCTTGCTTCATCCAGACAATAACTATCCGCAATCATTACAGAGTCCAAGACATCAACGAAACAAACTTTCAACAAACGCCTTAGAACCAAGCAACAAGAGGAAATGCAACGCAAGGAAACGCAACACAAGGAAATGCAATGACATGCAAATACATCTCCAGACATTTGTTCACAGTGCTGGTGAATTAGTTAAATACTTTGTGTAATCCGACTGCAATCGATTTAGACTCTAAGAAGGATAAATGGTTCTTAAGACATTGTCAACAGACTCAATAAATTTAATTTTCACTGTATTGATCATTCTGTCACTACTCACCAACCTGTTTCATGTTGTATGTGTTAGATTAGTTTATGTTTACAATAGCAAATAAAGTTTGTCTGTATTCTAAGATAATTTGACTGTGGTATATTTTGATAATCTCATTCCTGTTTTTAAAAGATTTTTTATGATGTTGTCGAATGCAACTAATTCCATCATAAATGTCCTTACATAATAATGATGTAGAATAAGGACAGTTTAAATTAATTACTAGCTCACACATACTGTTTTCCTACATATAATGGTGGGGGTACACGGGCACATTAACCCATCCTGTGTAAATTTATACAACCAAATTTGCTACACCCTCCTGTTTTGTTCATCCATTGTCAGTTCTAAGAGTGTTATGTTTTAAGGTTGAAGTGTTACATTGTGTTGTTATTTGTGATGTTTAGCTTTTATAGTTTGTTCCACTCCTCTGTATATTATTAAAAGATTGAAAGAATCCACTCCTGTGTCTCCTCTCTTCCTTTCTAAGTACACATCATTACAATTATGTGAGTTTAAGCAGACAGGACAAAATCTTATATCTCAAAATATCCAATCTGTGCGATATGTAAATGCAGCCTAATAGACATGCTGTTGTCTGTTATAGGCCTATTGTTAATAATAATCAAACAACAATATTGACAAAAAAAAAAGAGAAAAGCACTGTCCTTGCCTTGATAACTTTAGTAGTTTTAAGCCCATTGGCAGGTCTCCTTCTCAGTCAAACTCTGAATGCATTGAATAAGTATTAATATATTTCTTATAATCCTACAATACAAATTATGTCAATAATTTAAGTAGTTTTATTTTGCATTAGAATATATTTTTAATGTTTTTATATTATGATTTTTCAATATTTATTTGCTGCTATTACTGAAAAACAAATACACTCTTTACTCTGTTCTCCATTTTCCTACTGGCTCATAAATAATTACTTCAAAAGCTTAAGGAAATGTTTACTTTATGCTGTGGGGGAAAAAGGGGGTGTCGTATTTTTAAAGGTTTGGGAACCACTGCTTTACACAACTAACTTATTACAATTTTACCTTGTGGGGTTGAAAAGGCTGACCAAGAGTAGGTTGAGTAGGACAAGAAAAGATTTAGAACAAATTTGATCTTTAGGGGACATTAAAACTGACACTTTAGCATGGTTGAGAATTGTCATTCGCTCTTTGCACCAGTTGTCACATAATTACTCTAAATTTGGAGGATGGTCTTAGGCTCAAGTCTTCTTCTGTATCCTCCTGCCTATATGGAATACTGATTCAGTCATCCCTTCCAACATGTAGAGTCAATCCCACAGTCGCGATGCAAAGCCGTTCTCCTTGAACTCTAATCTCAGAACATCTCTTATCGACAATTCCAAACGACATGATTAAAAAGCAGCTAGGACAATCCAGCCTTCCACTCGGGATCTCCTTTTCTCCATGGCCTCTGTCAATCAGCTTCCATATAGCTTTGCTTGGGCGGCCAATTAGAGAGCTTCAGCAGTCACCTCTGAGCTGCATTAAGTGCCCTGTGGGCATCAGCGATTCTATCTGTAGAGGCTGTGTATGTTAATGAGGAGAGGTAAAAAGAAAATCTTCAGGAAGCCCAGCATGTGAGGAAATCGGTTGAGGTGAGGTTTTTTAGAGCTGTTACAGAGCTGTTCTTGCTCAGGCAGCCACTCCAAAAGCAAATGGCCCCGGCCCGCCCCAATAGTGACAAAACAAATCACAGCAGTTGCAAATACCTACATGTGAAATGTGTACCATTTGACTCCAATGAACTTCTCTCACTTTCTGAGCATGGAAGCTTATTTGCGGAAGTGGAATCCTTTAAAATGGACAGTCATCTCCACATATCGACTGAAATGTGACTGCATGTACTTTACCCCTAAAACTGGCAGAGAGGATAACAAGGAGTACAGGTAAAGTACTGACAGCCTGATTCACCGGTGAACCTGAATCTCAAAATCACCAAATACTGATGTATGAAAATGTGAATTTTTACCATATATTGATGTAATCTTCAAGGCTCATGAAGACAGAGAGGGGAAATCTAAGGTAGTCCAGGAGAATTAATGCGAAAAAGCTA
This sequence comes from Moxostoma hubbsi, assembly GCA_032164185.1. Classification (NCBI taxonomy): domain Eukaryota; kingdom Metazoa; phylum Chordata; class Actinopteri; order Cypriniformes; family Catostomidae; genus Moxostoma; species Moxostoma hubbsi. The sequence goes on along the minus strand of JAVLUX010000029.1, from coordinate 22,207,107 downwards.
ATTTTATGGTCTGGCAAAATGGAGAAATCTCTGAAACAGAAATCAGAAAATAAAAGCCAAGCTCCAGCTTGTATAGCCTCCAGCTAAAAACAACAAGTAACTCCTCTAAAACATTTTCGAAAATTAAAACCAAGAAAAAATATTTTCCATTATTTATTCCTCCCTAGCTGACCATGGCAAAGAAACATGACCAAAATAATGTCATGACAGCATGCTGCTAAAATAACATTAATATGAGAGGCGTTTACGCCAATGCCCTTGTAAAATCTCAAAAAGAAATAATTGGATATTGCCAAGATTGATGAAAAAAGTCCTCAGGCATTAAATAAAAACAGTTCTGTGTTGTTTTGTGGCTTGTAAAACCTGGATAGCTCGTTAAAAACACATTTTATTAATTTGTCAGTCAATTAGAAAATGTCATAGCTAAATACATATTCTTTTTAGTCATGACAATCTTTGATGCTGGCCCAGAGTTTTCAATAACTTATGTGTTTAGTGATTTTGCTCAAACAACAGAATTAGATCATTTACAAAACTCCAATCATGTAAGGTTATATATACGCTAAACTTGGGAAGATCCTTAGACAGTTTATTTGATGTTGACATATGAATGTTTGAATTCTGAGATGTTAGAATTCAGAGTGACCAGATTTGTTTTAAACTAAACTATGTGTCATAAGATATACATGCGTCATTCCCTCTCATCACAAGAGTGACACAAAGTGGTAACTGCTGTCATGGCAACTACTGCTTTGCAAAGTTGATGAGAACAAGAGCACTTTTAAAAGCAAATGCACAGTACAAAGGTGATGTGATAAAAATGATACACAAAGTTGATAAAAAATGACAAAGCATGGCTCAATAATACACGCACGCACATGTTGCCTGCACGACTGTTTACGTTTTGACGTTAAAAGTAAACAATAAAAAGATACAGTTACCAGCATATTGGTGTCCATGTAACTGGACACTTTTACTGGAATACAATGGCATATGGCGCTACAATCACATTACAGACTTTTTATTTTCAAACCATTTTAACTGATGCTTCCATGACTATCAAAAATCACTCTTGCAATTTTGTCAAAATTTTGACCAAAAATCGACCAGCAAGACAAAGTTACTCTGGTGACATACACTCATCAACTATTTTATAAGGTACACCTGTACACCTACTTATTCATGCAATTATCTAACCAGCCAATCGTGTGGCAGCAGTGCAATGCATAAAATCATTCAGATATGGTCAGGAGCTTCAGTTAATGTTCACATCAATTATCAAAATGGGAAAAAATTTCGAAACGTGGCATGATTGTTGGTGCCAGACTGGCTGGTTTGAGTATTTCTGTAACTGTTGATCTCCTGTGATTTTTATGCACAACAGTCTCTAGAGTTTACACCCAATGGTGCCAAAAACAAAAACACACAGTGAGTGATAGTTCTGTGGACGGAAACGCCTTGTTGTTGAGAGAGGTCAACAGAGATTGGCCGGACTGGTTTCTGAGTAACAGTAGTCTTTCTGCCATGAAACGAAACTCAGCAGCAGACACATCTGACAACATTCACTTCCAAGGCAACATGAAAGGGCATTCTCAGATGGTGGGTGACAATCCGAATGTGGACAACAGAGACAAAATATTGAAATCTAAATGTCTGTCCAAAAAAAATAAAAAACATTGTGAAATTAAATTAGTATACATCAAACTCAACCCTCTATTCTGATATTTCAAGAGCAAAATAGTTCATAGCAGCAAACACTCTGCTACTGTATATAGCTAATGTAAGGGCAAAAGCCACAGTGCACAATAATAAAGCAAAGTAAACAGCAAAGTATTATATTTTGTACAAGCCTTCAGGAAAATAACATACCAACTGCAATTTTCAGTGTTCACCTGGGCTAAACTGATTTCTGTCAACAATTATTAATCATGATATACTGACTGCACTCAGCTGGGCTGAAAATGTACTTAAACACTACTGACCACAGAATCAATACTAGATACAGAGGATAGATATGAATATCTCATGCTCTCTGATATTATATTCTACTCTGACTGACATATGGATTTTGAAATGGCCTTAGTTGCTAAAGGCTCTAAGAATACAACGCATGTTTTATCATGTTAAAATTATGAGTGCTTGTTTTTGGTATTGCAATGTTTATTAGTACACTATTATAAGTGGTAGTACGCTCAGAAACATACCATTAAAACTTTTTTTGATTTTGTAAATCAATCTGTTTTGACTAAATCAAATTTAGGGTTGAAACAACACTAGATCTCACAGAAACGTAACTGTTAGCTCCTCTCTTTTCTACACCAAGCTGTGCAAACGGGTTTTCATTAGCTAGGAAAATGGGCTGAGTGTTGGATTTGTGAGGAGTTGGTCTCATAGGTGTTGCACAGATTGGCAAATGTCCTGTGAATGGCCCTCAACACAGAAAGTGCTGAATAATGCCCTTGTCTCAATTCTGTAGAGACTAGCCTCACAGATACTGACAAATTATCACACTATGTTGGTTAACCTTCACTACAACAGAGAATTGTGCTTCTCTATGACCAATCCATCAACTGATCAAGCATTCAATGAGATCATGCATCTTACTCTGTTTTCTAGGGCTGCACAATTAATCGAAATTAATTCGAAACCGCGATATGACCTTTTGCGATTATTAAATTGCAAAGGCTGCGATTTAACTAAATAAATATTCTGCTCCCTTCAAAGATTATTTGTGCTGCTCAGTCCAGTCTATATTAAATTAGCGCATTGTTACAGTGTTTTCAGAGCGGTTCTGTGCTCCACAACTCCATCTCATGCTTACAGTAACAGAAGTGCTCAGAGTTCGGTTCCGTTTGCTTACGTGCACTGAACGCTTTATTTACACTAAACTGGCGCATCCTGCGTGAAGCGTTTTTTATTATTATCTGCGGTAGCAGCATTTCAGTGACCGCAAGGCACAAGTATCATCATAATGTCGCATAATAGAAGATGGGGTATAATTCAAACATCTTTATTAAATGATTATAATGATTGCAGAGCAAACAGTATTAACAGTAACACCTGCAGAGTCCTTCATTTGTTTATCTCTCACGAGAGAGCGTGTCGCTCTTATTACACTCCCCGCGGAAACAAGTGAAAGCGGAACTAATATTACCAACATCCAACAAAATGAAAAGGAAGGAACATACATATAATAAATCTATATCAAATATTTAGTTACTATAATATAATGCATTTCTAAATTAAATATAATAAAATAATGAATAATTCAATTAAATGGTGACAAACTAACCAATATTTTCACTTTAAATGTAATTACACCAATAGGTTATCAGTTCAACTTCAGTTTGACATTAAGCCTCATTCTTTAGGACTATCTTATATACAGTAAAGAATAGTTTGTATAAGCCTACTAGTTTTTAAGGCCTAGAATAAAGAGTAACATTTATATTTAAAAATTATATTTTGTGTTTATTGCATTATTCAATCAACCAACATTATTTCTGACAGCAAAAACTAGACAACAACTATGGTTTTACCAACAGGGAAATTCAGCTAACAGTGACACTGAGCAGAAAGCTTACATATAACCAGTTTTGACAGAGCTGCTGATAAAAAGTTAAATAATCAGCATCAATTGATGAGATGAAAATTGGAGATCGGTGTCGGATGTTAAAATTCTGATTTGAGCATCCCTAATATTCAAATTGACTGTTTCAAAAACTAATGTTGGTGATTAGTGGGCAGAGATCCTGTCACAAAATGGACAAAAACTTGTACACGGTGGATGGTAACATTTGGATATGAAGAAGACTTTGTTTCATTGTTTATATATTTATTTGTTTGTGGGTGAACTGAAAAAAGGTCTCAGTTTAGTTCTTTTTAAGAGGGCTCAAATGTGAAAACCCCAGCAGTCTTTCTGCAGTTGAACATGTGGAAATATTACCATCATAATCGCAGTTCAAATCGCAATATTTTTTCGAAATAATCGCAATATGACTTTTTGTCCAAAAAAAGCCTTACTGTTTTCTGTCAGATGCATATACATATGTGGTACAAGGTGGACACTGAGGCTACAAATGTGTGTGCCCTTTGTGTGTCCTTTTAATCTTGTTTGCTCACTTGTTTTGCAAATCCAGTTTATGGTGACAGACCTTTCTGCAGTAACAATGCCATGCAAATCAGTGGTCTCAGTCCAAGAGGCACTTGCCTTAGCCACCTTTGGCCATAGTTAAATGCTGGTGATATCACTGAAATACAGCAGGCCCACTATCTATGCCAAAGGCAAACTGGAGAACATTACTGTACCTTTAAAATCTAGAGCACAGTACATGATTCAAGATAGTCTTCTTTGATGTTTTGAGTCTAAGACTTCTCTGACTAAGTCTCAGATCCCAAGACCGACGGTCAAGTAGAGTGCGCACCTACTGTATACTACCACAAATTTCAAACTTGGTAGAAATCTGGCGGACGAGTTGTCAGGTGTGTGCACTATCCCGACGAGCGAGACACTGGCAATGAGCAACAGCCAATAAAATATAGAGCGAGTGCAAGAGGACTGCAATACATTGGAAAGCAGGAGACAAAAAACAATTAGAAAATAAAATAAAACATCACCCATGTCTCCTGAATATGCCATGCACTCACTACACGATTTTGGTGAGATTTTGCTGTCGCAGACAGATGTATAAGTCTGTGGCAAAACCCCTGGATCTTTGCGGAACATTATTACTCTATAACCATGCTCTAAACAGATATATTTGGCTGTTATGCACCATCTCCAAGTTTACACCAGTGCCTCCCACTGAACGGGTTTACATATGTCTCCTCCCGCGAATGTCATGAGGTAAGCCCTTGCATTAATGTGGCCCTGTCAGTGAGAAGCAGGTCTGTGAAAGGAAATGCCTTGTTGATTAGTGATATCAACGGAGAATGGCCAGACTGGTTTGAGCTGGCAGAAAGGCTACGCAACTAGTAGGTCACTCAGATAACCACTCTGTATAATTGTAGTGAGCAGAATAGCATCTCAGAATGCACAACACGTCGAACCTTGAAGTGTATGGGCTACAACAGTAGAAGACTATGTCGGGCACTTTATTAGGACCATAATGCTCCATATAAAATGCTCAGTGAGTGTATGAATAGATTTCGGACATACAGTTGAAGTCAGAATTTTACATACACCTTAGCCAAATTCATTTAAACTCATAAAATATGTTTTTCACAAGTCCTGAAATTTAATCATAGAAAACATTCCCTGAATAAAAGGTCAGTTAGGATCACTACTTTATTTTAAGAATGTGAAATGTCAAAATAGTAGTAGAGAGAATTATTTATTTCAGCTTTTATTTATTTCATCACATTTCCAGTGGGTCAGAAGTTTACATACACTTTGTTAGTATTTGGTTTGTGTTTAAATTGTTTAACTTGGGTCAAACATTTTGGTAGCCTTCCACAAGCTTCTCACCATAAATTGCTGGAATATTGACCCATTTGGTCCTTCAAACACGTGCAAAGTGTAAAGTAAATAAATAAGTTATAAGATTACGAAACATTGATTACTTTTATTTTGAAATTCTCTGCAGTCCAATGGTTTCTATAGTACACACACTCAGGGAAGCAATCAACACGCATGGACCTGATCAATTTACATACAAATCACAATGACGGTGAAAACTAAAAACAACATATTACGTATAAAATGAGCTCTGAATAATCACAAAAATACAAATAACTGAAAGTTGCAACAAATAAAATAACAGCAGTGTATCTAAAATTGTCAAGAAGCAGGGCTGGACTGGGAAGAGAAATCGGCCCGGGATTTTGCATAGAAACTGGCCCATGTCGATGGATTTTGCATATTGCTGCCTCCTTCGTGCCATTTTGTAGCCCGTTCTGCAAAAAGTTCCGGCTCATTTCATCTTATCGCAGCCCAGCCGGCCCGGTTCTCCCGATGCCCAGTATGCACCTGATCGACCCAAAAGCGTGTCGGCCCACCAGGAAAATGCCTGGTATGCCAGATTACCAATCCAGCTCTGGCAATAAGTACAACTAAGAAGTACACACTAATCTGTATAATTCATTCATAATGCAAAGCATTGCTGGGAATTGCAGCATGGCTTCTCATAACAGTATTATTAGACACAGATTGCACACCTTGCTGAATAATGTGCACACCTGACAGAAACGCAGGAAATAAATTATGAAAAATATTGCTTTGTGGCTATTTGAGTCTTTTAAGGCTTATTTTGTATAAAGGATAGCAGAAACAGTGCTTGTCAAATCAATAGGGCTTTTCACGTTTTCTCAAGTATAGGCCAATCTGCTGTGGAAGGAATTTAAACCGGCAATATAAAGACACAAAAAAAAAAAAAAAAAAAAAAAGAAATCAGAGTGAAAATATGAGCAACTAATCTGGAAAATAACCAAACCATCCTGTCTGCAAAGATCTCTGCTCTCTAAGAGGTATGTGTAAATTCTTTACATTAGTTTAAAAATATATATTTCAAGATATTGTGTTTATAGGCCCTATTTAAAATATGTAATTGTATTAACTTTTTTATTCACTTTTGCACACATTCTGGACAACTTTTTGTTTACATTGATTTTGTTGCTCTAAATAAACTTTAATGCATAGTTATGTGGGTAGTTGAAATAGAATTTCAAGCATTGTCACCAGTGTCCTATACTACAAAACTATCTAAAACTATTTTTTGTTTATTTTGTCTTACATTAAGGGTAACAATTATGGTTGTATTTGTTAGCATTAGTTTGCTACATTAGTTAACATGAACATTACTTAATCTTAATCATATTTGAGATAACCGCGATTATTGTGCACTTCAAATTCCAATCACATCTTAATGTCCAAATAAGAAAACATATCAAGGGAATATATCAATGCCATGAACACCATACCAGTATATTATTCAGCTGAACTCTGAGCATCACTGAGCTGCACTGCAGTCGTTAAACAGATCAGCTCCTGTTCAGAAGGTGAATCGCTTCTTACAAGTGCTCAGATGCGCACGCAGTCAGCAGAGACTGGCACCAAACTCAAACGAAAATATAAAACGAACGACAATAAACTTTTAGAGTGAAGGCAAAGTGCTCTGGCTTCACTTTGATCATCTAATGGCAAAAATAAAAGGTCATAGGGGGTTTATACACAGAGTGTTTATGACAAGCAGTGACAGAGGGAACCAACACTTAACCTAATCTCAAAGCTTTTGCTTAATGAGAAATAAGGGCTCATGGGTTTAATAAAATTTGAAATTAGGACATAAATATCTTACTATTGCATAATATAATGTAATGTAATAAATAAAATAAAATATATTATATAAATATAAATAGAATAAAAATAAATACATTATATTTTTGGTTAAAAATAATAATAATAATAATATTTTTTATGAGTTCAAAAAACAACAATGTAAATGTAAAACTAAAGTTGACCAAAAAGAGACATATTTTAATTATTTTGAAATAATTTTATATTGAAAAAATGTTCATGTCATTCAAAAGTTTTTTAAAGCTTGAAAGGAAATCATATATCCCCATTTTATTATTTGATTTAAATATTTGATATTTGGTGTATGAACCGCACATACACCTTAATAAATATGACAATTTATATGACAATTAATCGTGAAAGCCCTGAAAGGGACAATTAATCGTCACAGCCTTTAAAAAGGCAATTTTGTCATAATCGCAATTATTTGTTTGACAAATAATCATCAGCTAAAGGGTGATCAAAATAAGGCGATAAATTGGTGACTTGTCATAGCACCTAAAATACACATATTCACATATATTCACTTATGCATGCATGTACATATTAACCTAAAATCTTCATGTTGTGAAATCTACCGAGCTATTCAGTATAGTGCTTCTTTTTTAGTACTTTCTATTTAAAAAATCTGCTCAGCATGTTTGCAGTGGTTCTATAGATGTTTTAAAGTTATGACAATTTTCACTTTGGGGGTGCCATTTTCATGATTTCACCTAGGGCACCACCAGAGACGTGCACAGACATTTTGGGGGGCAGGGGCTCAAGTGGAAAAAGGATACTTTTTTTAAACAAAACATTAAATATATTAACACAACTCTGACTTCCTTACCAATTTATTTTAATTCCATCACACTCACGCAGTTGCTTCATACTCAACAGATTTCTACAAAATAATCAGTTCACACAGAGACCTGGTCTTCTTTAGTATTCACTAGGTTTATCACAAGAGCAGGCAAAAGCATGCCACAATGTGCATGTTTTCTATGCTACTAGTTTCAAGTATATATTTAGAATAAATGACTACACCAAGGAGAGGAACATAGTTTCACTAATAATTTGTTTATTTTGCACAGGCAATAAATAATTTTAATTCTTTTGGTGTTCAAATTCTTTTCAAAAATCTTCACACTAAACTGAAAAAGGCTGTTGCTGCTATTTTGTTAATTTTACAGGAAAACAACACATTTTTAGGCAAAAAATTATTGACAAAAATACAGCAACTTAACTGATATTATTACAAAAAATGTCTTGAACTATTAAATATTATAGTTATTTTGTTCATCATATTCACCTGCAGTGCCTTGTCAAATGTATGCAAATTATTACATTTTAATTAGTTAATGTCTAATTTGCATATCAATGTGGCAATTGTGATGACGTTATTAGACACAAATTTTACTGTATTCACCTGTAGTGACTCAATTAATTACAGTACATTAACCTGTATGGCCATAATGTATTGCCTTAGCTAAACTTTAGCTAACTTATTACATTAGCTAGTAGCTCATGAGTCATGCATTTTAGCAAGATACAAGTTAACTATATTTGTCTTTTGGCTTTTGACTAATTAGCTGTAAAGTCGATGCACTGGTAGCTTTATCTTTTATTCGTCACCACTCACCTCCACACAAGCCAAGAAAAACACAACTGTGATAAGAGTTGGGAGGGGCTGCTGCCTGCCTGTCTGATCTGATGTGCTGTCCTGCTGCGCAGAGACGCGGAGGTCATCGGAACTTGACAAAGTCTCATCTCCTGACCTGATATTTTGATTTTTTATTTAAGAAATATATTTGTTTGACAAGCTGTGAGTAAACAGGTATATATATATATATATATATATATATATATATATATATATATATATATATATATATATATATTATTTTATTTTATTTTATTTTTTATTTTTTATTTTTTTTAAATAGCACCCCTGAAAAATTTGATGTCTATTTGTGCAGGTGCCTGAACAAACCCAGGAGCTGGCCCTGAATATATACCATTAAATCAGAATATGGCCAAAAGCACAATAGACTCGTAATAGTATTCCTAGTAGAAATAATAATATTTTTTATATATATAATTTCAGCAGGGACAAGAAGACATGAAACTTTGCAGGGTAATGTGAGCAGCAGAGTAGGTAGACTGAAAGTTGTGTAGTTGTGTAGTGAAAGCGCGCTTTTGAGGACAGGGTGGGAAAAAAATCTGAAATAGTTTCAGGCCCATAGCCAGCCTAGTGGAAGGGGAGTATTTTTTTTTTTTTTAAAGTGGACCTTTTTCATTTTGTATTTAATTATGAGATTCAAATACTTCATTTTGGTGACTTGTTATGCACTAATTTGTGCTGGATTAGCTTGTCTGCTGGTATCTTTACGAGCACGCTTTTTGATGCACTGAAAATATTTACTACGATCTTATCCTGTTTGTCAGTCTTTTTGAACATACGTTCAATATTCTGCGACAATGACGCTGCTGCCTGCTTTCTCTTCTGTCTCTCCTGCTCTTTTCGCCCCATACTCACTATCCAGCTGGACGTCCTTGGCCTCACTGATTTTGCGCGGTAAAGTTTGACGTTCCACATTCGGTTCGCAGATGTAAGGGACCGTTTGAAAACTCCACTCACTACTCTAAAACATAGGAGATGTCCACTCATTCATTCAATTCACGTGCAAGTTATATATGAAAAAAAAAACTGTAAAATACATTTTCACATTCAGAATGTTCTTATAACTTCCCAGAGGACAGATATACTACAGGTGAGATTATTACAATATGATAAATTATATAATACAGTAATCAATTTTAGAGGATAGAAGGACTTACTATTTAATCACTAAAATAAATTTCCCTTTAAAATTAGAAAATAAAATTTTGGTGAATTTTAGTGATTTTTTTTCTATAAAAAATTGTATTACTGTACTTATATAATTGATGATACTGTAATAATATATCCTGTAATAAGTCAGTCTATCCTCTGAGAAGTTACTACAACCTTTAGAATGAGAAAATCTAATTTTGGTGAATTTTAGTGATTTTTTTCTAAAATAATTTATTACTGTACTTATATAATTGATCATACTGTAATAATATCACCTGTAATATGTCTGTCTGTCCTCTGGGAAGTTATAAGAACATTCTGAATGTGAAAATGTATTTTACAGTTTGTTTGTTTTTTTTTCATGTATAACTTGCACGTGAATTGAATGAATGAGTGGACGTCTATGTTTTAGCGTAGTGAGTGGAGTTTTCAGACGGTCCCTTACATCTGCGAAACCGAATGCCGCATGTCAAACTAACTTTACCGCGCTCACAGATTTCGCTGAGTGCATAACGTCAGATGCTGCGCATGTAACTCCTGTAAAGGATAATATTAATGCATTTTTTAAAAAAATCTGGACCTTTGGCAGTGGGGGGTCGTTCGAACTTGCAAAACAAAATACCATGGTTTTACTGCAGTTACCATATGTTAACCATGATAGTCGTAATGAAACTATATATTAATACAGGAAAACGAAAACTGGTAAAAAATAAATAAACTTTTGTGGTTACTATGGTTTTACCACAAATAGTTTTAACTATGGTTGCCTCAGAACATTTGTATCCACAAATGTTACATGATGAAGGTCGTATCTGCCAACTTCGAGGAAACAGACTTCATTAAAGACCTGTTACTGTCACTCGGATCTCCATATACTGAGGAAAGCAGTTGACGATAATTAACCTTCAACACCATCAGCCCGCGCGAGCAAATAATGTGAGGAGGTGATTGCAGTCGCGTGTCACCGAAACGAATTGACGGGCGAGTGTAGGTGGTAATATCCCCATAAGGAATAATGACTTACACTTACACTCACCTTTGATAGCACCACATTATAACACTAAGCTAACATTTTCAGATAGATTTACTGCGCTTTGGAATTCACTGTTGCCTTTCGTTTCGTTTTGAGTAAGTTGACTTACATTGTGAGCAAATAATATAATGTTACAAAAACTCTAAAGCAGCAGCATGCTTTTTTTAAAGCACACTCTTGCTTGCTGTAATCCACCAGGGGGTGCAAAGACGGCACCATTTCCGCCCTCATCTTCAGCCAAAACCCTAAAACACACACGCGCACACAGCAGTGCCTCCTTACAACGCTCACAAATAAATTGGCAAATTCACTGCTATCCACAAATGTTTCAATGATTAAATAATCAATAATATCATCCTGTGTGAAAGGAGAATCAGATGCTGCAAAGACGCACATGTTGCACGTAACACCTAATGCCTTTTAATGTGTGCCTCAGTCTCCCTATTTAACTGGGAATAAGGTCACTCTTAGATGAACTGTCAATGTTTGACTTGTTTGTCAAATATCAAAATGTCCTATCTGGACCTACCATACAGCACACTGATTAAGTTTATTGTACATTAATGATTCGTCACATAGGCTATGTCTTTCATTCTTGCATATATTTTTATTTCTTTAACCTGGACTTGCACGTATGCATATGTAATGCATACGAAATTAAATACTCACCGGTTTCAATCTAAATAAATAAGCACCAGTTAAAAAACAGGATTTCAAAGGCTTAGCCTATCCAATTGGCATGCAAATCATGCACTGTTCTATCAGTTTATTGCTGGGAGTAATGCAGAACAGAAAAAAACTAAGCTAACTCACTTTTAAAATTACATGTGAGATATGGCTACAGATAAATGTTTAAACTTGAATGAAATTACATTCACAGGCAAGGCAAGTTTAGCGTATACACAGCCGATTTGGCAGGCTGCTTCAATATGTTCAGTGTGTGTCTATGATGCGCATGTTGTGCCCACAGAATTAGAGAATTATGTAAATCCAAACAGAACATTAAACTCTCGCGATCTACAGCAATTTCACATGCAGTCAAATCCATCACATGTTGAATAAACTAAATGCAGATAGTCTAACTGCATGCCATGAAGCAATGATTCGAATTACCTTACCTGTTTATTAAACCTCGCCGATTTTTATGTCTCAGCGTTTTCCGTTCAACAAAATCAATGGTCTTGTTTCTTCTGACAGTGTTTTATTTGGGTTGATGATGAGCAGCCGTTATATTATAAGCACTGCGCGCGAGCCTCATCAATTCCCGCCCGCTGTTGAACGCGATTAAAGAAAAAAAATAAACATTAGCGAGCGGTTACCCCTTCAAAAACTACTTTCGAAGGCCACTTCATCTCAATGTTTTTCTCAGTATATATCCGTACGAGGCGAGCGATGCGGGGCAAAAGCTCGCTGTCAAGAAAAGATGAGGGGAAAATCCGCATCCCAGTGTGAAATAAATGAAACAGATATCCACTCTCGAGTCCAAATAGGTCAAATATCGGTGGACGATTCTCTTTTGGCCTCTTTCGTCACTTTTCTCCCTTCTTCCTCTTTTCCGAGATGAGAACCTTTCAAAAAAGGTGTCAAATGTCTGTGATAAAAGAGCCGGATAGCTCGCCTTCTTTCCTTGCCTCAGCTTCAGAACCGGCACTGTAGCAGCTCACACTCCTTTACGTCGCTCTCTTCTCTTGATACACTATCTCCCATTCTGCTCAAAATATCTCGTAGGTTTGAATAAAATATCTTAACCAATTCCAATGCTAAATAACCCAAAGTTATGTTGTAAAACAACACCACAACAGCCTCCTCAGAAGATAGCTCTGTCTTACCTCTCACCATGGATAACAGGTTCTGTTTGAGCCAAACATCCCCCCTACTTCAGGTGTAGCCTAAATGTCATCCACATAACATGCTCTGGTGATAAACAATAGACCTAAATACAATCTGTTTTGCTACCAGTGAGTAATTTGTGAATCACATCATCCCATATGCCACATGAACTCATGGACCTATGTTGGCTTTGCCTCCGCAGAATCACCACAGAAGAATTTGTCAAAATGAATCACTTGAAGTTTCAGAAGAAATTAATTTTTTCAGGAAACAGGTTGTCAGCATCTGCAAGATGTAGTAGGCTAGAAGAGAGCTGTTTAATTTACTTGACTGTCCTAGAGGACATGAAAAAGGAAATACATGTGCATTAACATGAGATCAAAGAAACTCTTTCTTGTCACATTAGCAGCTCTCAATGCAGGGCCATGGCAAAGATTTCTGGGCCCCCTGACTGTATAATGCTCTGGGTCCTTTTACCTATTAAAAAATACAGTTTTTATTTTTTTGTGGGCCCACTTGGACCTTTGGGACCCTAGAATTATTACCACCTTTCATTCCACTATAGCTACGGACCTGTCTCAGTGCAATTACCTCTTGAAATAGTTAAATCATGTGCACTAAACTAAAATAATCTCATTCTCACATCATGCAGTAATGTGCTTGCTATTAATCAATGTCAATAACAACAAACAACAGACCTGGAACATTTTTGAAGACTGAAATTAGCGAGGCCACTCACTGAACCCCCACCCTTAATGATGTGTTTAAAATTTAATGAAATTTCTAAACCTCGAGTCAGTGCATAGTGCAGGTGTTCAATAGCTTGTGTGTCAGCATCCCTGTAGAACAGCATATGAATCAGCAAAGCTGTAGCTCTAGTAAGGACAAATCTCAATGGGACTGTGAGCTAGATTTAGGCTAAACGGATGCATAATCATAGTTTAGAGATATGCATCTAAGAACAAGATAAAAGAGACACACATTATTCTTTTTGGGCTTTATAGTAAAAGATCACCCCAAAAAAGAAACCTAATGTTGCTCCACACCTGTATGACTTACTTTCTTTCTTGCAACATAAGGTAGATGTGAATAACAACTTAAATTTTGCTTTGTGTTTCACACAATGTAATCGTGCAACTCGACATATCATCAGAAGACTTGGTATATACAGTAGTGCAAGAGTCGCTCTGATTGCTTTTACTGTGACTTGTGGTGTTTTTCGTCCTTGACAGAATAGAATCACTATTGACTTACAGAATTGCAAATAAACCCTGGAAAACATTTTTAAAAATTCACCTTTTGTGTTCCACAGAAGGAAAAAAGTCATACATGTTTAGAGCAACACTGGGGTGCTTAATTTTAATTTTTGGTGAACTATTCCTTTAATGGAGAAAGACACGTTAGTTTGTAAAAAGCCCTTTACCATCTAATACACATTTTCTTGACATTTGGTCCCAGAGTCGATTTACATTGCTGACTAATGAGAATTGATATCAAGCTCTATGTGACCTTTTCTCTCAAACATGCACCAATCATGCAGCCTGTCATTCCAATAAAGGTGCAAACTTTGAACTCTCACAGAAAGAGATGGGAAATGGGGCTCTGGTAAACTCACGACTCTAAAGGTGGTCACATAATGGATGAGAAGCACCACGCCGCATCGAGTCGTGGAAAGGACACGGCACAGGTATCAAACACATGGCACATCAATCAGATTCACATGGCAGATATTACACACAACAGTGAGCAAGGTTTTTCCCTTCTTAATGAATGAACCAGGCTAGAGTAAATAATATAGGTCCATTGATAATGACTTGGGTCAAATTTAATGGAAAATATTCGAGTTGTGCTCTGTGGCACGGCAGAAATTTGAGAAGCCTCTGGAGTTGTAGGTGGGTGCTGCCGACAGATGCTGAGTGGTGGCAGAGGTGTGCGTACATTCATAGAAATCAATTGTTTCGAATTTTAGAATGCGCCAAGTCTGACGATAAGCCTGCAGCCATCATCACTACAAAACAAGATGTCGTTTGATGAGATAAGTAAATATACAGATGAGAGAGCCAACATATTTAATTACAGTGCTGTGAAAAAGTATTTGCCCCATCCTGATTTCTTCTGTTTTTTTGTATTATTCATATTAAACTGTTTTAGATCTTTAAATTAGATAACATAAAACAAAGGCAACCGGCATAAACACAAAATAAAGTTTTCAAATATATATTTTGTTATTAAAACAAAAAAGGTATCCAAAACCTATATCAACCATGTGAAGGACTAACTGCCCCTTAAGATTAATAGCTGGTTGTGGGGGGTCTGGGTAGCTCAGCGAGTAAAAATGCTGACTACAAAACCTGGAGTCGCAAGTTCGAATCCAGGGTGTGCTGACTGATTCGAGCCAGGCTTTCTAAGCAACCAATTGACCCGGTTGTTAGGGTGGGTAGAGTCACGTTGGGGTAACCTCCTCATGGTCACAAAAATAGGGTTCGCGCTCTCAGTGGGTCATGTGGTGAGTTGTGCGTGGACTCCACACAGAATAGCATGAAGCCTCCACACACGCTACGTCATCCGAGAAAATGCACTCAACAAGCCACGTGATAAGATTCATGGGTTGATGTCTCAGATGCGGAGGCAACTGAGATTCACGATGCCACCATGAGGACTTAGAGTGCATTGTGAATTGGGTATGCCAAATTGGGGGGGAAAGGGGAGAAAAAAATAGCTGGTTGTACCACCTTTAGCAGCAACAGCAGCAACAGCTGCAACCAAACGCTTCCGATAACTGGAGATCAGTCTTTCACAATGAGGTGGTGGAATTTTGTCCCACTCTTCTTAGCAGACTGCTTTAGTTCAGCCACATTGGAGGGTTTTCGAGCATGAACTCCCCATGTAAGGTCCTGCCACAGCATCTCAATAGGTTCAAGTCAGGACTTTGACTAGGCCACTCCAAAACTTAAATTTTTCTTCTTTTGAGCCATTCTGAGGTGGACTTACCCCTATGCTTTGGATCATGGCCTTGCTGCATGATCCGGTTTCACTTGAGCTTCAATTCACGGACCGGTGACCGAAAATTCTTCTTTAGGATTTTCAAGTAGAGAACAGAATTCATGTTTCCCTCAGTTATTGCAAGTTGCCCTGGCCCTGAAGCAGCAAAGCATCCCCACACCATCATACTGCCACCACCATGCTTGACCGTAGGTATGATTTTCTTTTTGTAGAATTCTGTGTTTCATTTACACCAGATGTAGCAGGACACCTATCTTACAAACAGTTCCACTTTCAACTAATCAGTCCACAGAACATTCTCCCAAAAGGTTTAAGGATCATCAAGGTGTGTTTTGGCAAACAGATGAGCCTTAATGTTCTTCTGGGTTAGCTGTTATTTTTGCCTCACCGCACTTCCATGGATGCCATTTTTGCCCAGTGTCTTTCTGATAGTCGAGTCAAAAACAGTGACCTTTATTGATGAAAGAGAGGCCTGCAGTTTCTTGGATGTTGGTCGGCCTCTTCTTGGAAGGTTCACTACTGTGTCAAGTGTTCTCCATTTGGAGATAATGGCTCTCACTATGGTTCTTTGGAGTCCCAAAGCCTTTGACATAGCTTTGTAACCCTTCCCAGACTGATGTATTTCATTCAACATTTTCCTCATTATTTCTGGAATTTCTTTCAACCTAGGCAAATGGTGCTACTGGGTGTGACCTTTTAGCCAACTTCATGCTACTGAAAAAGTTCTATTTAGGTGTTGATTTGATTGAACAGAGCTGCCAGGAATCATGCCTGTGTGTGTCTAGTCAAGCTGATCCCAATTTTTGAATGCAGTTTCATAGATTTGGGGATTTAGTAACTAAGGGGGGAAATACTTTTTGACACAGGCCTAGTTTAACTTATACCTCCATGGCTGAGGACACTGGCTCTGGGACGGACAAGGCTTCGGGTGCTGGCTCGTCGACCGTGGCAGGCATGGACGCTGGCAGCGGCATGGGATTACTGCCATACCCCACAGTGTAAGGGCAGAATGTGAACCTCATAGCATAGGCCATGAACTCTGCCAGGAGGCAGATATGATCTTTCCATGGTTGTCATGATTTCACTGGCTCGTTGAGTCCAAACCATAGCAGTCCTTGAGACAAATATTTCCCCAATTGAAATCCTGGGCAAGATTGCAGAACTACTCTGAGAAAACAATTGTCAAGCTGCTTGAGCCACAGTCTGGTCAGTTGTTCTTTAACATTTGCAGGAATGAGGCGAGAGAAGGAGGATCTATGTGCAGGCTTTTAATAAAGAACTCAAAACTCAACCACAGAACAAACCATTACATCCGTGAAAGGAAAACAACTGACCGAGAGAGAGAGAGAGAGAGAGAGAGAACTCATGGGAAATATATACAAAATAACTAACAAGGTTAACAAGGCACAGCATGGGATCAATCAGCAGGAAGACAGAGAACAGAGACACAACAAAAGCCAAAAACAATATTCAAACTAAAAGTCTTAATTCTTCTAGCAAACTCTAGTAGCCGCTAGGGAGAATGTCCCAAGTGTTACATTCAGTACCTTGGTCCTTGGTATCTCAAGTGCAACGCTCTATCGGTTGAGTTACCGCCCAATTTAATTACACTTGATCAATGTTGTAAAGCTTATAGTTGGTTATGTAATTCAAACGTTATAATGTACGGCCTTAAAATCAATGCACTATGGTAAAAGTGTTTTGATGTCTTAAGATTGCATTGTGTGATGAACAGGGCGAAAACTAAGTGTTTATACACTGCTAATCTACCATTTTACTCATCTTTTGTGTGAAAGTGAATAAAAGTCATTGTTGTTGTGGCTTTATTTTTATTTATTTTTTAACCAGGAAACTGCTTCTATACATGTAACAAGACACAAGACAAAAAAAAAAATTAAGGTTGTAATGTGATTTTTTTGGAACCCGTAGAATTCTACAGATTTTTTTTTCAGAATTTGAACACAAATGGAATGCTTTCAGCTAACAATAAAAGTGTAGTTCTCTCGACTCTGTTCAACACATTTACTACATTTAAATCCATTCTGCAGAATTCCACAGATCCTGTCCCCCAATTCGGCTCAGAACATGTGTCAGTTTATTGATTCCATGTGGGCCTACTTATGCCTTGTCTCCAATATGTAACTATTCTGTCAATGGGCTTCTAACTGTGGAACACTTCATTAGACCTCCTACTAAGGGAAACAAATGAGAACATCTGTAAGGGAAGAGGAATAGTAAGTGTGCTGAAATTTACAAATGCATGCCCACTTTCTTAAGCTCAGTCAGTTCAGTATATAAAGACTCTGGCATGTACTCACCTTGAACAGTAAAAGAACAGAGAGAGCAGACATTTAATCTCAGTAGGCATTCAGTTCTAATAAAGGTTTTAACATTGTATCTATTGTGTATGCATGATCGAACCCAATGATTTAATATTCACATTACTCTTATATAATGGGGGAATAGTGAGCCAAGTTTGATAGTTATGATCCAGAAGAAGTCTTTATTTCAAATAAAGCCTCTTTGTTTTGTATCAACTTAATTTTCCATGTTCGTTTCGTGTAAGAGATAGGATATATCTCCGCTTCATACACTATTCTTATCCTGAGATGAACAAGGATGCAAGGCTCAGGATACTGTATAAATGGCAAAATATGTACATTTGTGGCATCAATCTAAGTTCTTCTGCAGACATCCATGGCACTGAACCCAAAGCAAAAGAGTGTGATCATTAAAGCTACTATTTAAATCTATGTGTTTCCATTACAAACTACATAAATTTAATGCTGGGAGAAATTAAGACAGGCCATGCAGACGTAAACAGATGTAGAGTGCATCTGTTCCTGGAAAGATGAATGAGATCTCCTGTGTTATCATCTATGGAGCAAAGATATTTATTTTTGTGATCAAATAAACTGACTCATTACAACAAGTAAATAGGGGTCACCGTGGAATTTCATCCATCACAAACAACAAAAAACAATCCACTGACAGGCTTTTATACTTTTTTCTGCTCTTCAAAGCACCTTGATATATGAACTCAGTGATGAGTGGCCAAGGAGATTATTTGCCTGTAGAAAGGTTGTTAGATTGAGGCAGCTCAATTTAATGCCAGAACCAAGGGCATTTGCACTCCATTATCACAGAATAATTTCAAACAGAGACTGCAAACCAAAGCGCAACAGGTGATACATTATTACTGAGAGGATGGTGTTTGGAATGGTGCAGGCTATCAATCAAGAGTGCTGTTTAAATAAATTATGCATTGGGGAAAAATTCAGAAAAATTAAGCTGCAAAGTGATAACCATAAATGATCTCCACATTTTGACAATATTCTACCATGCATTAGACAAAATGTGCAAGGGACACAAATATGCTTTAGATGAGAAATGAATCAGACCAAAGAGAGCTTGACACTTCTGTTACTGAAAAGGATCTCTTGAGTTTGAAATCAGTCATAGTCATTATGATGTTTGCTCTCATAAAAGGCTTTGCCTGAACTACTTTTTCAGCCCATATAACATTGCAGTGAGGACAAGATGTTTTTCTATGTTTAGACTAACTGCAGAAGTTCACATAGATGCAATTGTCCATGTTAGTTAGCTGATCAAGAGTTTTGTTGGCAATTAAGTGATAGTCTATGTATTCCGTTTCAATAGTGTAGTCCATCATTAGACCAAGGTGATGCAGGCAGAGATCAGTGAGGTGCATCGCAGTTCAACTTGGCTGGTAATTTCTGTGAGGTCTATCCTAAGTCCAAGGTCCAGGCAATGGCATATGAAGTATCCCATGTCTTATGGTTGGAGTTGGCATTAGTTCATCCTCTGGAGTCCGTCGTAATTTGTCTGGCACCGGCTGCTAATAGTCATCATCACACAGCAACACGAAGCAGGAATGGAGCTGGATCCAGCCGGTTCTGGTGACCTCAGGATAGGAGTCCCGAGGTTGAGACAGGGAAACAAATATAATATTAGCATAGATTGTGAGTTTATGGATAAATTAGGTGTATGTCTGGCTAAATAGATGAGTCTTTAGTCTAGACTTAAACTGTGTCTGCATACCGAAGTGTTAAGGAGACTATTTCATACTTTAGGAGCCAAATATGAAAATGATCTACCTCCTTTTGTGGATTTTGATATTCTATGAACTATAAACAGGCCAGAATTTTGCAATTGTAATGAAAGTGTTGTAATGTAGCATGGTACTACGACTGCAAACATTGCCACATGTCCTCAAAGAAAAACAAGTCCACATAAGAATGTGAACATGCTGAAAGAATTCAGAGCACTCTCAGTTCTTTGTAGCATATTGCATTTTCTTCTTTTTTTCTTTTCAGGTAATTTTTTTACTATTATTATTTTATTATTATAAAAATTTTGAATAGGGAAAGATTGCTACCGATAAAATCTGTTTAAATAAATGTTCTTAATTGCAGCTTTTCCATGCATTTTCTCATGCAAGTCTCGAGGCATTTTATTTAGCATCCACAGATTAAATAAACCTGAATAACAAGTCTTTAAAACATGATAATATTTATTTTACAGATATATTTTGTGTATCTTGGCAGATCTTCTATTGGTCATGGGCATATATGCATTACATATTCTGCATACCCTATATTTGTGGCACTGCTTTACCCCAAAATATAATTTTGTCATAGGAGACAGTAATTGCATTTACCTAATCAGTGATGAGTATGATTTGGAATTTCCCATCTAAGTTTACATTTTTAATCCATTTACGGTCAGGTTTAGGATTGGGGTTTGGGCATATGGTTGATAAAATATGAATTCCTCTTCACTCTATTTATATAATTTATGAGTAAAAACAACAAAATTTACAACTTCCTTTTGGCGCCCCTCTGTGGAAAATTCACCTGGAAACCGGAGCTCACACATGCCCATCTGCTCAACAACACTTCCCACTTTGCACACTGGAGACAGTGCTTTGAATTTTAGTAAGCACATACCGATTTTAGCTGAAATAGTTTTGACCTACTGTCGCCAATCTCACAGTGAGATCAGTCTGGTTATTTTTTCCCTGGAACAATTTTGAAGAATCGTCACACAGCTCACTGGAGGGGAAGATTATCAGTGAATAATTACTTACATTTTGGTCACAAAGCTATACTGTGGTATCAGAAAATTGGGATGATAGCAGCATGAAAATAATATAACAGCACACAAGTTTGGAATGACATGAAGGTGAGTAAATAATGATTTTGTGGTTGTAGCTGATCTAGTCCATCAATACAATGTATCATTTTTAAATCCATCCCACAGACATTCATTTCCCCAACAATCAGTGAAAAAATTAGAAAAAGTGAGTGGGATTTTGTGTGGGCCTAGCTGGTTCAGTGGCATCAGAAGTTTAGTAACCAGGGCAGGATTGGAAAATTCATTAGTTATGAATCAGCGGATCTCCTGGGCTTGATTGCACTGCTGTGCTGCTGTGTTTGTGTCAGCCAGAAGTATAGATTCTTCTCCTCTTTTAGACAGACAGCTGGGTAACGGCTCTGGCATTTTCCCAGCTTCCAGCGACAGAAAATCTAGTAGCCATAAAACTGAGACTCATGTTAATTCAACAAAACTGCCATTCACTCAAAGATATGTGGTTACGCAATCAGGTGACATTAGTCAATCTGAGTTTGAGGAACTGTGTTTGAATAGAGAAAAAAAATCTGATTCTGTTAATTGAAAATGGCATTAGTGACCTATCTGGCCTTTAATAACAAGTTCACCCATCTGTGTTTAAATCCTTTCTATCCATATCCCAGATTAATGTGCAGACAACTTTAAACAAATTGTTATCCCAAAAAAATATATAATTACTATAATTACTCTCATGTCATTCCAAACCAGTATCTCTTTTTTTTCTTCTGTAGATCACAAAAGGAAATGTTTAAAAATAAGTTTTATACTTTGTGTGATAAACAGACCAAAATTTACATTGTAAATAACTCCAATCAAATTATTTATCTGTCAACATATCTAAAACCACAGTTTGAATCTCAAAGGCCATATTATTTCTTTTTTATCTTATATTTTCTTTTTTCCCCCGTACTGCTACACAGCATTTTCTGTTTATCGTCAATGCAGGTTTACTCAAGGTCAGCTTTAGATGTCAGTCAAAAGCTTAGACTTTATTAAAGGCTAATCAGAGTAAACAGCCACTTTTCCTCTCAACACTTTCGGTGGAGAAGCCATCCATTTATCCCTTAGGAACCAAAATGAAACCATTTCAGATCAGCCATTACCAAAATAAGACCTTCAATACATGTTGCAGACCATGCTCAGACAGAACTTCAGTTTCAGTCCACCATAAGCCTTGAAAGCTTTCGGTAATCTTCACAAAAGCCCACAACAGGTGGAGTAAATGAACCTATTCATTCCTCACTAAGTGTGCTCTTATAGCTCTCTGATATGTTTGAAGTAAAAGAACAGCCGCCTATCATCACTTTCACAAACAATTGTATGTAAAAGACACATTGAACTTTTCAGCGGTGTTGAGAGGCCTCTGACTTCCACGCAGCTGAACGGCATCGCGGACAAACAGGTGCCCTTTTCCTGCAGAAGCGAGGAGGCTATCAGATACATAAAAGTGGACAGGGGAATGTGCGAGTGCCTCTTTAGAATGGCTCTGTATTGAGTTTGACGGACAACACAAGTCATTTTAATTCAAGTCAGGCTTTTGTTATCCACCTGCTCCTTGTGGTGAGGATTCTCTCCTCATGCTGACATTAGCATGAGAGTGTATTGATCAGAATGCTGTTTCAGATAGATTAAATCACCTGACCTTTTTGTCACATTCAAACCATTTGTGGTTTCCAAACAGGGATTCACCCAACCTCTGTTCTGGTTATCTCATGTCTGGGTGTGCAAGCTTTTCAAACAGCTAAAGTGTGGCAGGGACATACAGTATCTAGCATTTGTTAGCAATGCCGTGGTCAAATCAAAAACATTCACTGTCTTTGGAAAGAGGCTAAGCTGTGAGAGCCAAATCCATGATTGGTGATAGTTTCTCTTAAAGTTCCCCAAACCCTAGACGTGTAGCCATACGTTTGACTATCAGCCTAAAGTCTGTTCCAAATTGTGGTTCAATAGAAGTTAAGTGATTACCACTAAAAATTCATTTAGAATCATTCCTCCTTTTCTTAAAAAAAAAAAAAGGTAAAAAGAAGAGAATGAAGCTAATCCAGAAAACGTTCAAATACTCATTTTTAAAAATATAGCCACAAGACGTAAACAATATGTTTGTTAACATGATTTTAGTGTGATAAAACTGCTAAATTGCTTTTTTTGTGTGTGTGTGTGTGTGTAAAGTTTTATAAAATGTTAACATTTTGTTGCCATGATAACGTAACACAGTAAACCCTAAATCAACTTTACAGCTCAAATTAGGGCTGGCTATTGATACAGATTTTCTCTCTTGGCTTTAGGAAAATATCCATTTTACTAATTATATTTGATTAATTTTTCACCTTTTTGCTTTTTAAAAATGAACAAAGCAATGTATTCATTAAATACATAAGATATTATATTTAATAAATTATTTGTTACCTGTTTACTGTGTATAGTGAATGACTTCATCTCATCTTTATTAGAATTAAATGTTTATTTTTGGTTGTTTTTGATCAACAACTGACTGCAAAGAACAGAAAGGGTATTAAAAGACATATTATTCATTGACAAATGGGTCGAGTGGATCTGTATAACTTTTACTCTCAACACGGAGTGAAATGATCTCGCTGCTGAATACTCCATCACTATACTACACATTTACCAGCCAGTTTCCAAATATACATACATTTTAGTGGCATAGCGCAAAATTTGGTTGCAAATGCGAGTGATTTCTTCTCATTGCAGTAATGCTTGCGCATAGAGTAAAAGATTGATCTTGGTATTTAAGAATCAATATCGAGATCGTTCAAATGAAAATTGCGACACATCGGAAAATCACTATTTTTACCCAAACCCTGGCTCAAATAACACAAGCTTTATCAAAATATTTAGAGTGCTTTTCTCAAATTAAAACTTCACATTTTTTGCCTTTCAACCCTGCAAAATATGGCCCCTTTCACTTTCATTGTTAAAGTCTCACTTTACCCCCTCGATATTTTATTTATTTTTTCATTTAGAAAATGACTGAAACTATACTGGGGGACTGGCCTTTCCTGGGATGCTTGTGTCTCAGAAGAATGATTTACACAAAAGGCCAAGGATAATGGAGCAGATGTGTAGGGTAGCTCACCATGGTAATGAGACTGGTTAAACCCCATCCTGTTTTAAACTGAGTCTCTACCAACAGCTCGATAAGTACATCAATGTTGTTGGCACCCTACAGGAGAAAGGTCTCTTGAAATTTATGGGGCACCATCCATAGGAACTTGAGCTTATCAGATCTGTCCCTGTGGACAGGACACGAAGATATGAACACAATGAGAGTGGGAGGAGATGGGCTGTGAAGCATATCGCAAAGAGACTTGCCAGGCTTTGCTCAGTGGTAGTCTGTTGTCAGTGCAGATCGACTGGCGTGCCTGTCCATAAATGCACATTTGCCATATTTCTGCATTAACATATGCAGTCTTCCCCTCACAATCATTTCAGAGACAAATATTTTATTTGCATATCAATGCCTGTTGTAGTATTTCCCATCATTAACATTATATTCTTGAACTGTGAGTTAACAAAACTTAAGGGAATATTTCACCCAGAAATTATAATTCTCTCATAATTTACTCACTCTCGTTCCAAATACAAAACGAGAGAAGCTCGTTCTCAGAGGTAACGGTCAAACAGACAGTCTCTTCCCAAAATCTCTCCATTGGTCAAGCCAATGTTGAGGTTTTGGGCCGCTCAAACAAACCAAGAAACGTGTTTACACTTTTGGGGGAAAACAACCTACTTATTATTATTACAACGGCTTACTTATTATTGTTTCTGCATATTAAGATGCGATAAAACAAAAAAATGCCTCTTAAATTTGATGCAATTGTCAGGTGGGGTGAGAACAATCATTCTTGCATGTCTTATTAAATTCATCCAATCCACTGTACCTTGAACATCATTCACATTAACTCATGTGTTCCCCTTTGAATGGTTTGAATAATAATTTAGAAGGGTGTGTTAATTTGTTCTATATTAAGCCAGGTTTGTTCACCTCCGTAATTAAAAGCAGCTGAGCGCTGTTCCATTGAGAGTAAATGCTCAGGGGAAACGTTCTATTTAGGCAAGTCAATGTGAGCGGAGAGGTTCATTACTCACCAAGGGGTGGAAGTGAGGTCATAACCAAACACCAACATCCTACAGGGGACTTGTAACCTCTCCTTGCTGCCCTCTTTGCATCCATATTATATGATAATAAGCTTGTAATAGCTAATCGTCTTTACAGTACTGAGGGAAAACTGTGTCAGTAAAACTCTGATGTCTCAAGACAATAAAATTGCCTACTCAAATTAAGTTGTTTTTGGTGTGCTGCCCAGGTGGGACCTTGCATTTTTATTTTAAAATCTGCTTTTTTAGCTCTTAGAAAGTTTAGCTTGTTGAGCTAAACTTGCTGACACATGGCTTCATACTCCAACATGAGGTAAACAGTGATTGTTTTTTGCGTTGCAACCCTACACCGTTTCCTACCCCTTAACCTAACCATAACTACAAAGAATTAAAAAAATGAAAAGTTTGTAAAATTATTAAACGTACCACAACTTAAAAGTTCCACTAAATATAATCATACAGCTGAATCACTATGTAGAGACAGTGAGTAGAAATGTGTTGAAAAAGAGAAGCAGCAGCTAGCGGACTGCTAAGCTAATAGGCTAACTGGTTAGCTTGTGAGCTACTGGGGAAAAAAACAGTTAAACAGAAAAGAGAAACTTTGAATTTCACCATTTGTCTTCAGTTTAATAATATAATATGTGACAATTTAAAAGTTATTTTTTGTTATATTTACACAATTAAGACAACATGACTCATGCAGAGATTGCATAGGATTTAACACTTTTTTTAGCCAATAGAAAAACTTTATGATCCAAAGGGTCGTTCCTTGTGAGTGGGTGTTCCCTGTTGTCTTGGGGGATGCAGACAGATACACTTGGGCTGCTTCTCATTTCTTAAATTGTGCATCCTTGTTTCATTGCTCCTCGAGGTAATGCAGCTGTGCTTAGATGGCACTCTGAAGTGGCGCATGACTGGGCAGGACATTTATTTTCACAAATATGTCTAGCTTTGATTCCTTGGTCCTCATTTCCTTTCCTTGGAACCATGAGGGTGGAGTTAGGAAGCGAGGAATGGAAGCAAGGTAAGGAAACAAGGATGCACAATTTAAGAAATTAGAAGCACCTGTGGACACATTTGAGCTCCATTTTCCGGGTGAATTGTCCTCAGAGGGGTGCCAAAAGCAAGTTGTGAAGTGAAATGTTAGCTGTACAGGCTACATATAATACAGAGAAAAGTAATGCATATTTTATAAACTGTACCTGCCAAACCAATCCCTAAACCTAACCATCAGTGGAGTAAAATGTAATTTTAGGGTGAAAATGCAACCTCTGAATTGCACTCAGCACTGATTATGCAAATGTGATTACTTCTTGGTTTCAATGTGGGATCCGAACACGGATCTCCCATGCTGCTGACGCAATACACTTCCGGTCGCACCACAAGGGAAGGTAAACATGCCTGATGGGAGATGCCACTTGTCAGTGAGTCAGCATAATGTGGCCGATTACTAGAGTAATTAAACTCTCGGAAACAACATGCCTACTTCAAATGCCATCATATTGTTGCTCACTGTCAATTCTGCAACAGTAGCTCGAAGGTTTTGCTGCTTGAATTGGTCTGTTTTTACAGAAATTCAAAGCACTGCTCCCAGTAGTCGAAGCTGGAATTGTTGAATGTATGGGCACGTGTGATCTCCAGTTTCCAGGGAAATGTTGACAGAGTGCCACCAAAAGAGCGTTGTATAATTGTAATACAGTCAACAAGAATGCTACTTTATTTGCACTTCTCTGAAGCATCTTTAATTGCCATGTAAATACCATGGTGCATTAATATGATAATAATTTTTTACCATAAGATAGGCCTATATCACAGTATTTCTATCTGATACCATTACTGTACAACAGCACCTCCAACACAGTACTTTTCTGTAAAGTAGTGATTGTATTAGATCTGTAAATGTCCTGCATACACTTCCTTAAGAAGCTGTGAATCAGTTTCCATTGTAAATGTTAAGTGCAATATTGCACAATGCCCCCAAGAGTGTCAAAGTGTATGAAAACAGGAATCGTTAAGGTGATGGAGATAGAGATAGTGATGTGACGTGACACCACAGTTCGCCCTTCCTTTCGCACCCTCAGTGCTTCAATTAGATAATTGACAGGTGCATGCAGAGACTGAGACATTCAATTATCTCCTGACTGTCTATTGCTCTCCACTTAACTGCATCATGTCTTAAGGGTGAAAGTGTGAGGAACATCGCTCTACAGAGGACATGGAGTGCAAAAGGCTTCTGAGGGAAGAGTATCTCTAAAACTGCTTAGGGGAGAATTGGCTGAGGCTACAAGAGAGCACTGTGATTCATTTGAATGAATACTACAGATGTATGCAAGAGGGTTTTTTGCTATTCAGTGTTAGAGATTTAACAAGTGTCGCGGTAATGAGTCATGCCAACGCCTTAAGAGGACTGAGCTTAACAGGTTTCTTGGCTTTAAACAGTTAGTATGCTGTATTTGCATGGCTACCTTTTATAAACCCGTTTTAATAACGTGTCATTACAGCCCTATAAGCATTCACAGCGAGCATCCAGAGCCAAAACAATCACAATACGCCCTCTGCTGGCCAGCTTCAGTATTACTAACAGGAATATCTTGTGAATTCTTGGTCATCAAACTCTTTGATGACAAATACTCCAAATAATTATTCTGGATTACGGATCTTTTACCTTACCATTGCACTTTCATCACTATTTTTATGAATATGGTCTTGCAACCCCCAGTGAGCAAGCTACAGCTGAAAGCTATAGATTCAAGTTTTTTTTTTTTTTTTTAATCAAACCTATTTGCAGATTATTATTTATTTAGTATTTAATAAGAGTAAAATAATCATGATAACTCTCATGATTTCAAACCAGTCTTTAGAAAGCATGATGAAATGGTAATAATGTCACAGTTGGTAAAGTCAAACTTAAAAAATAAAATAGAATAAAAAATAAATAAATAAATAATATATATCTGCAGAACTCCTAGCCCAGCCCCCATATTGAAAACCCCCGAGTCATGTATTAATTACATGATATTAAAAAACAAATCAATTCTATGACTCACTGTCTCATCTTGATTTTTCATCTCAGATTATAATTATTGAATTAAAGCCGAATATAGATAAACAGAAAACACACACACACACACACACACACACACACACACATACATACATAATATATATATCAATAAAATATTTTTTGTTTGTACAAAGCATTTCCCATTATTTTCTGTGGCTGCACAAGAATAATCAAACAGACAAAGTTTAAAACAAATAATGTGCATCATTTACTGTTCATTTTGCGGCACTAGCAAATGGTGAAAACAGATCAGTACAGAGGATGTCATTGCATCTTTATTTACAGGCTTTGCATCCCTATCCATCTTGATGGTTATAAATTGTTCTATTTTCGCAGCCATCAAATTTCTCTGCAGACCAAGAAGCCTCTGCTCCATCAACTCTTCATCAGGCAGGAGGGTCTCGAGGGCAAATGAATCAGTCTGGGGCTTTGAGAGGAATGTCATCTGGCTGGACGAACTGAGAGAAAACTTCTCTTCATTTACCACACAAATTTATGAGGGAGAATTAAGAGTCTGAATCCTGAAGCGCTTGCCCTGTTCAGTCTTACTGAAGCCTACAGCGACAGACAGCTTAAAAGTTTCAACAGCCAAGAAGCATGCAAGAAACATGGAAAACACTAAAAAGAAAAATAAATACATCTTGGGATAAAAAACTAAATGAAAAAAACCTTTATACATTAGTTTAAAAAAAATACTTGTGTTTATTACATATATATTTTCTAAACACAGCTTTGTACATTTTGGAATAGTTCTCTTCTCTAGCTAGGCTACTGCTGGGAAAGGGGAGGACTTGGCTGCCCACGTGTGCTGGAATGAGGACATATTCTCAGGACAGGTAAGGCTGAGAGGATACAGTCTGTCTTCCCTTATTGATGAGTGCTGGCAGAAGCGAAAGGCCTTGTTAGAATATTCCCCTCATTTTTGGGTGGAGGTGTTCAGTGAGGAAGACAGGTTTGTGTGGACCATGTTAAGGATTGAAGTGGTGCTCCTGTCATCACAGGAGTCAGGATCTTCTGCCACTCTATTTCTTATCTGGAGGGGGAAGATGACAAAGCAGAGATTTGTAATAATACTTAACCTTAGAATGTACTGTATATGTGGGACAAAAATTGCACGGCCATCTACCTTTTGATTATAATTTTTTTTACAAGTGGTCTTTTGATCAGCAAATCAAGGTGTCTTTCACCATGTGAAATAATTTTTTAAACATTTAGTTATCTTTTAAATTTTAATAGATTTTTCATCACTACCCCTAGAATGCAAATGTGCGAGCTATATGATCCATATGTTCACTATGGTGTTCAGTGCATTTTTCACTGGTATTAATCTTATAATACACTGATTATTTTCAGTTTCCATTTGTGATGTAATTACATATATGATAAATACCATGTTCATGTTCATATTATGCGCCATATGCAAGCATAAGAAGTTGCATTCAGCTGATGCTTTTTTACAATCTGTAGCACCCCAATTTTTACCTACATTCACCAAAATTGGTACATATATAGTTCTCATCAAGCCGAACAACTTTCATACTCAGTCATAAGCTCCGCCCAACAGGAAGTCATCCATTTAGGATTTTTGGAATATTACAGTCTCTGAACTTTTAAATACATTCACGAGACTCATTACATTCAGACAACATTATCCCAAGATATTGAAGATGCTAAATTGTCAACAGATTTTTGATATATCAAACGGTGTTGCCATGGCGAGGCATTAAATCAATGATGAAAAATGGGAAACAGGAAGTTTTGCATATCTTCTGTGTGCAATGTGTGATTTAGATCAAAATCAAGATGTATGTTTAGTCTTGGGGGGCTAAACACATGGATATGACTATTTTGGGTCATAGCGCCACAACCTGGCAGCAGGAAGTGTGGATCTTAAAACAGACTTTAAAATAGTCCTCTTATAATTACCCAAATTGCTTCAAAATAGTTTAGAATAATGTGAAATGCATGGGTTCACCTTGCATTGTTCCCAAAAGCCACCGGGTGGAAATGGACCCATGGTGCTTGTGCCTGTCATCACTGCTTCCAGCTATACATTAAAACCACCTGCCTAATATTGTGTAGGCCCCCCTCGTGCCACCAAAACTGCGCCAACCTGTCTGAGATGCTATTCTTCTCACCACAATTGTACAGAGTGGTTATCTGAGTTACAATAGACTTTGCCAGTTTGAACTAGTCTGGACATTCTCTGTTGGCCTCTGTTGAACACAAAGATTTTTAGAATAATATCTCAGCATTGTAGGTCCACACAATTAAAGTGAAAGGTGACCAGAACTCGAAAAGCTCCAAAAAGGATATAGAGCCAACATAAAAGCAATCCATCAAAATGTCTTTTGAAGCGATCCAGTTGGTTTTGGGTGAGAACAGCCCAAAAACTCCTTTTTCATTGTACATCTTGACAACAGGCTCCTTTAGTGATCATGATTTCAAGCTTGATTACACTTCCTATTGCACCATCTCGCACTCTCCATATGCACCAAGCACTAGGAAGTGTAATCAAGCTTGAAATCATAATAGTGCTTAGAGACTGCAATGGCAAGATGTACAGAGAAAAACATATAAAAACCAACTGGATTGCTTCAGAAGACATTGATTAAACCAATGGAGTGTTATGGTTTACTTTTGTGATGTCTTTGTGATATTTGGACCTTCAGAGTTCTGGTCACCATTCACTTACATTGTGTGAGGAACAACAGAGCTGAAATATTCTTCCAAAAATCTTTGTGTTCTGCAGAAGTAAAAAATCCTCATGCCATCTCAGATGTCTATGACTGAGTAAATGATGAAAAATTTGTAATTTTTAGGCGAACAATACCATTATATATTTATTCTAGGGCAATGTTAACGTACAAGTGGTTAGGAATATTTGCTTTTTTAAATAGGCAACATTTTTTGCTCACAATACCTCTGCTCTCGTCTGTATCTGTGCCTGACCCAACTGGCCTTTGGCGAAGCAGATTATAATACTTTGCTTCCATCTCCTGAAACACATTACCAATTAATTAATCAAACTTAACCATTGTACCACATTGAATTCCTCTCTGAATTCAGAGTAGGGTTGGGCGATATACATAGCTAAAAAAACATTTTTTATATTTTTTCAGCCTTTTGAGGGTATTCGTTATATATATATATTGATATATATGCATTTGCTCTGAAAATTTAAAGGGCAATTTGTCTCGTGACAAAATGTCATGAACCAATAAGTTTGCAACAAGACATCAAGATGTTTGGTCACAAGACACGCAATAACCAGTGAACTTTTTAGTGAACTATTCCTTTAAACATAATCAAGGCATGTTTCCCCCTAACGAACACAATGAAGAAATTAAATATTTAATTTAAATGCACCAATATACAATAAAAACAATAATAAAAGCAATTTTTATCTAAATATATATTTTTCTAAAACATTTTAATATATGAAAAATGCCATGCAGAGACTGACATCATGGCCATTTTGAGTAATGATGCAAACAAATAAATAATTGAATCAAAATTTTGAGTCCATGTCTCACTCTAACATCCTCAACTCTGTAGTCTAATGACCGCAAATTGTCTAATGGCCGCAAATTGTCTAATGGCTGTCCTTCAGGAAACTTAATGGCCAAATAAAAAGCACATTTAAATTACTGCGATATACACAATGTTGCTTTATATATTTCCATCTTAATGCTGTATATTAAAAGCACATTTTATGTGTTTAAGCAATTTTATATTGCTAACATTCAGCCAGGAGAATTATCAAGAATATACTGCAAAATATTCAATATATCGCCCAGCGCTAACTCAAAGACCATTTTTTTTTTGGTTTGAGTGGACAGACCTTGAGGTGGTTGAGGTTTGCCTGCAGGCTGCGGATATGTGAGAGGACCTGTCTGCTGAGACGAGATGTGCTTCCTGAGGAGGGTGAGGAGAATTTGAGGCTGATGCCCGAGTCAGCAGCACAGCTTTGGGCCAAACTCAACTCCTTTCTGCCAACCTGAATATTGTCATCGGTACTGCTCTCACCCGAGCCTCCGTACCCCTCCAGAACCAGATAAGCAGCTAAGAGACAAAGATGCAGTCAGTTGCGCCTGCCACCTTCCTCATTTCAATAACTGAACTCTGATACATAAAAATAATTTATTCTCCATGCCTCATAATTTTTTTTAGAAACGGCGAACTGAAGAACTGTGTTGCAGTTGTCTGGAATGTACAATTTTAATGAACTTGTATAAATCTATTTAAGCTTGATTAAGGCTGTGTGGGGTAATTCTACTCAATAGTTTCTTTTTTGCTTGTTTTACCATCAAACCACATCACCTTTTACCAATTTTTGTTTTCATTGAATGATGTATCTCTTGCTGGTAGAGGAACTTCTACAGTCAACAATATAAACCAGTATTCCCTCAAGACTACAATGTTCCAAGCTCAAACACTCACCGAAGTCCTCTGGGCACTCGTAGAAGCCTGTATCTCCAGAGGTGTAGTCCTGAGCTCGGGTAGGGGTGCGAGTGGAGCTCTGCTCCACCGGTGTTCGAAGAGAGGTGGTCCTGAGGAGACGGCTACCAATCGATAGGCACAATTGCTCGCCCTCATCCTGAGCCATCAGCTGAGTCACAAGCACTTGCTTCAGCGCTGCCACTGAGAGGAGAGGATCACATATAAATACACATTTAAAATATAACACACAATCTAACACAAGTCCCTGTTGATGGATAAAGAGATGAAGCAGTGACACTCAAAACAAAGTGTTGCATTATAAGCTTACAAATAGCATACATAAAGTATTAATGCATTCACATATTTTGTTGCGTTTATAGAATCAGAATGAGCTTTATTGCCAAGTGTTCTCACTTACACAAGGAATTGTTTTTGGTGATAGGAGAAACAAGTGCACACAGAACATTACAGTGAGACACAGAATATACAGTGCATCCGGAAAGTATTCACAGCGCTTCACCTTTTCCACATTTTGTTATGTTACAGCCTTACTCAAAATTATACAAACAATACCCCATAATGACAATGTGAAAGAAGTTTGTTTGAAATCTTTGCAAATGTATAAAAATAAATAAATAAATAAAAATCACATGTACATGAATACACATGCATTCTTAATTTTTAATAAATTTGCAAAGATTTCAAACAAACTTCATTCACATTGTCATTATGGGGTATTGTTTGTAGAATTTTGAGGAAAATAATGAATTTAATCAATTTTGAAATAAGGCTGAAACATAAAATGCGGAAAGTGAAGCGCTGTGAATACTTTCCGGATGCGCTGTAAAACAAGGTAGGAGTATAAACAGACACACGAATAAGACATATAACCGAATGGCGTATACACATGTGCTAGTGGTAATGCATGTGCAAGATAGGTGTATGAACATATGTCAATTTACATATGCACATGATATGCACTAAGAGGGAGTCCCGAGGCAGTTTAATTGTTCATGAGAATGGCCTGAGGGTAAAACCTGTTCTTGTGTCTGAATGTCATGGCGCTCCGTGCTCTGTAGCGCCAGCCAGAGGGCAACAGCTCAAAGAGGGAGTTGGCAGGGTGTGTGGGGTCCAGAGTGATTCTACTTGCACATTTCCTCACTCTTGAGACGTACAGGTCTTGCGGGGTTGGGCAGGAGGGCACCAATAATCCTCGCAGCAGTCCTGACTGTCTGTTGTAGTTTCCTTCTGTCTGATTTGGTGGTCGTGGGTTTGGATGTTTCTCCTGAAGTTCACTATCATCTCCACTATTTTAAGCATGTTCAGCTCAAGGTTGTGACCGCACCAGACAGCCTGCTGATCAACCTCACGTCTTGTGTGCAGACTTGTCACCGTCAAATGAGGCCAATCACAATGGTGTCGTCTGCAAACTTCAGGAGCTTGACATGGGGTCTTTTGCAGTGCAGTCATGTGTGTACAGTGATAAGAGCAGTGGAGATAGATCCCATCCCTGACGAGCACCAGTGCCAATAGCGAGGGTCCCGGATGTAAGTTTCCCCAGTCTCACTAGCTGCTGCCTATCTGTCAGAAAGCTGGTGATCTATCAACAGATTGGGGTGGGCTTTGAGAGCTGGGTCAGTTTGGTTGAGAGAAGTTCAGGCATGATGGTACTGAAGGCTGAACTAAAGTCCACAAATAGGATCCTTGCATAAGTCCAAGGTCTGTCAAGGTGTTGCAGGATATAATGATGTCCTTCACTTAGGCCAAAACCAGTCTCTCAAATGACTTCATGACCATAGATGTGAGAGTGACAGGTCTGTAGACATCAAGTCCTGTGATTTGGGGTTTTTTGAAGACCGGAATGATGTTAACTTAACATGGTATTTTTTTTTTATTAAAACACTGCAAGCTTATCCCATATTTAGGATGGGATTCAAGCTCTAAGTCCAGTGTGATAAGAGGCCCCTTTTATACCTGATGTTTACAAGCAAAATGCATGACAACATGGTGCTCAGATACAGAAAGACATATGCTGACCTCATGCAGAAACAGACAGGCACTATGTCCTCAAATTTCAGCTCAAAGCAATCACCCCATAAATATTCAAGAGATTAATTTCAAAATGCAAATGCGCTTTTACTGTTAGATACAAAACTAATTAAAAGACACTTGGAAAATAAATAAGTCTTCCCTGGGGCTTTTTAATCAATAACGGCTGAATTGTCATTCTCTTGAGTTGGCAAGCCACAAAGACTACTCCAACATCCCACCACTGAGAAAGAGCCTTTAAATGCATAAAGTAGCCTCAACAAATGGGTAATCTGGCATTAAGTTATTTTGCAAACACAATAGGAAGGGGCATATAATGCAAAGGGAAGGAAAATTAGGTCCAACAACTTTGAGTTGGCAATGATATATTACATGCATTTTAAAGGGATAATTCACCAAATGAAAGATATCTCATCATTTACTCATCCTCATGCCATCCCAGATGTGTATGACTTTCTTTCTTCTGCTTAACACAATTAAGATTTTAAGAAGAATATCTCTGCACTGTAGGTCCATACAATGCAAGTGAATGGTGGACAGATGCACAAAAAGCACATAAAGGCAGCATAAAATAAATCCATAAGAGTCCAGTGGTTTAATCAGTGTCATCAAAAGAAATATGATAGGTGTGGGTGAGAAACAGATCGATATTTAATTCTACTTCAAATGCCTAGTAGGTAGCGATATGGACGAAGAAAGCGAATTGCCAAAAACAAAAGAAGAATGTGAATGTGGGGATTGATTGTAAAGAAGGACTAAAATATTGATCTGTTTCTCACCAACAAACATCATATCACTTCTGAAGACATTTATTAAACCACTGGAGTTTTATGGATTACTTGCCTTTGTGCTTTTTTAGCTTCTAGGTTTTGGTCACAATTCACTTGCATTATATGGACTTACAGAGCTGAGACAGTCTTCTAAAAATCTTAATTTGTGTTGTTTAGAAGAAAGTAAGTCATACATATCTGGGATGGCATGAGGGTGAGTAAATGGTGACACTGTATCAATCTTGTTGCGTTCAATCAGGGAAGACGTCACAATTAAACAATGTGCTGTCTATATATTGTCTTTGTATTATTTTGTGATGCTCAGTCTCTCTCTCAAATTAAATTCAGACTGCAAGGTCACAAATGAGATAAATCACAGTTGGAAGAACATGTTATTGATGCCAAACACAATTGGTAAGCTAATGCAAGATAAAAATGAGGTCTTACAGGTTTTCAGGGCCTCGTCTGCTTTAGACGAACAGGAGAGAGAGTCTGCATCCCTGCCATTCAAGAGTTCGGAGTCCACATAAGAGCCTCCCTGGCTAACCCTTCGGTCCTGATCCTCTTCTTCAGGGTTAGAGTCAGGGACACAGTCCCGCAGTGCTGCCGAGTGTGAAAAATCACTGTTCTTCTCTGAGAACAAATGCCGGTGAGAGTTAGTAAGTATGGTGGCAATCAACTCACTTTAACATTCAGAGAGGTGTATGTCCATATATAGCTACCTGCAGACTGGATGCTTCCTGTGGAAGTGCATTCAGAGCCTTTAATGAACTTACTTAACTCTCTCTCTTTGTCCCCACTAAGACACAAACAAAAATGTATGCAGAGTACATACAGGGAAGTGAAGCTAATTATATCATTATTTACTCACCATCATGTTGTTCCAAACCTGCATGACTTTCTTCCCTGGAACACAACATCTTCCATTGAGTTGTTGTATAGTATGCTAGTCTCAAGGCCCGGGAATACTTCGTATTTCTGAGTTCTGGATTGTAACAAGACCGTGTTGATTTTCAAAGTATTCTCTTTTGACTGCGAGTGAATACGAACGAGTTTGACACATTTGCACTATGACTGTTTTGTGATACTTGCACCGACGATGCACACAGATGAGGCCTGACTGCATTTCGAGAAAATGTAGGCCTCTTGGAGACAGTCCAGAAATTTGCATCTAGCATGCTGTGCACAGAGCGATCAGCAACCCAGATAATAAAAGTATACTCATGCCTTCAGTCATCAATCACTTTCATAATATAGTCATTGTGTCTAACATCATCTTTAGCATTGCACAGAAGAAATGTCATACAAGTTTAGAACATCATGAGGGTGAGTAAATGATGACATAATTTTTATTTGTTTGGTGAAATATATCCTTTAAATGGGAGAAAATGGGGAGGAACTCACTCGTGCTGAGGTAAAGGAATGACACTGTGGAGTGTGCCTTTCATAACATCTGCCCTCTGAGTGATCTGCTGCTGCCACCTTAAAAGAAAGGGGAAAGGACAAAGAGGATGAACTTGGTTCTATAAATGAGAGCTGTGGCTTGCAGAAAGAGAATCGATTAAATCTACATGTACTGTAGTATCCATTCAAACAACAAGACCGACTTTCAAACAATGTGGACATAGATCACAACCATGAACACCACACTTCAAGTGTGCAATCTGGTTACCAGCCCTGATCCTTAAAGGGATAATACAACCAAAAATGAACATTTCTTCATTTACTCACCCTCATGCCATCCCAGATGTGTATCTATCTTTCTTCTGCTGAACAGAAGCGAATATTTTTAGAAGAATATCTCAGCTCTGTAGGCCCATACAATGCAAGTGAATGAAGTGATATGATAGGTGTGGGTGAGAAACAGATCAATATTTATGTAAATGTTGGCAAGAAATTCTTCCCCCTGCCCAGTAGGTGGCAATATGCATGGAGAATGCAAATTGCCAGAAACAAAATAAGCGAAAGTGGAGATTTATTTATTTATAAAAAAAAAGAACTTCAAAATTGATCTGTTTATCACCCAAACCTATCATATTTCTTCTGAAGATATAGATTAGATTGTAGGGGCTTCAAAGTTCTGGCCACCATTTACTTGCATTGTATGAACCTACAGAGCTGAGATATTCTTCTAAAAAATCTTTGTGTTCAGCAGAAGAAAGAAAGTCATACACATCTGGGATGGCATGAAGATGAGTAAATTATGAGAAAATTTTCATTTTTGGGTGAACTATGCCTTTAAAGGCATAGTTAAATGAAAATTGTGTCATTCAAACCCACATGACTTTCTTATGCGAAACACAAAATGAGATTAGCCAGTGTATTATTCTCAGTCACCATTCACTTTTATTGCATCTTTTTACAAACAATGAAAGTAAATAGTGACTGAGGCAAACATTTTGCATTACTTCTACTTTTGTGTTCCACAGAAGGAAGTCATATGGGTTTGGAACAACATGAAAGTAAATGATGACAGAATATACATTTATGGTTGAACCAACCCTTTAACCACTACACCACACCACACAACACAACAAAACAATCACATGTAACCTTTTTGTGAATATAATTAATGAGAATCAATCAAGCACTTACATGCTTTGCTCAGACACTGTTTGGGCCATCAGTTCATATATCTGAGCTCCATTTTCTGACATGGAGATCACAAAGAATGACCTGTTGTCTGTTGAAATACAGGAAATCTTCAACTACAAAGAACCCATATTGGACACACCTTCATATTTGTATTATTACTGTATTACACATTTTAGGATAATCAAAACATTGAGATTACACATTTGGAAGAATAGGAATTATGCAATGCCTAAAAACATATAAAAGTCAGGTATGTCTTTTTTCAGGAAGCGTACATGGGAGAGAGTATGTTGAGAAAGAGAAAAGAGAGAAGACAGAAGGTTACCTGTGGCTACTGAGCGCACTAGCACAGTGCTGAGTTTGATGATGGGACTGAATATGTGTTTGGTGTCAGCAGTTCCTGCTAGGTTCTTACAGTGACACCTGAGAATAAGACGTTCATCCTGTTTCTGCAGCAGCACCAGTATGTCTTCTAGTAGTAATGTGTACAGCTCTGACAGACACACAAACAAACAAACAAACAAACAAACAGACAGAGACAGCGTTATCACTATCAGAACAGAGCTCTTGATTAATGCAATTGTCAATATATAAATGTCATGGCATTACACAAAATATCAAACCAAGTGGCATTACTTTAAAAGACAGCAAAACATTTAAACAAAACAAGCTTTTAAGTTCTATATTATAAAACATCAGATATACTGTTAAAATAAAGATGCTATGGACACGTTCTGGTTGTCAATCGTCGTCAAGCACGTCCATAGTGAATGCGATGAACAAAACCTGTGGTTACTTTGCTAGGACAGCTGTGTGAACTTGAGGGGAACTGACTTCATATTGTAGATTCACAAAAAATGACCTTGTAACAGTTGTTACACATAATTGCAAAGAAACAGAGTATCCACAGATGTAGTTGATCACATTAACTATGGACATGTTCCGCTAAGAAACAGTGTCCAAATACATCTTTTCCTGAATTTTGAACAATATATACATGGTGTATTTTTGCATGGAAAATGTGCTCGCTTTTTAATGACACTTGGTGTAATGCTATATCTAATGCAATGATATTCATACACTTTAAAAGTGTCTAAATATTTCATGGAATCACTAATTCTGAAAGCAGTAGCATACCAATGGTTTTGTCTTTGTTAACTTTCCAGGACAAAGGACCCTCATGAACCATCTTCCGCTTAGTGAGATCCAGGTTCTAAATGTGACATGGACTAATTAATTTAATGGACCACAAATGACCAATTACACAACTAATACATAGAAATACAGTACTTGAATCCTAGTTGTGTGTAAACCTAGTAATGTTCCTAGGCAAATCGATTGATTGGGACTAACCTTGAACTCTGAGATCATGGGGTTCTCGCTCTGCTTTAAAGAAGAAAGGTCCAGTCGTCTCTGGTAGTCCTCCAATCTCTACAAGAGATAAACAAGAGAGATTAATCCTGCAGAATCTATTAACATTCAACTCCTCACTGACCTCTCGCATCATCTTAGAATACTTAGCCAAGAAAACTTTATAGCTTTAAAGATCTGTGTTTTTTCTCACATTTAAAAAAACACTTTCTCCTATCTCAGTATAATACCAAGAGACAACTATAAGTGAACAATTTGTAGGTTAATTTCCCCAAAAAGTATAAATACTGTGGCTCTGTGGAGCTTAAACATTGCTTTGTTTGCTTGAGTGGGCTGACATAGCAACATCGACTCAATGGTAGATGGGTGGAGTGTTTAGGAAATCTGCTTGACAAAACCAACATACTATTTAAACTTAACATTTCTGACTCTAACACCTCCTAGAACTTACAAGCTACATGCACCAAACGTTGCACAGACCTTCAGCCTGTTCTGACTTAGTGTGTTGTATCTTTTCTAACTGTTCAGAATTTCGGTTTTCACACAGCAGACAAACAAATTCAGAAAAATCCCATAGACTTACATTGACAGAATGTTAAAATGGCCCAAAGGAATGCTCATTAATTTAAACTCCAACTACCAAGAATTAAATTCACAATTTAAATCTCTCTCTCTCTCTCTCTCTCTCTCAATCATCCATCCATCCATCTATCTATCTATCAATCTATAACTTTCAAGCCAGGCTTTTTCAAGCCGACATCAAAGTTTCTCACAAACTCTATATAGTTATTTCTGCAGTTCTTTAGTCATTTTAGATCTTGGATTTTGGCTTGGATGTTCACAGGTAGACTTTTGGCTGTATTCAACCACTTCTTATTTTCTTACAAATCATCTCCAGCAGTTTACAGAAAGTTGGGTCATCCCTAATTCTACTCTAATAGCAGTTTCTAAAATCTAGGCTGATGTAAGGGCACTCACAGAGGTTTTACAACCTTAAGAGAGGTACTGACAATCATTACATGTTAGTGTTCCAGTGAAACCTTCCTTCAAGCTGACCCGAGGCTCTAAAGTCTGCCTACCTTAGACTGTAAAACCTGTAAAACACTTACCCTGAGTGGTGGCTCAATAAAGTTGTACTGCATACCTGTTTATTCTCGGACTCCTTCACAGACTGGTTAACATGGTACAGAATTTTCCGACAGCAGTCAGCTGCTCTTCTTACTTTGTCTTTCTCCTCGGAGTCATCTACTCAAAAAGGACACACAAAAATGAAGATACACAATGATGTAAGAAACTCTTTAAAGGGAATAGCTCACACATAAATTCGAATTCTTTCATGATTTACTCACCCTCATGTCAATTCAAATCTGAATGACTTACTTTTTTCCATGGAACACAAGAGGAGCAATTTTGAAAAATGTTGATGCTCCTCTTTTTGGGTGTCAGTCCTGAACATCTCCTTTAGTATTTCAAGGAAGAAAGTAATATGGGTTTGGAAGGACATGAGGGTGAATAAACGATTTTAGTAAAATATCTCTTTAAGA
This sequence comes from Moxostoma hubbsi, assembly GCA_032164185.1. Lineage (NCBI taxonomy): Eukaryota > Metazoa > Chordata > Actinopteri > Cypriniformes > Catostomidae > Moxostoma > Moxostoma hubbsi. The sequence goes on along the minus strand of JAVLUX010000029.1, from coordinate 22,166,023 downwards.
TCATTCCGGCCAGCCAAGTGCCCTCTAATTCCTCTCTGCATCTAGAACCCGCCTGTGGCGAGCAGGGCGGTACAGAGCGGTGTCTGGGAAGAGCAAGGCAGGGAAGATAATGTTGAAAGAGTTCCACCTGTGTGCCACACCAGTCTCGCGTTCCAGTGAAGGGCGACTGGAGTATTTAAGGAGAGGAGACAGTGGCAGACGAGAGAGAGACACACACACAGAGATGTGGTTGTGAGTGTGTTCGGCATGTCTGCAGGTAAGCAGCACGTGAAGTTGTTTTATGTTATGTTTAAGAAATAAATGTCTACGTGCTTGTCAAGCCAGTCCTAGCTTCCTCCTTTCCCATGCATTCCTTGAATCATTACAACACCACTGAAACTATTGCCAAGATCAGATGAATATGAGTGTCACCTTCTTCTTAATCACTGGTTGTACTTCACATTTATTGCCATTCTCTGACAATGCCAAGAAAGCCAAAATGAAACAGATCAGCTCAGAAAGTGTCCAGTACCCCCTTCAGAACCTGAACAATAATCAGCATTTAAGAGCCGGCATAGCTCTAATTTTCTAATGGTTTGTGTCCAGCCTGAGCTCATTCTTTGAAAAGCCGACACAATCATGTAGCTGGTCATGGCTGAATGAATTTGCCAGAGGGACAGGAGTCTTCTATATGCTCAATTTTGCTTTTGTCCATATCAGATGACCACTAATAGGTCTGGGTGATGAAGGACGGAGGTGAATACCTGTGTATTTAGCAATGTTGTCCATCAGTAAAGGGTATTTGGTGAACCTTTGCATCTCTGCGGGGATGATGTCTTTTAGCTGTAATCTCCGACACCGTCGATTGCTTTCAGCCTCCTGCAGATGGTGCAGAAGTGCAAACCAAAAACAACAATTCATGCAAATCCACAACAAAATCCTCCCGAATTTATTCCAGATTTCTTTTTTTATCAAGAGTCTCCAACATCATGAATAATACTGGTATGACAAATGTCTTTAAAGGGATTAATAAAAAAAGAAACATGTCAGAAAATCTGTAAATTTGTAGGCAAGATACCATAATTTTAGTAGTCAAAATAAATTTCAAGATTCTCAATACTAATTTTGATAGTACAGCTGTGGGGGAAAATGTAATGTATTAATGTTACCGAGAACAAAGATGGCTGTTTGGACCAAGCATTGGTACTGTAGAAAGACTGATATTGTTACATTATTTACATTTTAGTATCGGTTTGGTACTAAAGTACCTGTACTTTGAACCTCCCTGCAGTAAACAAACTGTTTCCTCACCAATAAACATCTACTCCCTATTTATTAGTTTTCATCATTAGAATACTTAGTAATGGTGATGCTTTCTCTGATATACAATCCAACAGCATGAACAGTAAATGAACCCATTTAACAATGTTATTACTATATCTTTGTTATAGTGATTATACCCTAGTTTTCTCAATGGAGAGATTAGAGCTGTAAATTTCAGAAAATGTAGTTTATGCATTGTTGAGAGGTAGTTTAATCTGACTTGCTCTCATATTCTCTTCACTCCATTCCACAACATGATCAAAACAGCACAGAAGCAAACACATGCTACCTCACACTTACACGACTGCAAACAATTAGATCTGCCTTAGGTGAATAGACTCTTATCTTCAATGCCACAGTTCATCATACAAATACAGCTGCAATCAAACAAAATCGCTTGGCTTGCATTTTCTCTATGTTGTTTGGCTGCAAGGCAACATGTACACTTAACAATTCAGAGATTATTGTATCTAGATAAAGCATTGCTTCTGCTGTAACACTGCATCAATAATGCAAACATATTTGTTGTTAGATGAGCAAATTATCATTTGTAAAATAATAATATATAAAGCGGTAACTAGTGCAGTTAATTAAATATGCTTAATGCCGTTCTTTTTTTAAAGGTGTTATATCCATATAAGTCACTAGAGGAGCACCTGTTTATCAGTAGATAAAGACCTTTTCTTTTTTAAATAAATCCACCTCTATCCTCCGTCATTATATAGATCTGCAAATATATTCTGCCTTGAGTGTCATCCACAAAAAATTTAGCAAACCTAATCATTACATATAGGCCAATTATTAGTTTTCTTTCTTTAAAAAGACACTGGAAGCGTTAACTATGAAAAAAAGAACGTGATTAAATGTTAAATATTTAAGACAGCGCTAAAAATAATACTGTGGAATAAGCAAAAGTATGTCTGGAATGCTCCCAACGTAGTCTCCGTTTAGTTATCTGCAGATAGATAAAACCAGGCAGCTCTCCACAGTCTAATGGCTGGTGGGGAGTTCAGTTGACCCACCTGCATGAAGGTGGTGAAACGCTGGTCCTTCTTCTGCCGGGATTTGATGAGCTCCAGGGCGAAGGGCTGGTTACTGCAGAAAGTGCTCACCGCTTGCTTGATCTGCTCCTCTTCTGAACCACTGAACTAGAAAAAACACAAGCAAGGGAGATCAGGGTCACACTGCGGGGAGGCTGGCAAAAGTAGTAGGAGTCCACAGGGTGCCACCCAGATGAGTTCTATCACATGTACTAATTGTTCATCAATGCCCACAGAATGCAAGTTAAACATGTGCCCTTACCCAAGATAGTAAATCTGCTCCAATCTGGTCAATAACTGACGACGACTCCTTGCGGATCACAGTCATATGATCTGATATCCTCACTATAATATTAAAATATGATTAGATAATTAATATGTATCATCAAGAGAGTATTCCCACACCTTTTGACACATGACCATTAATTTTTTTTATTTCTCCAGGTCTGGAAATCACAATTGAAATACTTCCAAGTATTCTATGACTATGGGAGCCCTGTAAATAACTTTGCTCAAATTGCAGAGATGACGAGTGGCTTACTGTGCAGTTGAATGATTTCCTCCAGGTTGGTGAATATGTTTTTGATGTCAGCAGGAGACAGAATGTTGTCTCGGGTGAGTTTTTGGTAGAACACACTGTCTAGGACTTTCAGCATGCGCACATGAGCTTGTTCCGTGTAGAACAATTCTGAAAGCATTGTTGAGATCGAGCGTTACTTCAATATGTATACTGCTGCTCAGTCTGATCTCACCATTTGCCCGTAATCAAGATCAGTTTGGAGTGAGTCTCAAAAAGATCACTTCTAACAGAATGCATAGTGTACATTGAATCAAAAGATCTAAAAGTGCACCTGGATGATTTATAGTAGTGAAAAGAAAACAAGGTCATACCATTAATGACTTCTTGCCTCTTGATCTCATGGGGTGTTAGGCCTGCTAGAACATCACGCCCGACCAGCTGCTGCCAGTTAGGAGGACCTAAATCGGAGTAAACATCACTCCCCTGATCATCTTCACTCTGCAGCTCCTCAAACCTGTGGACATGATTAACCCCTTTCAAAAATCTCTATACATATAAAACAGCATATTCTTATGGATTTTTTTGTCTTGTTTTTCACAAAAATATCTAAAGCTCCTTTTAACACAAAATGTTTTCTTGAGAAACAGAAAGACCTAATGAAATGTAGGGATATTTCTACTTAAACCAATAAAAAATAAAAAAATAATAATAATAATAATTTTTTAAGCTGGGCAAGTGGTTGTATCTTTTTTGGATCGGAGGAGGGTTTCAGAGGTTTTGCCACAGGCTAAGAAAAATTTACTTAATTCAATTAGAAAACAAGTTTATTTTCTTACCCCATTGGCAAATAGTTGTTTTAAGCTTTAAGCATAAAACTTCCCTGAAAGCTAGACTTCAATTATATCTTATATAATTTAGCATACTAATGGAAACCGCTTCATTGGACACAAGGAGCTATAAAATACGATTGCAAACTAGAAGGCACAGGTTTTGTACCATGAGTTTATGGATGAATCTGCGGAAACTGAAGGAGAACCCAGGAGCGGGAGAGAGATGCAACTTTTCAGCACGAGGGATCGAATGTCTGGTTGAAGTGTGAGAATGATCTACTCTGACTGCGCAAGAGACAATTTAAGTTTACAGAGGTTTAATGAACATACTAATATTAATAATGTTATTAACAATATTAATCTACTGTATATATAATGCATTGTTATATAATGCTCAATATTATGTATAATAATTATATGGGGGAATCTAATCCTAATGTCAATTATCATGTCTCATTTTATATGATTAGTAAATTAATTATTAACAGGATAAGCATGCACTTCCATTAACCCTCTGGGGTCCATGGACGCGCCGGCGCATCCTGCTGGTTATTTTCGTCATTACAGCAGAAACAACTTAAAATACTGTGTCATTTTTGGGTATACAGATAAGTGTAAGACATCATTAGAGACTATAAAGGGTCTACTTTTATTTGTGTACGCTCACAATAACAACAAAATCTTGTGCTTTTGTAAAATAAAGAAAATAAAAATGGGTGAGCTGTCAGCAGTCTGTGTTCAAGAGCATATTTCAGAAACACGTCACAAAAATGAACTGAAACTCTGCAAATACTTATCACACAAAACATGAAACATATGTCTAAAGAAAGCTTTAAATGTCTACTTTTAAATAAACCAATTCAAATTTAAAACAAATATTCTCCTGCAATGCACTCTGTTTGAAACAGAGCGATGTTCAGTTTTTACAGGTTCATCTAATTATCTGTAATATGATCCCACCCACCAGCAGAGCGCGCCATTCATACGCTAATGTACTGAGATGATCAATGCAAATGTACCCCCCCCCCCCCCACCCCACCCCCACCACCGTGAGGTATAATGTAGACAAAATTCAATCATTTTTCTGCGCGTTTGCAACGATACACAGGCGAGAAAGCTCCAGGAATGTATGGAAGAGTTAACATTTTCCTCAGAAGAAGAGCGGGACTCCGATGAACATTTGTATTTTGAAGAGAGACTTGATCCAGCCGAGGATACAATTTCGGATGTGTAAGTCAATTAGTTTTCATGCTATTTTATATAAACATGTCCATATTTTACTAGTGGGACTGTTTCTAGACTTGCCAGACAGGATTCAGAGTATTGACATTTGAAATATGTCCTAACAGGCAAGTTTTAGTTACATTTAAATGCTGTTTCGGCTAAAGCAGGCATTTCAATTGTATGCTGTATGATATAAATATGATATGTAATATGATATAAAAATAATATGAATGTTTAGATTATATTTTAACTAGAGGTTATGCTGCCTCATTATCATCAACAAAGCTTGTGCTTGCAAATATGTGTTCAGGTTAAATTTACATTTACATTTATGCATTTGGCAGATGCTTTTTATCCAAAGCGACTTACAGAGCCCTTATTACAGGGACAATCCCCCCAGAGCAACCTGGAGTTAAGTGCTTGCTCAAGGGCACAATGGTGGTGGCCGTGGGGTTCGAACCAGCGACCTTTTGATTAGCAGCCCTGTGCTCTAGCCACTACGCCACCACCACCTCATAAATTAGGGTTAAATGAGTAAAATGCACTTTAAATATGCCCATATTAGAAAATCAGCCTCTTTTAATGATTTCTGAAGGATCATGTGACACTGAAGACTGCAGTAATGATGCTGAAAATTCAGCTTTCATCACAAATTGCATTTTACAATATATCCAAATAGAAAACTGTTCTTTTAAATTGTAAAAAGAGTTCAGAATATCAATGTTGTTTCTGTATTTTGGATCAAATAAATCCAGTCTTGGTGAGCAAAAGAGACTTCTTTTAACGGTAGTGTAGGTCTAAAATTAAGTAAAGTCTTTATGTAAAGAAAATATATAGTCAGATTACTTCTTTTAACTTAAAACTTGATTTGGATCATTAAGTCTCCTCACATTCATTCTCTCTCTGTCACATTCCTCATTAATAGGCCCCGGGACAGGGTCATTGTCTCTCAGGTGTGAATTACCTAAATATTCATGATCGTTCACCCCTCCTCGCATATTACCTTTCAACACTAAAATTGTCTTACAAAAGTAAAATTACTATATTGTTTTGGATGGTTTTCACATAATTTTGCAGCAAAAACTCTAGGCTACAAGATCCAGTTCTCAAAAGTCTTGTGGATAAATGTTTAGTATGTGTTACATGACCTTATTTCAGTGACTTAAAATTGTTGTTATTTTCTCAAAAATACAAACCTGTACACACGTTTACATATTATTGTAGCCCTGTTTGTGCTGAATACAGTGTTATTACACTTTAGCCATTAATATGTTTTTAAACAACTGAAAAAAGCACAAATGTCAAGGCATGTCAAAACTTCTCCAAGGCCCAAAATACACTCAGACCCCAGAGGGTTAAATAATGAATGGATTTTTAAAAATAATACTTAGATGTAATCAGAGACAATATTATATACAAAAATATTTCAATTAAAAATATTTCAAATCTAATCAGTGAGTGTGTAAGCAGCATATTTATCTAACATAATTCTGTATTTTTAGTAAGCAGAATTATTATCTAATATTTCCATTTGGTGCCACCATTGCCCTCTTCTGGGATGGTTTTAGTCCCAGTACATCTCTGATGGATCATTTAGCACTTTTAAGAACAGAACGTTTAGCTAAATTTGAAAGGAAAGGAACTGTTCTGCATATGTCTTTAAAGTAAATTTTCTTGATTAAGGCTTAGTTTGAAGAATCGTGAACCACACGGGGAGTTCAGTACAGCGAACCGAATTGTGAGATGAGTGAACAGTTACACCCATACTAGGTAATGTATCTTGCTTTAAGAAAGTTTATATATTTTAACTGGAAAACAAGACAAAAATACTAAATAAGATAAAAAAATGTTGCAGTGTATGTAGCTCTACGGAATATGTAAGCTGGTGCAGTGTGTAGTTAAAAAAAAAGTGACGGGGTGATTGACAGCAGTCAGTGGCCAATAGCCAGTACCTTCTAAACAGTTTAGGTGTGCCCACATCAAGGAGTCTGTAAAACAGTACATATTTGCTCATTTCACTGACACTTAGATTAGCAGCTAATCAAAGCTGGTATTAAGTAAGGTTTGTGAGCAGTGTTTTATTACAGTACATACATGCAAACAGAAGCAGAGTTGTACAAGTGCTTTCCTTGCCGAAAATCATATGCTTTGGATGCTTGTAAGCTGGTGTCCCCACCATGCTTCTAAACTAACTTAACCAACAATAACCAGTGCTGGTCAAACAGTTTCACCTGCTAAGTTCTGTTGGTCAAAAGACCAGCCACAATTGATCATAAACATGTCTGGACCAGCATGGAAATATTCGTTTAAATCGCTTATCTTTGAAGATTTTAAGTCCATGTTAGTAATAAGACTAAATTCATAAAAAGTTACAAAAAAGGCATTTTTTGATAAATGAAAGTGAACACTTCAAGTATGCACCTGTCTCCATCTCTTTCTTCATCCATCTGGTCCATACTGTATGGGATGTAGTCACAGGATGGGTAAATGATGTCCAGTATATCTCCAGACTGCAGCCCATCACTCAGTCGGGAAGCCACTGCAGATGGACTCATCCCTGAGGACAAAGAAGACCTAGTCACAGCCTAAAACTACAGAAGAACTACCAATAAACTGCACCATGTACAAAAAATTAAAATGCTTGAGTTCAGGATTTCATGAGATGGAAGTGGGACAGGTGACAATGGCAATGCTCATTTCCTCTACTTCCAATACTAGTTTGTAAATTTGAGTGGTTTCGTAAATTACCATGGCTTCAGTCAGCAGGTTCATAAAAAGAATATCTTGAAAAAGAGAAAACGACCACTCAGATAAGTGAGACAGTGAGCAGAGTTAGAAGATGCAGCACTTACTAAACTCTGTCTCCCTTCCGGAGGGGTCTGACAATGAGCTGTAGGGGATGCTGTATGGGGGCGAGGCGGTGAATCCTGGGCTCTGAATAAGGTCTGAACCCTCAATTGACTGACTTCCCCGCATAGGTCCACCCTCTAATGGCTCTGATCCGCCCAACGCTGGCTGAGACATCTGCTTCTGAGGCCTCTGCTTGACATTATCCCCTGCCCTCCCAGCTGCTCAAACATAACACACACACACACACACGCACAAACAAACATACACCAAACAAGATTCAGAATCAATCTGATTCAACACCCAGAGGAAGGACAGAAGAAATCCGGGCAAGTCATCTGGCTTTGGAAATTTCTTGGAAATGCAAGCTTAGGAACATTAAGCATTACTTCGACATTTGACAGCAGAATGAAGATATTGGGACAACAATCTTATTAAATATTACTTTTTATTCCAATTTCAAAAAGCCAGTCTAATATCAACAGTCACTATGGATCAAATAATCGTAAAAATGGGCTTTAAATACAGTTTGAGGAAATTTGGTCGATAACTATAGGAATGGCAAACACATGGCTTTAAGAACATAATACATGGCTTAAAATGACAGTTCAAGGGGGCATTCACACAGGAAACATCCTTGCATTCTCTCTGCACTGATTTTTAATTTGTGGGTCTATTGTGGTGATTGCAGCTCTATTTTTTAGCATCTCACGTAGTCTAGTTGCGTTTTAAGGATGCAGTGTCAAGTTTAAGTAGTTAAACATTAAAAAAAAAAAACATGCCTTGAAACCCCTGTTTTTTTTTTATCCAGCTTTCCATCTAACTGTTTTTGAACACAAGAACACATCTTTTGTTTACATCACCTAAATAATTGGAAGCCTGATCCTCACTGTTGCTATTTTTATCTGATGCAAGTGATGAAAGTGAAACAAATAAAAAAAAATTTGGCTTGTATTTTTTCACAATGTCCAGTGAAAATACATGTCTATAAATGTCTTCAATAACTAAAGGTTGTAAAACACTTCCTTAGACTTACCTGGTACTGATTCAACACGACTAGGCCACCGTGGGGGCACTCGAATTGGGAAGCGAGGCTTTTTCAGCTTCTCCTCTCCATCCTTCTCTGGTTTGCAACTTCTCTGTTCAGGTAGGATACAAAATGCTCAGGGTAACAGCTTTGTCATAGACTGAGAAGACTCCATTTCATAACCTAATAAGCTGCCTACAAAAGCAGCATTTAAGGCATCATTGGTTCCAAAAAGGAAGGTAACTTAAATATGCTGTCTCTTTTGCTTCATGCCAAATACTAAGGCAGTATCACATGTATCCTTTATGAGGAAGGCATTTCTTAGAATGTATTGTGACAAGCTCAGTGAGAAAATAAATCCAAGATAGTGGGCAAAGCATGAGAAATGTTGGTTTCAGATAAATATACATTTATATGTTATAAAACATTGTTTAGTATAATTGAAAATGTATTATTTTCCCCAATATGTATGTACAGTGTTCCAAATCAGTCACTTTTAATGTTTCTTTGCTGTAAGAAAGCTAGGTAGTAAGAAAGCAAAGCAGCTTACTACGTTTTGGAATAGAGGAAATGTGTTAGAAATTAGAAAATATAAGGGGGCAGAAAAGGGCGTGAACGTATACCCTCAGTTTAGAAGGAAGGAAATTAATTCGGACTCGTTTGGACTCCAGGTTTCGTTGTTCTTTCACCCGAACTCCCAGATGCTTCATGTACATGAAAATCACATACTGCATGGTGGTGCTGGAAGAGACAAAAATCTGTTTTAGGAGTGAATTAAAAAACTATTCTCTCCCTGGATATTCTACGTATGTGGACTAGCTAAGTAACTGGAACACAGAAGCAAGCAACAAAGTATTTAATTGTCTTCTTCAAAGTTCAAGGAATGTGTCTAATGAATTTTTCACCAAATCAGCTGACTTATTTCGAGCTAGATTGGGACGCTTGTTGACTTAAATGCGAATTGATGTAGACAAATAAAAGAAAAGAATGTTACAAACTTGGAAAAACTAACTTTCAATGAGTTTGTTTGCTACCATAGTCAAACAAATAGGTTTTAATCCAAGAATTAAGTCAAATATCATTTTTTATTTTTTTAAATGATGATATTTTCCTGGCACATGCAAGCAACAGTTGGCTGCAGCAGCTCAAGTGATGCATTAACATTTAGTCATATAGCAGACACTTTTATCCAAATCGACTTAGAAATAAGGAGCAATAGCAAGCAGTTTGTCATACAAAAAGTCAGCAATATCTGCAGTATCCTACTCTCAAAGTACTCTAAAGTGGCTGTAGTAGTATTGAAGTATAGAAGCTAGTATAGAAGAGACCAAATAGTATATGGTTATATAGATATATGGATATATATCTGCTTGCTCCATGTGGCTGAATCTGTCTGATCAACATGACTCTTATCTTATTGTACCTTCTGCCATATGTCATAAAACTCACATGCATTCAAGTTCCCCATCTATCTCCCCACATATGTGCTGAACATTTATAAATCATACCAGCTTGTGGTGTTGCCATATGGCTTCTCAAATATGTTTGCCTACATTATAGTAAATGAGGACTAGGAAATGCATGAAGATTAGAAATCTCATTAAGTCACTATGTTCTGCAGCATCTCGCATTTGTATCAAGTGTCAAGGTGCTGGCACCCCAGGCTGACAATTTACAAACAAATCCAACGCAACGTCTTTACGCGTGATCAAATAACACTCTTTCCTAATTCCTTTATTGTTGATCATTATGGATAAGGTTTGCCAGAGGAAAACATGAAAGAGAAAGACATTTCTCACATTTTTTCTTCTTCTGTAGGTAGTGAAGTCAACCTGAAAGACAGACACATGTGTAAGAGGGAAGGGTATACGTTTGATACTGAGTGATTACAGACTTTAGAAAATGGCTTGAAAAAGCGCAGTGGTCTTTTCTGTGTTGTTTTTTTTTTTCTAATCTTTTCTGTGTTATTTCCAATTTGACAACCTTGTTGTCATATCGACGTAAAGCCATCAACCTTAAAACAACTGTAAAATCAACAATTTAAACAACTTCACAGCAAATAATACACAAATTTAATTTATGAATAGTAAGTTCTTTTATAAAATTAAGCTTCACATTTCTGCCTAAAAACCCATTTGAAGGTTAATTTTCTCAAAAACTGTTAACACCATCTCTGTGGCACTGTAAAATTTTTTGACTTACAGGATATCATCTATCTTGGAGAGGATGTTTTCTGCACATGATTTCTCTTTCTCCAGATCCAGCTGTTCAGAGTCCAGACGAGACAGCTCTACCTCAGCCAGAGTCAAGCCCATACTGCGTTTCTGCCTATAATAGAGGATAAAATGTTGCCATACAGACGTTATTGTGAATAAACTGCAATCTGATGAAGAAAAACTGTGCCGTACAGGATAGTTGTAATGGACGACATCTTAGAAACCATTTAAACCTTGCATTAACATGTTTCGGCCAACCCAATCTCAATTAGACAGTACTAGATACAGGTGTACACAGGGTCCAATCCGATCACTCAAACCACATTCAGAGGCTGTCTAAAATGCATGGGACCAAATCACATTTGCAATGTAAATACTAATGTATCTTGCACCACCAACTACAGCACTAAAACAAGAGTTTTAAACTTTAGCAGCTATTTATAGCTCTTAATGAAATCAACCGACTGATTGGAAAAAAACTGGAAAAGCCAAAACATAGTCACACACAAAACTTCACACATCATCTTCAGAATCGCTGATATCAACATATAGTAATCGTGTGAAGCACGCTCACTAGAAGTGTGAATCTTCACTGGCCTCACAATTCTATTACGATTCAATGGGAAATTATTAGATTACAAAACGTTTCTCGATATCACAATGCATCTTGTCCTCAAATTGTTTTTATCTATACACACACTCAGTATTAAGTTAGTTATTAAATTATTAATTTAAAACGAATCAATCCCTAGCCTTTAACTATATAACCACAACTATCGGTTGCTGGCCCAGGGTGGTTACATGAGATATCTGCTTCTGTAAGAGTGCAGATGTCAGCTTCTCCTTTCCACACCACAGGTTATCACCTGTGTAAAGTGACACAAAAAGTGGGATTGCTACTTAAGAAAATCAATCAAGCATCTCGTATGTGCACTGTTCCGATGAGCAAGAGACCGGCAATGAGTAACAGCCAAAGAAATAGAGAGTGCAAGAGAACAACAAATATGAGCATTCTACTCAGAACATCTCTTTTGTGGTTTTTGATTAAAACTGTTTATTCGGTACTTTTTTGTAAAACACTGATAATCATGAAATGATTGACCCTCCCCTCAAAATCTGATGACTCCCCATGAAATTCTCAGGTGGTCATAGGAGACATTTCCAACAGGTGTAAACGGTGCTCTGTTTTGCTTTAGCAACACCAGGTGTAAATATGGCCTATTTCTTACCGGAAGTCATCTAAGTGTCTCTGTACATCAGGGAGAAGCGTTTCCAGCATTGTCTGTATATACTGCCTGTGTAATTCCTCGGGAATCAGGTCTGGTCTTCGCCGCTCTGACAACAAATACACAAAAATCAGCCATAGTGTGTCTCTCTCTCTCTGTCTCTCTCCCTCCCTTCCTCCCTCCCACACACACACACACACCCCCACATTCCCACCCACCCACAGTTTTGATCACAGAAAAACAACTTGCATGAACAGAAACGGCATTTGGCCTTTCACAGTGAGTGCACGTCATTAAACGTGTGGCTTTTTCAAGTGATGTCAACATGACACATGGGGCAAAATGACCATGCTTTAGAGGCTAAATCCATAACTGCCGACATGGCAGACAACGTGCAAATTAAACAGGATTTGTGCTTTCAAATGATTATAGGTTTCCCACCAAGGGCTGAGAAATAATTATGCACTTGGACATTTTACAATTTACAACGACACATCAAAAACAAACCTGTTAAACTAAAACGGCAAACACTGCAGGGAGGGAATGAGTAGTTAGCAGCCATTAAAATGATACTTGGAAATTGAACACATGCTTACCGAGCTCAGAGGATATAGATTCAGGCACAGCTACTTTCAAATTCTGTCAAACAAAAATAATATCTTTAATTAAAATGGGAAAAGGGGGATTGACTGAAAAAAAATAAGAAAAATAACTGTAAACACTGAAAATGTTGATAACACCAAACAATTATGTACTATATTCAGTTGCATTTACATTAGTTAACGCATTAAATACCATGAACTAACAAATAAATAATTTTTATAATCATTTATGAATTATAAATTAATTATTATTGGTTAATGTTAATTTTTACCCATACTTTTGTTCATTGTTAGTTCACAAGTAATCAACTAATGTTAGCTTTACCATTAACAAAAAAATATACATATATATAATTATCAAGGTTACAAAACAGCAGAGCATTGGGAAAACAATTATTACACAAAGAGTTCCAAATAAATGACCCGTCCATCTGGTACAAAGAGAACAAAGTTTGCTGCAGGGCCTCGCAACCACACACAAACACACACAAACACATTCATGGTGAGTTTGAGAACAAAAATATGTGATGACCGTGGGGGTAAAAGTTTGCCTTCGAGTGTTTTAACTTCCTGCCCCTGAGGCTGCTGGGAGAGGAGTAACCTTTGTAGCATTGATCTGGGTGGATCCAGGCCTTTGCTCCAACTTGCCCACAGACAAAATGACACTGAGGCAATGTAGACAATGACAGGTTTAAACAAGTAGAAATGAGGTGTGAAGACGAGCTGCACTTACTGCCCCGCGGTCTATGAAGAACGTTAAGAAGTCTGTGAAGATGCGACGAGTTTCTTTTGAGTTTGTCTGCTTGTAGAGGTTGGCATAAAGGTAGCAGAGCTGTGGAAGGAAGTGAGATTCAGAGAGTTAAACGGATTCAAACTGATGAGTCTACAATGTATTTGTTTTTGTTCTGCCAAAAAGAACGGGCTCAGATATGGTTCATCAAAAAGAGTTTTTTTGTGTGAAACAGACAGCACTGGTCACGCTGCAGGTTTGTTGTTGCGTGCAGAACAAACAATGCAATAGAAAGTCACTGAATTGCGGTTCAGTAAACACTGGCAAGGACTCCAAAAATTTAATTAAATTGATAGATAAATCAACCAAAAAATTTTATTCTCTCATCATTTACTCTCATAGCATCCCAGATGTGTGTAACTTTCTTTCTTCTGCAGAACACAAACAAAGATTTCAAGAAGAATATCTAAGCTTGGTAGGTTCACACAATACAAGTGAATGGTGGCCAGAACTTTCAAGCTCCAAAAATCACATAAAGGCATCATAAAAGTAATCCATACAACAACAGTGGTTAAATCTACAGTATTTCTAACTTACGTCCTTTTTTACTATCTCCACTTTCACTTTCATTTTCTTTTCAATTTCATTCTGAAAGTGGAGATTTATAGAATCCTTAAAAGATTGAAATGTTAATCCCATTCAAAGGATTCGCTTCAGAAGACACGGATTAAGCCACTGGAGTCATATGAATTACTTTTATGCTGCCTTTATGTGCTTTCTGGAGCTTCACATTTCTGGCCACTATTCACTTGTATTGTGAGGATCTACAGACCAGAGATATTCTTCTAAAATCTTCATTTGTGTTCAGCAGATGAAAGAAAGTCATACACATCTGGAATGGTATGAGGGGGAGTAAATGATGAGAGAATTTTTGGGTAAACTATCCATTTAAGTAATACCTCCTCAACAGATGAAACCAGATGGTCAAATTTGAATTGAATTAATTACATGATCTGCTGATTGAATTATCAAGTTAACTGCAAATATATTGGTTTCAAAAGTAGATTAATACTTTCAAAATGTTGCTATGCTACGTCCAGCTGCCAGTACAGGTTCCTGTACAGTCAGTTGCCTGTACAGCTGTGCTGCCTGTACAACTGGAGTTGCAATGCCTGCTCCCTGCTGACTGTGACTTGGAGGTAATACTTCAAGCTTGAATTGCTCAGTTAGGAGGAAATTCCTTATTATGTAATTTACCTCAAGTCAGGGGGCATAATTGATTGCATTTTTATATAATTAATTGCACTGAATTAATGCGTTAAACTGACTGGTTTAGCTAAAATGCTTTAGTCAAGCCCAGTATCACATTCACAGAAAATTATCAGTAAACTATTCATAGACTGACTTCCTGAAAAGTGTGGGTTTGGGGCAGGACTACCTGTACTAATCTGTCTAGAGAGGAATTGGCTAGTTTTTCCAAACAATAGCCAAAGTGAGATGGGGCGAAAGGGGTGGGGAAATTTTTGCAATTCCATTTGGTGTAACTAGAGGAGCAGAAATTACAATCTTCACCTTTAAATTGTAACAAATGTTTATTTTTGTCACAAAAAAATAAGTGCTGGCTGCTGCAACTCACCAGAGGTGCAGGGTCAAACTGGGAGATCACATGATGCAGGAAGGCTGCAAGATGAGCAGGGCGAGTCTTGAGCAGTTCGATACTCTGGAAGCAGCTGTACTGGCCGTTCACCTGGGCACATCAAATCAGGTTAAAGAGGTGGATGACCAAGAGAAAGGTCTATGCACTGAGCAACGGGAAGAAACTCAGAATACCTGCTCCTGTTCTGTGTCAAAGTCATCATCTTCAGGGTGGATGATTAGGTGGGAAGAGGGGCTGCCTATGGTAGATTGGAAGTGAGAATCCTGCAAGAAGGAACAGAGTAAGTGTCAAATGTGCTGATATGAGGTCAGGCGGTATGGTCAAACAAAAGGAACACGTTTCTCACTAGTGAATATTCACAAGCCGATATGGGTTTTTAAATGGCAGATGCCGATCCTGATACTTAGAGTAAGATGACTGATGACCATATATAAAGGCAGTACCAATACAAATACATTAAATTCTGAAATTAATTTGAATGAAATGTTCGTTATCCTTTCTGCAGTGCCAAGGCAAAACACAGCAACTGCACATTTAGTCAAAATTGAGTTATGACTGAAATCGGTCCTCTTAGACATTCTCCCCCTCAATTTTAGTGTTGGAGTAGTTACTACATTTTGCCTCTGAAAGGGTGGTGTTGACAAGGACTTTAAAACAAAATACCACTTGTGTCTAGCTAAGCGGACATAGTTCTAAAAAATTAATTTACGGTTTACAAACACTTTGCCCAGCCACTTCCGGGTTCTTTTGGTGGCCCAAAAAAGAACTGCTTCTCAGCACTTCTTACAAATTGTGCTGAAACCAGCCAAAAGGTGCTGTTTGTGGGGTTCAAACACCGTTTTCCACAGATTATTGGACATTAGGACTTTTTCAAATTTCCACCAGATCATTGCATCAGGAAAAACTCAGGATTATGCATAAATGATGATATTTCATGGGTCACTGTCAATGTTATCGCATCTGCTCTATTAGAATCAATTGACCCGCAGCAGCAGATGGTGGATATTAACTTTTTTTTACGGAATAAATCAAGCAAACTCCTATTGCAAACGATTGTTATTCATTTCCAAAGTGCTGTTGCTGTGACAGATGTGAAGTCAAATATAATCTAACAATGATCTTATATGACCAAGACCACTATATAAGATGTAACAGGAGGAAACCGGACCTGTCTCCACCACCGGAGTGCATGGACTTACTGTTTATGAAAGGATAAATGAATAAAATGTCATACTGCTAAAATTATGTCTTTGCATACATTTTGAATGCTGTAGATAATATTGTTCTATCGAAAATGGCTGCTATTAAGTTTTGATATGGTATAGGATCATATTGAAGTAAAATATTATTTATTGTATGTGGGTTAATCATTTAAGCAGTTAAAGGTGCACTCAGTAATTTTAATACAATACACTCTGTCAAATTCTGCAAATATCTCCTCACAGTCTGCTAGCTGTCCGTTCTGTGGATGGGCTGAAAAAAAATCTAGCACTTGTACACAGCCCTGGCTCTGTGAATGGGACAAAAACAAAAGTGAATCAGACCAATCCACACAACACTTCTCCAGCCAGTCAGAATTGCATGCACAGGATGGGGGGTGCGGGCAGAGCAAGAGGGAAATTCATTAGAAGATCAACGTCAAATCTGGCTGATACAAATTTTCTAAACTCCAAGGAGGACAAATGGCTGAGAAACAGACCAAGAGAAATAGGTCAGACAAATATAAACTAAAAAAGGATTATGATAAGTCGAGGGCTAGGAGCCACATCAACATCAATGATGCTTTTCAGCAGTAGTGAGACCTCAGAGGGATAAAAGGCTTGAAGATGAATGCAAAAGTTGCTCTTTTTCTTTTCGATAGGTGGGTAGCATACATTTTTCTATGTTTTACAGAACCCATATATACAAAAAATTCAGCATAAAAAAAATTTGTGATGCTAGATTTTGTAGCAGGAGAGATGCGAGTGTCTGGATCTGGTGTGCGTAAAACCATCTGCAGTGGACGAATTTCCACAGGAGCACTGAAGTGAGGGGTGTGTTTTTTTTTGGCAGTTGAGTTCGAATATCAACAATGTTTCTCAGGAATCGCCGAGTACACCTTTAAGACACATATTGTATGTCTGATGGTAGTTTTAATTTCTAAGTACACAAATTCTGTAAAAAAAAAACTTTAGAAGTGTGTTAAATGTGTAAGGAAGTGTATTCAGCAACCTGTTACATGTCCGACATAATCACACAGGCTCATTGAACCAAGTTTAATCTTGTTTTGGCAATAATTCAGAAAAGAACCCACATAATGTCTTCACTGTAAACCATAGATATTCCTTAATAATAACTTATTAACATTAACAGAAATTATTACATTCCATAAAGCTTACAATGTTTTAAAAATTGCAGCGCTGCCAATTTCCACCATTGAAATCTGCTGCTCGAAAGAACCCGGAAGCGCGGTTTCTTGCAGTGTGACGTAAGAGTAATTTCATCTATTAGAAATGTCAAAATGACCAAATATCAGCTGATTGAGTGGTCTGGGCAAAATGTCGGCTTATCACAAGTTCTCACCAGGTCAGAGCCATTCTCGGCCTCAGGAGAGGGGCAGGAGTTGAGGCTGTCTCTGGGAGTGCTCTTTGGACTGGAACAGTTTGAGTCTCTTTGGCTGTCCGGAGAAGCTGGGTAGAACCGCCGATGGACCTGCACAGCCCAAACCATTAAACACAATTATCCCTTGTTGTGTTTGTTTGTGAAAACACCTTTTGTGTTCCCAGTCAAAAATTAGATTCTTAATATATGCAATATGAGAGATCTATTATCTCAAGATATTGCATTAGATCTGTTTGTCAACTTATTTTTTAGTAATTATGACAGTTTTGCACTTAAAAATAAATCATTTTTATTGAAAGGATGACACATTGAACTTAGCTTATACCAGGCTAGTAGTGGGCACTCCCTGCAAATAATAATAATAATAATAATAATGTAATAAATTAATAACCACTTGCTTGATCTAAAGAAAATAGATGTCATTTAGAAACTTTGAATCTGGACTTTACACTGCATATATCTGGTCCTATCAATTCTTAAATAATACTTTTTAATTTGCTGACAAATAAGAACTGTTTTATCCTCATAATTTGCTACTTTATTGTCATAACAATAATATTCAGAATTGGTAAAAACAAAGATGAGATAGAAATATGTGTTATATATCATTGGAAAGGTCTCAATTAGTAAAATGCACTGAGCAAATTTGTTTCAATCTGAAGCCAAACGTGAGTGAGTTTTAGTGTATAAAATTCCCACTGACACACATTTTTTGTCACATTTTCCCTTATTACTTCCTGAAACATACATATATACACACACACACACACACACACACACACACAATGACAAATTGCAATTTAAAGTATACTATCCCGATTCAAACGAGCCCAAACACAACATAAGAAGATCTTGAAATATTCCTCAAGAGTTTATATGGAAAGACGAAGGACAAAATGCAACTCAACACACATTTGTGTGTGTGCGCGTGTGTGTGCGCAGAGACACATCCACATTTGTGCTCATCTAAAGGATTAGGATGCTCCTGAACACTTAATATTTCTGTATTTTGTAGTCTAATCAATTAATTTGCTGGCTGGTCGCTTTAGACCAGGAACACCACATGAGTAACAAAGTGAAATAAAACCAATTACATTTTAGGAAAATGATCTAAAAAAGATTTGTAGTGTGTTCAGATGCCCTGTGTGAACAAAGTCATGGAATTTTATTCCATGGTGTTTAACACCGCTACTGGTGGAATTGCCGATACTCATGATAAGTGCCAGTGTTTAGCTGTTTAACCTTCAAGAATGAAAAGACTGCAGGTTGCACTCACAGATGCCACTGGGAAACCTTCAGGGCTGAAGTCTCCCTTAAAATGATCTTCATCAACCCAGCAGCCATCTTCACTGTTTCTGAGATATAGACCCTCCTAGAACAGATTTAATAGTCAGTAAATGTGAACATATAAATTAAACACATTTTGATCGGAATCCTATTTTCGAAACTAGCCTCTCCTAACTAGTGGTTTAATTACACTGATCAGCCAAACATTAAAACCACCTGAATAGTATCGTGTAGTTCCACCTCATGCCACCAAAACTCTGTATTCCAGAGACTCCACAACCTCTGAATGGGTCCTGTGGTATCTGGCACCAAGAAGTTAGCAGCAGATCCTTTAAATTCTTTAAGTTACAAGGTGGGGCCTCCATGGATCGGACTTGTTGGTCCAGCATATCCCGTAGTTGCTAAGATTGAGATCTGGGTAGGGTTGCACCAGCAGTGCGCAAGTTCTCATTTAAGTTTGGGTGTAAAGTTCACACTAAGGGCTTAAGTTACAAACTATCTAGTAGTTACTAAGTCAGAGCTTAATTTGGTTGCACCACCTGTTCTTAAGGCAAAACTTAACTAGCAGGTTGCAAGCTCTCCATAAAGTAATGCATAGTCGCATAATATGACGTTTACCCATATTTATCCAACAAGTAGCCTTGAAATTTGTACACAGAAGTGTTAAAAAGCCATCAGCTTCAATTTGATCTTTTTACAGTTGATGATCAAACCTTGTTTGCTCAGGTAACTGTCAGCTGTAATAAATTATATCCCCATTAATATACGATACATAATAAAAGTACAATAAATAGTATATTTGCCCTGTGTAAATAACAACATAAAGGAACTGTATCTAAAATAAGGGGTGATAAATAAATACTAATATAACAAGCTGGAAAAATTTATTCATTTTAATATCCTATATATATATATATATATATATATATATATATATATATATATATATATATATATATATATATTTAATGTGTTGAAACTTGACACCGGACGACGCATCCTGAAGAGCAGTTTAAAAGTATTTTTATCTCTCTCTCATAAATGTAAACGAGTGTAAATGCCAACATCATCATATATGTCGAATGAATTGATGCCTGTCAGCCAAAACATCGGCTCATTGATGTCATTAAAGGAGTCTGTTTTATTATTCCAACCATTACTCCTGGTCGGAGGCTAATGAAAATATTTAGATTATACGTAGGGTTATGTTCTACCTAAGTTTAATGGTGAAACACTCAAACATTTACTACGTAAATTGTGACTTAGTGCCCATTTACGCCAAAACTAGGCTAAGTTGTAACATACGGGCCCTGGGGAATTTGGAGGACACAGCCATCAGGGAATACCGTTGCCATGAATGGGTGTACGTGGTCTGCAACAATCTTTACGTAGGTGGTATGTGTCAAAGTAACCTCCACATGAATGCCAGGCCCAAGGTTTCCCAGCAGAACATTGCCCAGAGCATCACACTGCCTCTGCTGGCCTGCCTTCTTCCCATAGTGCATCCTGCTGTCATTTCTTCCCCAGGTAAATGATGCACATGCACCCGGCCAGGCACTTAATCTAAAAGAAATGTGATTCATCAGACCAGGCCTCCTTCTTGCATTGCTCCATGATCCAGTTCTGACACTCACATGCCCAGACGGGCTAGCCTTCACTCCCCACGCACATCAATGAGCCTTGGGCGCCCATGTCCCTGTCGCCGGTTCACCGGTTGTCCTTCCTTGGACCACTTTTGGTAGGTACTGCATACAGGGAAGACCTGCCATTTTTAAGATGCTCTGACCCAGTCGTCTAGCCATCACAATTTGTCCCTTGTAAAAGTCATCCTTATGCTTGCCCATGTGTCCTGCTTCCAACACATGAAATTCAAGAAGTGACAGTTCACTTTATGCCTAATATATCCCACCCTTGATGGGCGCCATAGTAACGAGATAATAAATGTTTTTCATTTCAACTGTCAGTGGTTTTAATGTTGTGGCTGATCATTGTATATAGGCAATGCCGTTTAATCAGATGATATTTGGTATATTTACATTGTTTGGACGATAAGTCTCACAAGCCAGACTTCTGATGGCATACAATCTGGTGAATATTGTTGCTTATTCCAGTAGTACTACCTACTGGTAAGTTTGATTCTCTGTTTTTATTATAAAATGAAATTCGCAGTGTGCACAGGCTTACTTGAGTACTATATGGTATGGCTTCAGTTTATATTTTAGCAGTTTCATCATGTGTGAACTACTTACTGTAAAAGGACGACTAAACAAAGACAAATAAGCTGCTATCCACTATATAAAACACACATTTTGTTTACCAATGTATTATTTAAGTTCTTTAAAATATTAGTAAAAAAGTAAAGCTTAAACATGAAGTGAAATAAATGGGTTTTTTTTTAAACCATCTTTCAAATACGTTATATCATATATACTCTATATCATAAGCATATACAGCAGACAAGCAAGTCTCTAGATATCTGCATCGACTATTGAAAAACCAATATTGTTCGACCACTACATCTGACATTGTGTTAAATTTGCTTTTGATGTGAATATCACTACAATGGTTCAGAAATATCATACGTGTGTAGCCCTGTTCAGCTGGCCCTGCTGATGTGGAATGTGCTTCTTGGCATCTTGGATAACCCGTAGTGGTTTGGGTGTCGGAACTTTGCCATGTTTATCCTTCGGTCCCTAAAGGCAAAACAAATAAGGACAGAATCTGAGTCTGCTAGTGAAACTCTGAATGACAGATCTTACTACTAACTGACTGACTTTTTTCTGTGGAACACCAAAGATGATGTTAGGCAGAATGACCTCAGTCACCCTTCATCTTCAATGTAAGTAAACAAGATTTAATCAAAGTGAATGGTGACGGAGACTAATGAACTGCCTAACCTTTCCTGTTGTGTTTCACAAAAGAAACAAACTCATACAGGTTTAGAACAACATGAAAGTGGAGTAAATGATGACAGAATTTAAATTTTTGGATGAACTATCCCTTTACGACTACCTTCTCGCTTATCAGCCATACTAGAGCAGTAAATCTCCTCACAACAGGAAAAGCCTCATTCTTATCAACTTGAGTCATATTTCCAACAATACAGCTCTACAAATCAACACTTTACTGACAGAGTGACTTCATGAAATTAGAAGTTCTGCATGTGTTCACTTTAAACAACAAGGAGACCAATGGTAGTTTTGACTTAAACCCAAGTTCTGGACATCTAGATTCTGACCTGTATGTCCTGTTGCTCCGTAGACACCATCCTACTGTTGTCCATTCTTTGGTTGTGAGGAGCACTGTTCTCTTCCTATAAAGACATATGCAAGGTTGGGTTAACAAGTGACAGGGAGGAGCAAATTATACATTTACTGTAATTTAATTGGAGGAAAGATATGAGGAAGTAAAATTAAAACAAATAAACAAATGGAGAATGATCCCAACACAGGAATGCAAACTCATGAGAGGTGACAAAGGTGAGAAAATCAAAGCAGGCATTCCAGATGTATATTTTCTAGTGCTTAAGTCGATTAAAATGCATTTATTTCCATCTTAGGAAAGAAAACAAAAAGGTTACAATAAAATGCTTTATTAAAATTTTCCAAACAAAGTCTTCTGAAGTATAAAGACAGAAATGCACTAAAATACCACTAATAAAAGTAACATTAAACTTTATCCAAAGTCTGATTGGGAGGTTGACTAATTGTAGATCTAGTCCACACATAGGTTACATTTTCATTGCAATGAGCATTAAATGTCATAAACTCAAATCCTCTGCGATATTAATATGCGTGTAGACTGACCGCTTTCCTACAGCAATCGTTAAGCAGCATTCATGATTCACACCAACACAGCTTTGAACTCCACATGAAGAGCGCTGGCTGACAAAAACGTAACGTTTTTGTGATACTTGATGTGCTTCTGTGGTAATTAAAATGCACCTTATATAGGCTGAAAAATATCCATCTGGGCTTGTTTTGTACCTCAAATAGCATTAAGAGTTCCTTTCTCCATTTAACGTGGAAGCGCTGTTGTGTGTGGGTGCAGAGATTCTTTATTTATGGAAATAAGAACCTCCATGCCTCTATCACAGAAAAGTGTGTAACGGTCAACTAGCCTGTAAGGACAGTACCAACATAGAATGTCTATGGGACTGACGCATTATGCCATTTTATGCCAAGTTTGTAGACTCCAGAATTAGCTTCAGAAAAGGTGACTTTAGCTGAAAGTTGAGTAGTTTGCATTCCTGAAAACATTAAATGTGAGAACAAAATTGTTAAATGAAGGTATAAGATACCCATGGTACAAGAGGAGAAGAGGTGCACTCTGCTGCATTGTAAGAGTTGGAGGATGTAACAAAAGCGTCCCCGGGTGACCCGAAGCCTGCGTCTACCTCAGAAAGTGGGATCTGGGGCGACCCGGGAGGTCGGCCTAATACTGTGAGGGCCACATAGGAGCCAGCTGCAAAGAACAAATGAGTCAAGGTCAGTGGGGGGGGGGGTTTACATATACCAAGCCTTACACTTTTTTAATTACATATATAATTAAAATAAGAGTATGACCTAAAATGTATAACCTAGTCCATCAAAGTGAATGTATGAACAGATTGTCTCTAACAAAGCAAATATTTGACTCACATTTGATTAATTTCACCACTTCAACATGGTTTGAATGAGTCACCAAGGTCCCATTCACCTAAAGCAGGGGAGCAAAACTTTAAACATTTAAAATGTAATAAACTCCATGATAATAACAATGTATATACACTATACAACTCTGCACCTGATGCTGCTACAATACAGACAGGTAAACCCAAACAAGCAGCAAGTTCCTCTTCTAAGCTGACGCAAACATTATTGTGACCAGCAGGTGGCAGGACTAGACAGATGCAGAAATGCAGAGGTGAAGAGAAAAAAACTCCATACAGTAACTCACTCACCTTAATGATCCTGTCCCCAGTCTGAACGCCTGCACGCATTGCAGCGCCATCTATGGAAAAAGATGGGAGAGGATGCTAAAGAATGTGTGCAGAATCTCAGAAAGTGTGCAATGAATACAATGAAAGTACCATTTAGTATGTGGACTTGTAGTGTTATTGAACAAAACCCGCAGAAAGATCAATCTAATTTTATGAGCGAACACTGTGAGGGCATCTCTAAAAGTTTCACCTTGAAAGCACACTTTTAATGGGATAAAGTTCAGCCGAGATGTTCACATACCAATTATTATAATTTATTGAATTATAAGAATAACACAAATATCTACTTGAAGCCTGAGCCTATGAGCTTCATGTCCAGGAAAGACATTTGTATATTTTCTAAAAAGAATAGAGTAGTCAAGTGCTGTGCAACATTTCACAGGGGGGAACAATATATCTATTGTTGAAGGACACACAAAGTATTTTGTATATGCAGCCTCTATATCCTCTATGTTGTGTTCACTCAGTCATCTAATTGGTCCTGGACAGAGCACATCAGCTCTATTTCTGACCTCCAATGAAATCACATCAGCCCAGGGAGGGAAGAGTTCCTGACAGATGCCCACAGGAATTGGGAGTGTGTGTGGATTATCTGGTGGGGGGCAGAGCAACAAAGACAGACAGCCCTCTTACCCTGTTTGACAAGCTGCACAAAAACAGGGTTGTCCCCACTGACGGTCAGCCCAAAGCCACTCTCATCTTTCGGAATGATTACACATCTCTGAACCAGCCCTGAAGGAAGAGAAAGAATGAGAAAGAGGGGGTGAGTGTGATTATTAGGAGAGAGCTATGACACAAATTTTTACTGGATTGTCAATGCCTTTTGATCCACTTTAACCAGGAAAGGCCTATTAAAGCAGACTACAAAAGCAATGACTTCAACACCTTTTCGAAGTAAAGTGTGAGTAAGAGCAACAAAAAAATCAGCCAAGTTGTGAAATGAATACATCAATCTTAAATTCTGATTAAAATCGATCTGTGGAGGTGTGGGTCATCAGTCATCTTATGCCACATCTAATAGTGTAAGATGAGAGATGGGCTTGATTTTCAAAATAGCTCATCCAATTAGATCTAAGAACAAGAAAGCTGCAGTTCTCTGACTACAGCCAGATCAAATGGTCACACAGTTTTACTACGGCTTCAAGGCACTACAAGGCCTAATGCATAATTCAAATTTTTTGTCCTGTCGACTTACACGAAGACATCCAAATTGGAGGCCAAAAAAAAAACCTTATATCATAAGTAATGTTTCCTCTAAGCTGATCGTGCAAGCATGTGCTCTTCTGATGTTTTTCCTAAACAGACAAAGAAAAAGACTTTGAAAAAAAAAAACTCAGATGGGAGACTTAAGTTTGTGAGGAAATTTCATGATTTAGAATGATCAGTGTTTTTAATGCTTTTGGAAAAACAAGACAAGAAAAATGATGGCAATATATGACCTCTAAGAGTATTGATTATGTATTACATGCATTATTATTTTCTAATAATTTATTTTATGAACAATATATTATACAAAGTTTGGTATTACATACATACATACATACATACATACACACACACGCACACACAGCAGTTATTTCCGGTCCTCGAATCTGTTTGGACGAGAGACATACCATGAGCAATGACGGTCTGACACCATCAGCACTCCGACACTTCACTGTGTGTATCATAGCCTGTGTTCGTGCTGCTCTAAACTAAAGTGTAAGAGCAGTGCAGATGTGTTAAGAGCTACTATTCTATTTTTATACATGTATTTCTTTTAACATTATGTATGTAAGCCAGCAGCAAAAGATCATTATTATGTGTAATATGAGCCAGTTAGGTGACGTGAAGTGAATCCGTGTCAGCCAGTGTTTACATACAGCACTCTGTGATCGCTTGTATTACTATTACACTACTAAAGCCAAGAAATAGCTTTAAACAACTTTAAAAGAACAATTTCTCACAGCTGAGAGACACAACAGGCTGATTAATTACACAGAAGGCGCTTACCTCTTATCGGAATTTACACATTGGAGTGGACACACTGTTTAAAATGGCGGAGGACATTGTTTCTATATTGATCGACTCTTGTGCACCAGCTACCACGAAATATGGAGAAATACCCCCGCTTGGATGCTATTTTCCATTGAGAAAGCTGATCTTCAGAAAGCTGTCAGCATCTCTGCTTGATTGTGGCAAGAGATGATCACACACTCTCTCTCTCACTCTCATACACACACACCCATCCTCGTGCCTGTGGCCAAATCACAGCAGTGCTGATGTAGGGCCATATCGCACTCTTGCTCGTGAGATATTGCTTAAATATCGGTCTTGGCAGCAATTATCTTTTAGACAATTAGCATCTGATAGCAGGTGTATTTTAAGGTCTACCTTAAAACTCAGTGCCTCTTTGCTTGACACCATGGGAAAATCAAAAGAAATCAGCCAAGACCAGGGAAAACCCCACAAGTCTGGTTTATCCTTGGGAGCAATTACCAAATGCCCAAAGGTATAAACAATAGTACGCAAGTATAAACACCATCGGACCACACAGCCATCATACCGCTCGGGAAGGAGACATTCAGTCTCCTAGAAATGAAAGGTTTGGTGCGAAAAGTGCAAATCAATCCCAGAACAACAGCAAGTATCTATATCCACAGTAAAACTAGTACTATATTGACATAACCTGAAAGTAAATTTTGACCCCC
Organism: Moxostoma hubbsi; assembly: GCA_032164185.1. Lineage (NCBI taxonomy): Eukaryota > Metazoa > Chordata > Actinopteri > Cypriniformes > Catostomidae > Moxostoma > Moxostoma hubbsi. The sequence goes on along the minus strand of JAVLUX010000029.1, from coordinate 22,139,243 downwards.
CCATTTGTTCAGGGACACATTATTCCTTTTCTGGATCATCATGTGAGAATGAATGATGACAGAATTTTCAATCTTAGATGAACTATTCCTTTAAGAATATTTTCTTACATTATCATAATATGCACAACCCAAAACAATCAACTCAACTGGTAAACAAAGTAAAAATAATTCTGATAACACCTCAAAGTGCTGGGCGACAGAGAGAAACCTCTACATAAGGATATGTGTAGCAATGATTGCTGAAGGCACAGCTACAGAATAATCAGAGAGCACATCAGGAGGAAAATAAAGCCAGAAAAACAGCAACAGTACAAGCATCTTACCACAAGATTCAGAACTCCCGTCAGCCACTACAAAAACATTCTTCTGCACCAGCACATCTGAGCAACACAACATCATGATACAACACAGGACACACACATGTATTACAGAGAGAGAGGCGACTCAAATGGGGAAAAAAAAAAAAAAGCAGCAATGGCTCACCTGAAAACAAAAACTTGCTAAGGTTGTCAAATAAAATTTTGAAATTTGAATATTTGTCAAATTTAAGATAGAAATGCACATGTGCATTCAAATTATGGATGTGTGCCAAGCAGCACTGACGATTGCTTACAGGCCATTCAGACCAATACGCAGCATAACGAATAAAACAGAATGCGGGTGTCTCTAAGCTCATTTTAAAGATTGAATTTCCTATTAAATTGACACAACATCTAAAAAACACAGTGCAGATGCATGCGATGCAATTGTCTAACGTATACATTCAGAGTAAATGGCCCCTTGATTGGAGGTATTTGGCAGTTGTGTCTTGGTCATTGTGTCTCTGTGGTTCTACTTCCCTCCTGCTGTGAAGTCCTTCACACTGGTGCCGAAATCTGGGAAAAAACAAGTTGAAAGAAGTATGCCCCATGCAGTCCTCCCCGTTGGCAGAGATCCTCAGTCCCTTGCCGGCCTACACCAGTCCCACCAACAATCCCTGCTTGAGCTCCGGCAAAATCAAGATCGCCAGTTCTTCAAGATCCTTCGGGCTCAATCAGAGGACCCGCATTCGATCCGGAGCCTCCTCAGCCAGGACAAAGCCCCGGCCGCAACCCTGGACAACTACAGCCCCCTGCCCACGCTCTAGAAGATGCTTTCCAGAAGATTTCCTCTTGCTCTTTGAATGCACCACTGAGATCTGGGGCTGGCCGTGTGACCAATGGGCGGCCAGGCTCCTCCTGTTGTTGGCCGGACCCTCTCATCCTCCGGGGTTTTTCCATCGGAGCAGTCGTGAAACGAAACCCTCAAGCACACCTTCGACCAAGTGAGAGTGATCGATGGTAAACAACTCCGGCTGAATGACGCACTTTCATATCGCAATTACAAATGAGTGGTTGTATAGGGTGACACAGGATTGCTCACACAAAGACAACCCAGCTCTATAAAAACACTGAACCAACTAATAGCCTGTTTTTATTGGCTCAAAAGGTGCTGTGTGGCATGCCGCGAATGTCAGCTGGTGAATCCACCGGGCACCCCAAAAGTGCCATCGTGCCCCCTTCCGCTGATCATGGACCCCTTCAAGAGAATTGCCGCGGACCTTGTCAGGCCATTAGAGTGGTCAGCATGCGCACATTGCTTTGCATCGGTCCTAGTGGACTATGCAACACAATTTCCAGGAGTAGTGCCTCTACGCAGCATCTCAGCATATAGTGTTGCAGAGGCACTCTTCAAAATAATCCCGTTATTCATGGTACGAGAGGTCACGCAAGCCTCCGCGGGGATTTCCCCATTCAAGCTGTTGTATGGGCGGCACCCACGCAGCGTGCTTGATGTCATATGCAAAGCTTGGGACAAAGGACTTTCAACCAGTAAGAATGAAATTCAATACGTTCTTGATCTTAGAGCAAAACTCCACACCTTGGAGCAACTAACAAGGGAGAAGAATGACAGAGCCGACTCAATAACAGGGGACATCGGGAGATAAGGTACTTGTATTACTCTCTACATCAGGCTCCAAATTACTCGCCAAGTGGCAAGGACCCTTTGAGGTCACACGATGAGTACGGGATCTCGATTATGAGGTAAAGTGAACCGATAGAGGGGGCGCACGTCAAATATATCACCACAACCTCCTGAAATTATGGGAGGCGGTCCCTGTGACTTTAGTTACAGTAGTTCTGGAGAGGGTGGAGCTCGGGCCGGAGGTGAATACAAAGCCCAATCATATCACCCTGTTCACTTGCAAAGACCACCTCTCATCGTATCAAGTCGCAGAGGTTGCCAAGTTGCAACAGGAGATGCAGACACGTTTTCCCATCTACTGGGTCGTACAAACCTCAACCAGCACCACATCGAGACAGGGCACAAAAAGGTAGACAGTCCGAATGGCTCCTCGGCCTGAGTCGGGCGGTGGGGATATGTGGCAGCGGGAACGTGGTCGAGCATCCATCCAGAGAAAGAGGTAAGGGCACTTACATCTGAGCTACATTATGTCTAACACCCGTCTCTAATTCCAGTGAGCATGGGGAGAGCCACCAGTAGAGAGAGAGAGAGAGAGAGAGAGAGAGAGAGAGAGAGAGAGAGAGAGAGAGAGAGAGAGAGAGAGAGAGAGAGAGAGAGAGAGAGAGAGAGAGAGAGAGAGAGAGAGAGAGAGAGAGAGAGAGAGAGAGAGAGAGAGTGTGTCTGGGAACAAGAGTCCTGCCATGAAGCAAGTATAGTTGTGAAACTGAAGTCTAACCATGAAGCTGATGAGTAATTGTGAAGTTGATTTATTGTGAAACTGTAAGCCCGGAAAGCCTCCAATTAAAAGCCGTACCTGTGTGTGGAGAAAACCAGTTCCCTGTGTCCTCCTTTCCTGCTGCTGTGAAGTCCTTTACAGTCTCTCTTTATAAGCATGTATGGACATAAAACTGTAATTACGAAAAAACAAAGGGTATCGCCGGTATAATGATGCTTGAGAATGTTGGTAGTACTATGGCGACAGTATAGGCTACTGTGCAACACTAATTTTATGGATGCAACAACGATCCTTTTGATAACCAATCAATCTTCCATTATTTCTTGGATTAATAAGATACAAAAATACATTTTATTTCCCGTATTTAATTAAAATAAGTTTTTTAACAGAAATGATAAAGGACTTTAGAATCTGGTTCGATTTACATTACTGAATTCATGATTGTGATACTGAGCACATGGACAGCTTGGGTCATGTTTTCCCACTTCAGCTTGTCTTCATTGTTTTTCAAATGAGTTTCATCAAGCAACACATTTTCCAGTGGGCTGTAAATGTGTTGTTCCAATCTCATCTGACGATCACTTCTGTGGACCACAAAAAGAGATTTTAGGCAGAATGACAACCTCAGTCATATTTCACTTTAATTATATGGGGGGAAAAATGCAATGAGAGGGAATGGTGACTGATCCTCACATTCTGCCTAATATCTCCTTTTGTGTTGCATATAAGAAATAAAGCGATTCGAAATGGAAAATGACATGATTACAGAATTTTTATTTTTGGGTTAACGGTTTCTTGAAGACTGATATGTTATCAAGCAAAAGAGCCACACTTCTCAGACACTCCTAGAATTGAGAGTACACTGCACACCACACTGTGGTAAGGAATGCTTAATCATGTGTGAGAGGAGTCAAACCCAACGCTAGAAGAATATCAGAAATAAACATGCACGAAACATCCTCTGGAAGAAGAAAAAAAAAACAACAAAAAAAACAAAACAAAAAAAAAAACATACCTGTTAGGAAGAAAAATAAAATAAAAAGGGGTGCAACTCAGTAATTTTTCCCTCACTAAAAAGTTAAACAAAGAAATTAATAAACTTTTAAAATATGTTTAAAACTATACGCATGAGATGAAGATTCCAGTCATATAAGTACCCTAATTAAAGGTGTATTATCTTACATGTGGAAAGACATGTTAAAATTGCATGATCAGCCAAATGCTAAAACAAATTTTCAGTAACTCGCTATTATTGGACACTTTCACTACATTTACACTTCTTGGTGTCAATAGAAGTCCCACAACGACTGCCATATCGACCAGTGAACGCAAGCAAAGACTTACTGAGTACACCTTACAGTAAGCAAACTTGGAATCTGCTTTAGAGAACAGAATAGCTCAGAATTCCTTAGAAAGACTCCTGATGAAATTCTGTCATGTATTCATACAAACAGCCAGTGACCAGCCATGTAAACTGGTCTTTCAATCAAACAGGAAAAAGCTCCCCGTCCAAACAATGAATCATATTCGAATCAATATGATTATCACATTGTTTTTTACCATAAACATCACATCAATGGTTGTGCTTCATGCTGCTTTTCCTTCTCTACTCTCACCAACAGTGGAGAGGAAAAACAGAGACCGATCTCAAAAGAAAAACACATTGACAAAGTCTTTCAACTGCCAAACCGGGGACCAGGAACAAGTGCATCGTTTATGGTCAAAAGAATGAATCAAGCGGCTGTTTAAGCCATTCCACTGCAGTTAGTGGACAGGCACAGCCTTCCATCTGTGCTGTGTGTGGAGGAAACTCTTTCCATCTCAGAGACTTGAAAGACCATTTAAGAAGAACAGTGTGCTTCAGTCCACACACACACACACTTTAGTTCAACAGAAAAACGTGAGTGTAGAAGACAACATAAAAAAGCGGAGTGTGTTAATATGGCTTATGTCATTTACCTGTGGGGTCAAATTCATGTGTTGGAGTTCCGGGCAGCTTATCACTTTCGGGCCTGTTGTCAGGTGGATGGTCATGGCTGAGAATGCTACTGGTTCTAGAAACACGGATGAGAAATCAATGATAAATTTACATCATGCAATGAGCACATAGCATAAAATACATAATCTGTAAAAATTCAGATTAGAGATGGATCTGAATATCGGCCAGGGTAATTTTGTTTTATAACTGGTTTAACAGAAATAGTAGTTCCCCACTTGTGTCAGTTTGAAAATGTACCATCTTCCATTAGCCTTGTCAATCGATAATTAACCTTTTCTATTTAACATTTTCTGGGAATATATATATATATATATATATAAAAAAGGAATGTTCCAGGTTAAGCCAAAACAATTTACAGTAACATTTACTATGGAAGTCTGTGGGACAGAGCATCTTGGAGGGTTTAAAATCAGAAATGTGATGCTTGTGTTTTTGTTAAAGCACATATAAAATGTTTCGCACAAACATTTGTGCTTTTAGAGCAGGAATGGGAAAATACATTGAATTTTAAAATATTGTGAACCTAAATAAATTATAGTGAACCACACCGAGGCAAAACTCAATAATTTCGAAATTTGCAACATTGATTTCTTTCCATGTGATAAACTGAATTATCCATCAAACATCAAAATCTCTGTCACTTTTTTCTTCAGTGTTTACAGGGTTGAAAAAAGATGCCTTCAAAAAAAAATAAATCACCTAATCACCTTTGGCGAAAAGTGCTTGAGCTTAAAACAGAATTTTTTTCCCATGTTATGTGTCTATCAAAGATGATCTACGCACTCCACTTTCATTAAATAATGTGTCTTTTAACATCCGATCTGTTCTTTACAGTCAATTGTTGATCAAAAAGTAACCGACAGACTCCTCTCTCATTAATATTAGCTGAACCGGAACACTGTGAGAAACAGTACCATTTTAGTGTTTTTTTTTATACAAATGAAGAAAAAAACTTAATGTATATACTTGTTAATTGCACACATTATTTCAAACAGTGGCAGCTCATATCACTGTTATATATACAATTTCACAATATATTATTAGTTAATTGAATGAAGTAAAAAGTTACAATGTGATTACAATAATGATTACAAATTATATCTACAAAATATATACAGTGGCAAGAAAAAGTATGTGAACCCTTTGGAAGTAGCTGGTTTTCTGCATTAATCATAAAATGTGATTTCATTTTCAAAGTCACAAGTATAGTCAAACACAATGTGCTTAAGCTAACAACACAAAAACAATTATAATATTTCAAGTCTTTATTGAACACATCCCATGAAACATTCACAGTGCTGTGGACAAAGTAAACTCTTGGATTTAATAAGTGCTCAAACCAATTTGGCAGCAATAACCTAAACCAAGCATTTGAGTGCTTTTTATAAGTCAAAGTAGCTCTAACCCACACCTCCAGTCTCATTTCAATAATTGGGCTTGCAAACTCCTGACTCAAATTTTTTTTTGACATCATTCAATATGTACAAGCACAATACAATAATTTGTGTTATTTCTTCAAACAGATTGTGTTTGTTCATTATTGTAACTTAGATGATCAAACCAGATTTTAAGAAAAAAATTATACATACATGCAGGTAATTCCAGGGTTTAAACACTTTCTTGAGCTCTGAAGTTCTCTTCAGTTCTATTGCTGGTCCCCATCATTATTGAATACTTGTTTTATGTTTTAGGTTTACAGTGTTATTTAACATAGACATGCTATTGTAGTAATTGAGGCTGGACAATATAGTATAAAAATAATAGTCTTCTATTAAACTCGTATCACCCAAATCATGAGTTTAACCTCTTAAAATAGTATAATTTATTCATTAATTGTAGATAAAACACTTGAAAAATCCTATTAAGATATACTGGTAGTGGCCGAGGAGAATCCCCTGTGCTCTATTTAAAAGTGCTTTGAGTGTAGAGTCAGAAAATAAATTTAAGTGTAAAATTCATTAAACTATGTAAATAAGAGTGTAGTTTATCTTAAGGCAAGTAATAGTTTTGTTTAAAATGTTTAATCGAATAAAATAATATCAACATGAAAATAGCACAATATGACTCTGGCTCCAGTCACACATAGGTGATGTCCAGGTAAGCTCAAATTGGGAGATTCAGTGCCAGAACACGACTGCCGTAATGTATTCTTCCACAAATTGCTTGCAATTTTAAGTTTCAAACACAGATGTCGGTAATGCGCATTATATCGAATTGAGATTATATGGAATTGTGAACCTCATGTCAGACATCGAACTGAAACATGAGAATCATATTGTCCCATCTCTATTAAGCAGTTAAGCTGTCTAAATCTTGCTTGGGTGGATGAACTTTTGGTTAGCCAATATATTATGTGATTCCTTTATTTTTTTTTACTAGCATTACATAGCCATGCCAGGAGTTTAAAGATTTCATAGACTAGGTTAGAATGCTATTATATTGCACTAGTCTCATGTTAACACAAATAAGGTTTAATCGTCTTAATTGTTTTAAATGTCCTTTAGTCTTCCATTTAATTGCATTACTGTGAACATGTTCTTTGCTTATTTTCACAAGGACGAGTCAAAATGATTTTCTGGCAATTCACATCATGTCATGGATGCTATCCATAGAGCTTAACTTATATTGATCCCCTCGTACTAGTATGTACAGTTGAAGTCAGAAGTTTACGTACACATTAGCCAAATACATTTAAACTCAGTTTTTCACAAGTCCTGAAATTTAATCGTAGAAAACATTGCCTGCCTTAGGTCAGTTAGGATCACTACTTTATTTTATGAATGTGAAATGTCAGAATAATAGTAGAGAGAATTATTGATTTCAGCTTTTCTTTCTTTCTTCACATTCCCAGTGTTTTGGGAGTTTACATACACTTTTTGTTAGTATTTGGAAGCATTGCCTTTGAACTGTTTAACTTGGGTCAAACTTTTTGGGTAGCCTTCCACAAGCTTCTCAAAATAAGTTGCTGGAATTTTGTTAGTATTTTAGTATATTAAAAGTATTTCGGTGCTATTGGCTTGTGGTGGGATGTACGCAGATGTGATAATGACCGCTGTGAATTCCCTCAGTAGCCAGAATGGTCGACACAGAAGCATGAGAAATTCCAGATAAGGAGAGCAGAAAGACTTGATAGAATGTACAATACTCTGATTTGTTGATCATAAAACATACTCCACCACCTCTGCTTTTACCTGAGAGGTCTTTCAATCTACCCGCTCGGTGCATGGAGAACCCCGTGGGATTGATGGCCGAGTCTGGAATATCTGCAGACATCCAAGTTTCTGTAAGGCAGATAATGCAGCAGTCCCTCGTCTCTCGTTGTAAAGAGATCCACACTCTTAGCTCTTGGACTTGTGTCCAGATACTGAACATTTGCCAAAAAAATACTAGGTAGCGGGGGTTGATTTGCACAATGTCTTATTCTGATGAAAACCGGCTCTCCTTCCCCTTTTTTGGCTGTGTTTTCGTGGCCGGGCTGCCCAGACAAAGGGCTCCACTATCGAGTTTGTAAACAGCAGGTCAGCATTGAGGCATTTAAATTCCAGTTTTCTGTGTGCTATTGCAGACCCAATGTCCAAAAATATTTGTCTATCGAAGACAATTCGGCAGACAACATCCAAGACAAAAAAACCATAGGAATTGTAGACAAAACAAAAAAACAAAACATTGGGTTGGAGCTCGCAACGCATTAGCCATACATACATAATCTTGAGCAACATCTATAAACAATTTTTGGAAAAATTCATGTTGTGCACAAAGTAGCTGTCCTAAATGACTTGCCAAAACTATAGTTTGCTAATATGAAATCTGTGGAGTGGTTAAAAAAAATGAGTTTTAATGGCTTCAACTGAAGTGTATGTAAACTTCTGACTTCAACTGTATATGTCTACCTTGCTCTCTAGATATCAGCATTGGCCATTGAAAAACCTATAATGATCTTCCACTGATTAAGATTAAGCATTAAGATCAGCTTTAAGTGCATTGATTGATGCCAGTTGAGTAGTGTTGTGTTGTAACCTCTTGCTGCGTTTGCAGTCACTACTTGCTTTGTCAACTTCCTGCTAGGACAACAGATGAGCCAAAATGCTCTTATTTTGCCCTATCCATTACAGACATTAATTAAAAGACACTTATACGTTCTAGAATGGACTGCTGGTTCTTTATCAGATGAAAGGCCACTGAGCAAGTGGAAAAGCCTGTGTGTACCGTTACCAGTAGTAACCAATTCTAATGAGGCTTTTCCAACGCACGGTACAACTGGACTCTGCTCGCTATTTTGGGGTTTCCCACTTTGGATTAGTACCTGGTACCTGATATTTTGAGTACCACCTGAGTCGAGGTTCCAAGCAAGCCGAGCAGATACTAAATGTGACGTCAAAATCCTGCAGATCACTGATCGGTCAGTTTCATTTCATCTAACATTTCATCTAACAGCCTGCTGCCATTTCCCTCACCTGAGTTCATGTTCCGCATATAGACCCCTTCTCTCTGGAGGATGTATGAAGTCTGTAGCTTAAACATACCTTGAAGAAAAAATTGCCTTACCTATTAGCTTTTTTTGGGAAACCAATAGTGAGCAAGAGAAGGGGTTGTAACAAATATTTTACACAACGTATGTACATGTAAAGCTTATGGTTAACTGAAATAAAAAAGGCTGCCATTTTCATACTGTATAAAAGTCAGCAAAACTGACCTTATATTGTTATATATTATTGACATGACGACGTAACGCTGTAAACCCTAAAAATTACCATAAAAAAGACAAATTTAAACAACTTTACAGTTAAAAAATACACAAGATTAACAGAAGAATTAATGTAAATGTTTTTTTTATATAAAAGTATGAGCATCACATTTGTATGTGAAAAAGTATGAGAAACACTAAAATCATTTTCTCTATTCACTTACATTGTACGTGCCTCACTGTAACCTTGATTCTTACCTTTTTTTAAGAAAAGGTGGAAAAAAAAATCTAAATGCATTATTGTGGTAATCAACATTATGACACACATGCAGCTGGTTGGTCTTAAGCACACCTTTCTCTAACTAAGCCCAGTGACTAGTTTCCAGGCTTCACGCAATATAGTATAATGTACATTTTATTTTTATATTTCGTATTATCATTTTAAATCACATTTTAGCTTTTTAAAAATGCACAAATTTCACATTCTATAATTCTTTTTATGAATTTTATTGCGACTGTGTACAAAAACTTCCACAAAACACAGCTCCGTGTGTTTGGATGGGAGGCGTGTTTGGAGCATGGGATGAATGTAATTGAATTTACTTTGACAGTGGCTCAAGCGAAATGTCATGCCACAAAAGCGGATTCAGGCTGTGGAAGTGTGGTGTGTCTCAGAACACAAAATCTTGTTAATGCTTAACTAACTTTTTAACTAACTAACTAGGCTGGAAGATTATGTGGCGCAAAACATCACTGGTGGTAAACTAGATAAATCTAATGAGAGAACAGCTGTCAATCAACTGACTTTTTCCAATTAAAATTAAATTAATAGTGTTAACCTTGAATTCTGGTATTGGCAAAACAGAATGCAATCTTTATCTCCCTCTCCACAGCAGGTATAATTTCCATATTTACCGTAGATTTGAATGTACCTGTCAAATGAAAATCTAAATTATATTTTGAATTAAAAAGTTTACATGAAAGTATATGAAATATAAAATGTACAGTCAGAAAAACCTGACAGGGTGCTCAGGACACTGACACAAAGTAAAGTGCTTTTGTATTACCCTGAAGGTTTTTTGTTTTTTTTTGCAATGACCAGCTGACTGTACATTATCAGGCTACTTATAAACGTAATAAATAAATTAAAGTGGCTGTAAAAAGTAGAGATGCACCGATTGCAATTTTCTTGGCTGATTCCGATATCCGATTTCTTTTCCAAGTGTGACCTGCTGATATCGACTTTTTTCCGATTTTATTTCTAAGAACTATTGACCGCATATACAAACAAAATCTACCTTTCTTCAATGCAAAATTTAATTTTCATAATAAAATAAATTATTAAACATTACAATTTCCCCCAAACAAAGTCACAAGATCTTCTCTGACTTCTGATATATAAAGTGCTCTTTGACTGTAAAGAGGTAGAAATAACAATGAACTGCAAATGAGTTGCTTTATATAACAAAACAGATGTCATTTTCCACTATTTTTATAAATGGACCTTTCTCTATTTTTTACTCGTCTAACAAAACAATTCCAAATATTACAAGCCTATGAACAAAACTGAAGTGTCCAATACGCTCAACATTGACATTAAGCTTACGTTAGATACCAAATATCAGAGGTAAAACTGATTGATGCTTCGGAATCGGCTTGTCGTCACTCACCTCAGTTTTTCCCGAGAGTCTCCCGTATTTCACACCCATCTCCCACCCCCCTCCCGTTTTGTTATTTCTCCCGGGAAACTCACGTAATTTGTATGGCCCAAACCACGTTATATGAATAATCACATCAATATATTATTCCAAGGTTGTCCAGTTGCCAGATCTTGTATGAAACGCATCCAACTCACACAATCGACACACCATACACATTTCTAATAATTTGTGACCTCAACCTGGCAACCAAAACCCATTTGCGCTGTTGAAATCTGCGCAGGCAGTAGACGCGAGAAGTTCTATGGAGAACGGCTGGTCATCCAGGGCCATGAATTCCATAATTTTCCTCGTAATTCCTTTGGTCTTTTCGCTTCTCATACCAAGGAAAGATACGAGAGGCTGCTGACTTCTGGCTGGCTCTGAGCTCTGGCTAGCTTTAGCCGCTTAACTTTTTTAAAAGCGGTATTTTCAGCTGGGTGAGGGTGTTTTAAGTGTCTAATTAGGTTTGTTGTTCCGAACGTTATCGTGGTGGTTCCCCCACGGTTTACTTTAGCCTTACAAATATTACAAAAAGCGAACTTTATGTATGTTTCACTCACAGTGAAGATCTTCCACGCCAATGTCATGTTTCCATGCGGCTGTGACGTTATTTCCTGTGCTGCTGGCAACAAAACGGACTGGCTCATAATCGGAAAGACGTGAGACTGACCGGCCGGTTACCGGTCTGGGCTGAGCATGCGGAAAACCGGCTGATTCCGGTCCCTGGCCGGTCGATCGGTGCATCTCTAGTAAAAAGATCCATGGTCTGCTCAGCTAAAAACCACATGCTAAAGAGAACTCTTAGAACAGTAAATCCAAAAAAAAAAAACGGCTAATAAATGTACCTTTTACATTTGTTGTTCTCTCCCCAATAAATCTGATGGTACAAGCAGGAATACATGGGCTTATAAACACATATCTTAGAGTAATGGAATTGCATGAAAATTTTAATACTGGAACTTTTTTCATTTGTCAATGTTGTGAATGCATCATTGGTATCGCATACACGGAATCAGGCCAGTTTGATGGATGGCATTACAGTATATATTGTTTATATGGCGGTATATCTGCAGTGGGCTAAAAACCTGGCTTCATTGATTATATTGGGAGTGATTTAGTTGACACGCCATGCTGTTCGAGTCCGTTGTATTAGAAAAGGTGTAACTGTACATTGTTTATGGTTGCCAAGAAAGTAACCGCATTAATGGGGGTGTAACGATACATTAAGCTCCTGATTCGGTACGACTTTAAATCTTTTGAAAAAAGAATACTGAAATTAAAATGCATTTATTTCCTGATATAATTTCATATGTGTACATTTTGCAATCAAATTTGCAGTAACAGGAATATTAAGTAATGACAGCTTGACCCTAATATAAATGCCAGACATAAATTAACTTGATATGTAAAAATAAACAATCATCAAACAGTTTCTTTTGGATAAATGAACTAACACTAGTCAAAGTTCACATTTCCTTCTCTGTAAATTACAAATAGAATTGGGCTGTCACCGAAAACTAAACTAGCTTTAATATGGAATATAGAAATTTGCATCCTTAACTTCTTAATAGAACTACTAAAGTAACAATTAAACTAAACATCAAAAGGTAAAACATAAATAGTCTTGAAAGAAATTAGGCAGAATCCGTTATTGCCGACCACAGAAAATGGCCTCATGCATCGTTATTTCTTGCGCTCTTGCACATGAATGCGACAACGGGGCTGTAAAACTACTTTGCAAAGATGGCCTTTGATCACTCTCTTTGTCATATGCTGCTCACGAAGTTTGTCGTTGTGGCGACGTTGCACATGTAGCATCATATTGGATGTATACTTTATAGTTCTTTTACAGTATTGACATACCATTCTTATTTTATCTGTAATCTTTTGGTCAAGCAGTCGTAACAGGAAAACCAAAATGTTGCCATACATCGGACTTATTTCCACGTCAGTTTCAGCCGCACTCATTATTCAACACCTTTTTAGCAGCAGCTGCTAGTGTGCTATGAAGCAACTCTGTTCACGTCAGTGCTTGACATAGGCGTAGGACGTTGCGTGTCATAAATATAGGAGAGAACAGACCAAAAAAAAAATATTTGAAAAATTGAGGGAAAAAATTAAATAAAAAAAAACCTGTCTCCACGACATATCACAATTTTTTTAACCATGATGCATTGCGAAACAGAGTATAGTGTTAGACCTATACATTCATATAGAAATGAACTGATATGCAGTCACATATGCATATCAACGTCAGTCGAAGCTCATCCAATTAGAATTTAGAATGAATTCCCTTTGAGACTTTTGTTTTAACTCAAGTGTTCTAAAATGTGACGCAGCCGTTTTGGACTCATTGCAGACTTATGATCTATTCCACAAAAATATTATCTATTGGTTTGCATCCATCAAGTTCCAAATAAAAACATTTAATTATTAACTGAGATAAAGTACCTAACACTTTTTAGCGCGTGACTTAATTGAGGTCTTGTGTAATAATGGAAAAACATTTAACATGGAGCCTGGATGAGGGACACCCCAATTACTTGAGCCTGAAAGGCGTGTTTGTCAGAAACCACTTGAAGGAAAGGCAAAATATGATGGAAAACAACATGGCTGAGAAACAAAGACTTGTTTGCCATGTTTTCCTTTTTCTGCATACAGATTTCTACACAGCAATCATATATTCAGAGCAATGCATCGCTATAATAACCACATTTTTCAGAAAAAAAAAAAAAAAGAAAGTGAGATTCTGGTCCCTAAATATGATTCCTTTAAGGTCCATCTTTCTAAAAAAAAAATCTCTGGATTTGTTTTTGCCAGTTTTATTGTCCAACAGGTGAAAATGCATGTGTTATTACTTCTAAGTAATAACACCCCTTTTCTTAACAAGCCATAAAATTTAAAGATTTCATTAATGCCCGTAGCACAAACGGTGTGACATGATTTATGCACCTAAAGCCTTAGGTATACTTCCATCTCAGCGTCTGCTTGTATTCGAACGCAAGCCTGTAAAAGTAAACTCCATACAACTGTGCGTGCATACACAGGCGGTTAGCGAATGCATGCTATGACTGCTTTGAGACACTGGACTTTGCCTTTAGGAGTTTAGACCCATAAAGATGTCTTTATATTCCATCAGACTAGAGTAATACAAATGCAGGTATCTCCAGACCTCCTCACACACACACACTGCCTTGACTTGCACATTTATTTCCCGATTTAGTAGCAACGGCTAAAAATGTTAAATTGTTAAAAAGGGCTTCCACAACAGGCAATTAGGCAAAAAAAAATGTGTGCTGCAGCAGTTTACTTCAGGATCAAAGCACGTGTTGAATTGAAGTGGCAACATGAAGTGTTGTAGTCCCAAAAATGTACTGTGATAAACCCTTTGGCCTTTGTTGTCATGAAAAAATATTGGAACAAAATTAACCGGTTATAACCAGATACCAGCATTGGAACGGAACAATTGAAAATATTGTTTTTCTGGTTTTCAGTTACATTCTGCTAAAAATGTCATTAGTTTTTGTTCCTTGAACCCTTTATAGTCCCTGGTGGTAAGTGACATGCTTCAGACGCTCTCAATAGAGCTTAAATTGTAATGAACCCAGGAAATGTCATTAATTAAGGCAAGAAATAAAGCACATGAAACACAAAGTAACCCAGCAAATGTACACATTACACTTTCACTTCTCTTTCAATTTCAAAAAGAGGAACTTGCTGGTATACTAAATGTGGCAAATATATCCACTTCATGAGGTTATGTTCTCGTTCTCAGATTGTCACATTTGGGCTGCTTAAGTCAGTGGAAATAAGTGAAAAGAAAAGCCTGAGGTGGCAATGTGTACAGAAAAATAAACTTTGTGGATGTTTCTTCACAGAGGAATAATGTCCAAGTCACTTAAATACAAAATGGCTGCATCTACATTCACTATGAAACAAAAGTAAATCTGGGAAAGCTTCTAGGTTAAATAAGGACAAATGTTCTACAGATGAATAGGAAAGGCAGGAGTCTTCATGGCTCCGAGCACACCAACAGGAGCCCGCATTTGCTCCAAACATCAGCTGCTAAAACCAATTAAACAGTGATGACATGATCAAACAAGAGAGGAGTGTGTGTTTGTGAGCAGGTACACAGCTATAGTATGAGTTATAATGGGATGTGAGAGGAAAAGAGCAAAGAACAAAGTTATGTGGATGTTGAAGTGTCATTTAGGGTAATCAGAATGAGTTTTATTGCCATGTGTTCTCACGTACACAAGGAATTTTTTTGGTGATAGGATAAACAAGTGCACTTAGATCATTATAGTGAGACACAGAATATAAGTTAGGAGAATAAATAGACATACAAAATAAAAGGACATATTACATAGAATGCCATATGTACATGTGCAAGTGGCAATGTATGTGCAATGCATGTTTATGAATTAATGTCATCAGATGTGAGTTGGACCTCTGAATTGACCGCCCCTCACCCAGGTGACATCACAATGAGGATGGCGGGGGGGGGGGGGGGGGGGGGGGGTTTAAGCGGCCTTGGGAGATTTTCCTTTTCTGCTCCAATAAACTCAATCACCCATCCTGACAGGGCTGGAGGATGTGCATTTCTTCACGCTAGATTGTCTGTTTAAATTCTTTTATATTGCAAGGGAAGGTGGGAAAGCAGAGAGTAAGATAAGTTCACAACACACTTTGTCGCCACCAAGGTCAGGAGGATAACCTAACGCTTTAAGGCAGTCAGGGCTTTTACCAATCCACAACTCACAAAACAATAGATTACAGCCAACATAGATTTTCATTGTGACAGAAACAGGATAGTTAGCCTGCTATTACAACAAACTGGTCAGAAAGCTGCATGCTCCATTACTTAAGTGTTTTATGCAGCTATATTGGCAGCATTTATACCAATCACCTTAAACAAGCCACTGTAGACACTGGTAGCTGCTATGGCTACATTTAAAAGGCATTTTACCCAGTACACAATAAGTGGCAAGCATGGCATGAGATCTTGTCTCTCCAGTGTACAGGTGATTTTCATACAAAAAAGAAATTGTGGATAATGCCAGAAGCAGCAACACAAATTTTCGCTAAATACTAGCACATGAAAAAATTCTGCATTTCTCAATAAGAATATTACATTACGTGCTGGGTGTAACTGATAAAACTAACAAAATGTATTTAAAAAATACATGTCATTTACTATGTGTGATGGCATACATATACACACTCACTGATCACTTTATCAGGGACACAATGGCCTAATAAAGTGTCTGACAAGGTCTTCTGCTGTTGTAGCCCATCCGCCTCAAGGTTCGACATATTGTGCTTTCTGAGATGATATTCAACTCACTACAATTGTACAGAGTGGTTATCTGAATTACCATAACCTTTTTGTCAGCTCGAACAAGTCTGGCCAATCTCTGTTGACATCTCTCATCAACAAGGCATTTCTGTCCGCAGAACTGCCGCTCACTGGATATTTTTTGTTTTTAGCACCATTTTCAGAAAACTCTAGAGACTGTTGTGCATGAAAATTCCAGAAATACTCAAACCAGCCCGTCTGGCACCATCAATCATGCCAAGGTCAAAATCACTGAGATCACATTTTTCCCCCATTCTGATGGTTGATGTGAACATTAACAGAAGCTTCTGCCCCGTATTTGCATGATTTTTGCACTACTTTTTGCATTGCACTACTGCAACATGATTGGCTGATTAGATCAGCTCATAAATAAGGTGTACAGGTGTTCCTTATACAGGGCTCCAGACTGCGACCAAAATGGTCATGAATGCGACCAAAAATAATTGATTGCGACGCGAATTTAAAATCAAATTGCCACTGGTGAGAGTCGGGTTGTGTGCGTTCATATGAGGTTTCGTCAGATATCATCTTGTGAGTTATTGAATACACCTTTAGAGTGTACCCCAGTGTGTCTTGTACCGCTTTTCACCCGTTCTGTTGAGATGAGCTTGCTGCACCGCACACAACAACAAACCCAGTGCGAGAGAGTCATGACCAAACTACTCTTATGAACCGGGTCTTTCATGAATCACCCGAAAATAACTAACGGTGTGAACTCAGGAGCTCAGGTCAGCAGTTTGAATCAGAGTCACTTTCTCTGAGAATCATCCGTCAGTGTGTTCACATCTGGGAGTGCAGACATTTCAAAATAGGAGTCCCATGTGTTTTTAGGTCTTCTTTATAATAAAGATAATATTAGATAATAGTTCAACTATATATAGGTGTATGAGATCTAGCTTTTGACACTTGGAACAACTGAGGGATCCATACACAATTATTACACAAGGTGAAATCATTCATTGATGCTCAAGAGGACAACACACTACTGTATGCATACTATGCTTTATGTAAATATCTGCTTATGTAGATTCTGAAGGGCAGTACTAAATTTCAAAAAATGTTTCATCTCTTATATTTGTATAAATTATGAAATGGGTGTGAACATTGATGAATGCATCTTCTCAACTCTATATACTGTTTATTAAACCTCAGATTAATGGGTTATCAGCTGCATTCCATTTCTGCTTTCTATTGTGTTTCTGAACAACAATTATATTATTTGGTGACTAAAAACAGCCATTTGGCTCCTTAATGTTTCGGTTAAGGAGCCAGTGGCTTCCAAGTAATTTCTTTAGTGTGAAGCTTATTTTTTTTTATCTTTGGCTTTTTTACTACTTTTATTAAAAGGGATAGTAAAGAGATGACTGAAATTGATGGAGAGAAATGTATGAAGAAAAGTGAATGGTAACTGAGGCTGTCCTTCTGCCCAACATCTCATTTTGTGTTCCATGGAAGTTCAATTTTGCACAACATGAGGGTAAATGACAACAGATGTCCTTTATGTAAATTTTGGTAAACCTATGGCTGTTTCCTTAGCACTTTCTTTATTAGACTAACAATATATTAAACAACCGCATACAGAAAAATGTTACTAGTACATCAAAGCCATGTTAATCCTGTAGCCAAATGCCATGCCATACCATCTCCTGCCCCATCTTTACAACAGCAGTGAAGCACAGTGCGCAGGATTCATTTTATCACACTGTCCTAGAAAATACATAAGATTTAAGCATCCACACAGCATGAGGGAGAAAAGGACAGGCCAATAAATCTGATCCAATCACCTTCTGAGTAGAAGCAGCCCTCTCTCTCTCTGCTTAATACACAGGAGAAAGCTGTCTAGTATTTGCTTGGCACAGGGCACTGGATATACAGTACCATAAGCCAAGACTATGAAGGAAAAAGGGAATATATCAGGCCTCAACAATATGGCACACAGCAGTGGTTCTACTTGTTTTGCTTCAGGACAAGTGGCAACCCAACACATTGTACAAAAGTAAATAAAAACTGTATTAAAACCAAAAATTGAAATATTTACATGAACTACAAAAGCCCAACAGTATAAAACATTGTTGACATAACTAGGTGAAATAGGAAAATGTACTTTTCAATTTCGGTTTCCAAGTCACTTGAATTTCAGTAGGCTAATTTCATTCTCTCAGCAGCCAATTATTCACCTCACAAAACACATTATGGTCGGCACAAACTACAAACTGTAGTGTAGGTTGTTGTTGTTGTTTTTATCTTGCATATACTTTGGTTCTTGGTTTTTAAGGATGAGGATATATATTACACAACATGGTGGCATTTAAGTTATTTGGATAGATTAGAAAAGTAACAGATGACTGAGCAAAAATAACTTAAATTTGTTTGGACGCACAGCCTTTGACCTAAACAACAAAAAAACACGGGAAGGGTTTTCTTCTCTTTTGTAAACATCAACAAATCTTTCTTTTGATATCCCAACTATGCACACTTATATTGTTAGCTGCATTTTATTACTTGCATCTAGCATAGTTTTGCCATGCTCTTCGTGATCCTATCAGAACAGTCCTGTGACCCTACCAACTGAGAACCACTGGCATATTGAGAATGAATTATATTAGAATTTCTCATTCTTGCATTGAGTACATTTAGATAAGCAGCAAATAGAGAAATAATCTCTCAAAAATATCCAAAAAATATTAGAGGAGTGGACATTGCACACAAATCTCTTCTTGCTTGGGTCAAGTTTTGTACTTTCACTGGTGAAAGAAATGCTTGTGCCAGCTGTTTTGGCATCAGTCTGTTTTTGGGAATTTCTACCAGACTTCACAACACTCCAAGCCTCTGGTCACCACCGCTCCCCTCCCACCTAACAGCCAGAGGGCTATTGGCTGTAACTCAACATTTCCCACTCACTGCCTTGATGAATAGGGGAATCTATGTTCAAACAAACCCAGTGCAAGAACTCTCAAAGTTCAGCTGCCATTTGTTCTACTGTGAGTCACTGCAGCTCGGAAAAACAAAATTCTCTCAGTGAAGAAATATTGACTGCTTTACAGCGCTCCATTATGTGCTAAATTACAGTTTAATGTAGTCTCAAGGACCTTTAACATCAAATGTGAAATGAAAAAGCAAAAGCAAAACAGATCGCTGACCAATGTAATAGAGCAAAACAAAGTTTCATCCTAAAACTTCGGAGGCTACCCAAGTCATCCCATTTTGTTGGCTGCATGCCCTCTGATATAAATCTGTGATTGTGCTGTTATTTGAAGATCTATGATTTTGTTGCACACCGGCCTATTATCAAGGTAGCATCTATGACCGATTTAGTAATGTAAACATTACAAAATGCTGTGGTTGTTGGTTTTACATGTCAGATGGCCAGAAGGTCAGGCACCTTCCTGTCTATGTGGTGGTTCTTGGCCAAAATAAACTACAATGTGCACCTGGCTTGACTATGCAGATAGTCAATTACTGCTTGCAAGACTAGTTCTTTGCTACCTTCTCGTAGAAAGTCATTTAAGATCCTTTTCTTAAACTCAGCAGTATCTTTCAAAAGATGCTTGCAAAGAGAAATCTAATTTCCTTTACAACCTTATTTAATTAAGCCTGAAACCTGGCAGCCACTTAGCAAATCCAGCACATTAGAACCACTATATTAATTTTGGGTGCACACACTGGGCCTCATTCATTAATCTTTCGAAAATATATGAGTAAATTGGGAGTAACTTGTGTAAAATTTACCTTCCCGAAAGATTACCTTCTCTGGGTTCACAAACTCTGCATAACACTGTGTAATAACCCGATGTGACGACACACAATAAAAGGTATCTTTTACATGTTACACAGAGTTTTTGTCCTAACCAGCCGCGACGCATGACGGACGACAGCAACGTTTTCAGCGGTTTCTATTTCTGCGACGTCACACCTGCCAGCGCAGTCACAAAAATGGGTTTAAATGAATACTTATTGCAGTACATTAAAGTCGGCATCTCACTAGCCGGTTCACAACAACTTGATTTTGGCTGAGGGTTTCACACACCTACTGAACGTTGTGCTTAAAGTCTCGCTCTTTCAGACAGCACTGTCACTCACACAAACTGGTTCAAATTCAGAATGGCAGAGGGGAGACATCCCGGCTCATTCCAACTTTCTCTCACCTTCCCTGTTATGTGGAGATCGGCAAAATAACAATAGCAGTACCAGCTAATTGAGAAGAATATGCAGAGTTGTTTCTTCACTACTAACACCAAGAAATGACAACAACAACCAAACATATTATTAAGCTGAAAAACAACGGACTCAAATTTCATGGGAATTGACACATGTATTTGGTGTTCAGAGAAAATTGGAAAAATTGAAAAAAAAAAAAAAAAACAGATTCTTACAGAACTTCACAATAATTACTTTGATGACTGAAAAACATTTCTTGACAAATCACTGTGGTCAATTCCACAGAAATGTCAACCATAACATGGAAATTTTAGGAAATTGCATTGTTTATACAGCCCTTATGAGGGGGTGCAGCATTTCTAAAATAACATTTTCAAACAACCATATTTTCATGGTTGCAAAAAAGGAATCAAAGGACTCTTTATTCTCACTTTGTTAATAATAATAATAATGCTCCAGAAAGACAAGGAAATGTCTGAAAAATATTTACTTTGTCATTAAAGTGCTTAAATTATAAGAGCCACATTAATGATGTTGCTGCATTTTTGTGCAATGTCTGTAACAAGTTTATATCACTCAAAAATATTAATTCAAAATAGTTGATACTTTCAATACAAAGCCAACTTATGTCGATGTTAAGATTGATGAACAAATGGTCTCTCTTCTGTACTTTAAAGACCCATAAAAATGCTTTATGGATGTTACGGACATTGCATATCTTATCATATAGATATCACTGATATCAATGAGAGAATCAAACATCCACTGCTAGTTCTTAAACCATCATAATCTTGATAGCTCGCTTACTATTGCTTTTTTCTGTGGCGAGTTCAGTATCTATAGCCAACATTTAGGAAGGGAACTTTTTGACTTAATTGGCGATTTTAATTGTAATTTGATAAACATCATCTAATATCGCTGCTCTCCTCAGCGTGTGCCACACACAGCCGCTAGAGGGCACTGCTCACTCACACAATGCCGACTGAAGTGATGAATGCAGACTAAATTTTAAAACGCAGCCTTCTTTGGTATAGTAATCATGTTATGTCTGTGTTACCGGCAATATGCCGATTTTTAAATATTAAACGTTCTTAGGACTGCAAACCTTACTATATTCTGTGGCTATTATTATTCCTGGATTGTGCATTTCAATTCACAAAATTTGTACAATGTGTGTGGTCTATGTGCGTAGTCTCCTCGATTTTTGTCACATACTTATTATTGCAAGTTAAATTCCCAATCTAAACTGAAAAAAATAAAATAAAACTTGACTATACTGAATATTTTCTGATGTCTGGACTCAATCTACAAGGGTCTGCCATTATACATATAAATGGTTTCATATACTGGCAATGAGCACTTTATATAGGAAGTTATATTTCACTTTACAGCAAATGTCAAACAGAATAACTACAAAATGCAGAATATCACAGAATTTAACATATTTGGGATAAAATGTATGTATAAATGCACAATGAATCAAATCGTGATATGTCCTAGTGTGATGACTAAACCAAAAAAGACTGAGATTTAATTATTTAAATATACTGTCAGCATGAGCGGAGTAAGTGAATGTGAGAAGCCACTGCTTATACACCAACCGCATCATTAACATCACACACACCCAGTGTGTGTATAAATGACAAAGCACAGAGCATTTTATTCACAGTGAAACACATAGCACATGCGGACTATATACTTATATAATTAAATCCTAGCCTTTTGCGGTTTAATAAGTGCATTAGCCTATATTGCATACTACTTTACCTGAGCTGAGAAGTGAAATCGTCAAAAACATCTGGTTTTCCGATAAAACGCAAACTCCAATGTTGAGTTTTGGATTGTGCTGTAAGCACTTCATTTCATAAAACTAATGCAATGGCATGTTTAAAAGTAATTGTTCTGATCTCATTTGATTCAAATTCTATTAATTAATTTAATTAAACTTTAAAATCCAAATTCAGAGAAAATAAAATGGAAAACATGGAATTTTGGAAAAAATTTAATGGAATTTGAAAAAAAACCCGAAATAAAATAAACAGATTTCATAGCTACTACTGCAATATACTGCTTATTATTCACAGAGGGGCTGACGTACTTATTTTGGTACAAGCACACTGATCTTTTGCATGTGCCTATGATTTCAGAGTTACTTCTATTCATAGACTTTCAGTTGATTTTACAGCACGGTTGAGGCTTCTTGACTGTTAACAGATTTTGTGTGCTGCCACACAGAAACTGGGACCGCATTTACAAGCCCTTCTCTGAACAGTGATTTTAGTGTAACAAAAAATGTATTTGCAAAGGACAGTTTAATCCTCAGAGGTTGCCATTTCATCTTTTATGGTTTGTGACATTTTTAAGATCTATTATGAAACTCTAGAAAAGTCTGATATTACTAGAGTCTTTTTTCTTAGGAGAAAATGTGTGAAACTGGAGACTTGAGATATTAAAGATAAATTTATCTCATTTACAATTTTTCCTTTCTACATGTTTTTGAGTTTCCACTGAGCAAAGCTATGACTGATATAGCTACTTGTCCAAACTAGACTTCACGTAATCAAATATCTATATCTATCAGAATTTTAAGATTTGTTAGTCCAATTTTATGTCTTTGATCCTAGCCATCCAGCCAAAAAGAAAACCTATTTCTCTTATTTCCTCTCAGGTTGCTCATTTTGAGCAAAACCCCTGAAGTCCATGGGCAGGCAATAAGAGAGAAGTCAGTACATACAGTCCTTAATGCAGCAGCTGAAATTTCAATGAGTACTGTACCTAGACAATGCTTATATGCTTATATTTATGTCTGTCAACTTCCAGTTACCAGGTATGTTTCTGAGACTCTCAGCTCAAAGTAAAGGTGAGCATAGGTGTGGTCCTGCATGTGGTGCTGTGAAAGTCACATGTGTCTGGAGGTGGATGGGGGATGGGAGGAAGGGGGGTTGGGAGGACAGGGGAGTCAGACATTGTTGTGACTCAGCAGGAGCTTGTGCTCCTTGCTGAGACAGTTTTGGTGGAGAAAGAGAACCGAGAAAGAGCAGGAGTGGCTGTTGTGAGCATGCCAGAGTGGCAGCAGAGTGTGAGGCCGGCCCACAGCAACTCTTCATTTACACTCCAGGGTGAGCCTCTGTAAGCCACTATGGCCACCATGACAAGCACACATCATATCAGAGGCAAGCTTGTTGTGAAAATAAATGCTCAGAGTTAATGTTAAAGGAATGGTTCAGAAAAATACTGTCATCATTCACTCACCCTCATGTTATACCAAACCCACATGACTTTCCTGTGTGAAACACATAATTAGTTATCTAGCAGAATGTCCAAGCTGCTATGTCCCTGGTCACCCTTCATTTTCATTGTATGAAAGAGAATTACCATAAAGTTAAAGGTGACCACTCTGCTAAATATCTCCTTTGATGGTCATGGTTTGGAACGCGTGAGGGTGATTAATAAAACAGAATATTCAGTTTAGGGTGGACTATACTTTTAAGTTTAAAACAAACAGCAAAGTGCTTAATAATTCCTGAAAAACAATCTCTGTATTGCTGAAAACACTAAACATGTGTAGGAGAACACAGCCCTTGTGTTGACACTATGATCTAAACCTACAGTGGACCAACAGGTTTTATACTCCATAATGGTTTGAAAATCTGAGATTTGGGAGAGATCTGCATAATCACGGCATCTTCAAAACACACCCTCTAAGCTAACTTATTTAATCACAACACTACAAGCTTTACACTGTAAATGTATATGGACATTAGACAATTAAAAAATTGTCATTGAATAGTCGTCTGATTTCATTTAACACAACATGAGATCTTTTGAAACGCTAATGATGACGCTGGAGAGCAGCACTTCAGCTCGCACTTGATTGAGGAGAAGCAAGTGAAGCTAGAAAGAACAGCCCACAGTCCAGACGCACTCCAAACTTTCCAAACAGATTTAGTTGACGTAGATTGCAGAGTATTACAATACAAAAATGCTAAATAAGTAAATACAGAAGCAGTGTTGTCGTGAAATAAAGCGGAGCCGTACCTGGTGTTCCGCTTGAGCAAAACTTGCCTGTCAGAGCATCTAAAAAGGAAACACTGCGCTGTTATATACTGTATTTAATGCATCCTTTATTAAAGTTCAAATAATAAGAAAGCGGGCTGTATAAATAAACACAAACTCCGAAAATTACATTTTCCGGAGTGGTTAGAGCCGCTTATACGTGTCAAAATGTATGAGTCACGAGAAAAACAGCATGAGAGAGTTTCAAACTTCTCCCGGTTGATACACTATCTTGCACGGAGATGCTCATCACTAGCGCACGATTCAATTAAAATTTTGTTTATAGTGACTAGTGCTGTCAAAAATACCGGTACTCCGGTACCAAGTCAGTACTCCAACAAAAATGTTTTTACGATTCCAGAATTTCTGAAGGTACCGGAGTACCGAGTACCGGGTCTACCCGGTTCCCAATCAGAGTCGGGAACTTTCGAACAATCACAACAAGCAAAAGATGACGACAAGCAAAGTAGCTGCTGCTGCGGAGTCTCAACTGAATCTTGTCGAAAAGAAAAGTGGAAAAAGCCAGGTTTGGAAATTCTTTGGGTTTGAGGCTGATGAAAAGGGAAACATCATAGATCAGCAAAAACCTATTTGTAAAAGCTGCTTTCACAAATTTCTGACGAAAGGAGGAAACACATCAAACTTAATAAAGCACCTGAAATACAAACAACCGGATTTATTCAAGCAATTTAAGCAGGTGAGTTTAAAAGCACATTATCATTTGATTTGAGCTGAAATGTTTAGTCGACATTATCCTTAATACAGCTAGATTAGAACGCGATTGCTCGAGACTTATTTAATCATAATATGTCACTGTGCATTTCATATCGTGAAGAAAATTGGCATTATGCAGCTTTATTAATATGAGAGCACTTTGCACTTTAGTTTAGAAATAGTTTTTTATTCATTCTATTGTATGCTTGTTTATTTAGTTTTTTTTGTACTTGGTAAAAACTTAAAGTAAAAGTTGCAAAAGTTGAAGCAAATCTTATATAAGTGTTCAAAAATACTTTAAGCATACATTGTACAGTTATGTTATAATTCAAAAATAATATATTTAAACTAAAGTGTTGCTCAATGATATATTTTTGTTCTTAGTTCTGCCGCTAATGTGTTGTTAACTTTATTAATAAAAGAGTGTTGTAACCTGTTTACCTGTTTTTGTGTTTTGCTTTGGTACCGAAAATGGTATCGAGTATCGTGAAATTTCACTGTTATTGTTACCAACTACTAAAATTTTTTGATTTGTTTTCCAATATAAAAATCTAGAATGCCTTACATTTACTTTAGTAGCTATACTGCAGGAAAAAAAAAAATGTTATCTGAAAATTTTGAAGTTTTTCTCCTTTAATTCAGTGAATGTCATTTAGACGTGATAGATGATTTTGTCCTCCTTATTGTTAGTAAGCATGTTTAATACAACCTTTTAAGTCAAGGCACAAACTGAATAGTCAGTTAAGAGCTAATGATTAATCGTTGCAATTTTCGCCTGAATAGTCGAATAATCGTTAAATTAATTGATTATAAAAATAATCATTAATCATTGCAGCCATAATGGACATATTGAAGTAGGCACATTTAAACCCACCTCCCCCAATCCTCAGTAGCTTACAGTAATGTGAAAGAAAAATCGCATTCTAATGTAAACTTTAAAGTGAATAAAATAACTAAATCTAAATAATATCATCATATAATTTAACCTCTACAACACTGAAGCATTTTTGGGCTGCCGCTTGCAATTTTTTACACTCAAATTCTGCCCATTTACTACTAATTGGACAAATTGCCAAAAATTGGTTTTAAAAAAAAAAAAAAAAACTCCAGTTATTAATAATATTGTATTTGTTTACAATCTTATGATGAATAGATATTTTAGATATTTATTTGTAAGCCTGTAATTCTTGATCTGTTCATTCCTGATCCATCTCACTCCAAAAAGTCTTATTTTATTCCACTTTATGTATACTTTTATCCATTTTTTCATATCTTTGTGTTTCTCACTCACCCAGCAGCATGGCTATTTTAAGTTGTGACTGGTCTCTGTTTATCACCAGTGAACAGGAAACATGTTTCACTGAGGAAAAACTCAAAGTGTAAAGGAGGAAGACAAACTTAATTCTGCTACACACGTGTTACAAGCGTTGAAAGTGTTGTTTAACACATCATAATCAATGTTAAGAATATTTCAATTAATCTCATTTTGACCTATAATGTTACTTTTTTGTCAATGTCACAATGTGTGCAATGTTAATCTGCATAAACTGACAAACTGTTGCTTCATTGTTTAATACTATGTGAACAATTTCTCTGTGAAACAATCTGCTCACATTATATTTCGAACCAACGGCTGTGGATATCCGGTTATGTCTTAGATGTGATTTTGCAATTTAAGGTGAGAATAAATAAGGTCTAGACACAAAGGGTCTACACGTGACTTTGAACTGTCATAAATTCAGGATTACAACATCTCTGCTCCAAGAACAACGCATGTCTTAAGATAACAAAGGATGCATTACTCGCATACATTGTACCGTACAACACATCACCTACAGTGATAACAGATGATATAAAAACCACGGCAACAACAATCATATAAAACCATGTCTAGGTGGCCCAATCTGAGCATTGTTTAATCCCAATATTGGTATCCTGCAGGATGGACATCAGTGAAAGAAATGTAATACAAAAACACTACACATGCAAAAGCGAACCTCTCCCTCCAAATTACCTTAAAATGCTCTCGTGTTTCAATGCCTGTTACAGCTGAAAGCACATCTGTCATCGCAGAGATGGCTAGACTCTGCACTAGACAGTCAACCGGTCTGCCATTCCCCACTGACGTCAGTGGCAAAGACCTGTGAGAGTTGCTTGAATGGCCCAGTCTACCACTAGAGGACTCGGAAAACACTCGGTTGAATTCTTTCACTGACATGGTCCTTTTAAAGCCATCAAGAGTAAATGGTAGGTGAGTGTAGAACAAACAGTGGTTACTGATACGTTTATTTAACTTTCCCAAGGCTCTTTGATTTCCACCAATCACATTCTATGAAAAACTCTGAATAAGATCAATTGCAATTGACAGTATGAAGTTAAACAAGACTTCTCAAACAATGTGTCCCAATCTAAAAAATTAGAATTAAATAACGTTCTTTTGCTCAGCAATGTTGTGAACCAGTCAGAAATAGGGCTGTGAACAGTTACAGATTTCTTGATTAAATTCCATTCTATTCTTAACTTGATTCAATTCTGATTCATATGGGTATATTTGAGTCATGTTCATTTTACGTTTATAAGAATGATATTCTCTCTCAGCTAATGCTTTTAATTATACAGGGGACCTAATTTGATACATTACAAAAATATCGCTTTTAATAATGAAATTGATTTAATAGCTGAAATTTTACCCTATATATACTTATTTTCCAGTTAAAATGCATTTATTTCCAACTTATGTAAGAAAACAAAACAATAAGCAACAATATAATGGTTTATTAACATTTTCCAAACAAACCCTTCCACAGGGTAAAGACAGAAATGTAGTAAATATCACCAATTCAATAAACATTCAATGTAAAATTGGGAGGTCGAATTATTGAAAGAACTAGTCTCCCCAAAGGCTGCGTTTTCATTGCAATGGGCATAAATCTCTACTGGTAGACTGTGGCGGCTATCCACTTTGCTAAAGCAATCATGAAGCTGCGTTCAGGATTCGCGTCAACGGCAGCATCAAACAGCACCTTGAACACTAAGCTTGCAGACAAGTACATCACATTCTGCATTTGGGTGATAGTGAAGACTTGACGTAGCTCTATGGTAATTAAAAAGCACCTTACAAAGTTTACATCCTGGCGTTTTTGTACATCAAATAGCTTTAAGTTCCTTTCTCCATCATTTGATCAATGACAAGGCAGCTCTGTTCTGTGTGTTTGTGGTGTGTCCGTCAGTGTAATGCCTTCGGGCAGACACATTACATAGGTTTCACCCTCCCAAGACGTGTTTATATTGGTTAATGCTGTATTAACGGTAAATTTGTTAATCGCGATTAAGATTAACACGTTAAACTTTAATTAATCACATGTGTTAACACTTTAACTCCAAAGGCCCTAGTATCTAAATTTATCTATCTTAGCCTATCAAACTCTGCATACAAAGAACAAGAAGGGGAAGACAGTGGGGAGATAGATATAAATACACACACACACATTTTTATTTATTATATTTTGTAATGTAACTGCACCATTGTTCAACGACAAGGCCAAAATTATCCAAGCAATATCAACCAGGGTTACTCTGTATTTGGAATATTTTATTTATTCATTAATTTTCAACATATCTATATGCCTAATAATGCCATACATGGAGCCGTTTTGGAGATAATATGTAATATATCATACTTTTGAGCATATCTGGTGTGTGATGCTGAACCATCAGTGTTTATTATTTGTGCCAGTGTTACGGTGTCACAATTACTTTTTGACAGCAACACCTCATCTGTTCATAACACTTATCTCTACACTTTATTATAGATCAGGGTTTCATATCCATTTTCTCTCTCTTTCTTGCTCCACTAGATCATTTCTCAATGCTCTTCTATTGCTGTAGAGTGACTTTTCTTCTCTAAATGGGGAGCATGCACGTGAATTGAGGTTGAGATGGTCACAACAAATACCAACACCACAAAAGCTTGTCAGTCATTCGATTTATAGAACATCTGTTTGCACGTAAGTCAAACCACTGATGGCATGCAGGTCAGTCATATTACTTAAGGTAGGGGGCGCTAGAAAAACTAGACATCATTCATGACAGATCTGACGGTTTTTTTTTCCTGTCACCATAAGTGGAAGCACGTCGCTAAAGCAGACTACAAAAGTCGCTAGTTGCTTGATGGCTCTTACTTGTTAAGGGGTTTCAAAAAGTTGCTAAATCTAGCGACAAAGTTGCTAAATTAGTTTCCTTCCACTTTTCACGCTGTTTTGTTATCGACAAACTGAAAATGTCTAAAAAAAAAATTTTAAAAAAAGGTTTGCGAAATTTGCCATCTTCCGCTTGTTTCCAATCAGGTGGACGTAATGAGGTCATGCTTAAAAAATGCATGTATAATCGCTAATGGTGTACCTTTCACCTCCCAGATGTACCCGATTTTTTTTCCCTGAAGTCTTTGTTAAATGGGGAGAGTATTGACACGATTCATTGAAATTAGACAGCTTACTATCATTTTAATCTCAACTAAATCCAATCAGAAGACGAGGAATTGCAGTTGAATAGGAAGAGTTGGCCTTCTGACAGGACTGTAATATTGGTCCTGATGTTGCGCCTATCGCAGGTTGCCACCGGTTCTGACCTGAAAGCGAATAGTCATGGCTCGGCAACCTGCACCAAATAGTGGAGGGAAACTTTCGTTATTAGTATAAGGACCATCCATCGATGTGTATATGCGGTGTGCACAGCTATTAAAGAAAAATGGATGCGGTGTAATATCAGGGTTTACATCTATGATACAGTCCTGATATTCAAAAGGCTATTTTGAGCTATCATGTAATCTAAAGCATTGCCATCACAACTGCATTATGTCCCGCATATTTGTCCAGCAACTTTCACAGACAACTGAACTAGATTGTCATCTTAAATTAATTTTAGAATCATAATGCAATTTGCATTTTCTGAAGATGCTCAGCAAATGTGATCTGAGGTAAAGAGGTTAGATTTAAAATATTTAAAAGTTTTAAAGGACTCAGCATTGGACAAATATTTCTGATAGTTTATAGTCTTGAAAAAAAGTGTAGAACATTGTGAGAATGTAATTCAGCCGACTTTTTTCATCTACAGGCCTAACAATATTCTTTTTTTATTTGGTAATTTATTTTATTTAATACAGAGTATTTTGCCGGCATTTTTTCAAAAGTAAACTAATCAATAATTTTATAGAATCGGGTTATATTTATGTTCTATAAAAAGCACAATGAAGCTTTTCTGCTAGTTTTGTGTATTTATTTAAAACATCTTTGTGCACAAAAATCAGATGATATTTGTATTGTGGGCTAATTCCATGACTGCCGTCTATTATTTTGAATGGTGTGGAAAAGCAACTTTAAAAAATAAAAGGCTACCATGATTAAATTAATTGCAAAAAGTGGCCATTCATTTGTTCTCTGTGCACTTGTCGATGCCAGGTTCATGATACGTGATATTTGTGTTGGCACTTCTGGAAGTGTCATAAGGGCAGATGTGTATGCAGCATCGAACCAGTGCAGGTATGCAGTTAAGACCATTCCATAACATTAATGCGTACAATAAATTGGCTTTCAAGGATATATACCTTGTCGTCATGATTAACACAGGCTTGGGGTAAATTCTGTCATGTGACACTATATTTTTGTATTCAAATTGTTTCCAAACTAGTTTTTCGTCACATTTGAAGTATTTCAAATACTTCATTCAAATACGCAGAGTTTATGCACTAGACAAAAATGGAAAAATATTATGTCGACACTTGTTAAATTTTAGCTATAATTTGTGTTTCCATCAGCTATAGAGGTAAACTTTTTGATGCACTACATCTTTTGTCGCAAAAAAAAAAAAAACTGGAACACAAGCAGGAGTTTGGTGGAGTGATGAAATGATTAAACGAAATCTCCAAGGTTTTGCTTCATGAAAAACATGGGCTTGTGGGTTTAATCAGAGCATTAAAATAACAGGAAAGTTAAATATTTTACTACTGCATATATCGTAATTTTATTTAAAAAAAAGTGTAATGAAAAATATATTTGATATGTTTAAAAAAAACAACAGGGTAAATGTAAAATCAACAAAAACTAAAGTTCACCATAAAGAGATACATATTTAAAGTATTTACAAGTTATGTTGATATGTAAAACTTAACTTTTCATGTCATTCATACATTTTTATGAAAAGGGAGGGGCCTCACGGTGGCATTGTGACTCGCCTCAATCCGGGTGGCAGAGGACGAATCTCAGTTGCCTCCGTGTCTGAGACCATAAGTCCACGCATCTTATCACGTGGCTTGTTGAGCGCGTTACCACGGAGATTTAGCACAAGTTGAGGCTCACGCTATTCTCCACGGCATCTACGGACAACCCACCACATACCCCACCAGGAGTGAGAATCACATTATTGCGACCACAAGGAGGTTAACCCAACATGACTCTACCCACCCTAGCAACCGGGCCAATTGGTTGCTTAGGAAGCCTGACTGGAGTCACTCAGCACGCACTGGATTTTAACTTGCGACTCCAGGTGTGGTAGTCGGCGTCTTTACTTGCTGAGCAACCCAGGCACCGTAAAAATTACTTCTTAAGGAGTATGAAGCACACTTGCAGAAAAAGAAAACACCTTAAGAAATATGACAATGACAATCAATCATGAAAAACTCTTAAAGAGACAATTAAACACCATAGCCCTATAACAGACAATTAATAATTGCAATTATTTGTTTGACAAGTAATCATCAGCCAAATTTCATAAACGTGACAGCGGAGAATCTTAAAGACTTAATTACCATAAACCTAAATGAACTGCATCACGCACAAATACATACATTACACTGAAACCAATAAAAGCTGTTTGGGGTTGACATACAGTTGCCTAGATTGCATAAATAAACAGATAGCAAAGCTGAGATAAGTCTGCACTTAAGTACATGGTAGAAACTTCCCAAAAGCATCTTTGTCAACAGTCTTGTCTTCAAAACACTGAACACACGTCATACCTGTCAGTGAATGTGGACCGTGAGTCGCTCATTTGGCTTCTGTTTTTAGCTTTTATTCGTCCAGTTTTCGATAGTCATTTTCAGATGCTTGAGAACCAACATCACTTTCTGCATCCGTCTTCAGTTAGGTAGGGTTACTAATCAAAAAAGACAAGAAGTTAGTCAAGTCTGCATCCAGTTATTCACAACAGCAATTAAATCCCAATGTTTCCTGCCGGACGTAAAAAAAAAAGGCTGTTCTTTTCAAACGTGTCCAAAATTTCATTAGAGATTAGACGACATGAAAGCATTTGAAATTTGAGCCATTATTGCTCACGAGAGGTGGCAAGGACCTACAAAGTCAGACTGCATTCATCATATTTTCCAGCACGAGCTAGCAAAAAATCCAGTTTTCGTTCCATAATCCTCTCTGATGCCAATTTAGCGTAACTACATATCTTAAAGTAACCCAAAAAAAACATTTGGTTCGTACAGCACTTGTGCGGTTTACAATAAACAAACAGCTACTATCAGTCACTAACAATAAACACTAAACCTTGCCTACTCTTCGTAAATCATGCATATACATCGATATGAATCACAAAAATATCATGTTGGGTCAAACTAGACAACTTTCCCAATGTTTTCGTATATTTTGTCGTATATTGTAGTTTAACCACTATAACTATCTCAATGTGTTCGTATCTTTTCCGTTCTCGTGCAGCTGCAAATTTACCGTCATATCCAGCGGCAGCTCCAAGATGATGCCAAACACTTCCGCCAACAACTCCCTCGAAGTTACACTCCTTTGGAAATTAAACTTCAAAATTGGGGAAATGTGACTTCCCCAATGCTGAAGGTGTGCGTGTATGTCCACGGCCAACACAGTGTGAGGGTCGTGCCGCAGTCCGGACAGCAGCGGGCAAGGCCTTTTGCTATGCTAAAGCTAACTGCTGCCTCGTCCACTCAAAAGATGAGACGCGATATTTTAGCAACCATAATAAACAACAGCGTGCATCCACGCCAATCACATAGTAATCCAGTCAGGGGGTATTCATGCACTCATACACGTGTCACCCTAACGACAGTTCCCATGGAGCCGCAACAAAATAAATTTTATCGTCAAAATAAACTTAAACACGCAATAAAGTTCGCGTAGGTCATCCGAAAGCCCTTTCGCAGACAGAAAAAGACGACTTCCTATGAAAGCGACAGTCCACGTACGTTAATAACCCAGTGTGGCGGTTGTAGGCTCCGGAACATCAAACTGAGGAAAGTTGAGAAGTGCCGGATAGCTGTCGTGTCTCCAGCACTGGGACTGTGGCTCAAACTCTAGTGAGCTGCCTACCTAGACTGCATTGAACTCACACGTGCACGCTCAACTGGGGTGACTCGAGCTTAACAGGTAGGCATCTCATTAGGTTTAGAGGCACTGCCCATGTTTTAGCGATAGTGATGATTCAAAGATGTTTCAAAGATTCACTCAAACTTTTAAAGGACACAGAATAGAGCAGTATTTCCTGAATGGGGTATAAAATATCAGGAGGGTGATTAAGCACTTTATGTGTGATGATGGTAAATGATGCAAAGACAGTTGGTTTAAAACAGCTTGTAAATGTGAGACGTATTATTAATAGCAGTTTTCGGATATAACTGTGTGTAGTTAATATTTTGTTAATTATGTCTTATATTAAGATTTTATATATTTATGACTGTCAAAAACATTGCGCAACCATACTAATTCGGACAATACACACATTTAGTATTGACACTTTCGAGATGCAATGTGTAATATATACATGAAACTGGTGTTGAGCGGGTAGAATTCAATGAAGCTGTCAGCTGAGGACATGTGAGGCGTCTATTTCTCAAACTAGAGACTGATGTACTTATCCTCTTGTTTAGTTGTACATCTGGTCTTCCACGTCTCTTTCTGTCCTTGTTAGAGACAGTTGTCCTTTGTCTTTGAAGACTTTAGTGTACACCTTTGTATGAAATCTTCAGTTTTTTGGCAATTTCAAGCAATTATAGCCTTCATTCCTCAAAACAATGATTGACTGATGAGTTTCTAGAGAAAGCTGTTTCTTTTTTTTGCAATTTCTGACCTAATATTGACCTCAAGACACGCCAGTCTATTGCATACTGTGGCAACTCAATAACAAACACAAAGACAATGTTAAGCTTCATTTAAAGAACTAAATAGCTTTCAGTAGTGTTTGATATAATGGTAAATGATTTTCTATTACCAAATTAGCAATTTAGTATGATTATTCAAGTATAAGGTGTTGGAGCGATGGCTGCTGGAAATGGGGCCTGTCTAGATTTGATGAAGAATAACTTTATTCAAATAGTGATGGTGCTGTTTTTACATCAGTAATGTCCTGACTATACCTTGTGATCAGTTGAATGCCGCTTTGGTGAATCTAAGTACCAATTTCCTTCCAAAACAGCAAAATCTAGACATTATTCCAAACATCTGACCGTCAGTGTATATATATATTATATAACAGTTGACTAAATATGTGCTATTAATTCATTGGAAAATGTGAGCCAATCTTTGCTTAAATTAAAAGAGTTTGAAGTTAATGATAAAACAATTTTGTACACTTTATTTTAGTTTGCCACATCATGGATGTTTAAAAAAAACTCATGTATAATGCTTTAATTGTTGGACGTCTCACATATATTTGATTTATTTGTGTAATTGCTCTACATATTAATAATGTTAATAATAATATTTTTTATTATAATAGTAGTAGTATTATAAAACACTATTATTGTCCTTGCCATTTAGGCATAGTTTAATCATTCAGTCCGAAATTTTGTATGTAACAATTTCACACATTATTATGATGACATGATCTATTTGGCAGTAATTGACATACAAAAAGACACTACACCCTTAAATACATTAATAATGAAAAATAACTGATTTATTGTAATAATGATGACAATGTTTATTGATTTCATTCAGTGGTGTGATCAAGATCACCATGACAGGTGATTACTGATGCAAACAGGCCCCAAAATTCATCACTCAAAAATTTTAAAATGATTACAGCACAGAACTTGATATTTCTCTCTGGATTTGTTTTGTTATTCGAGTCATTCATCTTACACAGATTATTTAGCAATCTTCCACACAACATTTAGTGTTTCATGGTTATTTCTGAAATTCACACACTTACACTGAAGTATAATGAAAAAGCAACATTAATAAAACAGTTCATTTATCAAAGTAGTATTGCTAATTACAAAAAATATCAAATATTTTAATTGCTGGGCAGGTTAAACACTTTATGCCATATGAGTACAAATATATAGTTTTAGATTTGATTGTAAGAGGTTTGTAAATCTTGAATTAATCATAAAAATACAAACTGATTATACAAACTGAAAACTGTTTAAAGGGATAGTTCACCTAAAAATGAGAATTCTCTCATCATTTACTCACCCTCACCAAAAAATGTAAGTTCTGGCCACCATCCACTTGCACAGTATGGACATACAGTGGTGAAATATTCTTGTAAAAATCTTAATTTGTGTTCTGCAGAAGAAAGTCATACACATCTGGGATGGCTTGAGGGTGAGTAAATGATGTGACAATTTACATTTTTGGGTGAACTATCCCTTTAAGGGCTCTAATACAGCACAGATGTTTTTTCATGTGTATATTAGAAGAATAAATTTAAAACCATAAATACATTTTGTATTGGTTGATATCATGTTTAAAAAATATGTAAACATCTAAACATTAGCTCTAGAGCTATATTACTTGAACTTCCTCGCCAGCTCAGGAAGTTCAACCTGCCATTGGAGCTGCTGACACAGTTCTACTCGGCCATCATTGATATGTCCTGTGTACATCTATAACTGTCTGGTTTGGTTCAGCCACCAAATCAGAGAGAAGGAAACTACAACAGACAGTCAGGACTGCTGAGAGGATTATTGGTGCCCTCCTGCCCACCCCCCAAGACCTGTACGTCTCAAGATTGAGGAAATGTGCAAGTAGAATCACTCTGGACCCCACACACCCTGCCCACTCCCTCTTTGAGCTGTTGCCCTCTGGCTGGCGCTACAGAGCACTGAGCGCCATGACATTCAGACACAAGAACAGGTTTTACCCTCAGGCCATTCTCATGAACAATTAAACTGCCTCAGGACTCCCATAGTGCAGTAATGTATAAATATTTCATTAACATATGTAAATTCACACATATTTAATTCAATGACTGAATACCTTTCACATACATTACCATTTGCACATGTACATATGGCATTCTATGTAATATGTCCTATTATTTTGTATGTCTATTTATACTCCTAACTTGTTTTATATTGTGTCTCACTGAAATGTTCTGTTTGCACTTGTTTCTCCTATCACCAAAAATAATTTCCTTGTGTATGTGAGCACAGAACATTATTATCATTAAAGTTCATTTTGATTCTGATATTAGCTGGTATCTCTGTTCTGATTCCAATTCTCACCTTTAGTGCTAGAAATGAGAGGCCGATCAGCTGGTTGTTTATAGATCTTTCAGTCTCTCTTCACATCCTGCCCATTGACATCTGCCCTCCTCTGCCGATTCATCCAGCGCTGGTATTTGACCTGGGATTTGCGGTATGCGAAACGGGCAATGTCAGCCATGAACACCCAGGACAGGGCGTACATGGCCAAACCACCACATTTAATGATGAATTTTGGTCTCGGAGAGATCAATTCACAGTACAGCATGGTGCCACCAACGAAAATCCGCATGATTGCAAACAACAGCACAAACAGAACATCAACCATGTCTCCAAGGAAGCTGTCATAGCGTCCAGAATGTTTCAAGAACCATCGAGTCTGGAGGAGGGGGTTGGTGATCTCACTGCCAAACAGCACAGCGCAGGACTCGATACCAGACTCACCCAGCCACAGTGTTAGCAGTATACCTAAGATGCTAATAGTGTGATGGGCAAGCATTACCAGGCCCTCTGTACAGAAGTACACACACCAGGCCATGTCAAAGATGAAGTAGCCCAGACTGACCACTAAAGCAGTGATCTGCAGAGGGGTGTTATTTGTACCTGCAAATGATGTACACACAGTAAAAAGTGAACAAAAACATTTTAAAGGAATAGTTAACCCAAAAATGAAAATTCTGTCATCATTTCCTAACACTTACTTTGTTCCAAACTCATATGAATTTATTTTTTCTGTGCCACACAAAAGGAGATGCTAGGCAGTGTTACACCTGTTTCACACATGATCCATATGCAGAACGTATTCCTATCAATGCCCAGGTTAACAGGTTAAAACATTCAGACCGCAAGCGGATACGACACGGCAATGTGGTGCAGAAGCAGCAGTGCAGCGATCGTTTCCATGCCGAGTCTATATTTGCTGTGCTGCACGCGCTGAATGAAAGTGATGCCATATTATACATAGTCAAAATTAACATGGATTGACATGAAAATTTGACCATAAATGCATATAATTAAAGTCTACTGTGTTTCACAGTCACCATATGACTTTCAGCCCTGGGTGAAGCTAAGAAAACCAAAACACACTATTAACAGGAGTTGCAAAAATAACAAATGCGAACAGAAGGGTATCTAAAGACTTTTTTCATTTTAAATACACTACACAGCTTGTTATATTGTGTGTGGGGGAGGGGGAAACACTCACATCTCAGCAGAAAGTGTCAATCATGTGACAGGATGGTGGTAAGAACTACACCTTACATTTGGAAAAACAAGACTAAATCATGTGTGAAATGGGCGTAAGTCTCACTCAATGTCAGTGTTAATTTTCACACAAACGTTTTTTTCATAATTTTTTGTCTTTTGACAGAAATATCCTTTAAATTTAGCCAATAGTTCATCATATCATTTTAATTCATTTTGGTAAATTTTACTTACATACTTAGTCATACATACTTTACTTACTTTACTTAGTCTACAAAATAACCAGGGCTGTTATAGTAAGATTACATGTAATCTGGATCAAGTAATCAGTAATTATTTCAAATTAGATTACATTACATTTTAAAGTACGTATAAAGCAGATTAAAGTTTTTTTTATGGATCATATGATTACATATTAATCAGACAAAGACAGTAACTTGTTTTCACATTTATTGAAATCTTCATTATTGTTGACAAATTCTAAAAGTAATTTGTTGACCAGATTAACGCTCACTTTTATTGCATTGTAAATTCTCACTGGAACCAAGATTTTTGCTCTCTCTTTTTTTTTTTTTTTTTTTACAGAAAAGGAGGGACTAGTCAAAATGTCTTTTTGTTGTAATCAACATTATGCCACAAATGCTGTCAATTGAACTTAACTTGTATTAAACCAAGAATATACCTTTAAGAGCTCCTATATATATTTCACATAATCAATTTGATAACTTGATCCCTACATCTGACACTGTCAGTACTAGTAATTCTGTTAGTCAGTCGATAAATACATGGATTAGTACATTTATAGCCAGTATTGGGTAGTAACGGAAAAGATGTAACAGGATTACATATTTAAAATAAAAAATATAAGTAACTTTATTCCACTACAGTTACAATTTAAATAATTGGTATTTAGAATACAGTTACATTAAAAAAGTTTTTGAATACTGAAGAGATTACTTTGCATTTTATTGTCATTTGTTTAATTTAATATTTAATCCTTTCAGATGGAAAACATTTATACATATAAATGATGCGATCCAAAGTGCATTTGAACAGCGGTGAAACACTTTCTTATGATGTGTTACATTCATACGAACAGACAGAGAAGTACGTTTGAAGTAAGTTTGGAGCAGAAGAAACAGAAATAAACCATGTGTAAATTGTCAGCTTTACGCTAAGCTAAAATGCTATTTCTAGCTATTTTACACGCACATGTTACCAGACACGATCATATTTTTTTATCAAGAAAATTCACATTATATCATAATTTCTTTTTTCTAATAAGACCTTTGATATTAGGGCAACAATTGTATTCTTGATAATAATTTTTTGTATTGTTTTCCTGTAAGAATATCTAAAAATCCTTAAAACAAGATCAGTTTGATGTATCTTGTTTTAGAAACAACACTATGTAAGATATTTAGGTTTTTCATAGAATGTATTTTTAACATGTGTATTTTGTCTTACTGTGCTGACAGAGTTTTTATAGTCAAAACAACAACTGAAAATATTTGGAATACATTGATGACCTTGAGTAATCTAAGGAATACGTTACAAATTACAATTTATAGCATGTATTCTATAATCTGTAGTGGAATACAGTGGATCTAAAGTAACCCTCCCAACCCTGTTTATAGCCAGGGTGATTTATTGGTCTCATGGTAAAGTTTTCACTGCTACTACAAGGAGTTCTGGGTTCTAATACACCTTAATTGAATGTTTTATTTTAATAAACGAAAAGTGCATCTGTACATCAGTAGATGTATATCATGAACGTGGTTATTAACACATTATGCTTTGCAATTTAACTGGAAAGTAGCGCAAGCTGAAGTGAGAGTAGAGCGCTCGCCTAGATGCATGAGAGAACATTGCCACCCGATGTCACTCAACATCCGAAATAACATCCGAAATGAGCCATCATATTAACATTAATATGTCCCTAATTTGTCTGTTGTTGATTGCTCAATTGGAAACATTTTAGTCTCAGATCACACCTGGTGAGTTTAGAGGTATTGCCACATACTGAGAAAAAGAAATCATATAGCTTGTGCTTTAATGTATCCCTTTTGCAAAATCCTGAATTCCAACAAATGCTTAAGGCTGAAATCAGTGTCTATATGGAGACCAACTGGTTCTCAGTACCCTCTGTGGATGTGGCTTGGGAGGCACTTAAGGTGGTTCTTAGGGGCCGGATCATATAATATGCCAAAAAATCCAAAGCACAAGAACTTGTGGAATTGGAAGGGAATATTAAACCTGCCAAGGTTGAACTGAAGTGCCGAATGTCGTCTAATGGCCTCAGAGAATTGACCCAATTGAAATACAGATTCTGTCATGGAAGGTGGATTTTTGGCTATTAAGGGCAAGACAGTCAGGAGTCGGGGGACAAAGCAGGGAAGCCTCTGGCTAGATATATAAAACAGAGAGAGTCATTTTCTACCATTCCCTCAGTGAAATCTGTTGGTGGTGAAATATTTACCTCAGCCATTGATATTAATATTACTTTTAAAGAATTATATCTTGATATCTATAGTTCAACGTCTTTGTCCAATGATGAAGGTATTAGAAACTTTGTGGAACCATTAGAGCTTCCTAAACTGATGACTGAGCAAAAAAATTATCTTGATTCTGAGATCATCTTGGAGGAGCTTGACAAGGTAATTAAGATCTTGCATACAGGCAAGGCTCCAGGGCCAGATGGTTTTGGTGCTGAATTGTTTTAGATCTTATGCTACAGAACTGTCTCCACATTTGTTAGAAGTTTATACAGAATCATTAAAGAATGGAAAGCTTCCACCAACCATGACACAAGCCTGGATCAGTCTGATTCTTAAAAAGGACAAAGATCCAAGCAAGTGTAAGAGTTACCGGCCAAATTCCCTGATCCAGCTAGATGTTAAAATCATTAAAAAAAAATTGGCTAACCATTTAAATTATGACATCTCTTATTAATATAGATCAGGTGGGGTTTATTCAGGGCCATAGCTCTTCTGATAACATCATGCGGTCAGTGGCAAATGATCACTTGACACCGAGAAGGCATTTTATGTGGTAGAATGGGATTATCATTTTAAGATTTTTGGAATTGTATGGGTTCGGGAATACTTTTATTGGTTGGATTTACTTACTTTATAGACACCCGGTAGCGGCTGTACAAACAAATGGATTCATTTCAGATTATTTTACTCTGGATAGGGGCACCCGGCAGAGTTGTCCTCTTTCCCCATTATTGTTCTGATATTGCCCTGGAACCATTAGCAGCCGCGATAAGAAAGGAGGATGATTTTCCAGAGGTGGTGGCGGGAGATGTGGCGCATAAGCTTTTGCTTTATGCAAATTATATTTTATTTTTTGCCTCTGACCGTACTAGATCTATGCCTTGCCTCTACAGAATAATTCAATCCTTTTCTAAGTTCTGAGGATACGGAGTTTATTGGTCTAGTGTACTGCCCGGTAACTTTTCAGCCGGGCACCTTCCAGTGGCCCAAA
This sequence comes from Moxostoma hubbsi, assembly GCA_032164185.1. Taxonomy (NCBI): domain Eukaryota; kingdom Metazoa; phylum Chordata; class Actinopteri; order Cypriniformes; family Catostomidae; genus Moxostoma; species Moxostoma hubbsi. The sequence continues at coordinate 22,097,704 of JAVLUX010000029.1, read as the reverse complement.
CAGGGCATTAAGTATTTGGGTATTTTATTCCCAGCTAATTTGTGTGATTTAGTTAAGAGTTAATTTTGGCCCTTTAACAAAAAGTTTTTCGAGGGATGAGGGTAGATGGGCTACATTACATTTATCTATGATTGGGAAGGTTAATATTATTAAAATGAATTGTATTCCAAAATGTAACTACATGCTACAATCTATCCCAATAGATCCCCCTCTCTTATTTCAAGCAATTTGATAGCATAGCGAAGTCCTTCATTTGGAATGGTATACATCCCAAATTACATTTCAGTAAGTTGCAAAAGCCGAGTGACAAAGGTGGGCTAGGCCTACCCAAGAATTTGTTATATTATTATGAATTTGGTCTCAGACATTTGGTTCATTGGTCACTTCCACCTGAGAGAGCCCCTCCCTGGTTTTGTATTAAACAGGAAATTCTTGCCCCAATTTCACTATTGCAAAGCCCTTCTATCAAAATAACCAGAGAAGTTAAGTTACACCCTGTTATCTTGAATTTGCACTCGGTATGGACAAAAGTCTCCAGAGTGTTTAACTCAGACATTTATTTAAATGTTGCTTTGAGCATATGGCTGAACCCAAAGTTCTGAATTATAAGTCCCCTTTCTGCTGGAATGAGTGGACTGTGAGGGAGGTTAATCCGTTCGGTGACCTATATGGAGATGGGCAGGGTGGCGGCATTTGAGAAGATCTCAGATATAAGGCTAGGCTACCTGGGGGAGTTTAATATGAAGTGGGGCAGCTATCTGACCTCTTTGGAAAGGGCAGTGGAGAGAGATTTATAGTTTAAATGTCTGTGATTAAAATTATTATTATTTTATATATATATATATATATATATATATATATATATATATATATATATATATTATTTTTGTGTGTGTGTTTGTGTGTGTGTGTGTATGTTTGTAATTTGGGTTCGACAACAGGGGTGTTTGTTGCAGGTCAGGGATTGGGAGGGGATTAATGGGGGTTAAAAGTTGATTCTATGCATATATGTTTTGCTTTTATATGTTTCATTTGTTAGAATCAATAAAAAGTGTTAATCAGAAATGTTTTTTATAAATAGTCTAATATTCATATAGTATTCATAATTTCATAAAACATTAGAATTTTGCCTACATGTTTATACTGATCACTCCTGGTTAAAATTGTAATTGCTTGTTAATTCTCCAAATAAAGCCATAAATCAAGCATTAGTGCCAACAGCAAAGATGAAAGTTTTTTTTTATATATATATAATATGAATGATGATGATCTGAACACATGACATACGTCACTCTTTTGCCCAGATCAGAGAACCTATTGTACAGGTAGTAGCTCCTTAAACCTCTCGGCTCTTTTTCTGTGTATTTGATATTTTTATCACAATGGGATGGAACTGTCATGCTACTGTCCAGTCAAACACTTGGTGTGTTATGTGGCATCTAACATCTGATCATATAACAGGCAGAAACATTCTGTTATGACATTTACTATACATTACATATGCATTATATAGTAGTTCTGATGACCACAGATACACTTTGATTAACACCATGGAACTGAATGATTACCATATTCGCATACCATAGTATTAAATGATGACCATACTCATTTACCATGGTATGTACACTACCGTTCAAAAGTTTGGGGTCACTTACTCATTCTTTATTTATTTATTTATTTCACATTTTAGAATAATAGTAGTCAGCAAAACTATGGAATAATAGAAATGGAAATATGGGAATTATTTTGTGACCAAAAAAATCCAAAATAAATCCAAAACTATGTAATATTTTAGCATCTTCAAAGTAGTCACCCTTTGCCTAGATTTTGCAGACATGTACTCGTGACATTTTCTCAACCAACTTCTTGAGGAATCACCCCGGGATGCTTTTTAAACAGTATTGAAGGAGTTCCCATCTATGTTGGGCACTTATTGGCTTCTTTTCTTCATATTTTGATCCAAGTCATCCATTTCAAAAACTTTTTTTTTTTTTTAGGAAATTTTAGATTTGTAATTAAATAAATGTATATGTTTTGGCAGAATAATATTTTGTCTACAAAGTTAATTTCAAACTTTTAAGCATACACCTTCAGATCAAAAGATTTTTAAGATCATGAGAAACATTTCAGACAAGTGACCCCAAACTTTTGAACGGTAGTGTATATGCCACTCTAAGGTACTGCAATAATACAAAGGTATTACCATGATACACATGAATAAAATAAGGTATAACCATGATACCACGTCCATAAAATCAGAGCAATACAATATGGATATGTTATACATTTTAAACATCTGTCTCTAAGCTACTTTACTTGCAATAGGATATATTTAGTTTAATGGACCATTGTCAAATGGAATATGACTTGCATGTGGGTTTCTTGATGTAGGCAACTGTACATTACATCCACCAGTGATTTTATAATAAAACTAAACGTTGACTTCCAAAACAATTTAAAAAAAATAACATACTCCTGTGCTGGATCAACACTAATAATAACACACATGTACAGAATGGAAACTTCTCAAGAACTGGAGATTTTTCTTCTGCATTAGACGCTTGCCTGATAAAAGCTATGTCAAAAAGTGGTGGGGACAAAAGCTACAAAGGCAAGAATTGGTACGGATATGTCCCACCCATTGATTACGCCTATGACTGAGGCCGTCATGGTGCCTAACATCTCCTTTTGTGTTTCACAAAAGAAAGAAAGTTATACAGGGTTGGAACAGCATGAGGGTGATTAAATGACAGAATTTTCATTTTTGAACAAACTATCCCTTTAACATGCTAATGGGAAACATATTATATATATATATATATGTTATTCATCATACATATTCATATTTGAAAACTCTTGCCTGGGTTGGTGAAAGGCCACGGTCCATCTATGTATCCAATATAAGAAGTTATACAGACTGCAAGGATGCCATGAAACAGTGTAACTAGCCGACAGTTCCATTCATAGCCACAAGAGCCGTTTGTGTAACACAGCAAAGCATACAGAGTGATCCACCCAGCTAAGCACACTCCGACTGCCAACACCAACAGTGACATCTTTATTTTGTAAACCTAGTAAAATACAATCAGGTGTCTATTTAGATAATACATCACCATTTTAGAAATATTACATCATGCATGTATAAGAGTACTCACCACAATGCTTAAGTAACTGTGTATTAAAATTGTACTTTTGCAATAAGTAATATTGCTTCTCTTTGATTCTTCAGTAGAATAACCACTAAAACCACACAAGTGTGTCTGGAGGGCAGCACTGAATTTCACATTAACAGTTGAGAAATATCAGAGTCAGGGTGTGTCAAAACTAGACCAAAAGTTACTGAGGCAATCTCTTTTTCATAAATGCAAACAAATATTGCCACCCTCACGCATGAGTCATTTGAACTAGTCATGTCAATATTAGGCTATTTTATCAATACTCGGGATACTGATATGAAATTGTGAAACAGTTAAACAGCTTTATTAAATGAATGAAGTTTTCAAATGTAGTGCCTGCAGTTTCCTAAAATAACACCAAAAAAAGACCTCTTTTTTTTCTAATTCTAGTATAATTATACCTGATAATTATACAGGCAGTTTGACCTTGTTATTTGAGAGACAAAAATGAATATTTGCTCTTTTAAAAATTTATTTCTCACATCACAGGACTATGTAAGTGCAAAAAAAACTAAAACGTGAAAATATACTGGTGTTTATTAGAAATCGCGGTTTTCGAACTATATATATATTTATATTTATGGTTCGAAAACTGCTAGATTTCTAATAAACATCTGTACATTTTCACTTTTTTTTTTTTTTGCTGAACTGAATATGTACATATATATATATATATATATATATATATATATATATATATACACACATGTATATTAGGGCTGCCGATTTAACGCGTTAATTCAGTGCGATTAATTTTACAAAAATAACGCGTTAAAAAAATTAGCGCATTTAATCGCATGCCCACGGACCATAATAAGGAAGATTCCTGAGAAATGCAAGCTTGTAGTACCGCCTGTTTACTCCAGAGGGCAGTGTCACTACTCGATCCACAAACATGCGTTACGTTCTTGTGTTCAAAACACTCGAAGGAGCGCAAATGCGAACTAAGGGATCTCAAGATGTTTAAAGATTGAGAATTAAACTATATTTAACTTGACACAGTGACCTAAACATTTTATGTTTATGACGCAACACACCCGAGACGTCTGACATAGGTGTAAATTGACGGGCTCTTAAACAAGCCCTCATAATAAATCTCCAACTGATTGTCAAATTCACTTGTGAAATGGATTGCTGTGAACTGCATGCCAACGATTGACTTATGATCAATAATATGGTAGTAAATACATTGTATATGCGATTAAACTCGATTCATTAATCGGGAGACCATTTAATTAATTCGATTAAAAATTTTAATCAATCGATAGCCCTAAAATATAAATATAAATATAAATATAAATATATATATAGACACACACAAATTTACAGTTGAAGTCAGAGGTTTACATACATTTACACTCGTTTTTCACAATTACTGACAAGTAATCATAGAAAACATTCCCTGTCTTAGGTCAGTTAGGATCACTACTTTTTTTTAAGAATGTGAAATGTCAGAATAATAGTAGAGAGAATTATTTATTTCAGCTTTTATATCTTTCATCACGTTCCCAGTGGGTCAGAAGTTTACATACACTTTGTTAGTACTTGGAAGCATTGCCTTTAAATTGTTTAACTTGGGTCAAACATTTTTGGTAGCCTTCCACAAGCTTCTCACCATAAGTTGCTGGAATTTTGGCCCATTCCTCCAGACAAAACTGGTATTACTGAGTCAGGTTACTGGGTTCAAACATGCTGAAGCAATAATCACTGATCCTCCACCTGGTCGTCTAATGGTTAGATGGAGACCTGGAGAGGCCTTCAAGCCACAGTGTCTCACACCCACTGTGAAATTTGGTGGAGGATCGGTGATGATCTGTGGGTGCTTCAGCAAGGCTGGACTTGGGCAGATAAGTCTTTTTAAAGGATGAATCAAGCCATGTACAAGGTTATCTGGAAGAAAAATTGCTTCCTTCTGCTCTAACAATGTTCCCCAACTCTGAGGATTGTTTTCTTCTGGCAGGACAACGCTCCATGCCACACAGCCAGGTCAATCAAGGTGTGGATGGACCACCGGCCAGCCCAATCACCAGACCTGAACCCCATTGAAAACCTCTGAATGTGATTAAGAGGAAGATGAATGGCCACAAGCTATCAAACAAAGCAGAACTGCTTGAATTTTTGCAGGAGTGGCATAAAGTCACCCAACAGCCATGTGAAAGACTGGTAGAGGGCATGCCAAGATGCATGAAAGCTGTGATTGAAAATCAGGGTTATTCCACCAAATATTGATTTCTGAACTCTTGATTTTTAACTCTAAAGTTAAAACATTAGTAATTTGTTGTTTAAAAATTAATATGAACTTGTTTTCTTTGAATTATTCGAGGTCTGAAAACAATGCATCTTTTTTTTATATTTAGACCAGCTGCCATTTTTTGTCAAAATGACAATATTTTTATTCGGAATTTTAGACAATATTGTCAGTAATTTATAGAATAAAACAAACATTTTCATTTTACTCAAACAAATGCCTATAAAATGTAAATCCAGAGAAACTGATCATTTTGCAGCGGTCTCTTCATTTTTTCCAGAGCTGTATATACATATATTCCAGTATATACCAGTACTGTGCAAAAGTCTTAGGTACATAAGATGTTTCACAAGAACATTTGATTTAAGATGGTTATTTACATCTTCAGCTTTAGTGTGTCAATAGGAAATATAAATGTTAGACTCCCAAACATTACATTTGCAAATATAATAGAACAGAAAAGAAGAACAGGGAACCCTGCAACAGATGGCATGACCCCCACAAATCCCCCCACTTAACATCGAGCTAGTCTGGGATTACATAAAGAGACAGACGCAACTGAGACAGGCTAAATGGATAGAAGAACTGTGGCAAATTCTCCAAGATGCTAGGAACATTGTATGCCAAAAACCAAGAAAACTGTGTCCAGGTGTACCTAGGAGAATTGGTGCTGTTTTGAAGGCAAAGGTGGTCACACTGAATATTGATTTAGCTTCTTTTATGTTTATTGCACCTTGTATGGTTTATAATTGATATATGAACACTATTTATGGCATTATTTTTGAAGACATCCACACTATGCAACAGTTTTCACAAGTGCCTAAAACTTTTGCACATTACTGTGTAATATACATATATATATATATAGAGAGAGAGAGAGAGAGAGAGAGAGAGAGAGAGAGAGAGAGACATAATAATTTTTAACAACAGATATTGAAAAAATTTTTATATATTATGTTATTGACAAAACAATGCTGTGTTATTTATCTACTAATGCATGAATGTAAACTACATTAATTATTATTAATAAATATGATAAAAATTTAAGTTAAATAAAATGTACTCCTCCAAATTATAGTAATATTAGAGAGCAGCAAACAGTCAAAGAAGTTAGTTGAAAAAATAAAAAAGATGGACTAAAGTTCAACTTCTGAGCTGTATATTAGGCTCATGTTAACACACTTCATTTAAATGAAGACCAGCAGGCTAAATCTACAATCCAGTTGAGAAACATAAAAACATCCCCGTTGAAATATTCACCTCAGTAACATGTTCATAGGCCGAATAGTTATTCAGTGCTCAGCATGGGTCCTCCGTGACTCTCCTCTCTCTCAGCAGCATCTCATCATGTACATAAAGTGCAGGAGAGCAGCAGCGGACATCGCGTGAGGCCTTGAGGGATCTCAGTGCTCAGCTCCGGCATCGTATTGGAGATGGTACGCAAATCACCACACAAACAAAAGCCGCATTTCAGCCGCTCGCTCAGTCCCTCTGCTGCTGGTCTACAGCGAGGATAACAACAAAGAGAACACATTCTTACAGGAGGACGACACCTGCTGGTACGGACCGCAAAAGACAGGCAAATTACAATGGTAACCATTGTTACCATTGAAACCACTGTTTCTCCAGCAATTGTTACTACGGTACAATTCAAATGTATTAAAATGTGATCTCCTTCTAATTGTGAAGTCCTTTAAAGCATCAATTAAACAGAAGCTTCCCTAACACAGTAAATCAGCTACATTGCAACGCTAACCAAGGCCCCCGCTTTGACACGGCCATGATGCTAACCGTAGTTACCCTCAAAATACCATTATTAAGGGCCGTTCACGACGAATGTGTTATTGTGCTGACGCAGCCTGAAGAACAGAACAGAACGCAGGTGTCTCGGGACGCGAAAATGTACTTTAAACTCGACACAACGGTCTACCGTTTACACAGACGGGCGTAAAACAATTTTTGGTTCGAACGACTCCTTAAAGGACTAGGATAATCCGGGTTCAATACAAGTTAAACTCAGTCGACAGCGTTTGTGGCATAATGTGGAATACCACACAAATGATTTCGACTCGTCCCTGATTTTCTTTAAAAAGCAAAAATCAAAGTTACAGTGAGGCAGGTACAATCCAAGTGAATGGGGCCGATTTTTTGAGGAATAAAAGGCAGAAATATGAAATTTATCATTTTATAAAAGCACTTACATATATTTGTCTGTTTAATCATGTATTATTTGAGCGGTCAAGTTGTTTAAATCGTTGTTTTTACAGTATTTTTAGGGTTTGTTGACATTACATCAAGTTTGACATTACACATTTATGTAACTTTACACAGAAAAGAATAGTAAGCAATTTTATCACACTAAAATCATGTTAACACACATACTGTTTATATCATGGGCTTTACTTTTGAAACAGTGAGTATTCTAATGTTTATGGATTGGTCCCATTCACTTCCATTGTAAGTGTCTCACTGTAAACCAAATTTTTGCTTTTTATAAAGAAAGGAGGGGCAAGTCAGAATACATTTTTTGTAGTAATCGATATTATGCTTCAGATGCTATCGATTGAGCTTAACTTGTATTGAACCTGGAATATTCCTTTAATAATAGAGTACCATAATGTTATTATGTCATTTTAATTATTTAATGAATACATTTTTTAATGACCTGGTGGCTAACATCAAGTTTCCAGTTAAATTGTAATAACATGACTGTATGTTTTTTAATGATAAATTATGATTACCATGGTAAAATATAATATGATTTTTTTTGTATTATTAGCAAAAGTTTGTAATGTTTGTTTTAATCTAAAATATTACATTGCCAGCAAACAAATGGATAATTGGTTAACACCTCATCATTTTCATTATTACATTTTTACATTCAAATATTTATATGAAACTTTGATTCAGTTATTTAGAAATACATTATTAGGAAATCTGAATGTACATTACCCAAATTCTGTAACAAAATAAAAAAATACCCTGCTTAGCCACTAAAGCCATTAAACGAGACAGGTTATTACAATTGTAGAAATAACTTTTATTTAAAATTACTTCATATTATGCTCATAATCATTTTCATAGGAAAATAGTTCTCATACTTTATTCATAACAGCTTTATCCTTAAAAAAAAAAAATCAGTAAACACTGCATCATCGAAGGCACTTATATTCCAAACAATGGCTGTTGTTTGGTGTGGTTTCAGTTTACTGAGATGTTAGGAGGAGGTATAATCTCAAACAACACTTACAACATAACAGAAACAAAAATTTGTAAGTCAATTTGAACATTTTAGTACCATGAACTACAACCAAGTCAAATGTGGTATGTTAAATGTGAACATTCTCATTGTGGCATATCATGTGTTGAAGGTAAAAGAAGGGAATTGTGGATACAAATTATAAAACACAGTTCTTCTTCATGATAGTACTCAGTATGTGGATTTGGTCCTGTTTAAATGGAAGCGATTTCTTAAGCGGAGAAATCTTTTAAGGGCATTTAATACCACACAAAATGGGTGTTCCTGCTTAAAATATATTATCCAAATTTAAGAAGGTTTTACAGCTCTGCTGATGTTCTGAGGTTCAAACTGATATTGACAGTAATGTTGCATAACCAAAAGATGGCAGTGTTGGCTGTACAGTAGCGAAGATCTAAGCAGAAGTTCGATCAGTAAAGGATAACTATTGCCTTGTACCTCTTTCTCTGCATTTTCGTCTCTGTGTATTGTTAGAACATACACTGCACTGGACATGTTACTTTGGTTTCCTTGTGTTATTTTGCAAAGTTTACTGTTCCCAACTTTAGTGTATATAGCTACTTATCTATACCTCAAATTGTTAACTTTGTTTAAACAGGTACACACTACACAACAGAGCTCATATTGATCCTAATGGTCCTTAAATTATACTGTTATGATATCATACAATGCAAGCACAAATACACAAGTCTATCCACGTGAAAATGAACACTCATACATACATACATACATACATACATACATACATACACACACACACACACGCACACACACACACACAGTCGTAAGAATCCCAAATTGTTGCCAGCATTAAGACTTGAGGTGAAATAATTCACATGATTGAATCTGACTGAATCAAATGAAAACAGAATGACTCCGTGTTTTCCATCTGTACCAACATAAATCAAAGCATGTATCTACAATGAACGTAATACAGTGCCATTAATCTAACAGTCAGAACATACAATCAGCATACAAGGGAAATGAGCATGAAAAAAAGGGCATTTTATCTGAACATGTGCAATGTTTAAAGGGATATTTCACCTAAAAATAAAAATTTTCTCATCCTCACCCCCATGTCATCCCAGATATTTTGACTTTTCTTTCTTCTGCTGAACACAAACCATTTTTTGTGTGTTAATATCTCAGCTCTGTTGGTCTATACAATGCAAGTGAATTGGTACCAAAAAGTTGAAGCCCAAAAATCACAAAGGCTGCATAAAAGTAATCCATAAGACTCCAGTGGTTAAATCCATGTTTCAGAAGTAATATGATAGGTGGGGGTGAGTAACAGATTAATACTTAAGTCCTTTTATATGATCAATCCCCACTTTTACTTTCACATGCTTTTGATTTTGGCAATTCGTGTTCTTCGAGCATATCGCAACCTACTAGGCAGGGAAGAGAATTTATGGTAAAAAAGGACTTAAATATTGATCATATCACTTCTGAAAACATAGATTTAACCACTGGAGTCTTATGGATTAATTTATACTGCCGTTATATGCTTTTTGGATCTTCAAAATGTTGCGGCCCATTCATTGTCTGGACCTACAGAGCTGAGATATTCTTCTAAAAATCTTTGTGTTCAGCAGAAGAAAGTCATACACAACTTGGATGGTATGAGGGTGAGTAAATTATGAGAGAATTTTAATGTTTTGGTGAACTATAAGTGTCTTCAATCATCTTCAACTGCAAAATAAATAATACCAGTTTCTAAAAGGGGAAAAAAAAAAGAAATTGGCACCTGACATGATCCAGGTAGTTTAAAGATTACATCTTGTTACATATTCACAGTTCGCTTATCCCAAACTCACTTGGGTCTGCATTTCAAGAATCACTTTTTTTTATTTATACTTGTTGGTAAGAACACGAATAGCTACCTAAATCCTACTGACCAGTTTGGATGCAGAGCCATGAGACATACTGCCGGACTGACAGTTCCCAATAGTGAAAAGGCTGGCCGACTGCTCTGAAGAAACAAAATTAAGAGCATTGTACCACTCAAATGTCGTAACGGCAAGTCCACCTTTAATCATGGCTCTATACATCCTCTGTCCACCCATTCATTTGGAAAAACACAATTTCAATATCACACTTCTTGGTGTAGAAACTCTGAGTCTGAAGGCTTTGAGGTGAACAAACCCTTGGTAAAGGTCACATTAAATAAAATTTTTCTAGAAGCATAGTCTTAAAAGATACCAAGCATGTTGCTCTAGGTCTCTTCCTCCCATAGGCACAGTTGTTTGTGGGGTACATGGTACGTAAACTGGTAGCCCTTACTGCAGCTTTTAATGCCACATTTATAGGGGCTTCCCCGACCAGAGACATCCCTGTTGCGACAGTATTTCAGCAGGCAGGGGAACCACTCCAGTCTGAGGTTGTAGCTACAGGAGCAAGGCTGCCACAGGTCCTTCACTGTCCCACAGCTTTGCAGGCCTGGTACCTCCACTGCTTGGGCCTCGAACATGGAGCCATCCATGCCTACACATAGACGAATAGGAAAAATTATTTTTTGTAGTTAACAATCATTATGCTTTAAGCTATGTAGTTCAGTTAAGAGTTAAAATTGCAGATGTGTTCTTATTGCAACATTAATGCATCATCTGTATTAGGTTAGTTTACATTAAATAAGATTTCCTACAGAATGAATGGATATTTCTCCCTAAATTTCCACATTCGATGTGGAAAAGGGCTTTATACGTTTTTTAGACCAGTGATATATTTAAGCCTGTTGGGCTTGGTAGGATGTAATTAAGGGACGCAGTAAGTATGCTTGCCTCTTTCCAGCCAATGTTTGACGTCAGCCTCGTGTGTGTACACGGCCTCCCGGGCGACGCTGCACATGTTGTGGATGTGGGCGCTGAGCTGCCACGTTCGTGTTAAGTTGACCGCTACATCCATGCTCAGCATCTCCGTGCTTCTTTTCTCTTCCGCTGTGCGGATGGCTTGGGGATTTTTCTGCAAGGTTAGTAGGATAAAAAAGGAAGCTTTTAGTGTTAGTAGAAGCATCGCTCTTTGAAGCTGGATGTTTCCAGTCTTTTGTTACACCTTTCATTCATATTCACACTTTCAAGACTTCACATGGCCTCTCAGGACCTACTCATCAAAAGCCTTTTACAGCCTTGTTCCTCTGAGATCTCCCATTTAAAACATCACACCCCTACGCAACACTTACCCAGAAATACTGTTAACCCATGTGTGACAAGGGAGATAATATGGGAAATGAGGCAGCGGGAACCGGACAAACCATCAAAGTAATATTTTAACGAAAACTTAAACAAAAAGACATAAACACACACGGCAGCTCCATGTGGCTCTCTACTCTCTCGAACTGCTGTATCCAGCTCATCTTTATCCCTTTCGTAGCCAGATTGGGGACTGGGCGTGTACACTCAAGCCCCCCCCCCCCCCCCCCACACCATGATTTCAACTCCCACCAACATCTACGCTCCTCCATAGTCACTTCTGATTACATCATCTTCTAGTGCTTCTTCACCACAGCAACACCTCAAATGTGAGTGTTGCCACCTCGTGGACCCACATTTTCCACATGCCATTCAATCTTGTGCACTGTCGAGCGCTCAGCCATTCAAAGTATACTCTTTTGACAGTGAGCCCAAAGTGATGCTGTCGATGCATGCGCACTATGACTGCTTTGTATACTCTTCAACACAGTCAACGGCAGGCGCATGTGCAAATGACATGCAAAGACGTGGATTACATGCATGTCTACAAAAACTAGGTTGCACACAGACAGTACTGTGCAGATGACGAAGTTTGCGTTACGCACACTGTGCATGCGGAACACCGCAGTATACTTTGGCATTAACTTTACAACCTTTCCACCCTAATGAATAGGACAAGACAGAATTTGTGCATGCAGAACTCCAAAGAAAGCTCTGCAGAATCGCGAAATCTGTCATTCATAAAAGTTCTACACCCTTTGCGTGCTTGTTTATAAAATATTTTGGCTACTTTGATAAAGCTTTCAGCTACCAAGAGTATAGTATTCTCCCTTTACCTTTCAAGGCAATTCAGTCCACTCTGCGACTGACGTTGGTAAAGATTACAATCAAAGAACATGTTTAAAATCAGCAGTAAAATCTGACAACAATGGTATCATAAATTGTGCGAAAAACTTTATTTCCAAGGCTGGTCCAGCTAATGCAAATGCACATTCTCGAGTCAACGGACTATTTTCTTTATCTAAAAGGTGATTGGCTCTTTTACAATTAAGGCAGGGTTAACTTTCCTACACCTGCCATATTAGGCATTCTAATTTTCCCCATTTATTTTCAATTTCATACAAGTGGTCCGTCTCATCTAAAATGTCTCTGATTTAACAATTTTCACATGTTTATTATGCCTTTCACAGAACTCTGCAGAGCTTCCCCAAAGTCTACAGATTCAGTCTGGGGCTGAATGACTTCTCCCTCCCCTTTTTAGTAGCCTTTGAGGGGTCCTGGGTGAAACAGACTGACCTGTCTGAGTCTGGCCATGGACTCGCTGGGGATGATATCATTGTGGTTGAGGCGTGTGATGAAGCAGAGCGCCTGGTACTGGCTCTGCCCTCTCTCCAGCTCTCCCAGGATCAGCGCCCGAAAGATCTTCACATCCTGTGTAAAAAAAAGAAAAATGAAAAGACATTTACATTTATTTATTTGGCAGATGCCATTATCTAAATAAAATTACAGTACATTCAAGGTATACATTTTATCAGTCAGCCTATGTGTGTTCCCTGGGACTCAACCCTATGACCATAGCATTGCTAGCGCCATGCTCTACTAGTTAAGTTACAGGAACTACATCCAAATATGCCACACCTTCATTCTATTATTGATGTTTAACAACAAATAATAAAATCTTGTCGTTGGGAGTTGGCTATGTGTGTGGCTTCAACTTCCTCTGCATTTTATTCTGTTTGCTACTTCAATTAATGGTTTACAGAACTTTTTAGCAATTCTAATTTAGCTCCTGACCTTCATGCTTACAGTCAGATCCCTTATTAGAATATATTTTATAGAATATCAGCCCAGAACAACAGAAAGACACTGTATATTTCAACACATCATTGGGTTGCTGTTGGCAACAAAACCAGAGCTCTGGCAGCACCTCTGTTCCTATAAAGACTTCCATGTAAAGGCATTATGGGAAACCCCAGAGAGAAAAGCAAGGCCACAGACCCGTCAACCCATTCATCAGCAACTCCTTGCTCTGGCATCAAAACAGCTCTGCCAGCAGAAGACACACACACACACACACACACACTCTCTCCTTGCACCCTCTCTTCTGTTTTTCACACTCTGGTGTCAAGCACAGAACCGACAGAAGGGTGCAAGCTTTCAGGGTTGCACTAGAGACTAGGAGGTTTTCTTGGACAATCAAAACAAACAAGCCCAAGCTGTCTTTGTTTGCTCTGGAGCTCTTATCCCATTCCCATTCTAGAACCTTCCATCTGGTTTCAAGTGTCGGTCAACCGTTGGTGATTCAAAATGTTCTTTTTGATATAAAGGGGGGAACCTAACCTAATCTAGTTGGTTACAATTAATTCTGCTATCAAACATTTTTAAATAATGAAGTGAAAATAATGAAAAACTGATGGCTTCAAAAGATGCTTATAATGTCCATAAACAACCTTGGAGCTCACGGTAGTTCTGTCTTTAAAGGTTTAGAAGTTATCATTGAAAATAAATTAATCTATGGAAAAAATGTATAGGATTTTTACTTCTGGAACCTGACTGTTTCACTGTATAGGTGGACCCTGAGTCACTTGCACATAAAAGCATTTTTGTACTGTCATTACTATCTGCACCACTGCAGTGATACGAATTACGCACTGTCAAAAATTTATATTGTTCCAACAGACTATTGGGGTGCAAATAGTCACTCCTTTAATCATTCCTGAGGTGATTTACTGAGGTGTGATCACTACTCTCTTGGTGTTTGCATCAGGTAGGAAACATTGACGGTGCCAGCAATAGTATCTAAGGGAAGCGGGGCATAGTGGAAAGTCAGCCACATTACAAAGGACGCAACTTTATATTAGAAACGATACACAAAATAGAAACACAGCAATTAAAAAAAATACATGAAAATTGTGGTGGAGACAATTCTATATATTTAACCAGCATATCACACACACCCCCAATAAGCTGATCTTGATGTTTTTTGAGAACTTGAGGGGGAAGCCACAGGAATTTATGGAGGCTAGATAAAATTGACAAGAGGCAGACCTGGTAGAATTAACGCTTGGGTGACAGAACAATCAGCAAACACAAGAGGGGGCGAGTGAGTTGGCAGATGTTATTTTAAGCTCAGACACTATAAAGACCTCCCAGTCTGCAGATAGGCAGCTTAGTTTAAAGAAAGGAGAGAGAAAGGGGCGTTGGTAAGGGGAACTGCTCTTGGCACTTAATTACAGGGAAGTGTTGGTGTCACTCCTTTGCAACCACCTTGCAGCAGCAGGGAGAAACCCAGGAGCAAAGCAAATGGGCAACCATTCTCCCTGTGCAAGCTGACAATACACAGGTAGACCATTCACACCTGCTGACGTGCAACAATCGCACTATAGTTTACAAAGGTTGAGCTGGTATCAGTAGCTCAATCATTGATTTTGCTTTACACTGCCCTTTAACTTCACTGCTTGTCAATTTTCTTTTTTTCTTCTGGAGTGTGTATCTTTTTCATTGTACCACAATTCTTAGAGCTTGGGATCCTGTTACAATTCTCTCTGGTTGACCCCCTTCCATGTTGGGACAAGTCTAAGCCAGGTTAGTGGGTAAACACTTCAGTCAGGCTGGTCCACATTTCATCTCTCAGATTCTTGAATCTCTCAAAAATAGTAAGCTCAGGTTACTACATAATCACCCACTGAGTTCCACACCTTGAGCAGTTCCACCAAAATATAGTCAGAAAAGGGACAGATTAGAGACTAAACATAGATTTTGGCATAACAGGGTTTATCTTGACAGTATTAAAGAAATGTATGCCATCTCTGAGAGCAAAGCAAACATTAGCTTCTGTTCCTGGTCTGGCTTCCTGCTGCAGGATCACAGTGTGTTTGTTTGGAATATGCTGACGTCTAACTGGCTGCTACAGCAGCGGCACAAGCACAAAGCTTGGCACTACTCACACACTTCCAAATGCTGCCTATTATACCATAAAATCTCCCCATCATAAATAGAATGTTGATTGTTATCACCAACTATAAAGAAGATGAAAGGTTATTGCTGCTGTAACTCCAAGCTCTACCTGATTCACAGGTAAGATGAAAGCTGATAAAACTGAAAACATGAATGGAGTGACAGGTGGAGAACTGTGTAGAAATATTTAGTGTTGGCTGGGGCTGCTATTGGCCTAGAGTGACAATTGCTATTAACAATATATACCATGCAATCCACACTGCATTAGGAAATGCATGGCATATTATAATGGACCTTGTGTAGAGTCTGTGTGACTTAATCAAAACACATTTGATCAAGCACATCCTTAAAATTAGGCCTACTTATAATTGGATAGTTACGGTACTAAAATGTGATTGGATGAGCTATGTTTAACCTGCAACATCATATCAATAGCTGCGGGAATTAGAGGGTGCTGCAGCTCTGTTGGCGTTCCAGCCCACCCTGAGAACTTAGTGCTGTCAAGACAGTGTATGCATGAGAAATTAATGACAATTCATTAATATTATTTCAAAACAGTCATATTCTGTATTAATATTGTTAAAAGAAGGAATGACGAATATGTATAGGAGTATTTTTATTTCATAAACGATAACAAAAGCGACGAGAAAAAGATGATAATGACAAAAATGTAATGATTTTAATTGAAACGTCTTAACCAAAATGTGAGAAAAAAATAATACTGAAAGAAATTAACAGTGCACTAACAAGGTTTTCAGAGAGAATAATCAAGACAGACAATAAGAGCTGGTAACAATCACCTGTCTAAAACATGGAAATGAAATAACTGTTCCTAAAACGATTAACACCACCATAACTTCTAAAAAGATAATGCTAATACTAGCTAATACTTTATTCTTTTAAATGCATGCAATTATTTCAGGAAGGCTGGTTTTTACAAGGAAATGTTCGTAGAAACCTTCCAATGAATGCGTATAATGTTTTTTTATATCGGGTTAAGAGCTCTATATAGGGCATTATAGCGCAAGTTTTGATTTTATGCTACGATTATGTAAAAATGGCACTCTGTGTTAAAGCACTGTAATACTTTACCTCACGATATTGTATCTATATTCATGTGACAAAAAAAAAAACAATATTATTTAAATTTTTCATTAATGTCATAGTCATGGGAAAAAACCTTCTATTATTCCCAATTGATCTAGTACTTCAACAACAGTCCATTAGATGGCACAGTTAATATACTTTACTGCTGAGACAGAACGGAACTCCGTTGACGTCAACCACAACACGGAAAAGGTGTAACATTTTGGTATATCATATTCATATCCAAAATGTCATGTTCAATTAGGTCTCAAAGATTCAGAAAAATCATTATGTTGACATCCCCAGAAATGAAGCCATAGCTCTTCTGGTCATTAGTGTATTAGCATGTTTTCCAGTGCTACAGCATTATGTGTTATTTTGTATAATAATTGTTACAGTCAAGCTCCAATACATTAAAGAAGCATAAAATCACCATTAACCCCCTTTAAGCTCACATGGGCTTATCAACATATTCATAAGTACAGTCTTGACCAACACAAAATAGGTATCTATTTAAAGCTAAGAAGCTGAACTTTAAAAATGCATGTAGGCATTATGAACAAAACTGAAGAAGTGCTTTGAAATTTGAAGTAAACTAAGAAGTGTTCTGTTTTGATAATTTATAAATAATTATACATTTAACATGCTAGTTTTCCTGGATCGGACAACATCATAAAATTATGTAGTATGTTGTCCAGCGTCATGGAATGCTAAACCAAACGTATTAGGACTCAGATCACTGCAACCAAAAGGTGAAAGTCATCCAGATATGGGCAGAGAGGATCGTTCACTCCAATTACATATGGCCACTAGAAGATGGTGCAAAGTACATGGCACAGACAGAGTGATGGCTCAAATTACAGCATGGAACTGAATGAGATTTTGTTACTCATGCCTGCAGGCTTTGGAGAGAGAGAGCATACCTTTAGTCATTGTTGTATTTGCATGTGTAATTAGTTCTTATGTACAATTATTATGTTTAATTTGTTTGTAGAGGCTATTGGACACTTGGAGATGTTTTTGGACATTAGGATACATTATTATTGTAATGCTATAACTTTTTATTTAAATTTTACTCAGTTACAGGTGACATGACTGGGAACAAAACAAAAGCAGTTTTTCAGAGCTACCTTATTTACACCCTGAGATATATACAGTTGAAGTCAGAAGTTTACATACACTTAGGTGTAAGTCATTAAAACGAATTTAACCACTCCACAGATATCATATTAGCAAACTATAATTTTGACAAGATGTTTAGGACATCTACTTTGTGCATCACGTGAGTAATTTTTACAACAATTGTTTACAGACAGATTGTTTCACTTTTAATTGAGTATATCACAATTCCAGTGGGTCAGAAGTTTACATACACCAAGTTAACTGTGCCTTTAAGCAGCTTGGAAAATTCCAGAAAATGATGTCAAGCCTTTAGACAATTAGCTTCTGATAGGAGGTGTACAAAATTGGAGGTGTACCTGTGTATGTATTTTAAGGCCTACCTTCAAACTCCGTGCATCTTTTTTTTACATCAAGGGAAAATCAAAAGAAATCAGCAAAGACCTCTGAAAGAAAAATACTAATTGTGCACCTCCACAAGACTGGTTAATCATTGGGAGCAATTTCCAAAAGCCTGAAGGTACCACGATTAACTGTAGAAACAATAGTACGCAAGAATAAATACCATGGGACCACACAGCAGTCATACCACTCAGGAACAAGATGCATTCTGTCTCCTAGAGATGAAGGTAAATTTGTGGGCAGAACTGAAAAAGTGTATGCAAGCAAGGAGTCCTACAATCCTGACTCAGTTACACCAGTTCTGTCTGGAGGAACGGGCCAAAATTCAAGCAACTTATGGTGAGAAGCTTGTGGAAGGCTACCGAAAATGTTTGACCCAAGTTAAACAATTTAAAGGCAATGCTTCCAAATACTAACAAAGTGTATGTTGGGGATGTTGGTATTTTGGGAATCACAAAAGTATGTTTAAAAGGTAAACATACAGTCTGCATGCGCAGCGTGCTTCACTATATAGGCGCTGATCTGTTTTTGACCCACAAATGCATTTAGCACATGCACGGCTCGTGATCCACAATATGTGAGTGCTCCACTGAACTCCATCTCAGCTGCAGATGCTTAATAGTTTGGGAGCATTTCACCTTTGAGAAGTACAAGATATTAAAACTACTGTACTAGCCTACAGACAGAAACTCAAAGTTCTTACTGCAAATTTTTGGCAAAAATAAAAGCCAAAGTGTTTCAAAGTGTAGTATAACTATATTATAATTATAATAACAATAATTATTATTAACAATAATAACTATAATACTATATTACAAATAACAATATTTAAATTGAGTAATGTGATATCTTATCATAACTCAAGTTAACACGAAAGAGATCCACTAAATGTGAATTAGAGATAGACATATATATCGGTTTTACTGATTAATCAGTCCCAATAATTGCTTTTTGGAACTATCTGTTATCAGAAAAATTATATGGCGATAGTTTTCGATTATCAAATGATTTCGTTTATCATTTTGTCATTTCAAAATAAGAATCCCCAGTGTGTTTCGGGCTTGTTTATACTTAAAAGTCCTACGTTATTAACCAAATCTTTTCTTTTTTTTTTCTGGTTATTATTGGGATGACCAGTTGAACAAAAAACTGCATCTGGAATTTAATTCATTACGGACTCTTTGTCTTTGCCTGCCATAGTAAAGAAATTATAAGAGATTTTTTTACATTCTATAAATCGATTTTTAAAACTATCAGCCAATTAATTGGTTATCAGACTTTTCCATCACCTTAGTCATCATAATGGCAAAATACACTATCAGTCAACCGCTAATTTGAACATTTAAAAAAAATAAAAATTATTATTTGAGGGTCGGTATTGTTTATGTTCACAAATAAATGGTTCACATTCAAAATATTCCAGGGATTTTTGTATCAATTTAACAATGCATTTGGTGATTTGGTAACAGTTCTCTGAAGTCCTATAGAGAAGAATGAGAAACCGTGAGTAAAATATCCCAATACACCAATAATAAAGAAATTGCAATAATATTGTATCGTGACCTTGATATCGATGGTCCTAATAAAGTGCACAATGTGGTCTTCTGCTGTTGTAGCCCATCTGCCTCAAGGTTCAACACGTTTGAAGGCATTTCCATCCGCAGAACTGCAGCTCACTGGATGTTTTTGATTATGGCAACATTCTGAGTAAATTCTAGAGACTCTTGTGTGTGAAAATCCCAGGAGATCAGCAGTTACAGAATACCAACAATCATGCCATGGTCACATGAGGTCAAATTCTTTCCCAATTCTGATGGTTCATGTGAACATTAACTGAAGCTCCTGAACCGTATCTGCATGACTATGCATTTCACTGCTGCCACACATTGGCTGATTAGATAATCGCATAATTAGGTTCCTATTAAGTGCTCAGTGAATGTATAAGTAGTTTGAGAGTGTATGGGAGACCGACTCAGTCAAGTCATTTGCAGTGCATCATGAGAGTGGCCGGTCGCTGCACAGCTCTTTTGCCATGGTTTGTTTGCCACGATTCTCTGATTAGTGGATAATTTTCCTTCAGGATCATGGGTAGATTACTCACCAGGAATTCTGCTGTTAAACATGATTTTTAAAACAGAGTTAAAATAACATGGACTAATGGTTTCAACAGAAACATATACTATTACCTGGTATATAACCTCAGATCTTAGGTTAGATCTGCCTTTAAAGGTTTATTTGTTATCGTTAAAAATCTATTTGTCTATAGAGAAAATGAATATAGTGGACATTGGTTGTCAAACTGTTTTCTTCTATGCCGCTTTCAAGTGAATTTCTGTCATGCAGAGCAACAGTTAAGTAAATACAATGGAAACACACTTCTCAACTGTCAACATGTTTAGCAACCTGCAGCTACTGGAACACATTTGGTTTAATGGCATAGACATTAGAAGGCAACTCCATTGCCCCCTTTGAGTACCTAGGTTTGTAAACAAAGTAACTGTCTGCCATTTAGAGTGCAAAGGGATAACTCTACTCATCCTTGACACCATGACACTAGATTTAAAAAAATGTCAGAGAGTTCAAAAATTCAGAGGCCGAATGCAGGTATGCAGGCTTTGAAATTCCCTTTGTGAAATGCATCCCACAAAGAAATGACTGACTGGCAAGATTTCAAAGATCGGCAATTTATGATGCATTACATAAAACACCCAGGAAGGTTAAAAGGTAACCAGTGGAAGAATTCTAAATTAATACAAAGACATTAAAACATGATCTGAGATAGAAGGATCAGGCATCCAAATTGATTATGGAAAATGTAGTTTGAGTAGAAATTATAAAAATAAATAAAAGCTATGGTCTAGAACTTTAATTGGATTATGGCACATTCTGTGATGGGAGAGATGTATATATTGATTCTTTAAGAAGGCTAGTCAAAATGCATAGGTACATTCAAGCATTTAACCGAACCATTCAATCTAATGAACAGCAACCTCAGAAAAAAAAGAGTGGCAGAAAAGAAGTGTCTGGGAGAAATGCCTGAGTTGTGGTTAAATACATAGTGGAAGGTCTTTCACACCTGCTTCACTAGTAGGCCCTAAATAAGTCACTGTGCATAGAACTGAGAAAATCTGTTTTGGTAACTTCTTAAAGTAGATTTCCTCTAAATATGACACCAAAAAACCAAAGAGCATGGCCAAAATAGAGCCACTTGGCCAAATGGTAACGAAAGGCCATCGCTTCCTTTGGGGTGCCTAGTGTGACCTATGACTTGTGTGGCTAACTTGAGCTGCACTGCAGGACGGCAGAGACATTTTTTTCCTGTTACACCTGTTTGATTGTGATTCAAACTCACTGGAGCTCTAATGATATACGCTCTTCTACTCAAGATCAAATGAACGAGGAAGCAATGCACTACCTGCTATGGGCTGTTAACTCCTTCCACAACCAGTTCAAATTAACAAAACAACTTGATTCAGCACAATGGCTCAGTAAAATGTATTAAAATATAAATCAAGATCTTAATGATATTTCTACAGATATATAGGCCAATATTTCAACATGGTTTATCAAGATGAAGGTATTACACAAGACACAGCAAGAGACATCAGAGCATGGGAAAGGAACAGACAAGACATTTACTCACCAGGGAAGATTCATACTATTCCTGTGAATAAAAGGAGGAAGTATATTTAGTTTCTGCAAAGAAGATATGCGTCATCAAGAAAAAGGGGAAATAATGAAGTAATAATGTCTTTCACAGAGAAGTTGAACCCAGCAAGAACTGATGTAACCCAAGGCTTGATTCATAAAGCTATGAATCAAACAGATTTTATCTTGTAGCTGTTAAAACATGCTGTTTTGGAAGGACTTTATGGAAACAGTGAAACCTGTATAAAAGATAGCAAAGTTATTTACTATGCAAACAAATTCTCTCGCTCTATAATTTCAAAGAGTAAAAATGAACAATAGTTATATCTACACTCACTGAGCACTTTATTAGGACTATGGTCCTAATAAAAGTGACCAACATGGTCTTCTGCTGTTGTAGCCCATCTGCCTCAAGGTTGGGCATGTTGTACATTCTGAGATGCTATTCTGCTCACTACAATTGTACAGAGCAGTTATCGGAGTCATTCTCCGTTGACCTCTCTCATCAACAAGTCGTTTCCGTTTGCTGGATGTTTTTTTAGTTTTTGGAACAATCAGAGTAAACTATAGAGACTCTGGTGCATGAAAATCCCAGGAGATCAGCAGTTACAGAAATACTCAAACCAGTCCATCTGACACCAACAATCATGCCACGGTCGAGATTAAATTTTTTCCCCAATCAGATGGTTGATGTGAACATTAAATTAAACTCCTGACCTGTATCTGCATGACTGTATGCATTGCACTGCTACCATATGATTTGCTGGTTATATAAGTGCATGAATAAGTAGATGTAGAGGTGTTCCTAATAAAGTGCTCAATGAGTGTATATCTTCCCTTTTTCTTTGGAAACCAGTGATTGAGGAAGAAATTATTATGTGCACTATATAATTAGGTAACATAAAATAATTAGTGAGTATAATTAATAAGTTCACACAGGGATTTCCTAATACAATTTGTGATATGCATTCAAGGGTTTTACAAAAAAAAAAAAAAGACTGTTGTGATTAAAAGTGTGAGAAAACTGAGATACAAAAATTCCAATATCTCTCTGCTCGACACATTCTATCACTGTCACTGTTGGAATGTGCTGTGGATCAGCTGAGTTGAACGGTTCAACGTACTTTGCATAACTGTGTCTGTCGCTCCCACTGTAGGAAACAGAGGCCTCTTCCTTCACAGCAGTGTTCAAAAAGTCAACATCTGCCTTATTCTGGGTTGAATAAAGACATCAGCCAGTAGCTAAAAGGACTGTCAAAGATGTTCTGCCTGTACCCAAGACAACAAGCATAAAAATGTGAATTGAACTTGGATTTGTTTGAAAGATGCCAGAGTCCTGTTTACTGTATTCTGTAGCAAGTGATTAAGTGTCAAGTGTGTATTTTTTTTTTTTCAACCACTAGCATCGCCAAACAGAATCACAAAAATTACTGTTTTAACTGGGTTTCCAGAACATTCCCCTTGTTTGAAAAAATGGATAGTCGCACCTAGGGCTGCACGTTTTCAAGTTTTTCATTAACCGTTAACCGAGGCCCTTAACGGTTAATACTCGGTTAACCATAGTGTGCGCCAGGGATGGAAATTAACTTTTTTGTCCACCGGCCACTGTGGATTTCAAAATCTACCAGCCACTCAATGTTTTTACCAGCCACTTTCTTGTTTTTAACCGACAATGTGTAACTGCATGTGAAAATTAATACTACAAGATCTACAATACTTAAGCCGTTTATTTAATCTCAAGTCTCAATGAAATACTGGCATTTTCTCTTTCTCTCTTATAGCCTACACACACAATCCTTGAACTGATATTCATTTCAGTTCGCAAACGAGGAAAACACAATGTTATGGACGTGAGCACTCTGAAAGCGGCACTGAAAGATGCTTTAAAACTTCCACAGAGACATCAAACAGAAAGCACAAACCCTTTCTTTAAAGTGAATTTCATTTTGTATTAATTGTGTCTTAATTTTAATTAATGTTTCACTAACCAATTGCCTTGATTTAATAAATAAGAATTAAATATAGCAGACGATATAATCACGAAGCGGAGGCGCCGGCGCGTGAACTGGAGCTCGTCTCATAAATGAACCAAAACTCAGTGTACAAGGTAGCCTTGCCTCACAAATAATTCAAAACTAAAGAAAACAGACACAGACTGCTCTCTGCTTATGTAATCCGTAAGAAATGTGCATTTCTCTCTGGTGCGTTACTGCGAAGACCGCGAGTCAGCATCGTCAACTTCATCTTTGCAAATGACACGGACAAAGAAAAGACTTGTTTATTAATAAATAATTTAAATATCTCCTTGCTATATTTTACATATTCATAATCATTACTTTTGCCGGTTCTTTGTGACAGATTTTAGGAGCTTTATTGGCAGCGCCACGCCGCCACCCTTACATGAGCGCGTCACCGCACCCACCAGAATAGCCCTGTTTTTTTGTTAAGGATTTGTTTACTGTGTGTGTGATTCATTTAATGGAAAGCACATTCACTGAGTTGTCTTGCTAATCAGTGTCTCCTCGTTTATTCAAACTAATTTGTCCTTTAACAGACGAACGTCGCATGATGCTATTTTTATTTACCCGCCACGGTGGCCGGTAGGTGAAGCGAGTTTACCCGCCACAACACAAAATCACCCGCATTTGGCTGGTGCTAATTTCCATCCCTGGTGTGCCCGGGTGTTGGCTGTTGAGATGGTACAACAACGAGGTTGTACTTGAAGTATATCTAAGCACTGCATTGCAATACTTGCATTTTGCCCCGTCATTCTCGATTTTAAAGTGCTCCCACGCTGTGCTTTTCTTTGCCCGCTTCATATTAGAAAACTGGTCAAGACTACTTCTTGTGGACATTACAAATGTCTGGGAGCGCTCTGGCAGTCTCTGGTGGTGCAAAAATGTATTACAACTAAATTCAATGCACGCCATTGACGCCACTTAACCGAGCAAAATGTTTCACTCGGTTACGCAATTTTTAACGGTTAATCGGTTAACCATGGACACCCCTAGTCGCACCCCAAACTTAAATAATTTGTTGAGTCAATGAGTACGTTTACATGGACACCACAAAGAAAGTGGCATTCCCATTTACATCCACTGTATAAGCTGCATACTCCTCACTCCCATATACATGCAGATTGGTCAGTAAGCAGCTTTCTCCACACCAAAGTAATTTCCCTGTGACACTTGTGTAAATAACAAACATGGTATTCAGGGAAGACTTCAATATTTGTATTGCCTGTTGCTTCACTTTATTTCCAGATAATCCAGAGTTGTTGCCGTGTTTGTTTTCTAACATT
This sequence comes from Moxostoma hubbsi, assembly GCA_032164185.1. Lineage (NCBI taxonomy): Eukaryota > Metazoa > Chordata > Actinopteri > Cypriniformes > Catostomidae > Moxostoma > Moxostoma hubbsi. Next base: position 22,072,320 of record JAVLUX010000029.1, on the reverse strand, counting down.
TTATTGCAGCACGCAGCGGCATTGCGCAGCAATAGTGGGGTTACCCTATTGCATAAAACTCGGGGGTTCCCCCAAAGTACAAGCGCATATATACGAAACGTGAGGGACTGTTAATATTTTACATTAGAGTGCGTTAATGGGTATAGTTTATAGTGTATGTGCTTTTCCTTCTGTACTCCAAAATTTTCTAACTATTTCCACCACTTTGACTCGTTGTTGGGCTCCATCCTAACTTGTTGTTGGGCTCTATCCAGTCTGTTCACGCATGTGCACTCTTTAAAAACCTGTAACAATGCCGCTTATGCATTTACACCACATAAGCCACATTCTCTGGGAGAATCCTGGATGCGCTAAACCTAGGGATGTGCCATGATGGCCGACTAATCAATTAGTCGTCCATCAACTGAATAGTCGATTAGTGGGGTCAACTAATAATATTAATATTTTTCCGTGGGGGTGGTTTTAATGGGAGATGCAATTTTCAGATTAATTGAGGCACAATTTCTCTGAGAGCGTTTATGAGTGATTATAGCTTGCTGTGCTTAAAAGTGAATAGTCCGCACAGTAAAACACTCTGAAAGATCTTTCATCTCTTCAATGCTTTATTCCATTTATACACTGCTGCTTATACTGACTTCAAAGTGCTGCATCAACAATACATTACAAGATGATCACTATTGGACATTAAATCCTCTGCTGTGAGTAATGTTCCTGTATTTTAGGAGAGATTAAAGAAGAATATAGATCCAAACAATACAAGTGAATAGTGAGAAGACATTTGTAGCTCCAAAAATCACATAAATCAACATAAAAGTAATCCATAAAACTCCAATGGATAAATCCATGTCTTCAGAAACAATATAATAGGTGTGGGTACAAAACAAAGTCCTTTTTTTTAGAATGAAGTCATGCAATTCTTGCATTTCCCTGTAAAACTAGTCTGCACGGTGGATTTGGTCTTTCATTCTCATTAACATTAATGTTTTAAAAGTCTTATGTGTCACAATGCTTTTCAAGAGAAGTTCAGGTGTTTGTGGTGTGTATTTAAGGTCACATCCATCTCACATGACTCAGTGGGCCGTTTCTCAAACAGGTTGGACAGCCAAGGTTCAAGTGGGCAGGTTTAAACACCTGGATGTCATCCAAACAGTGAAAGCACACTGAAATGAAATCATGAAACCAAGACACAAAAGACAGACATGCTTCCACATGTGACATGTGACAAGATGACACGTTGTTAAAGAATCCAAATATGAAAGAAAAAAACAGCTTCAAAATACCATTTCGTTCTTGGGTCACAAAAATTATAATAATAATAATAATTTGCCACAAGAAACATTTGCCCTAAAGTTCATTACAAAGTTTCCTAGCTCAAACTTGCGGGGTAATAACATTTCAAAGTAAAGAGGAGGGCTGGCTCACTGCCAAACAGGTCACAGATATCCCAATAGGGAGATGAGCATTAAAGCCAACCACTCTTCTCAGTTGGCAGCGGATGCAAACTGAGATGAATTTATCTTCTCTGCTGCATTCACTGCCCATGGGCAGAGGCAGAGTGCTAACGAACACAATACAACTAAAAAGACAAGGGTACGGATTAGGAAAATAGTTTGCGTTAATGATGAAATATTCAAGCATAGCTAGATAAAAAAATTGCATACTACTTTCCCCCCCAAACACTTGCCGCTGGTTTTTGATGCACCACTGTTATTTCTGAGGAACAAAAGCTGAGTTGAGGCAGGCCAACTGCTTGAAGAACCTCACACAATCCACACTTGAATTTCTGTCCATTACTCAGACAAGCCTGGTTTGTACTTTATGAAAATGTGTGAAAAAAGTTAGAAAGCCGAAGAAATCGGAAAACTGCTAATAATAACCCATTAATTTGAGATTTAATATACAGGTCAGAAGATAAGTTTGGATTCCCCTTTTTGTATTATAAATGTTCACACCACCTTCATAATTTAAACAAATATAAGATATAAATTAAATATATTTTTTTACCTAGTACTGCCCTTCAGAATCAATATTACAGATATTTACATAGTTTAGTATGCATATAGTAGTGTGTTGTCTTCATGAGCATCAATGAATGTTTGCGCCTTGTGTAATAGCTGTGTATGAGTTCCTCGAGATCCTCCACTTGCCTATCTACACACACACACACACACACACACACACGCCTACATGCATATGTCTAAAATACCGGTACCAAGTCGGTACTCAAACAATACATTTTTTAAGATACCAGAATTTCTGAAGGTACCGGAGTACCAAGTACCGGGTCTATCCGGTTCCCAATCAGAGTCGGGAACTTTCGAACAATCACAACAAGCAAAAGATGACGACAAGCAAAGTAGCTGCTGCTGCGGAGTCTCAACTGAATCTTGTCGAAAAGAAAAGTGGAAAAAGCCAGGTTTGGAAATTCTTTGGGTTTGAGGCTGATGAAAAGGGAAACATCATAGATCAGCAAAAACCTATTTGTAAATGCTGCTTTCACAATTTTCTGACGAAAGGAGGAAACACAAACTTAATAAAGCACCTGAAATACAGACAACCGGATTTATTCAAGCAAATAAAGCAGGTGAGTTTAAAAGCATATTATCATTTGCATTATGGCTGAAACGTTTAGTCAACATTATCAACAATGTCGAAAATACAAAATTGTCGAGAAAAATGTTTGTTTCTAATAGTCGTTTGATCTCATTTAACGTAACATGAAATCACATTAAACTGTAATGATGAAGCGCGAGAGCAGCACTGCCGTTCACGCCTGACGGAGGAGAGGAAGAATTACACAGATCAGTCCAGATGCACTAAACTTTCACAGCTTCCTCTTATGTAGATCCCAAAGTATTAGGGAATTATAAAAAAATAAATAATAATAAAATCAGAAGCACTCTTGTTGTGGAATAAGAGGAGCCGGGGCTTTTAAAGGAAACATGTATTACATCTTAAATGCAGTTATTTTTGATGCGTTATAGCTTTATTAAAGTTCAAATAATACAGAAGCAGCTCATGTAATAACTATAAACTCAGAAACTGGCATTTCTCTGTGTGGTCGGCGCCTCTTCTATGAGTTGCACGAATGTCCCGATCTAAAGGGGAGAGATTGAAACTGCACCCGACTGAGAGAGACTGTACCTCGGGGACGCTCATCCTTCGAGCGCGGACGCTTAATACAGCTAGATTAGAACGCGATTGCTCGAGACTTATTTAATCATAATATATGTCACTGTGCATTTCTTATCGTGAAGAAAATTGGCATTATGCAGCTTTATTAATACAAAAGCACTTTGCACTTTAGTTTGGAAATTGCTTTTATTCATTCTATTGTATGCTTGTTTATTTAGGGTTTTTTTTAGTACTTGGTAAAAACTTAAAGTAAAAGTTGCAAAAGTTGAAGCAAATCTTATATAAGTGTTCAAAAATACTTAAGCATACATTGTACAGTTATGTTATAATTCAAAAATAATATATTTAATTTAGTGTTGCACAATGGTATATTATTGTTCTTAGTTCTGCTGCTAATGTTTTGTTATCTTTGTTAATTAAAGAGTGTTGTTTAGTAACCTGTTTTTGTGTTTTGCTTTAGTACCGAAAATGGTATTGAGTACCGTGATATTTCACCGGTATTGGTACCGACTACTGCAATTTTAGTTCCGTGACAACACCAACACGCACGCACGTACGCACGTTTGGAATAATTTGCCATTTTTGATCAAATCTAGACAGGCTCCATTTCCGGCAACCATCACTTCAACACCTTATCCTCGAGAAATCATGTAAAATTGCTAATGTGGTACTAGAAAAATCACATGCCATTACATCAAACACAGCTGAAAGCACCTGCCTCATATCATGAAGGTCCCACTCGTGCTGCCAAACAACTTTGACCCATCAAGGCATGGACTCCACAAGACCTCTAAAGGTGTCCTGTGGTATCTGGCACCAAGACGTTAGCAGCAGATTCTTTAAGTCCTGTAAGATGCGAGGTGGGGCCTCCATGGATCAGACTTGTTGGTCCAGCACATCAATCGGATTGAGATCTGGGGAATTTGGGGGCCAAGTAAACACCTTGAAATCTTTATGATGTTCCTCAAACTATTCCTGAGCAATTTTTGCTGTGTGGCAGAGCGCATTATCCTGCTGAAAGAGACCACTGACATCAGGGAATACAGTTTCCATGAAGGGGTGTATGTGGTCTGCAACAATCTTAAGGTAGGTGGTACGTGTTAAATTAACATCCACAGGAATGCCAGGACACAAGGTTTCCCAGCAGAACATTGCCCAGAGCATCACACTGCCTCTGCTGGCCTGCCTTCTTCCCATAGTGCATCCTGCTGTCATTTCTTCCCCAGGTAAACAACGCACTCGGCCATCCACATGTTCTAAAAGAAAACATGATTCAACAGACCAGGTCACCTTCTTCCATTGCTCTATGGTCCAGTTCTGATGCTCACATGCCCATTGTAGGCGCTTTCAGCGGTGGACAGGGGTCAGCATGGGCACTCTACACACAGACTGTGTAGTCTGCGGCTATACAGCCCCATACGCAGCAAGCTGACTACTTTCTATCATGGGCAGCATTACGTTTTTTCAGCAATTTGTACTATAGTAGGTCTTCTGTGGGATTGGATCAGGCGGACTAGCTTTCGCTCACCACACATATCAATGAGCCTTGGGCACCCATGACCTTGTTGCCGGTTCACCGGTTTTCTTTCCTTTTGGTAGGTACTAACCACTGCATACCGGGAACACCCCACAAGACCTGCCGTTTTAGAGATGCTCTGACCCAGTTATCTAGCCATCACAATGTGGCCCTTGTCAGAGTCACTCAGATCCTTACTCTTGCCCATTTTTCCTGCTTCCAACACATGAAATTCAAGAACTGACTGTTCACTTGCTACCTAATATATCCCACCCCTTGACAGGTGCCATAGTAACCAGATAATAAATGGTGGTTAGCGTTCCACCAAAATAAAGGCTTAAGGGTTTAACTGGCCGCATAGCAATGCAGCATGCAAGAAATTAAATTACATAAATATGGTACCCTTTTATAACAAAAATAATCATTATTACTATTGTTGTTGTTAAAAGAATACAAAACTATATTTCCGCAAAATTCAATATTATTATTGATAATATTATTATTGGGATTCAAAAAATAATGATGAAAAGTGGGCTGAGACCTTATCACAAAGTGAACAAAATTATGTACACAGTGAACTGATACAATGGTTCTTTTTAAGTGGACTTATGTGTGAACAACACCCCTTGAACAGTAATTATATTGGCAGTAGAGCATCTTTGACCATGACTTAATTTTGTCCAAAAAAAAGAAAAGAAAAGTTAATTATCATATCACAGTTCAAATAGCAACATTTTTTTAAAATAATCGCATTTACATTTTGTCCAAACACTTTAGCTCTACCTCTTATGATGCCCATTTTCTGGTTAATAATAATCCAGCTGGACAAAGTTCTGTGCTCTGCAATAGAGCTGTGCCATCTTCACCCACTGTTCTGAAGTTAAAGCATGTGTGACATGTACCACAGCTAAGAAATAATGAATTGAATAATAACAAACAACAAACCTTGGTTGAATCAGATCTAAAATATGCCAAGGTCTGCATTCCAAACAACTGAAAGCTCAGCTTCTGAATTGAGGAAATTTAAGGTGTCACGAATGCTATTTTTATTAACTTATTATCTTCACTGAGATCCACTGATAATGTTATGAATGTTTTGGTGTTAAAAAAAACTGTCACAATGTAGTATGACATTTGAAATGAAATGAAAATATGATCATTTTCCACCTTGCTTTTGGCCCTCTGTCTGAAATGCTCGGTTTTGGCTTCAGCGCCTCCTTTAAACTTCAACATAAACGCTCACTTTTATGATTGGCTAACATCATGTAGCCCCTCAAATTCAGCAAACTCAATCGGAAAAGAATGAACAAGCCCCTCAGCATTATACAACAAAATGGCAGGGTTTACACAATGCACACTTGCATCCAAATTTATTAAACTGTTAATCACAAGCACAACTGTTATCACTCAGTACCATAAACTATCAAACAGTCATGACATTTGAAATATTCATTAATTAAATTATTTACTTACGTTTTTTTTTTTTTTTTTTAAGTATTTTTATCTGTTCCATCTTTCAATAACAGTTCCTTCCCAAAGCTTGAATCGTATTTTGTCTGTGCACAAGAAATCCATGCTGATATGAGCCGAAAAAAAACGCACATACATAGTCCAAAGAATGGTGAAATTACGCACATACATGCTGAAGGCACACTGAGGCGGGAACACGGCGAAACGGTCGAAGATATGCGTCATCAAAAACATCCCATGTTTACATACACCAATAATTAAAAATAGCACAGATGGGTGAATGCGTCCATGACGTGTTTGTGCTCAAAGCAACACAGGCAGCAGCTGAATGAAATAGAATTGCTTCTTACTTACAGAGCTGTAACTTGACACTGCATCTTTTAAAAGCGGCACGAGGTGTGTATTAAGCGGTCAAAGACATCTGTCTAGTGCATGAATATATTAAAAAAGAATCCAAAATAGTCCAGATGGATCCCCTTAGGTGTTATGTTAGGAATAGTTAGCCACACAAGGCCTGCTCTCTTGACTTGAATTGCGCACCAGTGGGTGGGCCAGGGGTTGTGCGATGTGTAAATACAAATGATCAATATATCATGACGTCACGAACAGATTTCAAAATGAGACGTTTCAGCAGGGTGGCAACTATAAATGCTCGTTTTAGACTTGGAAGTAATGAGTTCTGAAATGTACAGTATTTTTATAGAACGGCTACCTCTTATATGTATAGTCTAAATAACAAGAAAAATGTGATTCTCCATTTCATGACCCCCTTTTATTTCTCTCTAAAACAATTGAGTTGTGCCAAATCAGACATCAAATGCTCAAATCAGGCTAAAAAAACTAAAGAAAATATTGGCTTTTCACAGGTCAAAAGACAACCCACTTGGTCCATTCAACCCCTGGTAAGGCTGATGCCAGCATAACCATACTTTATTCACTAATATTCCAGAAGTATCAATGAATAGCTGTCTTTTTCCATCCCTGTTATATGCATAGCAGCATGTAGTAAATCCAAGAAGGCAGCTGGAAGTCATCGTTAATTCTACTTTCCATAAATCCCTGAGATACGGGGAATCTTAGATGAGAAACACATGTGAGAGGAATGGATACCGGCCTGCCACTGGAACTGATAAAAAGACTACAGGAAAAGTCCAAGCCTTCCCCATATAAGAACCAAACCCCCACGCTGACCACGTCTGTGCAGGATCAGGGGACGTGAGGGCTGAACCTAGGCTGATGTGAACTCAGCAGTGGCACTGCTAATCCTGATGTATGATCACCAGTGAAAGAATCTGACCTCAGTTCAGAAGTTCATCACAGATTGTGGCTGATTGTTTGGAAAGGCTGGTTTTAATGAGGAAAATTACCAACTTCTCAAATGAAGAGCCAACTTCTATAATTTGATCATAATATATGTCGAATATGATCTGGTTATTTCATTAAAATTCAATGGGAACATACATTCTGATCAGATGACTACCTTGAATGCACTGTAAATTGCTTTGGAAAAAATGTGAGTGTGTCCAAATGTAAAAGTTAGGATTTGTCACACAAACTTATCCACAAGCAATTCACCTAGTATGAATACAGTAATATACTTGGACTGTATACAGGCAATGTATTTCATGTCAGCACACTTGAAGGTTCTATGTTGCAATCAGATAAAGTAAATAACTACATGGGTCAAGCCTGGCCACTGTTGCATTTAACTTACCTGTCTGAAATCTGCCACAAATGTTATAAGAGTCCCATCTGCTTGTTTGTACTCCACAGTGATGGAGTCTTTCTCACTGTCCGCCTCCAGAACTTCATCTGTGATCTGTCCATCGGCCAAACGAACCCTCACCTTCAATTCTGAACCAGACCCAAGAGTTATTGACAACGTGAGCACCCAAACCAAAACAGTTAACCGAACTGAACCCGACGAAATCCACCTCGCCAACATTCCAGATTATCCTAACACTCAAAATCTGAGCTCAGAATGAGAACGCACTGGAATAACTGTCCAGCGGTTATAAAGTAGCGTTAAATCGGTCCGACTCATTCCACAACACTCAGACTCAGCTATGTCCTCTACTATCACTCGTCTCGCGCCTCTCATTGAGCGAACTTTGATTTGTGAGCTCGCACAGATTCGCGCTTATGCCATTCACGCTCGTGCTCACTCAGGACACTACGCTTCACGCTCACTTCAATTTTAGTTTCTGTTTTTCTCCTCAGGAGTTTTCCCCCCCTCTCTCTTCTAGTATTGCGGATTCGTCACTTCCTTCATTATCCAAAGTGCAGCAGTCCAACGGCCTCCCAGTCCCAAAGTTTAGCTGGCAGGACTCGGAAACTCTTAAAGCCACAGCGCCCTCACAAATAAACGTCCAATACGCGTCTGTGTACCCTGGTCAACAGATACATTTCTAGCATTTACCTTACATTTATTACCTTTATGAGGTGATATATCGTCTTGATTAACCAAGCATAAAATATGTTGTGTATATTATGTACAGGGTTGGGAGGGTTACTTTTGAAATGTATTCCACTGCAGATTACAGAATACATGCTGTAAAATGTAATTTGTAACCTATTCCGTATTCTGAATACTTTGGATTACTTCTTCAGTACTGGTAGATATTTTTCACTTGTTTTGACTATTAAAAACTCTGCCAGCACAGGAAGACAAAATACACATTAAAAATACATTCTATGAATAACATAAATATCTTATGCAGAGTTGTTTCTAAAACAAGATCAATTGATATTTTTTTAAGGATTTTTTTTATTTATTTTTTACAGGAAAACAGTACAAAAAATATTACCAAAAACAAGATTTTTGCCCTAATATCAAAGGTCTTACTATAAAAAAAAATTTCTTGATAAAAAATATGATCGTGCTGGTCACATGTGCATGTTAAATGGATAGAAAGAGCATTTTAGGTTAGCGTAAATCTGACAATTTACACAAGGTTTATTTCTATTTCTTCTGCTCCAAACTTACTTCAAACTTCTCTGTCTGCTCGTATGAATGTAACACATCATGAGAAAGTGTTTCACCGCTGTTCAAATGCACTTTGGATCGCATCATTTATATGTATAAATGTTTTCCATCTGAAAGGATTAAATATTAAATGAAACAAATGACAATAAAATGCAAAGTAATCTCTTCAGTAATCAAAATACTTTTTGAATGTAACTGCATTATAATTACCAATGATTTAAATTGTAGCTGTAGTGCAATACAGTTACTTATATTTTTTATTTAAAATGCGTAATCCAATTACTCCCCAACCATGATAATGTTAAATAACAATAAAAAAAAAGTTCTAAGAAACTCCAAAATCACATGTTCAATTTAAGTGTTGATCTAATATATATATACATTTCAACATTAACATTACAACATTACAATTGCAAGACAGACCATGTGGGAGTTTTATGTTTGTACGTGTTTCTCCATATTAGTCATGTGGGAAAGATGTTTTTTAGGAGTTCAAGGATAGTTCACCCAAAATGTTTAATTCTCTCATCATTTACTCACCCTCATGCCATCCCAGATTTGTATAACATTCTGCAAGAAATTCTGCTGAACACAATTGAAAAAAATCTAATAATAAAAAAAACTCAGCTCTGTAGGTTCATACAATGCAAGTGAATGGTGTCCAAAACTTTCAAGGCCCAAAAAGCATATAAACACAGCATAAAAGTAATCCATAAGACTCCAGATGTTAAATGCATGTCTTCAGAAGACATATGATAGGTGTGGGTGAAAAACAGGTCAATATTTAAGTCCTTTTTTACCTTCAATTTCCACTTTTACTTTCACATTCTTCTTTTGTTTTTGTAGATTCACATTCTTTGTGCATATTGCCATCTACTGGGCAGGGAGGACAATTTAAAGTAAAAATATTAATATGAAAAAAAGATATGAATTCAACTACTAGGATGGTATGGATTAATTTTATGCTGCCTTTATGTTCTTTTTGGACCTTCAAAGTTCTGGTCACCATTCACTTGCATTGTATGGACCTACAGAGCTGAAATATTCTTAAAATCTTATTTTGTGTTCAGCAGAAGAAAGTCAAACACATTTGGGATGGCATGCGGATGACTAAATGATTAGAGAATTGTCATTTTTGGCGAAATCAACTATCCCTTTTTAATGCTGAAGTATGTAATGTTTACTACACTAGTGGTGCCGCATGGAATTGCAAAAACAAACAGCGTTTTCCAAACAGTTTTCTGAATGTGCCTCTTTTCTGAAGTTGATAAAATAAAGAGATAGCCCCACCCCCAACTCACACCATTGGTCGAGTAACATTGTTGGGTGGGATCTAAGCTCAAAACAAACAGGAATCTTTATAGTGTCATAGAGACAGTGTTTGCAGATTTCAAGGAAATAAATATCTGAATGGTTTACTTATAATTGTGAAGAACATATTTTAACACTGAAAAAGTTACATAATTCAGCTTTAAGAATCATGACGTGAGCAAATTGTTATTGGTAATAATTCAGTTGTACTTTGAATGTATCTTTTGTATGGTTAATGAAGAACAGCGATAAAACTTTCAGAAAGTAATACTCATTTACTGGTATATACAGCGATAAGCATTTGCAACAAAATGACATTTCCCATAATTATATGTGGACGCATTAATTACACACCTAATACGTGGCTTTGCTCTTCATTTTGTTGCACTGGTGCTAAAAAGCTTTAAGCCTGCGCTCGTATGTGAAAAAACTGCACAACTGGACGGTTCAACTAAATCCACTTGAACACACATCACATCATATTTATGATTTCCGACCATGTATGTACAAACTTCCCAGGAGGGCTTGAATGCACAAACTGAACTGTTCGGCCGTGATGTCAATTTAGACAAACCCAGAAGATTGTTCATCATAATTCCTATGTTTTCTTAGAACAGAGCTTTTTGAATTATGAGTAAAATCAGATCTCTGGAAGAAAAATAACTCATAGAGACATTCACATTTTGTTTTAGAACAAAAGTTGCACACAGTCATACCTCAATTTTGGATTTTGAATCTGTTGTGTGTTTTAAAAATGCATGTCGCTAACCCATTGCTAAATCACTGCAACAGTTGTCCATTTCATAAAGCATGTAGCTCCCATGCTCATGCTAGTTATAGTCTTTATTTAGAAATGTGATAGCAACATGCATTTTTTTTTTTTAAACACAGTCATGAATGTATGCATGACTGTGTGTAATTTATTTTCTAGAACAAAACATGAAAGTCTCTTCAATTATGTTTAACCACAGGCCTTATTTTAGTCATATGTCTAAATCTGCCATCATAAAAACGCCTAGGAAATTCCTGAGAGAACCCCATGGCTCTAAAATGCTAATGTCTACCGTGTTTTTGGACTACAACGTGAACAGCTCTATAGAGCATTTTCTCCCAAAAGCCTTGCAGAAAAAAACAACTAAAACCAGCCTAAAATTGTTGGCAGGTCATAGTTAGTCACCAAGCTGGTCTAGCAGGTTTCAGCAGCCTTACCAGCTAAAATGTTCCCAAAACTCCTCTAAAACTAGCATTGTTGACCAGGCTGGATGACAAGTTAAGACTATCCAGCTAATTTATACTGGATTTAACTGTTTTACCTTTTTTTTTTTTCTTCCAGCAGGATTTTAATTATCATTCAATTATTATAACACTTTGACTTATGAGTTGCTAAAATACTAATAAGATATGATACATTTCAAATGAATAAATTGAAGCTTTGAACAAGTTATTTTTGAGGGCACAGTCCTCATAATTTTTTTACTTTAAAGTCTTGTGATGCATTCCTAGGAACCCCCTAAATCAATAATGTATCTGTTTTTATCAGATTATGCCACCGGATATTTAAGATATCTCAGAATAGGGATTGGGCATAGTGTTTTTTTTTTCTCAATCTGTCTAATGCGTTACAAACCTTTACAAGGACCTGAAGGGAAGCTTTAGAGAGTAATAAGTTCCACACACTGAACCTGGAAATCTTTACGATGTTAGAAGTGGCACATTACACAATCAATTGGCTCTTGAGGAGGAGATACTCCAGCTGGGCCTCATCAGATTTTTTATATCCAGGTGATGTGTTTCTTGCTGGGTGGCCCAAGTATGTGACCTCCACAGGGAGCACATAATTGCTAGAGACTTTAACTAGAGAGCTTCACTGGAGGAGAAAGCAAATAGACAGCCTATGGCTTGAGTCAACACTGTCAGATGGGCCAGGGCACTGGTCAATACAGGTGATAGATTGGAGTTCAGGTAAACATGTTCTTTTGTGACAGGCTAAACTAAACCATTTACAACTCTGGAGGAGGTAAAAGAGGGCAGGTCTCAGTCACTTCCATTTGACCAGCTGTTACCACTTTTTTAGTATGATCAGATACTGATCATATACTTTTTTTTACCATGATCAGAGACTATTCAGCAGAGATGGACCACTTCTGTTCAAATGAATGGAAGAAATTGGAATTCCCAACAGCCAATAGATGTAGAAAGGAAGTCCCACCTTACAGGTAAAAGAGCCAATCCCCTTTTAGATACATACATCGCCAATCAATCAAAAGATACACAAGTCGGAAAGAAGCACAATTTATGATTCCAGTGTTGTCAGATTTTACTGCTGATTTGATATATGATGTTCCTTGATCGTAATCTTAACTAACCGATATTTCGGTGTTCCTCCATTCAAGTAGATATGAGCTGCACATTCATGACTGGAAATAGCTTATTGAACTTACTGGAAAGACTTTGCCATGATGCAATTTGGCTAAACAGATTTGTAAGGTATGAATGTACAGTAGGGGTTCAACAGTCAGAGACCACTTGAACCTGAAAATAAGTTTTGGGATTTTGATCCAAAAAAAGAAAAAAGAAAGAAAAAGAAAAAAATAATAAAAGTTATGAAATAAAATGAAGCATAAAAATGAAAAAAAAAAAAAAAAAAAAATGATGACTATGACCATGTTTAAAGGGGACATATTAAATATTTCTGTGATTCATCACCAATCCTCCAACTTGTTGTGTAATGGTTAGACGGAGATGTGGAGTGTCTCACACCCACTGTGAAATTTGGTGGAAGATCGGTGATGAACTGAAGGTGCTTAAGCAAGGCTGGACTCGGGCAGATAAGTCTTTGTGAAGGATGAATCAAGCCATGTACAAGGTTATCTGGAAGAAAAATTGCTTCCTTCTGCTCTGAAAATGTTCCCCAACTCTGAGGATTGTTTTCTTCTGGCAGGACAACGCTCCATGCCACACAGCCAGGTCAAACAAGGTGTGGATGGACCACTGGCCAGCCCAATCACCAGACCTGAACCCCATTGAAAACCTCTGAATGTGATCACAAGCTATCAAACAAAGCAGAACTGCTTGAATTTTTGCACCAGGAGTGGCATAAATTCACCCAACAGCCATGTGAAAGACTGGTAGAGGGCATGCCAAGATGCATGAAAGCTGTGAATGAAAATCAGGGTTATTCCACCAAATATTGATTTCTGAACTCTTGATTTTTAACTCTAAAGTTAAAACATTAGTCATTTGTTGTTTAAAAATGAATATGAACTTGTTTTCTTTGAATTATTCGAGGTCTGAAAACAATGCATCTTTTTTTGTTATTTAGACCAGCTGCCATTTTTTGTCTAAATGACAATATTTTTATTCGGAATTGTAGATAATATTGTCAGTAATTTAAAGAATAAAACAAACATTTTCATTTTACTCAAACAAATACCTAAAAATCGTAAATCCAGAGAAACTGATAATTTTGCAGTGTTCTCTTAATTTTTTCCTGAGCTGTGTATGTATTCTTTCTTTCTGGGCTGTGAGGGGCTCGGAGCATACGCTGGATGAGCTGATCACGCAGCGCCAGCAGAGGCTTGGGCCCTGATAGGTCCAGGGGGAGGGGGGTTAAAAAAGGGGTAGTCTCTGATCCAATGCTTACAGTAGATTGGGTTAATGCACTATTTTAGCTTGCAAACCACCATTAAAAAAAGAAAGAAGAAGAAGAAGATAAACTCAGGAAAGAAGTGCCGGCTGTCACATGTTCTGGCTGAGGATGCTGTTCAGTTCAGTCAATCACAATCACATCGCTGCAGTCTGGATAGCTGTTTATCTGTTCTCTATTTGGCGAAGTGGTTTACCAGCTATAATGCTTGGATATTTTTTCTGGTAGGGGTAAAGCTTTTATGAATCAAACATTACCCTTGTGTTTACCGATCGTGATCTGTTGACCGGGGAAGTTACTGTGCATGTACTAATACATGCACAGTATTAATACTAATCCCTATGACTTCTGAAATTGACTTCTTGTACATTTTATTTTCATGTTTAATTAAATATATTTTATCCCCAGTATCGCTTGTTTTATGTTTTTAGTTTACAGTATTATTAGGCCCAATGCTGGACTGGTAATCTGGCATTCTGGGCATTTTCCCGGTGGGCCGAAGCACTTTGGGGCCGATCAGGGGCGGACTTGCCACAGGGAGAACTGAGTGGGCCGGATGACTGTTGGTGCCAGACAGGCTGGTTTGAGTATTTCTGCAACTGCTAATCTCCTGGGATTTTCACACACAACAGTCTCTAGAGTTTACTCAGAATTCTAGAGACTCCAGTTTCTTGCTGGTTTGTTTTCTTAATACGTATTCCAATGACAGAAATATGGTGAGTGGGACATGCTTCAACGAGTTCTGCAACTGTTTTTGTTCCTCTGTAATCGGTATCTATACCACCTTAGAATCATCATTCCCCACTTTGGGGTTACCTCACAATTCAAAGATTTAGAGCTCACACACACAAATATAATGAGGGCTTGTGGAAGCACAGCTCCCATAATGAGGTGACAAACAGGTATAAAGACAGTTTGTATGTCTCTAACGGATACATTCTGTCTAATGATCCTGTAAAGACGTCTGCAGGTGCATCCGTTTAAACTGAATTCCTCTAAACATACATCCCTGAGGTGTTTCAATGAAATAATAACTTGGCAAACAATACCAAAATATCGCATTCTGCTTCTTATTTCCTCTTTCTATAGGACAACAAAGCAATGTTTGTCTTCCTTAAGAAAATATCCTGAGAAAGTTTTCCTTTCGTGATGCTAGGCGAATCTCAGCGTTTGAGTCTAAAGATCCCTAATGCAGAATTCCTCTGTTTAGAGAATGTAGAGAAAATGGCTTCACACACTGATGATTTGCGCATTAACAAGATTTTTTTGTGCCAGTTTAGGAAGGTTTAAGATTAGCCAGGGCCATACAGAGAGCTTATTGTGTAAAAAGCTTTCATCACATTACTTTTAAAAGATAAGAATTTTAACATGAATACATTGCTATTATAATGGGTGCTATGAATGCTAAATGTCATTTACTTGACCTTTATGAATTTTGTAAGTAGCTCAAACTTTATCTAGGCAATATAGCTGCCTTTTTATTTAATTTTTTTTAAAGATGCTGCATTATACCTAGTACCTTCTAAAACGACACTATTCTGCTGAATTACAGACAAGCAGCATCTCCCTTCAAACATTTTGGCATCAATTCAAAATTTCTTTGCACCTTTTCCTGTGGTTCTACTGATAGCGTGTCAAGTAAGCAGTCTCTGAGACATGGGTTCTGTTCCAATGGAAACCAAAAAGTAATGGTGTTTACACTGAGACCTGGGTTCTGGTCCCGTGAGGACCAGGAACTATTTGCGTTCATGTGAACAATGGTGAATACAATTCGAGGTTGCATTTTCTCAACTGATAGTTAGATTTGGGGTTGAGGTTTGAATATACTTTGGTTGTCTGCGTTGGTGATTTCATCATCGGCACAGTCTGTGTGGACTGTCCGTACGCGGCCCAGATTTTTCCGACAGTACTCGTCTGTACTAAAAGAGTATCTCAGATTCATAGTGTGCAATACATCAGTTAGAAATAACTTAGCACAGTAAGCGTGAGTCTGATAAAACATGTATTCTATTTAATAATTTGCAGAGTTGGGGAACGTACCATTTAAAGTGTACTTACGTTATTGACATTTCTGGATGAGAGCAGCAGAGCAGCAGCACGTGCAGGCGAGAGGAAAAGTACTTTGAAAGAGCGCACGCTGCTGCTCTCAGCCAGAATAATCACACTTAAGGACATATACGCATGAAAACGGATGTGTAGTATCAAATACACAGAATGTATGATAGTAATAACTATAGAGAGCACATCAATATAAAGCCAAATCCCAGAATTTTTTCTTTTAATTCCCGGCCAGACACTGTTTTGAAGTCTGAAAAAGAGTACATGTCTGGGAAAAAGAGGAGGTATGGTCACCCTATGTTAAATTTTTTTTCATTGAATCACAAATGCCATGGACTTGACTGGACTCAGAAAATAACCCCCAAGTCCAAAAGGCTCGAGTCCGAGTCAAGTCTGAGTAAAAATGCATAGAGTACGTGACAAGTCCAAATCCATTAAAATTGGACTCATGACTCAGACTTGAGTCCAAGTCCAAACTCGAATACCCCAGATCCATGTATTTCATCATTTAGAACAACAAATAAAACTTGCTTTTGATGCCGCCTTGTTGACATTTCAACTCAACAACACTTCCAGCTTTGGTCACTGGGGGCAGTGGTTAAAATTTCGGAAAGCACAGAGCGATTTTAGCAGCAGAACTTTCAAAACCGTATTAAAAGTGTTCAAAGTCAACATTTTAAATAATCTACATAATTTGTATTAATAGTCCGATAATATTATCATCCATATCTATAGTTAGGCAACAATTTGTTTTTCAAAATTACAAGATTCTAAAACAACAAGCTTTATATTTATAATGAAAGTATTGAAAATAAGTTAGATAGGGGCTGTACATGGGACATTGTTAAAAGCACAGCTCTTAAAAGCACATCCTGCTTCAAAAATCAGCAAACCTGTTTCTGATAAAAAAGGTGTCTCCTGTTGATAAAGTTATCATGTTCTTTGAACAACTTACATTGAATTATATGTGAACTCACTGAATCAACTTGATTAAAGAACTCCCCTGACAGAGCTTGGCAAATATGAAAAAGGAATGGTGTGAGTTCAGCTGTATGACTCTTTTCTCCCAGAAACTCTGTGCTGTATGGAAGAGAACTGAATTCTGGAGCATGATCATTATTCCAGAACAGCATAAGGGGGCTGAAAGAGTGTTTGTTATATTTATATGAAAAAGACCTTTTGGCTCTGAGCTTGCACTGCTTCCACATGGTGGAAATTTCTGTCTGTGCAGCTTAAGTGCTCAGATCTGTGGATCCAGTATGGATGAAGGGGTATCCCCTTACATGTGTGCTTCTGTAAGAACACTTCACCCCCAGAAGTACAGACCCAAACGGAGAACAGGTCTCAATCCAGACGAAAGCAAAGTGTGCAGATCTACTCTCATTCTGTTATACTGTAATGAGGACTAACTCCTAAAGCTCTTGTTTGTGCATGAGTAAACAGCACAGGGAGGTCTAAGGGGGTACAAAATGTTCGATGCCACCTCAGTCATCTCCACCAAGAGCCCAACATCTGCACAGCATATGCAAGTCACATTCTCTACTTCAGGAAACCGTGACAACTGTGTTAGGCCTGCATGCCTTCAAAACACAGAGATGAGGTGAAACTCTATCCCAAGGACTTGACTTGACCTTCAAAGAAGAGAGACCAAAAGATGGTCATTGAGGAAGTCAGTCATGACTATGGGTATTTTTACCTTCCATCCTCACTGTTTTTCATTTGTTTTCCAGTGTAAACATTAGGCATGCCATAAAATAACGATATATTGATTACTGATAGGCACATTATTTTATCAATATATTTTTGAAGCACTGATATATTAACATTGGCCGACATTTAAATTAGAAGCCTAATTTGCATGCATTCCAATGAATTTAGTTGGACTCTGTTGAATGTGTGGTGTTATAGCATTGGGAGACCACAAGGGGGTGATATAACAATTACTGAAGCAGGTTGCAAGGCACAGGTATCAAATCATAGAATGGGTATTTTAGAGCTTCTTCCACAGGATGCCTACACATTAAAATTACAAAGGTTTTTGTTCTTCGAGAATGAAAGTGATGTTGATGAGTTCGCAGGTTAGTGTATGAAACTGGTTTAAATCTGCAAACTGAAGGATTAGAAATGAATATGCAATTTCTCTGTATGTAGATTTGAAGAGGTTTCAATCAAGCTTTCAAACCACAAAAAGACATCCTTGTAACTGAAAATACATTGTGTAGGCTCTATGAAAGATGCATATACACAATATATCATTCACTGATGGATAAAGTAAATAATCTTTGTCCTTTGATAATGATTTGGGTCAAATTTAATAAAAAACTATGCAAGTTGCATTCTGTGGCACTGCAATTTTTTTTTAAACTCCAGAGATGGTGATTCCCTGATGTGTCTGTACCTTCATAGAATATAATTTTTGAATTTTAGAATGTTCAATGTCGTCCATCAGACACGTCTGGAGTTTATATTAACCTACCGCTCACACTTTACCAAAGCTGTGTTAAGAATTATGTTTGAGAAGACAAAGTCTATTGTACAACAGGTTGCCCTATTAATATCAGAAAAAATCCTGATATATATCGATAATCATTAGAAAAATATTGCAATTAACAATGCATGAAAAAGGCATCGATACCAAAACAAGTAAACATGTGCTAGATGTAAGTATTTAACCATTGCGCCCCAACTCACACAGAAGAACTGCATATTTTAGATGCAATGCCATTTGTTGGGTGTCAATGGCCACTAAGTCTCCTAGCTTGTTGTGGACAAATAGTAGTGAATGTATTAGTCTGTTTGGACAGCTCAAAAGTTCACCTACGTGACAGACCCCTCCCCCAGTACTTATTTGTCTCTATACCCAAACAAGTGGCTTCCAGATGGGATTGTTCCAGCATAACCAGTTACAGTTCAAAGTTTGTTTGAGAAAAGTGCATTCGAGTGGCTAGTGAGATTATTTTAACTTCTTTCCTGCTCGGCAGAGAGCTGTCCACACAGACTCTTGAATTCTTCCTTTGTGGAAATTCCCAATGTGTAGGAAGCGAGGAGAGTGTCTTTAGAATATGGAAACAAACAAACATGTTTGGACTTATCCTGGGAAAGCATTAGAAACCTCAGGAGTTGCTTTCGTGTCAGACCGAAATGAAAGATGAAAGACAATCCACATTCAAACATGGTCACAGGCATATCATTTATGCCATTATCATTCAAGGCCCAAGCACTTATGATGGAATGGCTGGTGCTCCTCTTCAAGCCTGTCTTTACAATACCACGAACGAGACTTTTCTTTTTGTAATTACAGAACTGGAGTTTAGCTGTCACAGGCCTGTGTGCACACATATGGCTGGCGCTCTATCACGTCAGTCTGTAAATGATTATCTCCACTGACACTCTGGTTATAAATAAGAGCTCCCTGCCGAGTTTGAGGGAACAGTCATCTGTGGCAGGATTGCATGTGAAGTCATCGCGGTACCCATCAATTTGCTATGTTCTATCCCTCATAAAAATTCTTGCAGCAATTCGGTTTGGATGCTGCAGACTCACCGAAAAATCTCCAACAGATGATCAGGTGCTGTTGATTAACTCTGAGTCCTCGGGAGAACATGACCCCTGGCCATCTGCCACAAGAGTGCAAAGAAGATGCGTTTATGGAAAAAGTTTTACCACAATAATCCTGGCAAATCCCCCTTTTGGAAACAAAAAACACCAGAAAATTACTAGACAATTTCTCAAACAATCTGAATCATTCTTTCCATATCTATATTATTTAACTGTTTGTGATTATACCCTGCCACCCTAATTGTTTCCACAATTCTTTTAAAATTTTAATACCTGGCAATAAAAAAACTCAATACAAGGTGATGATGATGTGCAGAAAACCTATTAAATTACCTGTACAGTATGTGTTTGCACACAATGCATCTCGGGAGAACTAGTTTAGCACATCAGTACAGAGTATTAGGCTAATATCAGCACTAATTTCGGTGTAGGCATAGGAATTTGCAGCCCTATGTGTTGACTTAAGGCACAGCAGGCATACAGCTGTTGATCTGCTGCCAAACTGCAATCAAGTTGCTTGCTGGAGATAAATGCAGAAGTGGGAGATGTAAACACATATGTCCTGATGTCTCACTGACAAACTGATTACTGCTACCTGGTCTCATAAAATCAGGTTGCAATACCAATTTTTTTGTAAAATTATTTTGACGTGCCTCATTGAACGTATTATGGCAACAACAACAACGGGCCTCTTTCATAATTTTTTTTTTTAAATATGTGAGTAATTTGGGAGTAATTTACATGTAAATTGAAGCTTTCCTCCAGATTCACAAACGCTTTAATGTGTGAATGTTTGTAAATGCCAAACCTTCGTATATAGAGATCAGAATTAATGTCCATGAAAATGCCATATTTGGAAGTCTTCAGACTCACTAGTAAATGAAAAAGGAAGCGTTTTGAACATCCAAAAACTTTCATGCATCTTGACATTTTTAACGTCTTTACGAACAATTTACTCAAAAAATCGTTTAGCTTGTGTTTCGTGAATGAGGCCCAAAGACTTTAACATCCTTTCACACAAATCATGAGAAAAACCTTAATGTTCACAGCAACTTTCTTTTTGCCCTGTTCTTCGCACAGTGCTATGACATCTAAACACTTTTAACATTGAACACTAACGTTTGAAATACGTAACCAACTACATTTACGAGCATGTTCGAATGTGATCAAATTGCACTGTAACACAACTAATATCACCTTGCACTTGCTAAGCAAATGAGCTGATTCCTGCAGTACACAAGAGTTGACACATGAGCTGAAAGTCTCATATAAGTAGTTATGATGGAAATCATAAGGAATTTTACGATTCCGGTTCAGATTGCTCTTAACGATTCCAAACCCTCTTAATGATTCTTTCAGTACTTTAAAGGAAGGATTATTCTGAAATAAGAATCAATATTGCTTCTTTTTTAATACTGTAGTATTTTAGATCAATGTTCGGTCTGCAGTGGAGAAAAATTGCATGTGCGAGAACCGTTAACGGAACGGAAAGTCATGAAAGTCAAATGGTTTTTCTATTTTTTTTTAAAAACGGTTTTCGGTTCCTAAACTGACATATACTGTAAGTGTAACGGGAGCCAGCTGGTAGATAGCTGTGCAGTGTGTAAACCTCACTCTCCTGACCTCAAGAGGTGCACTAGCGACTGTAGCCTTTAGCTTCCTCGTTAGCGCACCCACCTCCCACACCGGAGACGTCGGTTCGAGTCCCATTCGGAGCGGGGGCGAGAAGAACCGGCAACAGTGGTGCCGTGACCCGGATGGGAGTGAGGTTTAGGGGGGTGAGTGTAACGGGAGCCAGCTGGTAGATAGCTGTGCAGTGTGTAAACCTCACTCTCCTGACCTCAAGAGGTGCACTAGCGACTGACGCTAGAGGCTGTAGCCTTTAGCCTCCTCGTTAGCGCACCCGCCTCCCACGCCGGAGACGTCGGTTCGAGTCCCGTTCGGAGCGGGGGCAAGAAGGACCGGCAACATAAGCACCACAAAATGACATGGTTGCTTGAACAGTTGCTTTTTTCACGTGCTTATAAAAGACATTTTCGGTTAAGTTTAGGGTAGGGATGTACATTTTGTATATTTAAAACTTGATAAATGTTTTAACCTTAAAACATTATTTGTTCGTGGAACAATTATACTCACATTTAGTGGACATTTTATGTTGAAACTGCTACGATGTGTCTAATGAACAAAGTATCATGATTTTGCAATTTTTCTTTCAGAGTGATGTAAAATTAAATGTGAGCTATAAAGTCTTTTTTGTTTTTTTTTGTTTTTTAAAGAAGCACTCATTAAAGTGTGTATGGCAGCAGACTAATAAACCCTAAGAACCTTGTAAATAAAAAGTTATGGAGTCTTGTGGGACATCTGGTTTCATCTCAATATGGAAAAGCAAAAATGTAGGGGGGGAAAAGAGTAAAGACTGAACAAAGAAAATGCTGTCTTAAGAAATTCACAAATCATGTGCAGTTGTTTTTATGGAACTGAGATCTCTTGTTACTATGAGGCTGAGATTTTAAATATGTTTAATGTCTACTTCACCCAGTTGTTTTCAACATGCCGATGAATTGTCTACTGCAGTCACTTCAAACAGTAACATCTTCAAATGCAACACAGCAGAGGCTCATGGGGGTGAAACATTTTTTAGCAGTCGAACGGCTGAGATAAGCCAATTCTGCAAGGACATATTGCCAAAACATAAACTTTGCTCTCCTAAATCAGGGTTGAGGCATGTCTGGCCACTATGCTGGAATCTTCAAGCATTAATTATGGACACACAGTGAATACATGCAGGATGATCTCATGAGAAAGTCTTTGTGGTCAGATTTTGTGAGGAGTCTCAACAGTCTTTTTGAGGAAACTAGCTAGCCTGTTCCATCTCCTCTGAGGCATGTTGTTTTTTCTCTTATAAAAACAAAATGTTTATCACCACATTGTCTGGACTCAACTGTCGGTTTGTTGATTAAAGTTTTGAGATTTTCCAGATATCTGCAGACAGTTGGCTATCGTAGTGACATGAATGATTTTAAAGGTACAGGTCACTCAAATATGAAATTTCTGTCGTCATTTATGGAAAACCTGTGGGGTTGGAACAACATGAGGGTGAATACACGATGACAGAAGGTTCAATTTTGGGTGAACTATCCCTTTAACTGTTTAGACTGCAAATGACCCGATGAGCACTACTGATGTTCCGTTGCAAGGCCCTGTCTAGGAAGTGTGAGGTGTCCTGTAAAACACTGTCTGTTTAAGAGATTGCGGTTTGACTGTATCTCAGGAATGCCCCTGCAGCCGTCTGTGTGTACCTCACAGGATGATGATTCTCAACTTCTCAGTCTTATTTGCCTTCTGTCTGACTGAGAAGAACTGGACATTCTTGCCTGTGAGGGAAAGGAGAGCTCAGTGTGTGGGGGTTCAAAAGTATACAGACATTTGTTTTAGTTGAAGGATTACTTTTTTTAATGAGATTGATCTAGACTGTTACATTGTAAAAATGTTTTTACAATTACTAAAAAACGTGCTCCATGTGGTAACAACACAATTAACAGGGTTAAAGTAAAAAAAAATCTAATTTAATATAACTGAAACAACCTGATTTCATAAGGTTACACAGAGGCAGTTTTTAAGTTTCAGATCGAGTAGAAATAACTTCTTAAAGGGAAAGTTCACCCAAAAAGGACAATATTGTCATAATTTACTCACTATCATGTCTTTCCAAACCCATATGATTTTCTTTCTTCAGTGGAACACAAAAGGATATGTTAGGCAGAATGTTGGGGACTGAAAGCCTCCCTCATCATTCACTTTCATTGTACAGAAAAAATGCAATGAATGCAAATGGTGACTGAGGCTGTCAGTCCCCAACATTCTGCCTTTAGTGTTCCACAGAAGCAAAAAAAGGTTTGGTGCAGCATGAGGTTGAGTAAATTATAAAGGGTAAACTATCCCTTTAAAGCTGAATGTGTTAAATACTTTTTTCAATCTAAGTTTACGCAGAGAAAACTAAACAATAGAAGACAGAGAAGTGTTCGTGAAACCGAGGCCTAAACAATATTTTCACTGGTAGTGAAGAAATTACACATTTTATTGAAGTTCTTGTTCCAAGTAACAAACGCCTATATTTAAATTTAACAGTGTATTAACAATGACGAGTGCCCTTGAATTTAAAGAGACAGTGATGATATAACTGATCAAGCATCTATGTAATAACTCATTCTTTTATGTAAAATAAATAAATAAATAAATACTTAAAGGGGTCATATCATGAGGAATAACATTTTCCTTGATCTTTTGACATCTAAAGGTTCATTGTATGGTAAAAACATACTGTTAAGTTTCAGAACTGAAAACTTCCTCCTTAGTAGGAAAAGAGCATTTATTTAAAACAAGCTGCAAAAACATCTCGTTTGGAATTCGTGGAACTTGTGATGAAACAAGGACCAAATGCATCTGCATACGAAACATGCCAATTTTTCCGTCATTGCACCCTTGGCTCCGCCCACTGGTGCTCAGTCAGTCCCACAGGTGTGGCGGAGAGTGTAGATGGGGCCTGTCATTGGAAATACATCCTAAGTGGACTTACACAGGACATCTTTATGTACCTATGGATTTAAAGTTTTTCTACATAAACCTGCGGAGACAGACATCTTTGACTGCTTGATACATATCTCGGGTCACTTTTAAAAGATGCTGTGTCAAGTTACAACTCTAAAGAGGAGAAACTCTGTGTCATTCAGCTGCTGCAGTTATTGGTGTATGAAAACATGATGGAATGATACTGGAAACTGGATGTTGATGTGTCTTAATGGATTATATGTTCGGCTCATATCAAACCAGTCATAATATGATTCAAACTTTGCAAAGGAACTGTTATTGAAGGATGGGGCAGTAAAAACACTCTGCCCCAAGAGTAAACAGATTAATTCATGAATATTTCATATGTTATGACTGTGTGTCAGTTTATGGTGCTGACACCGTGTTTACACCAGGCGTCTACACAAACTTTCTAAACCAGGGGTTTTCAAATTGTGGGCCTCCGCAGGGGGGTGCTAAGGAGGGAGATGAGGGCAGGGAAAAACAAAACAAAAACAAAAAAGAGGAGAGGGAAATGGCAAGGCAGAGAGACAGTGAGAGAGAGGAGAGAGAGAAAATAAACTTGTTCGCTGGTTTCCCAGACACGCCGTCGACCGGTCCTCGATCACACCTCCACCCTCTGGCAGATGACAGCCCCTTCTCCCAGGGCAGACCGGAGCCAGAACTCCAACCCCTAGTGGTCACTGTCTCATGTGGATCTCTCCCGAACTGCAGCGGAACTTATCCCCCTCCTCGGCTGATTAGCCCAACTACGCACACACGGCCCCGCCCTCCTCCTCATCACATTGAAAAACTTGGACATTCAAGCAGTTTGCATTCAGTAGTCTTTTGCCCTCCGATACACACACACACACACACACACACACACACACACACACACACACACACACACACACAAACTTGTTTTAAATCATTGTGGGTACTCTTCATAGACTTCCATGCATTTTGGGGATTTTATACAGATCTAAAGATATTTCTATCCCCTAAACCTAACCCTCACAAAAAACTGTCTGCATTAAAAAAAAAAAAAAAAAAAAAATTATATATATATATATATATATATATATATATATATATATATATATATATATATACAGTATATATTTGTATGTTTTTTTCTTCCCATTTCTCCCCAATTTGGAATGCCCAATTCACAATGTGCTCTTAAGCCCTCATGGTGGCATAGTAACTCGCCTCAAGCCTGGTAGCAGAGGACGAATCTCAGTTGCCTTCTGTGTCCGAGAGAGTCAATCCACGCATCTAATCACATGGCTTGTTGAGCGCGTTACCATGGAGACATTGCACATGTGGAGGCTTTACGCTATTCTCCGTGGCATCCATGCACAATTCACCACGTGCCCCACTGAGAGCGAGAACCACATTATAGCGACCACGAGGAGGTTACCCCATATGACTCTAACCACCCTAGCAGCCGGCCAATTTGGTTGCTTAGGAGACCTGGCTGGAGTCTCTCAGCACACCCTGGATTCGAACTCACGACTCCAGGGGTGGTAGTCAGAGTCTATACTCGCTGAGCTACACAGGCCCCTGTTTAGAATATTTTTTAAGCAATTTGATTTTAAATTGTATATGCTGTGTCACAAGGGAGGCCCACTGGCTTTAACTTTGAAAGCCCCTGTTCTAAACCATTTATTTGTGTTGTTGGCAGTAGTAGCGCCACCGCGTGCAGCACAAAATGGAACAGGACATCCGTTTACTGTTGGCGCAATGAGACGTGATGCGCCACAACAAACAGATGCTTCCATGGTAGACATCATCATTGATTATAATGGGTTCTATTGCTTTTGACACTACATGACTCGTGTCCAGTGTAGACAGGGTTTGAGTGTTAACAGTTGTTCCTGAGATGAACAGTTTAATATATCCGGATGCAATGTGTTGAGTGTGGGTTGTGTTTAAATCCTGACATTTAGTTTTATAATGTTGTTGAGCTGGTTCATTCCCTTCTGATTGAGTATCAAAAATGCTGTATTCGAGAGGCTACAATATGTTAGCCAATCATAACAGTGGGCATTTACGTTGAAGTTATAAGGAGGCGCTTAGGCCAAAAATGAGTGTTTCAGATAGAGGGCCAAAGACAGTGTGCAAAATAGTTTTAATGCAAAAAAAAAACTTTACTAACATTATCAGTGGACCTTATGGAAGATAATAAAACTATAAAAAAAGAGCATTTCATGATCCCTTTAATAATGTCACATACAATTAGAAGAATAGGAAACAAAGGCATGGAAAAATTATACATCAATCTGTGGAGAACTGAAATCTAGTTAACCCCCCTGGAGAGGCCCATGACAGCCCACACAATGACCCTTGAGCGCAGGCCCCCTCTAAGAAAACACAGAGAGGAGCTGGTGACTGGAGGAGACCTGTGTTTAGACAAAGACAGTATCTGGAGAGGAAATACAGTAAAAGAGGAGAGTTCTGCAGCTTTGATGTTTAAAAGAGTTAGGATGAGGAATGTCGTTTAAGCTACACTGCCTTTCACATCAGTCACATCACTGTAAATATAAAACAAACCCCCATTTAAATAAAGCCCCACATTTTTAAAAATGAGATGTGGAATCGTTGCCACGTAACCCACAAAAATACAAACAACTTCAAAGAGGATTCATTGAAGGAAAAGCCTCTAATTAGCAAAGGGGGATTTTGAAACTAATGACAATAAAGGAAAGAAAAACAGAATGGCCCTTTTAAGAAAATCCAAATCACTTTTAATTTGACGGTACTGTTTATACCACATCAACCGCAATGACACAAAGCAGATTTAATCTGTTTTGGAAAAAACGTTCCAGGCAATTTATCTCCAGCTCACTTTCACTGACAAACATGGTTTCAAGTGAGACAAATTGAGATAAGAGGCAGAGAAAGAATTTTAGCCGAATCAAATTAGCAGAGGGCCCGTTCTTTGCACAGATAGCGTGTGCTGGTTTCCAGGACACTATCTCAATCACACTATTTGTTCTTTTTGTGTTTTTTTTGCCAAACAAAAACTGATGAGTGTCAGCTACTTAACTTAATCTCTTTGATATTTGAAAAAGGTGCTCGTGTTCCAGTTAAAATATTGTACTTCACTGCATTACATGTTTATCTATTTAATGGTCAATGACGTTGCACAATATTTATTTAGTCCAATACTACTTAGTTATTAAAAGTACATTAAAAATGCAATAAATAAAAAGGCTATTTCTTGAATACACCTCTTCTACACATGTTTTAAGGAGCAAGGAACAAATTTTAGTACATTTAAATGTATGCCCTTACAAAAATCGAGAATTCATGTCAAACTTCCAGCAAATTGTCCATTGTTGCTAAAGGTTTGCCGGAGGTTCACTTCTACTGGTGAAAAGCTTAGGGCAAACAGTTGTGGCAAATCAAAAGCTCATTTGCATGTGAAAATAACAAGCAGCAAATTTGAGGCAACTTTGCGGCTAATGTTTTTAAAAAATGTATGAACCCAACATGGACACACATTTGACATGTATACAAACTTGATACATGTGTTTTAACTAGCCTAGATTTTTAAAGTATTTCTATTTTTTTTTTTTACATGATCTCAGATAATATTGTTGTCAGCGACCCATATACATAAATAGATCTAATGTATATAACCCATTTTAGTGTGTTAATAATGGGTAGTTGTTGCAAAATGTGTCCATGATACTTTTTTGATCAACATTAAGATTTCAGGTGAACATATTTGAACAAGCAAATTTGTATTTCTATGGTCCAACCTGGTCACCATTCCTTTTCACCGGTCGATTTTTAAACACCTTTTTTGCTTCACTAGTTCATATTTAATGGCCCTGCAGTATAGCAAATATTTATTTTAATTTAGCAATTAATATGAGGTCATAAGCCTGCATGCTATAAAACAATTAGCAAAATGCTAACAGTTAGCATGCCACACCTCAGTATATGTCAACTAACATAAGATATATTTAATAGGCATACAAAGATGCACTACCACTTTATACTGAGAGATACAAGATGTCACAATGTTGAAAGCAGATGTAAAACTTGGAAAAATGTTCAAATGTTATCAGTGCCAAATACTTCACACAGTAGTTTGTTATGACCAAAACCAGGCTTTTTAACAGCTGGGTGTGACTTTACTTACAGTTTTCAGTTTCCACACTTGAGGATTTTTCTTTTAATCATCTAATTTCTCCTCTTCCAGTGGTATGAGTGGGGAGCATAAAAGAGCTCTTCGGAGAAATATAGCCACCCTGTTAACACTCAGTGGAGCAGAGTCTACACAAAACCTAAAGGTGCCGACAAGCAAAAAAACACTTTGTAATGGGTCAATACGTGCCTTTTGGCAACTAAACACCTCAGATTATTTCAATTCTGCCTTTTTGATTCCCAATTAGTAAGGATAGAAGAAAAAAAGTAATGTTACTTCTTTGAACATGTCAAATGATTTAAAAGAAGCCTCTTCCACTCAAGAGCTATTTGAAAATGCAATTAAAGTGTAAATATATCTTGAAAGAAGCTTTAAGCAAGGGTGGGGCTAGATGCACTGGAATAAAACAGAGCAATGTTTTCATTCAAATCAATGTTTTCGTTTCTCTGAAGTGGGTGATGAAACAGGCTTTCATAATCTGTGAACTCAATCTCACAGCCATTGAAGACAAAGCGAGACACGCCACCAGATGGATAATTGAAAGCTAACATTAAAGCTCATCATCTAATAGATACAACAATATGGAGAAATTCATTTGAAATTATGCAATTTATCACGAAGACACGGTAGTAAGGGCCAAAACACAAGCAGCCTCTACAGCAGGGATGGAAAACAGCATGACTCTAAAATGCAGGTTCAGACTTACATGTTCCAGTCAGTGCCAATGACAGGCAAGGTGTTTTTCCATGAACTGCGCAATGTAATTTGTGCTCGTGCCCTTCACCGAGCAATGTGACCCCAATGATGGCACGTGACTTTAGTCTAATTATGCATCACTTTCCATTCATGTCATAAAATCTGCTTTAATTGATAGCTTGCAACGGCAAAATGTGAATACAAATTAGTTAGTGTAATCTATTCTTTTTCAGACAAAAGTAGTATAACTTTTTTTTTTTACTCAGATTAAATGTTTAATCTGATTACAATTTTAGAATTACTTTGATCTCTGATCTTCATCAAAATGAGCTGATCTACAGAGGAAGGCTCCAAACACTGACAGTGAAACATATGAATGAAATGGTGCATCCAGGCCTTGTTATAAGAGCTAACACATGTGACCTGCTGGCGAGAGAGCATTTATTTCTATATATTTTATTGCTATAACTTGATAAAAGAGAAAATAACAGTATTACTCAAGAACACCCAGAAGGCAGAACTCCCACAGACTTTATTGTCGTACTTTGAGGAAATATTTAGAAACAAACCATAGCAGATAGGATACAGAGTATTTGACAAAAATTGAAGGAGAACATGGACCCACAGGGTAGAAATATTGAATGTGGAAAGTTGGACTTCCACCATGTCCTAACCAGATGCAATGTGATAAGCTTCCAGCATTTAGTAATTTTTCTGTCCACACTAAAAGTGAAAATGCTGCATTGCTCAAAACAATTACAGCCAATCAGACAAGGAACTTTGGGACAACAAGATTTCTCTGTGAGCAGAGCTACCCAGCACGACACAGCAGAAATAGAAACAAATCTTGTGTCCTTATTGTGTGTGTCATTATTGTGTGTGCATGGGAGTAGTATAAATAGATTCTAGACTTACTTCATCCAGTGACGTGGTTATTGACCCATGACCCAAATATATGATTTAATAACAATTGTTTTGTTAAACAAGCACCATTTAAGCAAAAGGAACATATTTCTTGGTATACATACTACTCCAATGGCATACTGTCTAATAGGGATATATATTCGGACGAAGGGCAAGAGACCGCCAAAATGTCCTGTCGCATGGAAGAGATTGTTTTGCTTGTAGCTTTATTGCACTGTCTGATTAAAAGGAGGAAAAAAGTTAAAAGTTAAGTTGTAATAGTTAAGTTGTAATAAAAATCTAAAGAAGAATGCCTGACCTTTGCATCCTAAAAGGCTTCCTTCTTGCGCCAAAAAAAAAGATAGACACAGCATAACGAATGGAATAGAATGCAGGTGTCTCAAGACATGTTTTTAAAAGGTGAATTCTTTTTTAACTGACAAAATGTCTAAAAATTGTGGCAATCCTGTGCAAGGTGCTGAAAAAACAGGGATGCAGCACAATGGTCAAAGATGTCCATCTAGTGCAGAGCTATTCAACTGGCTGCCTGCGGGACAGTTCTGACCCATTTGAAATTTTCAGTGGCCCACCTGAAGTTATCAGTTGTCTTAGGGGCTGTTCACACTGAACTTCCGTGTTCGTTCATGCTGTTTTACAATTGTTTTCGAGCTAGATGCATTTTGCACCACTTCTCAATGTTTTTACGGTATCTTGTGCAAGAGCACCATGTTTTTTTTTATACTCTTTCAGAGGTTGCGCTACGAATGATCATTATCCATAATTTTGATGGAATGGGAAGATTAAAGAACTAAAATCATGGCCGACTGATAAGCGTGAGTTTGGAGAAACAGAAAAGTTCTGTTCATTAATTTGGTAAGGAAAACATTTGATTTCAAATTTCAAACAACTTCCCCAACAATAACAAATTCACTGTTGTTGTTTAATGAAATGCGTATTATTAGTTTTAATTGTTCTCTCTGTTATTGTAATTTTGAAAGCACTTTTTAGTTATGTATTTTTTCTCCAGAATTTTCTGCTTGAAAATATTTCTCATGAAAAAAAAAAAATTAAAGCTTTGAACACAGACATTTTATCTATATAGTAAACAAATATAATAGACCTACTATAACATGATATCTGATTGAAGCTTTATGTTAAAACATTCTTGGCCCGCATGCATTAGAGATTTTTTCCATCTGGCCCACTTATTGGTGAGGTTGAATAGCCCTGGTCTAGTACATGTTTACATATAAAAACAATTAAAAAACAGCGCAGATGGAAGTTCGGTGTGAACAGACTGAAACAGTATACATCTTTGAAGAGATTCTAAGACAAATTATTAGATAAAAAAATAAATAAAAAAAATCTCCATGAGATATAGAACATTTACAGGTGGTTTGGAACATTTACGAATTGCTATAGGAGAATCTTATGTATCCTTAAAGACTGATATTATGATTTATAGTGGTATTGTATATCACCACAAAAACCACCTAAAAATGTGAACTTGAGTGTTTTAGAGGAACTCATGGGAGAACGGCTTGACAATGGACTGGTATTATATTTTGCTGACATTTGATAATGATCAAAAAATATTTCCAAAGGTACTAGTTAGTTCTCAAAAGATATATGTCATGCTGTAACCTGGTATCATAACTGCTTTGGGAGCACAAACCTTTTATATGACTACATACTATGTAGATGTAATAAAAATTTGATTTCACCATTGATTGCTAAAGATAGATTTTTTTTTTTTTTAACAACAAACAAAATCATGGACGAAAATAAAAAAAATGCCCTTTTCAGCCAGAAAGGCTTTAGAATTGATTGATGGCAAAGAGAAAGAATCAGACCAGCCTTGCAGTCTGATACCATGTAGCATAAGGAAGCGACTCCTGATTTCATAAGTTGATTAGATGACCCTTTGGATTCAGTGGGCAAACACCAGCCCAGCGTCAGAGCTTTCACAGATCCTCAAACTGGAACTTGACTCACACATTGCAAACAAGTCGAAAAATGTGACCCCTGCCTGAAATTACACATGAAAACAGATCAGCCACTTGAACCAAAAAGCCCTTTGATTTACATCTTACAATTAAAGGAACCAAAGGACCAAAACTTTGAAGTAATCCACAGTTGTTTAATCCTTGTCTTCTATAGCGATCCTATCGGTTTTGGGTGAGAACAGACTACAATGTAACTCCTTTTTCACAATAAATCTTGACATCTGCAGTCTCCTTGGTGGTCATGATTTCAAGCTCGATTTCACCTCCTAGCGCCATCCAGCGCTCTGCACATGCATCAAGCACAAGGAAGTGTAATGGAGCTTGAAATCATGTTCGGGCCAAGAGACTGCTGATGTCAAGATGTACAATGAAAGATAAGTTACATTTTGGTCTGTTCTCACCCAAAATGCATTAGACCCATTTAGTCTTATGTATTACTTTTATGCTGCCTTTATGTGTTTTTTGGAGCTTTACATTTTTGGCCACCATTCACTTGCTTTGTGTGGACCTACAGAGCTGAGATAAAAGTTATAAGAAAGAAAGTCATACACATTTGGGATGGTATGAGGGTGAGTAAATGAAGAAAGACATTTCCTTTTTGCATGAACTATTCCTTTAAATGTGTATATGGGGGAAAAAAGCACACCATTCTCAGTGTATGGTGTATAAAGTATACTTACATGGAACTATTCAGCTAGCAGTGGTGCTTATTTCTTCTTCCCTCCTAATGACATATTTTCTGTTTTTTTTTTCTTCTGCACCTCAATGAACAAAATACACACCTTTAAGTTACCAAAACGGGGCATCCTGCATGTACATTTGACTAAAACGTTTCAAACACTTATCTTTACAGGCAAACACCCAAAAATCTGAAAGCAGCACTATTTGTGTAACGTTTTGTGTCGTCTTAAGTCCAAACCAACTACTACAGTTTATCAGGAAAGCTATCCTACATTCTAGATTATATCCTAATATAAGGCCTGCATTAAATCGGCTCCTACTGAACTCCAGAATATTCAGTCTTCTGTTTAATCAGCTCAGTTTAACACATTTTATCATGTTTAAAGCCCAAAGTAAGCAAAGAAAATGCAAAAAAAGGTCTGGAGATTCCATCTAGGCCAAGTCATTGGTAACTTTTAACAACCTTACTATCAACTAATTTACATATAAAATCTGGAAAGCTATTTATCATGTCATGTAATTCACAGAAGGTAGTCTTTACTGTATATACACCGATCAGCCACAAAAATATAACCTAATATTGTGTAGGTCCCCCTCGTACCGCCAAAACAGCACCAACCCGCATCTCAGAATAGCATTC
This sequence comes from Moxostoma hubbsi, assembly GCA_032164185.1. NCBI lineage: Eukaryota > Metazoa > Chordata > Actinopteri > Cypriniformes > Catostomidae > Moxostoma > Moxostoma hubbsi. The sequence goes on along the minus strand of JAVLUX010000029.1, from coordinate 22,038,983 downwards.
TGAGATGTTATTCTTCTCACCACAATTGTACAGAGAGGTTATTTGGGTTACTGACTTTGTCAGTTTGAACCAGTCTGGCCATTCTCGGTTGACCACTCTCATTACTCAAACTAGCCACCTGGCACCAACAAGCATGCCACACTCCAAATCACTGAGATCACATTTTCCCCCACTTCTGATGGTTGATGTGAACATTAACTGAAGCGCCTGACCCGTATCTGCATGATTTCTTGTTGGTGCCAGATGGGCTGGTTTGAATATTTCTGTACTGATGATCTCCTGAGATTTTCACACAACAGTCTCTAGAATTTACTCAGAATGGTGCCAAAAATAAAAAACATCCAGTGAGCGGCAGTTCTGTGGATGGAAACGCCTTGTTGATGAGAGAGGTCAACAGAGAATGGCCAGACTGGTTACTCAGTAAATCTGCGGAAACTCAGATAACCGCTCTGTACAATTGTGGTGAGAAGAATAAAATCTCAGAATGCTATTCTGAGATGCGGGTTGGCGCTGATTTGGTGGCACGAGGGGGACCAACACAATATTAGGCAGGTGGTTTTAATGTTGTGGATGATTGATGTAGAATATACTGTATGTCAAAAGCAACAAAGAGGCCACGACTATGAATGATAAAAAACAGGAGCATTTACCTCAGTCATGGCATCGTCAATTTGTTTTAGCTCCTCGTAGTGGTCTCGTGAGTCTCTGAGAGGCTGCACCATAATCTCTTCAATCTGAGGGAAAAGCTGAGAGACAAAAACAAACATTCATACCTACATATTCAACATTGTAGACAATACAACATATGATGCATTTCAATCATGTCATCATTTAAACTTTGACTGATGTTAAATGTTCATATATATACACTCACCTAAAGGATTATTAGGAACACCATACTAATACTGTGTTTGACCCCCTTTCGCCTTCAGAACTGCCTTAATTCTACATGGCATTGATTCAACAAGGTGCTGAAAGCATTCTTTAGAAATGTTGGCCCATATTGATAGGATAGCATCTTGCAGTTGATGGAGATTTGTGGGATGCACATCCAGGGCACGAAGCTCCCGTTCCACCACATCCCAAAGATGCTCTATTGGGTTGAGATCTGGTGACTGTGGGGGCCATTTTAGTACAGTGAACTCATTGTCATGTTCAAGAAACCAATTTGAAATGATTCGAGCTTTGTGACATGGTGCATTATCCTGCTGGAAGTAGCCATCATGGATGGGTACATGGTGGCCATAAAGGGATGGACATGGTCAGAAACAATGCTCAGGTAGGCCGTGGCATTAAAACGATGCCCAATTGGCACTAAGGGGCCTAAAGTGTGCCAAGAAAACATCCCCCACACCATTACACCACCACCACCAGCCTGCACAGTGGTAACAAGGCATGATGGATCCATGTTCTCATTCTGTTTACGCCAAATTCTGACTCTACCATCTGAATGTCTCAACAGAAATCGAGACTCATCAGACCAGGCAACATTTTTCCAGTCTTCAACTGTCCAATTTTGGTGAGCTCTTGCAAATTGTAGCCTCTTTTTCCTATTTGTAGTGGAGATGAGTGGTACCCGGTGGGGTCTTCTGCTGTTGTAGCCCATCCGCCTCAAGGTTGTGCGTGTTGTGGCTTCACAAATGCTTTGCTGCATACCTCGGTTGTAACGAGTGGTTATTTCAGTCAAAGTTGCTCTTCTATCAGCTTGAATCAGTCGGCCCATTCTCCTCTGACCTCTAGCATCAACAAGTCATTTTCGCCTACAGGGCTGCCGCATACTGGATGTTTTTCCCTTTTTCACACCATTCTTTGTAAACCCTAGAAATGGTTGTGCGTGAAAATCCCAGTAACTGAGCAGATTGTGAAATACTCAGACCGGCCCGTCTGGCACCAACAACCATGCCACGCTCAAAATTGCTTAAATCACCTTTCTTTCCCATTCTGACATTCAGTTTGGAGTTCAGGAGATTGTCTTGACCAGGACCACACCCCTAAATGCATTGAAGCAACTGCCATGTGATTGGTTGATTAGATAATTGCATTAATGAGAAATTGAACAGGTGTTCCTAATAATCCTTTAGGTAAGTGTATATATATATATATATATATTAATATTATACAATATATACAGATATTAGGTAATATAAATATTTCTTCAGAACTTGTCTCATATACCTTCATGACAGTTTCAAACATGGGGATAAGGACAAACTTAATGAAGCCAATCTGTGCCGTGGGTTTTGTCACTTTTTCTCTGTCCATGAAGGGCGCCACAGGAAGCCCTTCTGACTTCTCTCGATCACTCTGAACACAGAAAATGGTTTAAGTTCATTTCTGCTTGCTTTGAGGTCAGCTTGTTCTCCAACAAGTTGACAAAATGTACTTTTAGCTATTTTTTTTTTTTTTAACTGTCTGCCTAAAACAAGGAATGGGCCCTTCGATGTCCCATCCCAAAAATGCTGTTTCAATCATAAATATGCCAACACACTGCGCTTGACAAGTTTTTTTCATTTTCAAATTATCACATTGATAACTTTAAATTAGTGAGCCATTAGTATACATCAGAACCTGCATGAAGTATTCCTCCAGCAGACAGTCCACCCACGGCTCTGCCACCTCAGTGGGCCTGACCTCATTGGAAATGTCACAGCATTTGATAAGGACCATCTTCATCTGAAAATATAACAGGGGAACATGAAAACCCCATTTACACCTGGTATTACTGTAAGAGGTGTTTCGGAAGATCAAATCACAAAAACCACATATGGAGGTAGTCAAAAACACATGTGACCACATCGCATATGAGGTGTAAACACTTATCCCTCCTGAATGCGTCCCGGACTGCAGTGAGTGAAGCACCTGCACTCACCTGTCAATTGACGGCTGCGCTAAAACAAGAGTTTAACTTTGCCAGATACAAGCGGTTTAAAAAAGGAAATAACCGACCTTTCATATAATTTAAAAAAAGCTAATGCATATGCAAGCACAAGAACGTCACAGATCTTCTTTAGTGTGTCTTATATAAACATGTAGTGACACAGATGACAAGCACACACATATTCCATTAAGCTCAGGTTAATATGGGTACTCCACTAAAACGGATAATTCTGCTCGAAATGTTGCATTTGTGCTTGATTTCAAGTGCATCTGGGTGAAACAGTGTGCTGGTTTTATTAGTACTTTCTTTGTCTTTTATGACTTTTATTATCATGCAGTAGCACACTGACAAAGTAATTGTTGTAAGTCCACTCGAAATCCAAACACAAGTGGTCACAGGGGGAGGCAGGTAGTAACAGAGGTGTCTCGCTGACCACATGTGATCGGATCACCCGAGACACATCTTAATACCAGGTGTAAACACGGTCGAAGAGCGGGTCAACAAATCTTTACCTGTCAACTGCCAATTGCCATCTACACCAAACCAAAACCAAAACCAAACAAAAGTCTTATCACACTGTGTTGTGTTCACTGCTGATTTAAGCCATGTGGTGTTCAGTACATACAGAGGTCACATGCTCCTCGTTGGTGAAGTCAAAGTAGTCCACTTTGTGCTTAAACGATTCCAGAATTTCACCATGCCTAGCCATGTCAGTCGCTAAAATCAGCGTGATGATAGCCTGCCAATTAATATTCATTTAACACAAATATGTAACATTAATTGTAGAAAAGCTGGCTTAGATTGTAAGATAAAGGGATAGTTCACCCAAACAATTTAATTCTCTCATCATTTACTCACCATCATGCCATCCCAGATGTGTTTGACTTTCTTTCTTCTGCAGAAAATAAACAAAGATTTTTAGAAGAATATCTCAGCTCTGTAGGTCCTTTCAATGCAAGTGAATGGTGGCCAGAACTTTGAAGATCTAAAAATCATATAAAGGCCACATAAAATCCACAAGACTCCACTGGTTAAATCCATGTCTTCAGAAGCAATATGATAGGTGTGGGTGAGAAACAGATAAATATTTATGTCCTTTTTACTATAAATCTCCACTTTCACTTTCATATTCTTTCACATTTCGAAAGTGAAAGGGAAATTGGAGATATATGGTATATATTTTTTTAAACTTAAATATTGATCTGTTTCTCACCCAAACAGAGCTGAAAAATTCTTCTAAAAATCTTTGTTTGTGTTCTATAAAAGAAAGAATGTCATATACATGGGATGACATGAGGGTGAGTAAATTATTAGAGAATTTATATTTTTGGGTGAACTATCCTTTTAAATGGCGGATGTTTCATGGCTGTTCTAGGGAATAAAGGGTGTACCTGTCGAATCTGTTTAAAGGCATCAGGGGCCACATTGGCAAATATGTTACACTCAGGCAGCGAGAGTATCTGGAAGGCCACAGCGCAGTGATGGTTCTCCAGGGGAGATATGTCATTATAGCGCACAGCCAGCTCAGTGCGAGCATTGATCTGATACCTGTCAAAGAAAGGACAGCCACTGAACATGCTAGATTATTGCATTTTATATATCAAACCGGTGATTACTAAGATAAATGGCAAAAATGTATTACTGTAAAATTGATATCACAAATGTGGAGGAAAATACCTGTGTACACCTGTATGGTTTTTATAAGAACTAACTTGAGAACATAATGACACAGAACCGAGGATCTTACGTGTTATTGTATCCAGGGTGGTCCAAGTCATGACACACTGCAGCAGTCATTAAAATGCCCAAATCTGTCAGCGAAAGCTTTTCCTGGAGGCCACACACACAGCGATCCACTTTTACTGTTCCAGAGTAATTGCTGTGCTAATTGCTATGTATGTAAGAGAGTTCTCACCTGGAGGTTGCAGAGGTGGATCATGCCATACATCATCTGACTCACGCAGAAACAATGGCGAAAATTATGGAAGGGGTTGGTACGGTAATTTTCCTGAATGCCCAGCTGAGAATATATAAATAGAATTAGCATAGTTAAAGCTATAATGCATTAAGATGGTAATTTATTTCAAGTGGAAAATTCTAGAATTTCAGTTGAAGTTAACACATTTTTAAAGGGGTATTATCATGAGGAATCAAAACTTCCTACCAGTCCAAAAGAGCATTTGTTGGAACTAAGCTGTCAAAACAAACCATTCCAACCATAGTGAGCCTAGCAAAACGCGGTTGCTCATTTCATATGCAAGGAGGGCATTTGTATCTTAAAGGGATTGCTTACTCAAACATGAAAATGATCTCATTATGTATTTACTATTTTATTATGCCATCGCAGATGTCTATGACTTTGTTTCTGCTGCTGAACACAAATTAAGATTTTTAGAAGAATATCTCAGCTCTGTAGGCCCATACAATACAAGTGAATGGGTCATAAAAGCAAATAAACACAGCCTAAATGTACTTCATAAGACTTCAGTGGATAAATCTATATCATATATCTTCAGAAGCAATATGATAAGTGTGGGTGAGAAACAGATCAATAAAAATGAAAGCGCAAACTGATAGTAAAAAGGACTTAAATCTACTGTCGTATGGATTACATTTTTTTTGTTTTGTTGCTGCCTTTATGTCCTTTTGGAGCTTTAAATTTTGCCGATTCACTTGCAATATTTTAGAAATATTCTCCTAAAAATCTTTGTTTTGTTTTCAGCAGAAGAAAGAAAGTCATAAACATCTGGGATGAGTACATTATGACAGAATTTTGTGTGAATTATCCCTTTAAGGCAGAAGCCTACTCTATTCAAGTACCTGAACGCAGATGGTAATAGTGACTCAAGCTCGAAATTGTGCATTGTTGAGAATGACAAAGCTATAGGCAGAGCCCCAAAAAGGGGCGGGAGCTCCAAATCGCCAGCAAAGATTTAGATAGTCCCTAACCTGACCTAACCCTTTCCCTAATCCTAACTCTGAGTAGAAGTAACGCCCCCTTTGGAGTTGGCACAACCCCCTTTTGGAGTAATCCGGCCTCCTTCTGGAGTAAACCCAGCCTCCTTTTAGAGAGGGGGGAATAATAATAATAATAATAATAATAATAATAAATGTATTATATGGCTCCTTTAATATTATATTCCATTGTCTTACCAGCCAGCGTTTGAGAGTGATAGGGTTCATGTTAAACTCCTTCACAAGACCTAAGTCATGATACATGTACTCTAGGCAGCTCAGCATCTGTAAAATACACACAGTTAAGTCACTATCAAATATCTATCAAAGCAGAAATGTGAACGGCCCAAACATCATTGAATCTCTAAATGTTTTTATTCCACCAAGCTGACTAACTTCATTGTGCTCCCAATGCCAGACATCAAAGGTTGGTTTCTTCAGAGCTTCAATGGTCTCTTGAGAAAGCGTGTACTTAGGAAATCAAGACAGGGTTCACAAAAGTAATGAAATTTAAACAAGACAATCAATGAGTTCTCCCTCAGAGTACATTATTCAGTCAAAGCATGTTTTCAAAAATGTAAGGCACCTTTGGGTAGCTGGGCACATCACGCCTAGGAGTTAATTTCTTTCCATCGTCTGAAAAATTGAACTTGCATGTACAATTCACTCTAAAAAGAAAGTGAAGAAGTAGTAATTTTTTTGTGTTTCTTGTTTGAAAACAAGCCTCTCCTAACTGCTGTGATGGCCACTTTAAATGGATAAGCAAATAGACTGTAACGCATGTGTTGATTTCATTGGAAAGCATTACCTTCCTGCTGAACTGGACATCATCTCATCTCGCAGCTTCTTCAGGTCATTTTTGCACTTTTCAATCTCCACAACCTTCAAACCTTCCACTGTAGAGAAGATGAAGAAAATGTGAGAGATGCTTGCATGTACAAAACACAAAAATGCTAGGGTGTTGCCAGGCATTGCTATGCTGTTGCAAAAGTGTGCAATGCAGTTGCTAGGATGTTCTGGGTTGCTATAGTGTTTCTAGGTGTTTGCTAAAGTGTTCTGGGTAGTTTGTACTAGGTATCTGTGATAGTCTGGTCCCTAGATTGGAAGTCTATTCATAAGTCTGAGCACTTGGAAAATTAATAGCATACCTCACCTCAACAAGACATGCAATTTAAGGTATCATTCATTAAGGACAAAGGTGCTGGATGAGTAATGCCTTGAAGTAAAATACTTAGGGTAATGGGTTTGTTTACATCCTAGGGGTTTGTTAATGCTAGCATACACAACTACTAATACTAATACAAAAGAAGACAAGACGAATATCTTATGATCATCATGTCTTTCTATCAAACAATGTCAAGCACATTATGAGCATTTGTAGATGACAGCAAACAGTCAAACTTCAACATTTCCAATACATACATTCTACTTTCTTCTCCAGCATAGCCAGTCTGTTGGTCACTTCCATTTTCAGTTCATTGATCCTGAATGCTCTGTGTAGTGTTAGAAAAAGATAATTTGGCCTGGTTTCAGCACAGACTCATTGCAGGGGTTGTTCTTTCATCTCCTATCCATGGGAAAACAAACATGTCTGTTACCTGCTGAACTGCTCTGCTACCTGTGAGAGCACATTCTGAAACATATCTTCCTTTTCTGTGGAGTTAAATACACAGGCTGTAAATCAAGGCACAGTAACTCTTGGCTCAAAACAGTGGTATTGTTGTTAATGAATAATGTCTGTGTGTGTATATGTATATATATATATATATTAATTGTTAGCTGAAAGAAAAATAAGAACTAACATTAAATAATCAATATTATCACCAATTAAAGGGTTATTTCACCCCAAAAAAAAATAAAAAATTCTCTCATGACTGACTCACCAGTAATCCATCTCAGTTGTATATGTCTTTTCTTCTTCAGCAGAACAGAACTTTGATTTTTATAAGCACATTTCAGCTATGTATGTCCATACAATGCAAGTAAACAGGTGCCATCAGGCTGCTGGATGTTTGATGCATAATTAGGCAGCGTAACCTTTAAAAAATGCTTCCTGCTAGCAGTCGATGCATCAAAGAGCTCTCGCGTGACGTAAGCCTGATGGCGCATTCATGCGAGAAATCGGAAGCGCGTGCTTTGTTTAGAACAGAGGAATTAATGTTACGTGAGAGTTAGGTCATTTCAAACTATATAAAGTTAAAAACATTTTAATAATCGATTTGTTTCTTACACAAACCTATTTATTTGTTTCAGAAAACATAAATGCATTGACTGGAGTTGTGTGGATTACTTTAGTGCTGCCTAAATATGCCTTTTGAACCATCAAACAGCCAGCAGCCTGATGGCACCCATTCACTTGCATTGTATGGACATACAAGCTGAAATGTGCTTCTAAATATCTTCATTTCAGTTCTGCTGCAGAAGGAAATATAAACATTTTAAAAATATCTACATGATATCAGTTAATGCACTAAATCTGGCAGCCAAATTTACTGAAACAAAATAAAACAAAACTGAAACTATAAAACAGGGAAAATCTAAAACTAAATGATAAGTAACAGGGTGAAACTAAATGAAAGCTAAAGTAAATTTTCAAGACAAATTAAATAATAATAGCAGTACAATACATTTAAAATTATAAACTAGAATAAACCTGACTGGAAACATTAGTATGAGGAAATGGAGATCTAGTGATCTAAAGGTCATAGGTAAGAGCCAAACACAGTGAAAAAAGTGTAAGATGATGTACGTTACCCCCCAGCTGGCCAGTAGATAAAGGAATGACTTTGTACAGGGAGCTGAAAGGACAGAATAGGAATGAAATGAAATTAAATGAAAATGAACATAATTCCTTATACAAACAAGAGCAAAGCTGCTTTTTACTTGCGGGTGTTGGTGGGCATTGTGGGATCAATGGACACAACAGCCCCTTCGGGGTCCACCATCACTATGGCTGTGTTCCTTTATAGAGCAGAAATAAAACAGAAACTGAAATGAAATTCTATGGATTAATTAAACATCTGACACTGAGCTGTTTTCTCAGGTATAGTGCCCGTGCATCATGTACATAAAAGAGATCTCCATTTTTGATCACTGTAGGTTTTCAAGATGGAGTGGTGTTAGTGAGTGGTGAAATTACAGTGATATAATGTACAGACCTGGGATGGTTGGAGGAGGAACACAGAAGTTCCTTGATGTCACATGGGCTGCAGTGACGACTGAACAGCACCTATACAAAAGGACAAATTAGGGTGTGTCAGCTGTAAAAGAGCTGTATTTATTGTCATACATGTATGTAGTACAATGTGAACAGCAGACTGTTAAGCTATTACACTCTAACACACTATCACACTGCAAAACTCAAACATGTATTTTGAGATATGTTTGTACTTGACTTAACAGACCATTGAAAATAACATGGGATTTAAAAAAACACCTTACTACATTAAAGGAATAGTTCACCCAAAAATGAAAATTCTCTCATCATTTACTCACCCTCAAGCCATCCCAGATGTCTATAACTTTCTTCTGCTGAACGCAAATAAAGACTTTTAGAAGAATATCTCAGCTCTGTAGTTCCTTACAATGCAAGTGAATGGGTACCAAAAGTTTGAAGCTCCAAAAGCATATAAAAGAAGAATAAAAGTAATCCATATGAGTAAAATCCATGTCTTCAGAAGCAATATAATAGATGTGGGTGACAAACAGATCAATCAAGTCCTTTTTTACTATGAATCTCCCTTTTCATTTTCATATTCTTCTTCTTTTGTTTTTGGTGGTTCACATTATTGGACCACACCTATCATATCGCTTCTGAAGACATGGATGAATCCTCTGGAGTCAAATGGATTTCTTTTATGCTGCCTTTATGTGCTTTTTGGAGCTTCAAGATTTTGGTATCCATTCACATGGATTGGATATCTTCTTCTAAAAATCTTCATTTGAGTTCAGCAGAAGACAGAAATTCGTAGACATATGGGATGGCATGAGGGTGAATATATGATGAGAGAATTTTTATTTTTGTATGAACTATCCCTTTAAGTCTCCTAACCTGAACTACTGTATAAAAGAGTAGCATCTGAGCAAAAATGTTTTATTCTAAATATGAATGGTTTAAGCATATAAAAGAAAAATGTCAGTTTTGTTGGTATTAATGAGTATATTAATTGAATGAAGAATAAGGTGGTGCAGCAGGGGCAGGTGTGGTAGACAGGCTCCGATCAGTAGCAGATTGTGTCCTACAGTAGACATATGTCCACTTGACATCTCTGACTGAACTTAGCATGTTGAGTGAGCTTCACGATAGCACTGATAAAGTTCTGCCACGTGCACTTTTACACATGTAATAAGAAAATTAATCTATAATTTCTATATGGTGTAAGAGCCCTATTAATTGTTCTTCAGACAAAGGGAAAATAACTTGGGGAAACACAATGCAGAAAACAATTATGCTCGTCAAGTCTCACAACGTCATGCAATGTCAGTTACACCTGTGGAACACGTCATCTTGAGCTGTATTTTTAACCTGTGCGCATTGACTTTAGTGCTCTCTTTTTGACAGCCAAACTGCTTAACATCTTGTTTAGTGGCTTTGATTCAGAAATACACAACATATGATTTGGCTTATGTGCACCAGGGACTGTAAAGAAAGGATTTTGATCAAACTGAATAAAGTCTGTGATTTAGATGGTACTGGAAATCTGTATCTGATACTGGTAAAAATGACAGAAAAACTAAAACAAAATACAAGTATTTGTAAGTGTTGAAGTGGTGAAAGATTCAGCATAGCAAAGTCCAACATAACAAAAATATCTCAAAAAATGAGTATAAAATACTAGCATATTTCATACGCTTCATTATTATACTCTTTGTCATCTCAAGCATCCCTACTGTGTATATGTCAATGAGTAAAACATTTTGAGGCTCAGTAATTATACACTGCTTCATGTCATTTTCAAAATGCATCTTTTAGCACCCTCATCGACTGTTCTTTAGATTAAAGTCTAAAAAAGTCTAAAAAATTCTCTCATCATTTATTCAGCATCATTAGAAGAATATCTTATCTCTGTTGGTCCATACAATGGAAGTGAATGGTGACCAGACCTTTGTAGCTCCAAAAATCACTTTAAGGCCACATAAAAGTAATCCTTAAGTCTCCAGTTGTTAAATCCATACAGTATCTTCAGAAGTGATATTGTAGATGTGGGTGAGAAACAGATCAATAATTAAGTACCATTATTTAATATAAATATCCACTTTCACTTTCCCATTCTTTTTCACTTTCACCCACACCCTTCATTTATCGCTTCTGTAGATACATTATGGATTTAACAACTGGAGACTTATGGATTACTTTTTGTGACCTTAAAGTGATTTTTGGAGCTACAAAGGTCTGGTCACCATTCACTTCCATTGTATGGACCTACAGAGCTGGGATATTCTTCTAAAAATCTTAGTTTGTGTTCAGCAGAAGAAAGAAAGTCAAACACATCTGGGATGGCATGAGGATAAGTGAATGATGAGAGAATTTTCAAAAAGAACTACATAGAGACTGGTGAGGTATTCAACAACACAGCAGTATTTTATGATGCACTGCAGTCATTTATATTTAACTTAGCCTTGATTTCGGACACAACAACCAACAACCAAATCTTGCTATCAAATGATCTGCAACTAATATTTTGAATTCTGGTAAACACGAGTCCCTTTAAACATGATGCTCACCTTCTGCACTTTGCCATCTACGTCCAGGTAGATGGTTTTAGGGACATTGGAGGAGAAACCAGATCCCATGCTGACAGTCTCACCAAGAGAATAAACTATGTGTGCCCCTTTTCTTCCTTCCAGGTATCACTAACCAGGAGCAAAGCCACCTAAGACAAATGTTTAAATGGCCTACCACACCAGACTTCCTCTGCAAACAAACGTTTAATCAAATAGAAAGACATTTATTGAACCCTGTAGTCTTGGTACTGGCAATCAAATATTTAGTAACTGTAGCAATCAGTGTCCATTGTTGTGCTTTTTAGACTTGTGTGTAATCCTGGGTTATCTCATTAAATGTTTCACACTCTTCGTTATTTACCTAGTGTTAGTAACTTACATAGAGGTTATTCAAATTCTAAAAATGCAAAAAGTTTTCTGAAAGATTTAGGTTTTGGTCAGCCTTGTAGCAGGCTATATTTATTTTTGACCATGCCATTTAATCTGTGTGTAATTAAATGCTTCTATTCATAGCATTGCTGATTGAATGTTTGAGTCAGAAAACAGCAATCTTGCCTGAGCAGTGTCAGCAGTTCCCCGTTCTTCTCATGTGCAGGCAGCAGACGCTCACCGTCCCAGGTGCTTAATGGAGACAAATCGAGTGAGTGATCAGGAGAAACCTGGGGGTATTGAAGGACCCTGAATATAATTGTCACTCTCCACTGTTGTCAAGGGGAACTGTAACTATGGTGAAAAAGTGCCCAACCCCCTTGATGTCTGTTGTAATCATTTAATTTAGTAGACTTAGGCTTTTGTTATCCCTTGCGCTTATTATAGCAGTGCACCCTGGAGTTTATGTTTATGTCTGAAAAAGTTATGCCTCTTTGTATAATATGCATCCTTGTTAAAACTTGAACTTGATAAGATTTGTGGGTCTTCAGCGGAGTAAAATAATGCCCTGCTAATAGCATTTTCTCTTTGATGGATAACAAGATCTCTAAGGTCAAACGAGTGGTCTATTTAATGGTATGCAACAACTTTTAGATACAGTGGTGTCGAGACATCTGTGACCACATAGAACTTTTGTCATTTAGAGAAGTTTTGGATTTTCGATGTTTAAAATAATGGCACTATTTCACAAATCAAATGTAAGCAAATTTGTGACATGTTGACCATGTTAACTCCTTTGTACAAAACATCAGCTCATCAAGTCCATGACAGCTCAAATGTATACTTATATTAAAGCAAAAATGGGGCATACCAAATACCAATAAAATACCAAGGGGGAGTTAGGGGGTCCGTGGAAATTTCATTAAAAAAAAAAGTGTTCATAAATGTAAAAAAGTAAAAAAATAAATAATTCAAAAACTATATATATATATATATATATATATATATATATATATATATATATATATATATATATATACCTTTTTTTTTGTTTTACAGAATTTGACATTATTGCATTTCAGTTTCCTCAAAAATGTTCTCTTCGGTTTATACATTTAACATGACCCAGTTATTGGGTAGAAAAAAACAAACTATGTCAATGATTTATAAAATAGCTAAATATTTTCCAGATAAATACAGATGCACCGATATGAACATTTTTGGCAGATACGATACTGATCTTGACAAAAAAACAAACAAACTATAGACCGATACCAATAATTTGCCACCTACTCACATTATTTTGTCATCGAATCACTGTTTTGCTTCGGAATTATGCCTTAAAAATGTACAAAGATGCGCAAAGCTATTAATTGTATTAACAATAAATAATTTTCATTGAATATGGATTGGTGCTGTTAAACACGACAGGCCAACATTTTAAGAGAGCCGCAATGAAAGATAAATACAAGATGTAAAAAATATATAAAATATAATGGAACATGACAATTTATGTGGGGAATAAAGGTTATTTGATAAAGGTGATTAATTTTCATATCAGCATTTTCTTGTGTGATCAAAAGCATTAAAACGCAGATATGAAAAAACTATTGTTGATATTGGCAATTTATACAGATGGTTATAGCCAGTGGTTATGATTTGGCCGATATATCGGCGCATCCTTACAGATAACATTTTAATTATTTATTTTGGCTTTAGTACAATAACAATATGAAAAATAATATTTAAAGATTTTTTTTATAATATCACTTCAATTCTCAGCTCTTTATACACAAAAATAGAACGCGACCTTAATAGATTTGAGGAGGGGATCCCTCGCAAGGTGAGTATCATATTTGGGGGTGGTTGGCATTAAAACGTTTTAAAACCCATGATCTATATAATATGTTTTTAACAGGAAAAATTGGATTACATTAGAAAAGATGCAAAATAGAATCATTTCCACTAGTGGTCTTTTGAACCTAGTGTATGTTTGCATGAAATTGTTTCAATTACTATGCATTGAGGAAGTTAGAAAGTAAATGTGGGTAAATAAAATTTAATTTCTGTCACCATGATGAGCCTTAAATTCTCATGTGTCCACTCAAACAGAGCAACAGATGTTTTGGTCAGCTGAAGAAAGAACAAGGGCTAGAAAATATCCACTTTGGCCCTTCTGCTCTGTGATACATTAATTTAAACAATGTGCAATCTCAGAAACATTGGATCAAGAACATTATTAACATAAATTGAATTAAAATGAACATGTCAGGCTCAGTCAAGTCTGCAATGAAGTAATGACGTATTTGGCATGTGTGGCTAGATCATTAACAGCCCTAGCAAACATGGGATGGAAGTGTGAACAGTGCAAACAAGAGCAAACCTGTTCACAGCCTCCTTCGTCTCTAATCTCATCCCTGTGGGGCAAGAAAGGCTTCCTATATCTTAATTCTCTGAGTCTCATGTGTCACTGACTGCACTCCTCAGTTGAAAGAGATTAGCAGCCCACCCAGAGGGGCTCTTTTGCTGACACAGGGGCACACCTTTGATAAGAGGACAAGACCTGGACAGACCATAATGTGCATGATAAGAGATTCAGGGCTCAAGAATAAATGAATTTTCAGCTGGCCTGTTTGGGCTCTGCCAACTTGTTACTGGTCCGACCACTGAAATATATATATATATATATATATATATATATATATATATATATATATATATATATATATATATGTTTGTTTGTTTTTTCATCAAAAATTAATCAAAAATGTGTCAGGATATAAAATTAAAATTTTTCATTTTCACATTTTTAGATCCCAGATCAACATCTGAAAACACAATTAAAATAAACATTTTGCAGGTTTAATTCCACGAAAATTGAACTGTGAATCTGTGGTGATTTCAGTCATTGATCTGTTTTTTGAGCGGCCCCGCCAGCCAGACATGGCAACATTAAATATCTAATCTATCAACCTATGGCATGAGTTTGCTGTGGGACTATCTGTTTGTTTGACCAATGGCAGACGGAGTGTGTATTAGGTAATCTGTTTGAAAAAAAAATGTTATGCTAGTGTTGCAGATATGACACACTTCAACTTAATAGCTCTAATAATTAAATAAATATATTTCTCCTAATCACTTTGCCACAATTATGGCACCCCTAGAAATTATAGTAAAATATATCTGAAGCATATTCCAATTCATATTTTAAAGTTTTTTAGTACACCTGGGTGACAAGGAACATGAAATTGTTCAGACATGACTTCCTGTTTCACATACATATTTATGTATGAGGTACATATTTACATATGAGGTAACACACAGGCCAAATTCCCTTAATCTTTAGTCACAATGGTTAAGATTAAAGAACAAAGTTATGATGTGCGGCAAAAGGTTGTTGAGCTTCACAAAATGGGAATTGAAAATACCCATTTCCACCCTCAGGGGAACAATTAAGAAGTGCCAATCAACTGGAGATGTTATGAATCGGCCTGAGAGAGGACGTGTGTCTATATTGTCTTCACGCACATTGAGAAGGATGGTTCAAGTGGCCAAAAATCCTCCAAGGATCACAGCTGGAGAATTGCAGGAATTAGTTGGGTCTTGGGGTCAGAAAGTCTCAAAAACTGCAATCAGACATCACCTACATCACAACAAGTTGTCTGGGAGGGTTTCAAGAAAAAAGCCTCTGCTCTCATCCATACATAAACTCAAGCATCTGCAGTCTGCCAGACAGTTCTGTGGTCAGACGAAACAAAAATAGAGCAACTGGCAGTAAACGCCAGTTTGGAGCACACAGAGAGGTAACCATATGGAGAAGTGCCTCATGCCCACAGTTAAATATGGTGGTGGATCTTTAATGTTGTGGGGATGTTTTTATGCCAGACGTCCTGGACATCTTGTTTGGATATATGACATCATGGACTCTATCAAATACCAGCAGGTAAAAAAATCAAAAGCTTCTGCCAGAAAGCTTAAAATGGGCTGTGGTTGGAAATTACAGCAGGACACTGATCAAAAATACATCTAAAAATCAACACAAAAATGGTTCACTGACCACAAAATCAAGATTCTGCCATGGCCATCCCAGTCCCCTGACCTGAACCCCATAGAACATCTGTGGGGCGACCTAAAGAGAAGAGTCCAGCACTGTGGACCTCAGAATTTGAAGGATCTGTAGAGATGCTATATGGAGGAATAGTCTCAGATCTCATGCCATGTGTTCTCCAACCTCATTAGGCATTATAAGAGAAGACTCGGAGCTGTTATCTTGGCAAAGGGAGGTTGCACAAAGTATTGAATAAAAGGGTGCCAATAATTGTGCCACACATATATTTGATACAAATATTTGTGTTTTGATAAAACTTGTGTTGTGTTTTAATTGTTTGATATCTATTTGAGGATAGATTTTTGTGAATCACAGCCCCTTTTCTCATATTTACCAAGGGTGCCAAAATTTTTGGCCACCACTGTACATGATCAATCAGTTTAAGCTGTAATGACAATGCAACACTGGCCCGATAGGGCAACTGATGGTTCCGTCAGCTGGTGGAAAAAAACTCACAATTGTCCCAGGCCATTGGGTCATCAACAATTCTGGTTGAAATAGTTTTAAGAAATCAAAATTGTTTTTTCAAACCATTTGCCCAATGAAGTTCTTTTCCGACTTTAAATATTAGCATAGGTGGTTCAGAGTCTAATAACATGCATGAAAACAGTAGAAGCACAATAGAGCCCACATTTAAAAGATGTTGACAGGAAAAGCTTACGCAACTATCTGAAAAAGAAAATCACACCTCAGGTAATCAGAAATGCATATGCTTGCTGCTAATCAGTGGACAAAAGAGAGGAGTCCAGTCATATTTCAATAATAAAGGATCTAAGAGAAAGACATTATCCTGATAATAAGAGGCTTTATGGCTGTTCAGTTTATGGATGTGTGTCCCTGCCAGATCTGGGTAGGAATATGGAAAACTCCTCCATTAGGTTCCTTTCATCTTCGCCTATTGCTTTTCAGCATCCTTAATGTTTTATTCTATCTCTGTATTTAGAACTTGAAAGTCTTCTTGAAAGATCCATTTTAATTCTCTTATTCATTAAGTTCCTTTCTCCTTTTCTTATAGAGAAAATCAGTTTGTAGTTTCTCTGACCTGCTAAGTCAAGAGTAACCCAACCGCTGTCTATGGCCACACTATACTGACTTCAAAATCCACACAATATATGCTGGACTGAAAATAAGCTGTTTGCCTACAGCAATTGACTCTCTAATGATGTTGCTTAAGACAGTACTGCTGTTATGCTAAGCACACATGATTTCATAATATTCATGAGTGAGTGCTGCATTGGTGAGACTTTATTTGTCCTCTTCTGTATTTAGAATCAGACCTAGTGATTTGGGATTCTGTGGTTTGATACATTTACATTTACATTTATGTATTTGGCAGATGCTTTTATCCAAAGCGACTTACAGAGCCCTTATTACAGGGACAATCCCCCTGGAGCAACCTGGAGTTAAGTGCCTTGCTCAAGGACACAATGGTGGTGGCTGTGGGGCTCGAACCAGCAACCTTCTGATTACCAGATTACCAGTAATGTGCTTTAGACCACTACACCATTGTAACCATTCTGCTTAAAGGAATAATATGACCACAAAATTAAAATTCACTCATCATTTACTCACCTTCATGCCGTCCTAGATGTATATAACTTTTCTATTCTGCTGAACACAAATTAAGATTTTTAGAAGCTCTGTAGGTCCATACAATGCAAGTGATTGGTGGCCAGAAATTTGAAGCGCCAAAAAATTTAAGACAACATAAAATAATACATATGACTCCAGTGGTTCAATCGATGTCTTCAAGATATGATAGGCGTGGGTGAGAAACATATCAATATTTAAGTATTTTTTACTACATATTCTCCTCCCTACCCTGTAGGTGGCGATATGCATGACGAATGTGAATAACCAAAAACAAAAGAAGAGGAATGTGGAAGTAAAATGTAAGTGGAGATTGATGGTAAAAAAGGACTTAATTATTGATCAGTTTCTCACCCACACCTATCATATCACTTCTGAAGACATAGATTTAACCACTGGAGTTGTATGGGTTACTTTTATGGTACCATTATGTGCTTTATGAGCTCCAAAATTATGGTACCCATTCACTTGCATTGTAAAGATTTACAGAGTTGAAAATGTCTTCTTAAAATTTAATTTGTGTTCAGCAGGAGAAAGAAATTCATACATATCTGAGACAGAGATTTAAAATTTTTGAAAATGAAAATTCTATGATAATTTACTCACCCTTATGCCATCTGAGATGTGTATGACTTTCTTTTTTCTGCAAAACACTTTTGAAGATTTGTAGAAAAAGATCCAGGCTCAGAAGGTCCTTAGAATGGGAGAGGATGGTGAATAGATATTAGTAGGTCCAAAAAGCACAGATAGTCAGCATAAGAGTAAACCATCTTATCTCCAGCGGTGACAATAATGTCTTCTAAAGTGAATTGATCACTTTGTGTGTGAATAAGAACACTATTTAAGCATGTTTTAACACTCTGAATGTGAAAAGATCACTTTCAGTCAGGCGTTGACGACTGGCCGAAGTGACCTGAGTGCTCCTCTGACGCAAGCGCATTGGCACATTCCTTCAACACATTGGTTGTGTGTCTGTCATGTGTCAGTTCACAAGCTATCGCTTTTTCACGGGAGCACTTGGGTAAATTTGTCTATCCATTTAAGTACTAGTGTTTAAAGGAAAAGTAGAGCAATAGACTTGCTAAACCTTGAGTTGAAAAATCTAACGTCATTCATTTAAATAACACTGTAGAAAATTCTATCATTCTCATTCTTTTACCTAACAGGTGCATGCTAAAAATTCATCATTAAGCTACTCATCACCCAATCCATATGACTTTCTCTATTCTCTAAAACACAAACACCTACTGTTGATGTTTGTGAAAATGTTTGAGACATGTGAGAGCTTCAGTCACCATTCACTTTCATTGCAGTTTTTGTTAAGACAGAATTATTGTGAAATCTTCAGCTTCACAATACCAGACATCTGATAGGATAGTTGACTAATAAAAGAGTTGAGTTATGATGTTTATGTTGAAATTCTTCTCTAGCAAAGATACCACCAATGCTAATGCTAAAACATACAAGTATGATCCTTGACAGACCTGCACAGCACATTAAAAGTGCAAGACAAAAAGGATGTTTACAAATCAACTACACATATTGTTTTGGGAAAATGTAATTGTGACACATACTGACATTGCATAAGAAAGAGCTCAGGCATGGTCCTGCCGAAGGTAGCCACAGTGGTGTAGCTATTGAAAAGCTCAACACAAAGATATGTTTTGCAGGCTCACAAGGAAAGACAACCTAAAGCATGCAATGATAAAGAAGAGGACAGAGACGAATATTCATTTGTCTTCAAAGTGAGTGACTGTTAGCTTAACGGACTGAAATACAAAGGGCTGATGGTTGATATGGGAGCAACACAATTATAGACATCAGAAAGTTTAAGAAGTTTGACGATAAAATCCAGGCAGAAAAACACTTCACTTAGCTGGCAGATGGGACAAGAGCAAGTACCGTGGAGCTGAAGAGAGGTGATGTGGAGGCGTGTTTGATTGACAGCGAGGGGCAGCGGGTGAGCACAGTGCTGACGAAAGTGCTATCCACAATACATCTTCAATATTAAAGCAGCGATGGCCAACGGAGCCTCCATCAACCTCCAACAGGGACATGATGAGTTTGTCCATTCAAAGAAAGTGAATGGGTGCCATGACACTGCTGGCTATTTGACAGTCCATAAGGCTTATTTAAGCAGCATAAAAGTAATCCGCACGACTCTATTCGATCAATTAATGTTTTCTGATGCAAACCAATAGGTTTGTGTAAGAAACAAATCAATAATTAAAATACTAGAGTTTTAACTTTAAATCATTTCTTTAATTTTGTCAGGAGGATGTTTGTGTGCATTTTTTCTAGGCTGTGAAACTGGACCGGCTTGGGACTGACGATCTCTATCCGGCAGCTAACTTCATCACTGAAGGTTATTATTCAATTATTCAATCATTTTCTGGTAATAAATCTGGAGACAATTTTGAATCTGAAACTAGTTTAAATATCTTAGTTGTTAATATTTTATGATGAGCATTTATTGATAAGAATTGTTCTGTGAATTCAGGAGCGATAAGAAACATCCCCTTTACAATAGAGGCAACATAGGGAAGCCTCCAAGAGGTGGTAACAAAATATCTGAAGAGAGCTGCTTATCGAGAAGAGGATAGGAAACGAGACAGGCAAACTGATGAAGCTCAAAATCAAAAGTGGTCAGCAGTTACAGAAATACTCAAACCAGCCCATCTGGCACCAACAAGCATGCCATGGTCCAAATCACTGAGATTAAATACTTTCCCCATTCTGATGGTTGATGTGAACATTAACTGAAGCTCCTGACCCGTATCTGCATGACTGATATTTGGTGCCAGACGGGCTGGTTTGTGTATTTCTGTAACTGCTGATCTCCTGGGATTTTCACACAACAGTCTCTAGAGTTTATTCAGAATGGTGCCAAAAACATCCAGTGAGTGGCAGTTCTGCAGATGGAAACGCCTTATTGATGAGAGAGGTCAATGGAGAATGACCAGACTGGTTCGAACAGACAAAGTCTACGGTAACTCAGATAACCACTCTGTATAATTGTGGTGAGAACAATATCATCTCTGAACGCTAATCTGAGATGCGGGTTGGTGCTCTTTTGGCAGCACAAGGGGGACCTACATAATATTAGGCTGGTTGTTTTAATGTTACTGTATATATGGTGTACTGTATATACAGTAATGTGCAAACAATTTAGACACGTTTAAAACATTTTAAAGTGAGGAAATTTTCAAAATGAGTGCCATAAATAGTTTTATTTATAAATTAACAATACAATGTAAACATCAAAAATCTTATTTAAATCAATATTTGGTGTGACAACACTTGCCTTTTAAACAGTACTAATTCTCCTATAGGTAAACTGACAATTTTACAACGTTGTTGATGGGTAGGTGGTGTCAAGCTTCTTGGAGAATTTACCACAGATCTTCTATCTATTTAAGCAGTCTCAATTGCTTCTGTCTTCTTAAGCAATCCCAGATTGATTCAATGATGTTGAGATCTGGGCTCTGTGGGGGCTATACCATCTGTTGTTGGGCTCCTTGTTCTTAATTATATTTGCAAAGAGAATGTTCAAATCTAAAAAATGGTTTCCCATTGACACACTAAAGCAGAAGAAATAAAATAACTGTCTAGACAAATGTGTTTGCGAAACATTTTTGTGAAACTCAGTTCACTGCTCTCAATACAATTAACACGGCCATCTGAAAACTTTGTAATTGTCATAAACAGACCTAATTTTCTCAAAACACTACATACAAATTTCTCTGATCTAAAATTCATGCTTTTAAAACAGTGAAAAAACAACTAAATTAAAGTCATACTCTCAAATGCACAAATCAGCTTGTCAAATGGCTTCATATTGATATCTGCTGTGTTAGTAATGCACACAACAAAGAAAATGCAATGTATTAATTTTTTCACTCAACTGTCATGACTTTGCTATCTATAAAAGGGGTCAAATATGAAAATTCAGAGCTAACAAATGAGGAAGAAGAACAACAACAACACGAAGATGTGCAAAATGAGAAGAGGTAGGGTTGGTAAAGGAAGAGAAAATTGGAGGAAGAAGATATGAGAAAAGGGGAAGGAGATGAGCCATTGAAAGTGTTGAGGAAAGACCAAATGGAGATGGTGTAATGATGGTGAGCAGAGAGAAAGATGACAGCAGGATGGAAGAGTAAATAAGACACAAAAGAGTCATGGTCTCTCTAAGTCACTCAAAGTCTTCAGCCGAATGTTAGCAGATCTACAGTGACTTAAATCTCAACATAAAAGAAGAGGGAGAAATGCCATTCCTCTGCATGCCACAATCAGTGCCCATAATTACTGTACCATCTGTGCTTAAAGTGCTGTCTTAGGTCCATACAATATAGCAAGACTGCTTTTTGTTTGTTTGTTTTTTTGTTTGTTTGTTTGTTTTACAGTAAACTTCATCATCCTTCCAGAGGAAGAGCAGGGCATTTTATGAAAACAGATGGAAAAGGTCTTTATTTCAGATTTTTATGATAAATGTGTTAATTCAATCATTTAGTTGCATATCTATAGCTGAAAATGTTATGAATTCAATAGAGAACATATCTATAGTTTTGATGTTTAGTTTTAATAAATGCATTATCAGGAAACATGTTGCTTCATTTTGCAGTGAAATTGAATTGTTGAGTTTCATCCGCTGTGTGAATTATTTTGAGAGCACTGATTATAGTTTGGAGAAATGTAAATTTAAACTGTAAAACTGTAATGTGCCTACAACTTTTGCACTGGATATGTATTTCAGTGAGGTTATTGGAATCGTAATGTGTTTCTTTTTGCAAATGTTTATGGCTGATTGTTGATATTATATTTTATTCTTGTTCATACACAGTATATCTAAAAAAATATATCCAAAATATAGGCTATCGAAGATGTATTGTTACCATGTATTTATTGAATAAATATATTTCATTAAAAGGTTGGTTATTTATTGCATCTTTAATCTGTACTCTGAAAATATGAATACATCTGCTATGGTTATTCAGAGTGGTGTTTATTTGATATATATATATATATATATATATATATATATATAAAAAAGACGTTTTTCAAAAGTACAAATATTTAACTTCTTTTGGGTAACTTTTTAACTTTAATTTGATTGCGTCATCAGCGTTAACTAAAGGTTTCGCTCAAAACAATTTGTTGCCCACGATG
Organism: Moxostoma hubbsi; assembly: GCA_032164185.1. NCBI lineage: Eukaryota > Metazoa > Chordata > Actinopteri > Cypriniformes > Catostomidae > Moxostoma > Moxostoma hubbsi. Next base: position 22,016,193 of record JAVLUX010000029.1, on the reverse strand, counting down.
TTGGATTGATTGATAGTGATATGGCAGCCTCTGGTGGTTATAACGTGTAAATTCTCTAATGCTGTTTCATTGAAGCTGGTGTCTCGTTTGGAGTGTCTTTGTTAATTTGATGACTTAAAGGAATATTCTGGGTTCAATACAAGTTAAACTCAATCAACAGCATTTGTGGCATAATATTGATTAACACAAAAATTTATTTTGACTTGCCCCTCCCTTTCTTTAAAAAAAGCTAAATCTGGGTTACAGTGAGGCACTTACAATGGAAGTAAAAGGGGCCAATCTGTAAACATTAAAATACTCAAAAGTATAGCCACAAGACATGAACAATATGTGTGTCAACATGATTTCAGTGTGATAAAATCACTTACTAGCTTTTTCTGTGTAAGGTTAAAGCCAATTTTACAACTTCGTTGCCATGATGTAGTCAAAAAAACCTAAAGTTACTGAAAGAATGCTGATTTATACACATTAACAGCTCAAATAATACATGCGTTAAAGATTGAATGTAAGTACTTTTATAAAATTATAAGCTTCAAATTTCTGCCTTTAAACACTCAAAAAATTGTCCCATTCACTTTAATTGTAAGTGCTGAACTAATGTAACCTCGATTTTTTTTTATTATTTTTTTTTAAAAGGAGGGACGAGTTGAAATGATCTTTTATGGTAATTAATATTTTGCCACAAATGCTGTCGAATGAGCTTAACTGAGATGAACCCAGAATATTCCTTTAATTAAACATTCATTATCATAAATATATAACAGAAATTATAATAATTGTAAAAGATTTGAAGAATCAAATTCTTTATTTAAAAAAGAATGAAAATTATTTTTAACACTAAATACAGGCGTATTTTATCCAGATTTTCCGATAATGACAAGTTGGTCTAATATAGAATTATAACTGCAATTGAATCGCATATTATATTAATATATCTTTCAGTGTATGCTATTGCTTTAAAGAAAACATCTGAATGATAAAAGTAAATTACATTTTACTATTTTACTATTAGTATACAAAAAACAGTTAATCCATCCAGTTCTTTACTTTACAACTAGAGATCTGTAACATTTGGTCTTTTACATAATTCATTCAACTATGTACATTTAAAAAAAAAAAAAAAAAACACTAACATTTACAAAATATGTTAAAATAACTAATTTCCCCATATACACAAACATACTCTCATTCTGGGGATTTTACATTCAATGCTCTCCACGTGTATCCATCTTGCAAATCGTTGATCTGTGGTGGTGCATATTGTTTTTCTGTTCAACAGGAAGTTCTTCTTGCATGTGAATGGGAGGGGCTTACTCTTGGAGGGTGTGGCTTGAGTGTTAAGCTGCCCAGGTGTAGGGGACAAGAGAGGGGTGGAGAGAACATTGGATGAGAGGTTAATGGAGGAGAGGGTACAGGGGTGCGGGGGTATCTTCTTCCGGAGTGCATATAAGCATCGGGAGAGTGTGCTGAAAGTGGTTCCATGCTGGGATAACAGGGTGGGCTGAGGGGATCAATAGGGTTGATAAAATTACAGGAAGACTCATCTGCTCCCTCAGGGAAAGCCTGAAACAAAGCAAAGATTTATTTGTCCTTCATATTGTCATTGACACAGCAATATACAAAGTGAGACAACATCATCATTACTATAGTTACAATATTAATATCTTTCTTACTGTTTCACTGAGAACATATAGTCCCCCTGGGTTCCGATGATTATGGCAACCTCTTGAAGGCACAATATCAACTACAGCAAAGAATGTGATAAGTGGAGAAAAGAAACTTTGTGTTGTACAATGATTTAGATTAATGATTGTTCATACTATTCATTTCTTAATATGTAAAACTTTTTTTGATGAAAAAACAAAAAGGTTAAACACCTTTAAAGTTATAAATCTTATTTTCAAGTGCAAATGTAACAAACAGACCAATTATTAATGAATTAATGATGCTACCCTCATGATTGCCATTGCTTTGCTCTGCTAAATTTTGTCCGCTCTGTCTGGCAAGCTGTTCCCTTTTTCTGTAGAAAGATAAACAACAATAGATTTGTCTCAGCCAAATACTGTTAATATCAAATCCAATATAATTTTTACTTAAAGCAAGAATAAGTGAAAATATAAACAGATGAGTAATTTCTAGATTACTGTGCTGCCTTATCTTGCTTTGGTCTTTGTTTTTCTATCTGATCTGTGGAACTTTGGCCTCCTGACATTTGAAGCACAGACTTTTCTTACAAGAAAAGTGCAACCTGGTGAGATTTATTGTAGCTTGCTTTGGACCTATCAAAGTGAATAGCTAAGAACAAAAGAGCTTGTACTTTCTGGAGGGCTTCCAACAGGCACACACTGTCACCAAGGTGATGAGTAAGAAAATGCCTCCCATGGAGATGATGATATAGAGAGAACTCCGTCCTGCAAAATTGAAAAGGGGAAAAACAGGATGACATAGTACATGTTTAATTTCCAAAACACAAACAGTGCTCTGAACATACAAACTACTCTGTTGAAAAGGTCCAAATTAACTAGACCTCAAATGGAAGATTGGTTGCACAGGTTGCCAGGAATACTAAGTGTAGGAAAGAATGGGATAGAAAAGTTTTTTTTTTGTTGTTGTTGTAAAGGGTAGATTGTGCAGAGGGAATGCAGAACCCCACTGGGCTCAGTGCACTGACAGAAGTGTATGGAAGTGGAGCAGTAGATGGGGGATTATTTGGCTGAGATCAACTGAAGCAAAACTCTGTTCATAAACACTCTTCCCCACCAGCCCTTTTCTTAAATGCTCACAGCTAGCCAAAGTTAAACCCACCTAACAGGGAACGTTCCAACAACTTTGGCTAACATTATTTAAAGGTTTGGGGGGAAAAAAATTATATAAAACGTTAATGGAACATCCTTATAACGTTATTAACCTTAAAAAACGTTCTACTAATGTTAAGAAAACTGGACATTTTCATGTTCCCACAACCAAATACTAACGTTAGGAAAACGTTCTTAGAACATAAAATTGTTAGCTGGGAAGTGTCCAAGACATTGCATGTTCTTGAAATTGTTCAGGGTCAGAAATTAACCTGGGCCCAGGGCAAAAATGCCACCGAAAGTGACCAAAACATCCCAACTGCCCCTGTTGAGGGAATCACTTTGGGTGAGAAACAGATAATTATTTCAATCCTTTTTTTACTACATACGTATCTCCACTAAGGGTGGGTAAAAATATTGTATTTTCCCGATGCATTGTGATCTTCATTTGAACGATCTCTATATTTTTTTCTTAAATCCCAAGATCAATCTTTTACTCTTTGTGCAACCCTCTACTACAAAGAGAGAAAATCACTTGCATTTGCAACCAAATTTCATACTATGTGACAAAAAATATATATATTTGACAACTGGCTGGCAAATGTTTAAATTTCACTAACCAGTAAATACATTTAGAAGTATAGTGTTGGAGTATTCAGCAGTGAGATCCTTTAACTTCATGTTGAGAGTAGAAGTTTTCCATACAATGCGTGTCCAAAGACAAGATCCACGCAAAAACAAACAAAACATAATTCTAATCAGTCTTAGCACAGATGAGATAAAGCCATTTGAGTCTCTCTCATTTACAGACTGTATTTACAGAAATACAAGGTTTCCTTAAAGAAACAGTACCTATTTTTAATGTGTTCAACTAGTCAGTGTAAATACCTGTAAACAGTACAAATGATGTAATTAAACAATAATTTACATATTTATTGATCAAATACATTGACTTGACCAAAATGCTAATAAAATATAATTAGTAAAATTCATATTTTCATAATGTACCTAGTTAGAAGGTCCCATATATAATTAACAGCATTAGCTGGGAGAAAATTTATTTAATATGTAAGCAAAAGGGACTTTATAACTGAAATCTAACCATGTGAATTGATATTGAACTGAATCGGAAGCGAGAGGATTGAGAGCTTGTGTGAATCGTATCGAATCGTTGAAAACTGTATCAATACTAGTAAGTGGAGATTTATAGTAAAAAAGGAATTTTCATTTTTGGGTTAACTTTTCCTTTAATTCCTCTTTTTAAAATCTGTTGTCTAATATTTTATATATTTTATATATTTAATTATATTCCAGACCCATATAGATATGGATTTAGTGGAATTGTCATAGTCTTTGTAAAGTAGATATAATATGTTCTCATAAAGACAAAAATGCCCCTGAAAATCAACTACAGGGGACAAATATTGCCTCTTCATAAAAGATGAATTGCTGACACTGTTAAATACACAGTATTCCCATTATACTGTATGACATCATCATTCTACTGTATCCGCACTGTCCAAGAAGCATGGGACCATATAAAAGTAAATTACAATAGTGTCACATCACCTACTGTAGACAGTGAGTTTGACAGGCAGACTTTTCATACTGCTGATGGGATTCTCCACCCTGCAGCTGTAGAAGTCATCATCTGACATCACAACACGGGAGATGGTCAGGACCTTCTTGTCATGTGACAGGAGGATATGTGAGTCATTGGTCAAAGATTGCCCGCCTTTCAGCCAACTATAGGTGGGTTTGGTGCCACTGTTGTGAGTGCAGTTAAGTATAAAGAGTTCAGTCAACTCCAAAACGGATGATGCCACCATGTGCACAAAAGGCCTGGACACTGGAACTGTGATATGGAAAAATGACCATGATAGTATTCATTTAAGGACCTTGGAGCACCACATAAATCCCATAGTATATGAATTTATCAATCATTTCATATCATAATGTTACTATCTAATACCATCACTGTACCATGTTTAAGCAACAATACATTTTGTAAGGGTAAACATACAGTAATCTTTCATTAGTACTGGAATAAGGAATTTAGGAATAAATCCACCTTGCTTACCATCTACGGTGAGGTTTAAGTATCGTTCACCAGTGAAGGTATCATCAGTGATGGAGATCTCCACCTCGTATGACCCCTCATCAGAGACCTGTAGCTGATGCAGAAGGAGGGATCCATTCTCGAACAGGAGGATTCGGCCACGGTACTCTGGCCTCAGGTTTCCAATGATGTCTGTGCCAATCGACTGAACCACAGTGACAGGTTTGTCCCTTTTCAGCTGCCACTTAATGACAGGCTGGTCGGAGCTGGTACTGGTATAGGTCACAGAGAGAAGAGCGGAGCTTCCTAGTGTACCTCGAACTAAAGGAGACGGACTGCTGATGTTTACCCCAACTACATCTAAATACATACAGACAAATATGGAAACAAAAGACAAATGAGACCTCAGTTGTTTATCCTAGAGAGCAATGAGATTAAACGTAGAGCAAATGGAGACTTTTGCAAAACCCTTAAATTCTGTTCAGTCACTTTTGACAGATTTGACCTTTTTTTTTAACCATGATCAACGGAAACATGTAAATTCTTCATATTGTAACCCCCCCCCATATATATTTTATCATTAATTACAATTTTAAAAAAAATTGCATCTTGTTTCATCTTTACAAAATAATAAATGTATTATTCTCTCCATTTTTGTTTGAGCATTCTCTCTTTCTTAGCAGTGTATAGTAAACAGACACGCAGATCACATTCAGCATGGCTTATGAAACATCGCCTTTGGAAATAAATAAATGAAGGCCTCATCGAAGGTTATGCAGGTACATATAAATTGAGGTTTACATGGAGACAAGAAAGATTGCATCGTTACGATCTCGGTAAAGAAAGAAGCAGATTTTATTGGCATCTCTTCAATACAAAAACGCAAAAAAGTGAATGATTTATTACTGATTTACTATAAATGTTGAAGTTAGAAAATGATCCGACATTGGCACATAATTCTGCTGTACATCCTGTGGTTGTGTGATAGTTTATAAGCCCATATCTCTAAATTCTGGTATAAAAACCTTCTACTTATTTACACTGCGGTCAATGGCAGCGGAACTTTGTTACATTTGCCGGAAATGCAACCGCTGCTCCGTGTGGCAAAATAAGGATTTCAAACCGGGAGGCGCCAGAGCTTGTCAGGGAAAGTGGGGGGAGTGGGCTTACTGTTTAAGACTTTGGAAACCCCTGCTCAGAACTGTATGTTAACAATTTCTCAATTTGTGCTGCCACATTTTTATTTCTCCTAAGGAATTTTAGACAAATCTGGGACAAAGTTGATACCTAAATTACACATACTGGAAATCTCCATCTCATTAACTTTTGAAAGAACAGCCTCTGAGCAATAAAATTGTCCTCATGGGAACAGACAGTGCGTTTACATGCACGCTATTACAGCGATTGTGCTTAAAAAGCCAACAACAAGGTCATGTAAACACATTAAAAAAGGGTTTTCTTTACAGTTTTTCTCAATCACTTTGGCTCATTTTTTCATAACATTCTCTAAACTGTAAATGCAATTGTCACAACTGTTTAATGGGACATCACAACACTACTGCATGTCTGAAAAATGTTGTAATTCACCCAAAACATTGAATTCATGCTTCAAAACGTAGTTATTGTGTCAGAAAATTGGCCAATGCCACCAAAATGGAAAGTTTTTTTTGTCATCGTGTGAACCGTACTACTCACAATTGTAGATGTTTTTTTCATCATGGCAGTCAACCCTGGAAATGTTTGTTGACACTGACTGCTTACTGTACTATACAAGAATGCCAGTTTTGTCTAGCTGAATGCTATTGTGTATCACACTGAGCTTTTTCGATACAGAATTCAACAGCAGGTAAAAGTTTACTGGATAAAGTCAATACTGTACAATACTGTAGTACACAGAAAAAGGATATGCACATTTATATATATACAGTACTTTTATTTTTGTTGCAATGTGTTACATGTAAACAGAAATTCACATTTGCATGTCCATTTTTACACATTTCTTACATGTAAAGCCATATATAGTGACCAGAAAATTGCCACAAAATTACATCCATGCAAAAAAAAAAAAAGCCTGCAGTAGTTCTTTAAAAAAACAATAAATTGTACTTCCTCACAGTATGTAACACTACAATTTCCCATCTCCTTGGTGCTCTAGTTGGTCTGGCCAGAGATTGAGCAGACATAACAAACTTTCCATGTCATAGATATTTATGGATTATACATGTATGTCTGACATATTTTGATAACTGAATGGATCATTTGGCATGTGATGGCTCACACGATGAAAGCATGTTTAGAATTTGTCAAGAGTATGACAATTTCATCTCATCAGTTTTGATCAGCAAGCTATGTTCATTTAGTTATTGTGCAAATTGTAGACAATTGTACATACTCTTTTGCACACATGCCAAAGCACATGAAATTATTCGAGAATTGAGCCGAAGAAATGGATAAAAACTGTATTGGGTTAAGGTCATAAAACCAATTTGCCTTTACCGGCATTCTTACAGGCTTATTCAATGTGTGCAAGTGTTGTGTGCATGACAAAAGTCAATGAAGTTTTCTTGCTCTGTTGCATTTGCTGATTTTTGGTAGCTATTGATGTGCATGTAAACTGGCTCATTAACCCATGCTGATGCTCAGAATATACTGTAAGGTGTAAAGATGGAACAAATACTATCTTTACACCTTACAGTATATTCTGAGCATCAGCATTATTATCAAATATGTGTCTACATTTTAATTTCAGTATCACATTGTGCATGCCCCTCTGCAGTATTCAACCATAACAAAGCCAAAAGATTTTTAACTGTATTTTTTAACTCAAGATTAGTTCAATTGGACAGGCTTCACAAGTTGTATCTCTCAAGGCTAATTTGTAAATGCTTATAAACTAAATTCTCTGCAGGCGTAGCTTATCTACTGTAAAACAGGACTGTGCATATTGTTCATGAGTGAGCCACCACGTCTTTGCCCCCTTTGCCATGGCAGTGCAAGTCAGCGTGTCATGGCTCTATCGCTGTGGTAACAATTCTCAGTGCTAAGGGCTTGCCAGGATGAGCTAACAAAGGCCAGGATTGTAGGCCTGCTCTCCTTCAGTCAGGGGCAGCTGTGCAAGAGACATGCTCTTTTGTGGTTGGGGGGTGGGGGGCAGTAGACAGTAGGCCCCAGTGATTCTGCTAATCAAAGCTCACAGTGACACAACAGCAGTGGTAGGATGGCTAGGCTTCAGTTGGAACAAACTGTATATTCTTATGGCCATACATTTGTCCGCTTCCCTGGCACATCTACACATTATCTTACTGTAAGAAAACTTAATTTCACCAAGCTTGAGCCAACTTACAAAGTCACGTGAAGGTTCTGAACTTAGTGTCCTCGCCACCAGAACAAATGCTACACTAAAACAAACCAAATGCATGGATACATATGCAAAAAATCTAATTTTTTTTGGCCAAAATGTACAGACAACTGACTGGTGTATGACGCTATCATTTTACAAAACTGACATTTTAATTCTGCAAATTATATTTTTTAAGAATCTGTGCAATATTGTAATAATTTAATGAACCTTTAATCATTTATTTAATCATTCTTATCCTAACATGCATACTTTTTTGTTGTTTGTTTATAAGCTCAAAAAAATAAAAGTGCAATGTTTACAATTAAAATTAGTGCATTGTATTTCTAATTCTTTTATTTGACTGTTGCACCATTTGTGACATGTCATACGGCCATCAACAAACAATACATAAAATGAAAAGCCTGAAACGATGACAACAGCGCACAGTTTTTCTTCCTTCTCTTTAGAAACTTTTCTTTCAACGCTCTTCTCTTTCAGCATGCATGGTAGAAAAGTTCACTCATGTTGTCTTACCTGCCAATGAAAAGATGAAAAAGCATAGCAGAAGATACACTGAAGGAACAGCTGTCTCTTTGGATGATGCCTCCCTCTCTGCCTTCATCTTGGGAGCAGCGCTGGGTTTGTCTTCCACACAATCAGCATGATTTGTCCACTCAAGGCACGTCCCTGAGAATGCAGAAAGCTTTCTGTCAGACGGGACTCTGAACCCCACTCTCAGGACCCCAGTCTGAACAACAGCTCTATGTGTGATCCTGTACAAAAATGTGTGTGTGTGTGTGCTTTGCTGTGTGTGGTTCTCCACAGTGATCATCTATTTTCAATCCCCCTTTGTGTGTGTGTAGTTGTGCATGTGTGTGTTTGTCTTTTCAGTAGTCACCCGGATGGGACTCTAAGATGGTTTAAAACATGAAAATAGAGATGGCTGTCATGTTAGTGTTTTGTCATTTTTACAGTTGTTTTGTGTTTTGTTTGTTGTTGTTGTCAGCCCCCAACACATGGCAGATCTGAATATACAAACTGTCAAATATGCCAAGATACAACATTACATCTGTTGAAGTGACATATTACACCCACTGTTAAAGCTGCATATATATGTTTATTTTGTAACACAAAATAAAATAAATAAATTAGAAGAAGAATAACTTTAACAAAGAACTAGAGAGGTAAAGTTTGTCCATAAAAACTTTGATGTTGGCTTGACAAAGCCTTGTCTGAAAGTTAGATAGATAGATAGATAGATAGATAGATAGATAGATAGATAGATAGATAGATAGATAGATAGATAGATAGATAGATAGACCATGTCTGTAGAATAACAGTATGTTGGCTTTAATAATTAAAAAATTGCCCAAGAAATGATCTCCAGTCCCCACTTTTAATGAGAGTCCAGAGGGCACTACCTCAAGATACTTTCTTGACATGTGAAGTGTATGAATGAAAGGAGACCTGATCCTTAAAGCTACTATAATGCTACTCAAGGACAAGTGCTCAGGCTGAATAGACATGCTTCTTCTAATGAACAGTTTTCTACTCCAACACCCCCAACATCTTCCCTCCCATCCATGCCTAACCGGGCCCTCCCACATAGGCATGGAGAACAGAGTTATTTGCAAGCCCCATATATCTTTACCCCTCCAGGAATTAAAATGACCTACAGGTTGCTAAGGCATCTATCTTCAGTGAAAAAGGCTTTGTCTGCAAGAGTATAATGTTTACGGTAGAAGAAATTCTCCAACCTGCCCCTAGATACATTGCTAGATTAAAAAAGTTTTTATTTTCACAAATAATTTGAAAACTTTGAAAAAATAGTTCAATCCAAAATGAAAATTCTGTCATCATAATGTTGTTCCAAACCTGTCTGACGTTCATTCTTCTGTGGAATACAAAAGGAGACGTAAGGTAGAATGTTTGTCTCAGCCACGATTCATCTTTATTGTATCGAAAAATGAGCAAAGTGTCACCACACTTTCAAATGTTTCCTCATGGTCCACAAAGGAAAGAAAGTCATGCAGGTTTGGAACAACACGAGGGTGAGTAAATTAGGATTTTAAATGTACAAACTTACCCTTTAATTCTAGGGGAGCTGATGTCATTGTCCTGCTGGACATTTTGTCTCATACTTCAACAGATAGATGCCAAGGAAAAATTCTTCCTCAAATATAGAAGAAAGCAATTCTGTACATATTGAAAACAATGAAATTAAAAAAATAGAATGCATTTCATGCATTTGACACAAATGACCATGTTAGGAAAGCTTTAATAAATTATCCAAACAAATTTGTAACATGTCAGATGTTTTTGCCACCAAGTTAGCAAAATGAGCAGATGATATATGCAAAATGGCAAAGAAAGATTTCAAAGAAATAGCTTTTCACTGAACATACAGTCTCTTCAAGTGTATCCTCTGTTATTTTTTCTTTTTTTTGCAAACAACATTTTTTATTGATTCAAAGAAAATAACACAACAGAGAAAAATACAACACATACACACCGAATCAAAGTTTAACTTTTAACCCTCACAAATATCCTTCCCCAAACTCCAACCCCACCCAACCGCATAGAACACCCCCGTGGTCACATAAAATAACACACACACACACACACACACACACACACACACACACACACACACACACACACACACACAGAGACAAAAACAACAACAACAACAACAACAAAATAAAATTACATAAAATATGGAATAAACATGCATAATTAAATTTAACTTCTCTCTCCTCATCCCTTCCCCTAGAGCCCCCCAAAACCGCCAAATACCTTCCCCAATTCCATAAACACGTATGCTTACACAATCACTTAGCCAGGTGTCAGATAACTAGCACAAAGATACAGAGCTCAGTCTGGATTCAATTGTACTTCGGTCCGGACCCGGACCCGGACCCGGACCGGAGTGTGTACCCTTGTGCTACAGTATGTTGTGAAACGTCTCGGGTTACTTAAGTGTAACCCTTGCTCCCTGAAAAAAGTGGAACGAGATTCTGCACTGAGAAAAGCGCTTTGGGAACATATTATAGTTGTGACCAGCTGTGAATATGTGTGCAACACGTCAATGAGCATTGACCGGAATATATAACCTCTGCCGGTGTAATCATTGGATGCACCTGGGGCAGGGTTATAAATAGATGTGTCACCGGAGCATTGTCAGGTATTTTGTCTGAAGAGCAGTCCCGGGGCATTCCAGTGCGGCATCTCATTCCGCTTTTTTCAGGGAACAAGGGTTACACTTAAGTAACCCAAGACGTTTCCCTTTACTTTTTGCTGAGAAAAGTGCTTTGGGAACGAGAAAACCCATGTTGCCGCACTGTGGCTGTCCGGAACCCCTACGGTTGTGTAGTGTGCTCACAAGAGGAAACGAGGGGAGACATTATCTCCGAGAACCATAAACTGTTCGAACAGCACAGCGCTATCAGTAAGAGGCAAGACCCTTGCTGGCGAACTCTGGCCAAGACTCCCAGGAGCAGAGAAACCGGGGGAAACGCATACAGAGGCATTCTGGGCCATGTATGCGCCATCGCGTCCAGACCCAGGGGGGCTCAGAGAGAAGTAGAGGGGACATTGCGCTGTCTGAGAAGAGGCGAAGAGGTCCACTTCTTCCCTGTAAAATCTCACCCAGATTTGTTCCACTACCTCGATCGGTATTTTCTGTCTGGACAGTAAATCTGCTCCCACATATAGGCATCCAGGGAGATAAATTACCAGGAGCTTGCCCTGGGCCCCAAGGAGAATCCGACATGCCAGAAATTCAGCTGACGTGAATGTGGACCTCCTTGATGGTTTATGTAAGAGATTACCGCTGTATTGTCCACCCGCACCAAGACATGGCAGCCTCTGGAGGAAGTATTTCAGGGCCAGAAATACATCCATCAACTCAAGACAGTTAATGTGACAATCGAGCTGACGACCCTCCCATTACTCTTGAGCTGGACGACCACTTAAGACCGCTACCCAGCCCATCAGGGAGGAGTCTGTCGTTAGCAGCCTGCGACGACAAGAAGTACCTAGAGTGGGACCCAAGGTAAGAAACCGGGGTCTGAACCACATATAAAAGGAACGAAGCCTGCGGTGTGCAACCCTTATTTGCCTTATGGGACTGGCCCTTGGATGAAACTCCCTGGCTTTTAGCCACAGCTGGAACAGTCTCATGTGCTGAAGACCCAAAGGGATCACCGTGGACGCAGACGCCATGAGACCTAGTATTCGTTGATACTGGCAAGTAGTGCAAACTTGACCTAGCCTGATTTTGCTAAGGGTGTTCTGAATGGAAATGATTAGAGCGGGAGACAGTTGTGCCCACATCGTGATCAAATTCCATATAACTCCCATATAGGTAATTCCCTGGGTGGGAGAGAGAACGCTCTTTTGACGTTGAGCCTCAGACCCAGAGAAATCAGATGAGCTAAGACGATATCCCTGTGCTGAATTGCCAGCTCTTGGAACCGTGCTAGTATCAGCCAGTCGTCTATGTAATTCAGAATGCGGATACCCCGGAGTCGCAAAGGAGCCAGTGCTGTATCCATGCATTTCGTGAATGTGCGGGGTAATAGGGCTAGGCCGAATGGAAGAACCCGATACTGGAAGGCTTCGCCCCCGAAAGCAAACCTCAGGAACTTCCTGTGCTGTGGCAGAATTTCTATATGAAAATATGCATCCATGAGATCGATCGTGACCAGCCAAAATGTGATGTTGGGCTTGTGATACGACCGTCTTGATAGATAGCATCTTGAACCATGACTGAGCAGTTCAAGCCTCGAGGATCTAAAAGATCGGATGCAAGCCCCCACCCTTCTTGGGGACCAGGAAGTATTTGCTGTAATAGCCTGACTCTTTCTCTGGAAGGGGAACATGTTCTATGGCCCCTTTGACCAAGAGATTTTGCAGTTCTTTTCACAGTAGACATGCCTGCTCCGGTTTCACGGTAGTGGGGACCATGCCGTTGAAACATGGAGGGCGGCGAGCGAATTGAATTCTGTAGCCTTTTTCTACCTTTCTTAGGACCAACATAGAAATACCGGGCAGAAGTTTCCATGCTGCCAGGTTCTCTGAGATGGGTATTGATTTCGACACTTCCTGTTGAGGGGATGTTGAGTGTTCTGCGTCCTGGAATAAGGCAGTAAGCAGCGGTACACCCAAATTTTTGTTGGAAGCCTCTGCCAGAGGCAGCGAGAAAGGAGAGGATTCGTGGGGGTACCGGGAGGGGCGAAGTGGATGGTACACACACCCCGTCCCATGGTGAGCTAACCCCACAGGGCTGGGCGCAAGACCGTCAGGGCTTTTTTCTTTTAGAAATGACTCCCCTGAGGTCTTGCTTTGGGGGTTGTCGAGGGCGGCGAGCCTGTCCCCAGTCTTTACGAGGGGGAGCACGACTCCCCACGCTCTACTTCTGGGCCTCCCTTCTAGCAGGACCAGGGTGGCCCCGCCCCCTGAGTGCGGCGAGGAAAAAACTGCCCAAATGCTTCCTCGTGGCTCTTTGCCTCCTGGAACCTGGAGATAACTGTATTCATCGCGTCTCCGAATAGGCCAGAAGGCGAAACCAGGGCATCAAGGAGGACAGCTTTATCTTTTTCCTTGATTCCCGATAGGTTGAGCCATAGGTGTTTTTCTGTGCTGACCAAAGTGGACAAAGACCGGCCAATGGCACAGGCTGTCTGCTTGGTCGCACAGAGAGATAGGTCCGTGGCTTGACGAAGTTCAGAGAACGCTTCTTTGCCGAGCGTTGTACCTGCACTCAGGTCCTTCAGCAGATCAGCCTGGTATGCCTGTAACACCGCCATAGTGTGCAGAGCAGCACCAGCCTGACCCGCTGCCTGATAAGCCCTCCCCACTAGCATGGAGGTGGTCCTGCATGGCTTTGTGGGGAGAGAGAGTCTTTTCAGGGATGATGCCGAACCCGGTGAGAGATAACCCGCAAGTGTCTCCTCAACCGGTGGTATCATCGAATACTCCCGTGTCTCAGCAACCACGATAGTCGAATATATCGACGTCGAGGATACGTGGACACAGGAAGTATAAGGCTTCCTCCATGAGTGAGAGAGCTCACCATGGAGGTCATTAAAGAAGGGAAGGGACTCATGAGGCGTTCTCTTTCCCCGGCCACCAGACAGAAATCTATCCCCCAACTTGGAGCGTTTGGGGGTCTCTTGTTGACGTGGCCAGTCTAACTGATGTCTGGCCACCGCACGAGTAACCACGTCGAGTAATTCCTCTGCTGATTTACTATCATGCCCGGAATGCTTGGAGGTGGGTAACTTGAAATCTGCTGACTCAAGGTCCCCCTCATGAACCGAAGAGGCGCCGGAGCGCGCTTCAAGATCACGGGAAGGACCAGCTGGGTCTGGGGAGAGAGCGAGCGAAAGGGACGAACCCGTCTCTCGCTCCTCAGCCAGATCCGTACGAGAGCCCCACGAATGAAGTGTGGGCGCTGACTCCCGGAAGTAAGCAAGGCAAGCGCAAAGCATTTTGCCCGAAAGCAGATCGCAATGCTTGCACCCGTCCTGCCCCAACGTGAAAGCAGCATGCACTTCCCCCAAACAAACAAAGCAGAACTGATGCCTGTCCCTATCAGCCATAGAGCGGAGACAGAGGAACACGCATCGTTTGCCTTGATTTTTGGTCATTTTTTCTTTCTTTTTCTTTTTCTTTTTTTAAAGAGAAAAGAGAAAACGTTCACTGCGCACAGATTCTAACTCCTAACAGAGGAAAGAAAGTTTGACAGGCTCGTGATAGCACACAAACACAGAGTGATCTGAAGACAAAAGATCTGACGATGCTCCGGGGACGCATCTATTTATAACCCTGCCCCAGTTGCATCCAATGATTACACCGGCAGAGGTTATAAATTCCAGTCAATGTTCAATGATGTGTTGCACACATATTCACAGCTGGTCACAACTATAAGATGTTCCCAAAGCGCTTTTCTCAGTGCAGCATCATAAGTGAAGCTTTTTGTATAGGGAACCATCTCCCTCTACTGGACATCTTAATGTAATGCCAATAGGGCCCAAGTCAAATCAGTAATATCACTAATATAATAAGTTATTCCAACATCAATCTACGAGTAAAATGTTATGAGATTCATGTCTACAGATGTAGCAGTTAACAGGGTATGTTTCTACAAAGCAAAATAGACAGCTGTCACAGTAACAGTAAGCAAATCCATTCTTACAATTTGTATTAAGGACACATTCATAGATTTTATTGTAAAGTGATTTACAGTCTACTATACAAATACACTGTAGAAATATACAGTGTAACTGTGTACCGCACTGAACTGTGTTGTACTGAATGTTTTCAGCATATGTAGGGCTGCTGTAAGATTGGCAGTAATGTGTTGTCAGCAGCTGTCTGTAGGGGGCAGGAAGCATGGGACCCATAGCAGCAGACTGAGAGAAAGTGGCCTTATGACACCGGTATTGCCATAGGCAACCTGTAAAAATGTTGTTAGGAGACTGTAAGTCCTGGAGCAAGTGACAGAATTAATTCTGAGCAGGTTACATTGGACCCCCTAAAGCTGAGCCCTGCATGTGGAGGAGGAGACGTGGGCGACCGCTGAGCTCCAGTGCTCATTTCTCAAATGGGGAGGAAGACAAACCACAGAATATGACAATTATGTCAGGTTATGTTGCTGACAACTTGTCCTGTTTCTCCTCCTGCCTATCCAAGTTTAGAAGTGTTAAAATGTGTGCAAAAAAATTGACACAAATCAGCTTCAAATGTACAATATCACCTAATGTGAAAAAATAATAATTTTATTGTGATAAATTCCCATTGTATGTCAACCGAGAGATGATTGAAAAAACAGATTAACAGAGTGCCATATGTTTTTAACTGTGATGTACATACACAGATTAATAAGTGCAGCTCTATGTAAAGGCTGAGTGAATTTTATTGTGTCGTGGGTAAATAAATGCATTATTTATGCTCTCAAATTTATTATAAATTAATATATATATATATATATATATATATATATATATATATATATATATATATATATATATATATATATATATATATTATTATTATATATTTTTTTACAAGGAACAGGGAGGAGTTACTTTCATTCCAAAGTTCTTTATTAATATAATTTGGATAGTTGTGGTCCAGCCATGCTAAACACAATTTTTACAGCTATGACATGGAACATGGCTTTACCTATGACTATGTAGGTGTGACCCGGGCCTATTTGTCACACAGGGAAGTTGTCAAAAATGCTATATATTAGTAACAATAAGATATGGTCAAAAGTCCAAATGCACAAATGTGTTTTCTCTAGCAGAGGATTATTTATGTTGGTTTCAAACACCTCATTCAAAACCCTCTTAAATTCAAATATTTTTTGTGATTTCTATCCTTCAAAGTAAAATTAAGGGTCAGCTATATTATGAAGGCTGATTTTTACTGAAGGCAGGGCATCTTCTTAGCATATAGGGGCCCTAATCAAAATAAAAAACGACCTGGTTTACAGGGCCCCCTGGTGGCTCAGGGGCCCTAAGCGGCCACTTATACCCCTTACAGCCAGAAAAGGTCCTGACTAAAAGTTTTAAAAGTTTAAAAGTGTTTTTCATAAACTCAGGTAGGGGTATGTTGCCACATTTTGTTCAGGGCAGGTTGTCTCGTATGTTTTAAATGTCATACATTTATTAATTGCAATATTCGTTGTTCAAAACAATGTTTCGATATTTTTGTATGTAACCATTTGCATTTTTATTTCATAAATAATTTTGTGCTTCATCATTTTTTTACTTTTTACATTTTGTTGGTTGCAACGGTGGGAACACATTACCCTGTCACACCCCAATGTTCACATGAAACGTATACCACTGGTTTAATGCCAGTTAATTGTAACAACATGCCCCACTATTGGGACATGTTTTCACAAAAGGGTTTTTCCTGCAAGAACTGTAAAAAAGTTAAATAGCTTTTTGTTGCAAACAACAATAATGAAAAAAGGGAAAGGAGCTGTAGTAAAAATACTAAACCAGTACCCTTGAAATCAATTTAAAACATTTATGTTTATATATATATTGCATAATTTCCAAAAAGTGATACTGTCACATTGCTATGAAATGTTGAAATGGATTCAGACTTCTAAAGGATGGTGTTGTTCACTCAATATGTCTTTACTGTTTGCTCAAATCACTCATTTAAAATGAGCTAATTCAACACAATTCTTTAGCATTTTTCCTCAACTTAATGTAATTGTGTACAATCCAACTATGTTCACTTAATCCAATTGCTTTGCATGGGACTGGTTTTGGAGAGTGAGATGTAAAATTACGTATATTGTAATTTATTTCTATGCAAAATTTAACAAGTAGGATATGTTAGTGGTTAATGTTCTGTCATGTTGAATTTTTTGGAGGCTACTACTGTTGAGAACAGTGGAGCTTATGGTTAGGTTGAGGTTAGGTACAGTACTACTGAAAAATCAGTGTGTATAACTTTTCTCATGAAGGAAATATTGAGGGATAATCAGTATAATGACTGATTGGGGATCTGTCTCACAGCAGCACCATACTTATATATATATATATATTATACAGTATATAATGTGTTAGTTGCTAACAAGCTGCAACGTTCAATATAAGGTTAAGTTAGGTTAACTCAATTAGTTTAGTTTTCGCTACCAAAGTATTTGAGGAGGATACATTTTAATTTAATATCAAAGAAACTAATTTTTATTGTGTGGAACCAATTGAATCAAGTTATACCAACATTTTTTCAGTGTATAGATAAAAAATATATATATTTGTATTAACTAATAACTGTAATTAAAGTCAATACTCATTAACTGCGACTATTTGTTCACAATACAGCATGGCCTCTTATACTGCACCTTGTTGTTAAATGATTACAAATCACAAGTTATGTGATGAGTTATTTCTTTGAGAGTTTTCATATTAGCTCTGCCAAATGCATGCAGAGGAAGTATACAATATAACATAATATTCAACAGATAGTGCTATTATAGGCATCGGTAAATTCTGTTTTGAAAGGCAATAGTGGGAATACACTGTAGCAGGGGAATGTGGCAACTGGACCTTGATAAGTGACTAGCCAGGTCTCATTAGCACAGCCTTCTAGCTGTGAGCCCCCGGGTAAGATGCTCAAGCAGGTCTAATGAGACTGATGTGTACTGTACGTTAATATTTCAGTTTCCCATAGCTTTAGTAACTCCGACTCTCTGTATATAAAGACTTTAAAAGACTAATGATCACCCACTGACAAAATTAAATCATTTTCTAAGCGTGCACATTTCTGACCATTTATTCACTTTTCAACCGATACAGAGCTTAATGATGCTGATGTCAACATGCAAGGCAATGTGCGCTATCACTCATTAAGCAGTTTTTAATCTTTGTCACACACTTAATGAAACTCTAATATGCACTGCATTAAATGACTTTTATAAATAATTGCACTAATTAAAGGCAAAATAAATGAAAATAAATCGATTTAATCTTGGCATGCCATATGCTGCTTTGGAAGCTCTGATTTCTGTTAAAAAGACTGAGAAAAATCCACTTACATATTATAAGGAGCAAACCAAACAAGTAAGTCAACCCAAAGTATGTCATGACTGATAACAAATTGCACATCTTATATTGATAGTTAGGGCTACATGGTAAAATAAAGGTATTCATAAACATACCACCACAGCAAAGAAACATATCAAGCAATATCAATGACAAAACTCAACTTGACTGTATGAGTGAAGAACGCTGTATTCTATGGCATCAATTCTCTGATTCAAACAAATATTTGAATAAAACATTATCAGGGAGTATACAGATGTCTGTTTGAGGGATGCAAAAGCATTTTTAATCAGACTGGATAAGAAGCAGAAAAAAGAGAAAGAGTTCACACATCAGATGACATATCCAGCCTAATTTTACAACTTTTTTCGACACAAAACGTCCCTCAGGATAAAGCGTCCAGTATGCCACACTGCTGTCCACATTGAGAAGGTCTTCACTGCTCTGGTCCAGATGTGGCATCTGTCTCTACTCCATCTGTTCCCCCTGCTTTCAAAACAAAAAGATTTTGAGGTTTACTGTATAATCATGCAGTTTACAAAGAACATATCTCTTGACATATCACTATGAATCACTTGATCTGACTTGATTTATTTTCACAAACCTTATGTCATGAAATGAAAGCATTACTTATTGATCAATATTGCCAGAATATGGGTTCATCCAATCTGGTCTTTTTTTTAGTCCTAGTAAAATGAAGCACATTCTCCAAGCCTCATTTCAGTGATGCAGATGCACCTGAGGCTAAAAATAACACTAACATACATAAAATGCTTAGCAACTGAGAACTGGGTTGATGTTTCTCAGGAAGGGCCTAAATTCAGCACAGAGGTGGGGTAGAGTTGGAGCAGCACAGCTGAAGGAGAGATATTTGGGCCTGCTTAGAGGTTGAAAGGACACTCATTGCTTGGCCCACTTTCTGCATCAAATTACCAGCTCAGCTTCTTCAGTTTCATTAAAGGTAGTTCTAAAAAGCCTTGCGGAATGGAAGCTTTATGTGTGAGAACATTATTGTTATCGGTATGGTCTTTTCATCAGTGTTGGCCTATTTGTTGCTTCAAAGTAGAATCTATGCAGCACCTCTGGGAATCAACTGTTCAAAAACACTTTGCATATCTGCTGAATCTAGGAAGAGCGTTTACCCAGCATCTCTAGAAAACGATGCAATTTGGTGCCGAACAAAACACATTGCCCAAGAGAGAGTCTTTAATATTGAGTTTTAGAGTTTGTGGAGGTTTTACACCCACAACAGAAAATAGATTTGAGAGATTTGTGTCTAAACAAACTGCGAGATAAGCTAAATATGCTGCATTTGAGAGGAATATAAAGTGACTCTGAACACTCTTTTAATGATCAGGGAAAATTATAGATGTCTCCATTTATAATTACTTAATTCAGAAAATAATAATCGAAAGCACTTGGATAACAATTAAAAAGAAGCCTAAAGCATGTCTTACCGCAATTATTAAGATACGACTCATTTAACATTATTGATGGGCTTTTCATTTAACTTATTTATTTCGTTTTGTGTGTGTGTGTGTGTGTGTGTGTTTTTGTGTGTCTCTACTATTACTGTGATAGACACAATACTAGTATACCTGTATTTTAGATCCTAGGAACACATAACAGTGAAAAAATAAGTAAAGAGTAAAGACTCTGTGAAATCGCTTTTTTACATTTCAAAAGTGTTTGGTCAAATTTTCATTTCAAAACACCAATTCATTCTATATTATAATTTTTTCATTTTTCCACATTTTAGAATAACATTAATGTGTTGGCACAATTATATTTTTGTCTACAAAACTAATTTCAAACATTTAAGCATATGCCTTCAGATCAAAAGATTTTTAAGATCATGAGAAACATTTAATTCAAGTGTTTCAAAAGTTTTGACCGGTAGTGTGTGTGTGTATATATATATATATATATATATATATATATATATATATATATATATATATATATATATATATGTTTAAATTAGGGCTGTCGAGTTAACGCGCTAATTCAGTGCGATTCATTTGACAAGAAATTATGCGTTAAAATAATAACGCAATTAATAGCAAAGCCCCCGGACCATAATTGGGAAGATTCCTGAGAAATGCAAGCTTGTAGTACCACCTGTTTACTCCAGAGGGCAGTAAGTGAAATTTCAACTGTATGAGCAACGCACAGTTTATAAAGTGAAGAAAACAACATTCAGCAGCAGCAACACAAACATGCGTTACGTTCTTGCGTTCAAAACACTTGAAGGAGCGCAAATGCGATCTAAGGGATCTCAAGATGTGTTTAAAGATTGAGTATTAAACTATATTTAACTTGACACAGTGACCTAAACATTTTATGTATAAACGAGCCCTCATAATAAATCTCGAACTGATTGACAAATTCACTTGTGAAATGGATTGCTGTGAACTGTATGCCAATGATTGACTTATGATCAATAATATGGTAGTAAATACATTGTATTCTAAAGCTGTTTTTGTATTGTCTTATCAATGATTAACTCTTCTGAACACAAGAATGTAATGCATTTAATTCTCTCTCTCTCTCTCTCTCTCTCTCTATATATATATATATACACTCACCTAAAGGATTATTAGGAACACCATACTAATACTGTGTTTGACCCCCTTTCGCCTTGAGAACTGCCTTAATTCTACGTGGCATTGATTCAACAATGTGCTGAAAGCATTCTTTAGAAATGTTGGCCCATATTGATAGGATAGCATCTTGCAGTTGATGGAGATTTGTGGGATGCACATCCAGGGCACGAAGCTCCCGTTCCACCACATCCCAAAGATGCTCTATTGGGTTGAGATCTGGTGACTGTGGGGGCCATTTTAGTACAGTGAACTCATTGTCATGTTCAAGAAACCAATTTGAAATGATTCGAGCTTTGTGACGGTGCATTATCCTGCTGGAAGTAGCCATCAGAGGATGGGTACATGGTGGCCATAAAGGGATGGACATGGTCAGAAACAATGCTCAGGTAGGCCGTGGCATTTAAACGATGCCCAATTGGCACTAAGGGGCCTAAAGTGTGCCAAGAAAAAATCCCCCACACCATTACACCACCACCACCAGCCTGCACAGTGGTAACAAGGCATGATGGATCCATGTTCTCATTCTGTTTACGTCAAATTCTGACTCTACCATCTGAATGTCTCAACAGAAATCGAGACTCATCAGACCAGGCAACATTTTTCCAGTCTTCAACTGTCCAATTTTGGTGAGCTCTTGCAAATTGTAGCCTCTTTTTCCTATTTGTAGTGGAGATGAGTGGTACCCGGTGGGGTCTTCTGCTGTTGTAGCCCATCCGCCTCAAGGTTGTGCGTGTTGTGGCTTCACAAATGCTTTGCTGCATACCTCGGTTGTAACGAGTGGTTATTTCAGTCAAAGTTGCTCTTCTATCAGCTTGAATCAGTCGGCCCATTCTCCTCTGACCTCTAGCATCAACAAGGCATTTTCGCCCACAGGACTGCCGCATACTGGATGTTTTTCCCTTTTCACACCATTCTTTGTAAACCCTAGAAATGGTTGTGCGTGAAAATCCCAGTAACTGAGCAGATTGTGAAATACTCAGACCGGCCCGTCTGGCACCAACAACTATTCAACCAGTTCAGGAGATTGTCTTGACCAGG
The DNA here is from genome assembly GCA_032164185.1 of Moxostoma hubbsi. Taxonomy (NCBI): domain Eukaryota; kingdom Metazoa; phylum Chordata; class Actinopteri; order Cypriniformes; family Catostomidae; genus Moxostoma; species Moxostoma hubbsi. The sequence goes on along the minus strand of JAVLUX010000029.1, from coordinate 21,993,781 downwards.
ACCACACCCCTAAATGCATTGAAGCAACTGCCATGTGATTGGTTGATTAGATAATTGCATTAATGAGAAATTGAACAGGTGTTCCTAATAATCCTTTAGGTGAGTGTATATATATATATATATTCTAATTTTTTAATATTTAAAGATAATATATAATTATATATTGATATTAATATGTAAAATCTTTATATATTGAATTATTGTTATATGAGGGGCTTTCTTAGCAAATATTTGTATATGCGATTAATCGTGATTAATCGGGACACCATGTAATTAATTCGATTAAAAATTTTAATCGATTGACAGCCCTATATGTAAGCTAAAACATTATGACGACCTGCCAAATATGCTGTTGGTCCTCCAAAACAGCGCCGACCCACAGAGGCATGGACTCTACAAGACTCCTGAAGGTGTCCTGTGGTATCTGCCAACAAGAAATTAGCAGCAGATCCTTCAAGTCCTGTAAGTTACGAGGTGGAGCTGCTGTTGGACTTGTTGGTCCAGCACATACCACAGATGCTCAATCAGATTTAGATCTAGGGAATTTGGAGGCCAGTGCAATACCTTGAACTCTTCAGCATAAGTGCAGTGTGGCAGGGCATATAATCCTGCTGAAAGAGGCTAATGAGCTTCTTCCACTGCTCCAAGGTCCAGCTCTGATGCTCGCGTACCCATTGTAGGCGCTTCCCGTGGTGAACAGGGGTCATCATGGGCATTCTGACTGGTCTGCAGCTACACAGCCCCAAACGCAGCAGGGTGCAATGCACTGTGTGTTGTGACAGATTCCTCCTGTTACCATCCTATACATTTTCTTTGACTTGTACAACAGTAGGTCAGACCAGACAGGATAGCCCTTGTGCATCGATGAGCCTTGGGTACCCAACACCCTGTTGCTGGTTTGTCCCTCCTTGGACCACAGTGAGTAGGCACTCACTAATGCTGACCAGGAGCACCCCACAAGCCTTGCCATTTTAGAGATGCTATGACCCAGTCGTCTGGCCATTACAATTTGGCCCTTGTTGCTCAGGTCTTTACTCCTGCCCATTTCTCTAGTATTCAACACATTGACTACAGGAACTGATTGTTCGCTTACACCCACCCAGACCTTGACATGTTGCCTTATTACAAGATGATCTATGTTATTCACTTCACCTGTGAGTGGTCATAATGTTTTGCCTCGTCGGTGTATGTGTGTGTGTGTGTGTGTATACATACATATGTACATATCTATATATATATATATATATATATATATACATATGGGGTGTAGATTCCAGGGGGGATGGGGGAGGGGGGTAAGCCCCCAAGCAAGATAAATCTTTGCCCTGGTACAGTATATTTTATATATATATATATATATATATAAACAAACTTGTGACTTTCATATGTGGAACTCAAAAGGAAATGTTAGCGATAATGTTAGTTTCAGTAACAATTCACTTTCATTTTATGGAAAAAACGATGCAGTAAGAGGGAATGGTGGTGACTTAGAAGAACATTCCGCCTAACATCTCCTTTTGTGCTACACAGAAGAGAGAAATTCATGAGTTGGAGTAATACTTAAGGTAGACTATCATTTTAACTACCTGTTTAAATTTGTGTTAAAGGTTTTTGCCAAGAACAACAATATAAATGTAAGCCAGCACATGACTGAATTACGTCTTGCTGGGACTCAAGTGAAAAGTGAACAGATAAGGATGGGAAACAAGGAGGCGGGAACCGGCTGAACAGTAAACATAACTTTTAATGATATAAATTAACTTCAAACAACAAAACACATAAGGACACACAGACACACATGCCGAGCGCGAGAGTGCTGAGTGCGTTTCTCTCTCGAACTGGCATCTCCGGCTCTCTGGTGTCTTGCTCTCCCATTGATCAGCTGATTCAGTGCCGGCCGTGCACCCTCACGGCCCAGTAACACCCTCCTCCTTGTCACACTCCTCCCCCGCCTGGCTGGGGTGCCTGACCTACTGCCCCCCCCCCATTTCTGGAGGGAAGACACTGCCGGTTCTGTTAGCCGGTGGTCCACCCTGCCTCCTGGGAACCTGGGGAAGAGACGAGGGGTGGCGTGGGGAGAGGGAAAGGGTGAGTGGGAGACAGAGGAAGAGAGAGAAAGAGAGAGAGAAAGAGAAGAGAGAGAGAGAGAAAAACTTGCTTGCTAGTCCCCAGACATGCTGTCACCCAGTCCTCAACTGCTCCTCCTCCCTCTGGCAGACGACAGCTTGCTCCTCCTCTGGTGGATTGCAGCCAGCCCTCCGACCCCTGGGGGATAGAACTGCTCCTCCCCTTCTCGGCAGACAGCAATGGTTCCTCCGGCTCTCGGCGGCCGGCAGAGACCCCGCTGTCCCCAGGCAGATGGCTGCGGCTGTTCCTCTGGTGGACAGCAGCGGCGAGGAATCCGGAACAGTGCATCCCTCCTCCTTCCTGGGTTTTGGCACCAATGTAACAGTTAAGGGCAGGCAAGGAGGAGGCAGGAAACGGCTGAACAGTAAACGTAACTTTTATTGATATGAATGAGCTTAAAACAACATAAAACATAAGGACACACATGCAGCGTGGCCATGTGCGTCTCTCTCTCTCTCTTGAACTGCTGTCTCCGGCTCCCCTTTATCTCACTCTCCCACTGATCAGCTGATTCAGTGCTGGCCATGTAGCCCGGTCATGCCCTCCTCCTCGTCACAGGGCAATAATGTAGGCTGTACTAAAAAAACATTATCTTCTGAATATAACTAGAAGAAATTAGAAAAGTAGCCTGAGATTGTTTATCGTGCTGTAAAACAGTTTCTGGATAATTAGAACACAGAGAACAAACAGAGTGCTGGATGAAGTGGATATTTATCTACAAAAAGCTGAAACAAAGGCTATTTATTTTAACTTCGAGAAACGTAGACTATTGCTGTTTCACGAGAACATGTCTTTTAGAAATGCTTCGAATTAAATAGTTACATGAATGTAAGTAGACATACTGAAAGAAATATAAAATATATTGCTATTTGCCTTCTTTTGTTAAGAATGATGATGGGGACAGTGACTTACCTATGTCCCTTTGGCTGCCATTGAGGGCCTCACCACTGCTGCTCACCTCTTCGTTGGCCTTTTCACCAGGTTTCATCTTCTTCCGGGTCATATGACCACGGAAGCCAGCCTGGATTTTGGCGGCTGCCTTATTGGCTTCTGGGTCATCCAAGGGGATGTCCATGATGTCCTCCTCCTCCTCCTGTGGCTGGCTGCATTCCTCCTGACAGGCAAGATGAACAATTTTAACTAGCAGCACAACAGGCACTGTGTATACTGTGTAATGATTTTACTAATGCCTAAAAATTATTCTGACTATCCTCTGAAATCTTTACACTATACTGTACAGCACCTTAGTGAGTTTAACATGATGTATCTACTGCCCACTAAAGGCCCCATGCAATGAATCAATATCCAGCAGCTCCACAGAGACACAGCATTTATCAGGACCAACTTGCTTTGAAATGAGCCTGAGCATTACATCTACAATCAGTGTAGCAATTCAGTTGAAATCTCTGATTCTCCTTTAAAGGGAAAGTTCAGCCAAAAATGCTAATTCATGTGGTTCAAAACCAGTATGACATTCATTCCTCCTTGGAACACAAAAGGAGATGTATTTTGCGTCTCAGTCACCATTCATTGCATAGAAAAACTGAGAGTAACATAGTACCTATTTTTTTTTATTTTGTGTGCCAATAAGTATTATCATTGTGAATCATTATTACTGTGAGTAAATAATGAGAGAATTTTCATTTTGGGTTGAGTTATTCTTTAAGAAACAAAAGTACAAAAAAAGAAAAAAAAAAGAAAGAAAAGGCATGAACAGAGAACAGAATAGTAATAAAGCCCCCAAATTGCTTTACAAGGCATTTCAACTACATAACCATCCTGACATTACAAAGACTGTTTCTAGCTATCTGCAATCTTTGAAGCAAGTCACCACCTACAGTATTTGTCCTTTTCATCAACTGGGTGGTGGGAAGTGGCGTTTCTTGCCTCATTAGGTCTTTCTGAAAGCTGTGCAACCACATGCATTCTCCCACCACATCCGACTCAGCATATGTAGATGGCAAAGTCTGCTTGGCAGTCTTTAAACAGCTTGTGTGAGGGTGATTAGCACAAGTCCATTGTAAAACCCTGGCAGGAGCATGTACACCCACTGTTGAACTAAAAATCAGCCTCTTTTCACATTAACCAAGAATTAAGCCAACAAGCTTATCTTGTGTCCACAGGCATTCCACAATTCCCCTATAAATAAGCTGTTCATATTAATGCCGCTTCTTCAGCCTGTTTTAGGATTACCTATGGATCACCACTGATGAAAACTGAGCAGTCACAAAACTAGTCTACATATCTGTCATTAAAAACATTATAAAAAGCTACTTTATGTCTGACTTCCCATCTAAAAACATTTATTCTGCATAGAGGAAAAACACACGTTTAGAGTGAAATAAATATTCGCGTATAAGGGGCAGTTCACAACGAACACCTTTTTGCGCTAAACGAATGAAACAGAACGCGGATGTCTCGAGACGCGTTTTTAACAGTTACAATTAATTTCAATTTGACAAAGCGTCAAAAACACGTGGCACTCCTACGCGAGACGCTGAGCGCTAAGGTCACGCCTAGTGCATGTAGACATAGAAAAACAAAGTAAAAAACAACACGGGAAGATGCTAAACACGTTCGGTGTCAACGGCCCCAGACACGCAAAAGCCATGTACTGTTCCTATAAATGTACTGATCTTAAAGTTATTGTCGACTTTTTAAAAAAGTTTCAAAATACCAAGTCCTTGTAATAAGTATGATTTTTTTTTTTCTCACTCATAAACAAGTGAAGAAAACCACGAATAGTTAATTAACTTAATTAAGATTTCAAAATTTGAAATAAGCCACTTAATTTTAAAAGAATCAAAGATTATAAAGTACAAACGGTTTATTTTTCTGTAATTATATATATATATATATATAATCGTTATATATATATATATATATATATATATATATATATATATATAACGATTAAAGTGACCAGTACTTACGATATGACAATCCATGACGCGCAATTACAGACGCTTAAAAAAGTTTTTTCGTGTCGTGATAGACGGCAAACCACCTCGCAGCGAAAAATGTCTTGGACAAATACCCTCTCCTCCAACTATCCTTATAATTCTGAGTCTTAGGGTGGGAGCAGAGAGAGAGAGAGAGAGAGAGAGTGTGTGTGTGTGTGTGTGTGAGAGAGAGAGAGAGAGAGAGAGAGAGAGAGAGAGAGAGAGAGAGAGAGAGAGAGAGAGAGAGAGAGAGAGAGAGCGAGCATCATCACTGCTGCTGACGATTATAGTGTCATTCTTCTTACTTTCCTGTCACCTGTTACCAAGGATCAGATATGCTTTATTTAGAAAGGCAGAGTAAAGAATGAGTGAGAAGAGAGAAATCATGGTGCCAGTTTACAGAATTGTAAATCAAACTTCACTTCACTAGTTAATATAACAATTCTATAACATCACTTTAAATACAGCACTATAAATAAGCAGTCCAAAATGTTCTCCAATTGACAACTACTGTCATCATCAACTCAGAAAATACTGGAAGCCAGCTCCCAACATCTCAGTCAGACCCACACAGACTGTGCCTCCTCCAACCAGTGGCAGCAATACATACAAAGCAAATCCATTGCCTGTTACTTCTCTGGAACATTGCTATATCTCCTGCCTCCTACCCTACCAAGATTAAAAAGAGAAAAAAATGCAACTCTCTGCCATAATGGTATCAGTTCTCTTTGTATATGTCACCTCTCTTCGGAAAACAAATGAACTCAGTTCATAGACCACTCAAAAGTTGAAAAACTCTGAGTTCTAAGAAGAAGATGAGGTGACTTTACAGTCGTGCCAGTGATTTATTATATCCATGAATATTGTTCCTGAAAATAGCAACTACATGATTCTCTTGCTCCTCCTTCAGCGTATGAAGTCATTGGACAAGAGTTTATATAGGTCAGGTAAAATGACCTACATTAGAGAAAGAGATAAAGAGAAAGAGGAAGAGAGAATTGCTTTCATGTATTTCTCTAATTAACCTCTGCAGAACTTGCACACTACTTCGGACCGAGGATAAATCAGTCAAACAGGTGAAGCTAATTCATTCTTTTTCCTCAGAAATATTACTTTAAAGAATTCCAGAAATTCTAGAAGTTAAGCTCAATGAACATAATTCGTGGCCACATAAATGAATTCCAACTTGTCCCTCCTTTTCTTTTATTTACAGTGGGTTGCAGTGAGGCACTTACAATGGAAGTGAATGGGGCCAATCCGTAATGTTAAAATGCTCACTGTTTCAAAAGTATAGCTACAAGACACAATTATTATGCATGTTAACATGATTTTACAAATTCAACACCAAAATTTGTAAAACCCCAAAACGACTGTTTTTTATGATTTAAATAACTTTACAGCTCAAATAATACATGAGTTTTAAGAGAAAAATGAATCTAAGTGCCTTTCTCAAATTATAAGCTTCACATTTGTGCCTTAAACCCAGCAAAATTTGGCCACATTCACTTCCATTGTAAGTGCCTCACTGTAACCCAGATTTAAGCGTTTTGTAAAGAAAAGGAGGGACGAGTCGAAATGTATTTTTGTGGTACTCAACATTTTGCCACAAATACTGTTGATTAACCTGTATTGAACACAAAATATTCTTTAAACTCCAAAATCTAGATTAGTTTCACTCCAAGATGAAGGGAGAAAATGGTTGGTAAATATTTTACCATGGAAACACAACCAAATCTTTCTCCTTCGAACCCCCTCTAAAGAAACGTATTGATATTCTTATGACCTCCTGTTGATGAATCTAAACATTAATTCTATATGAAATTTTGCAGTCATTTGGTTGAGTTTATTATGTATATGAAAATTAGTGTTCTGATATCATCTGTATGTACAGTTTGAGGTTTTTTGACTCTCCGTGGCAGGCTTGCAGTCTTGTACTCAAAATCTGAACTATTTCAGGGACATCTTCAATCACTGTTCTCCAGAGACGGGCGAATGTACAGAGCCATGCTGTTGATCAGATCTGTCCTTGAAGATTTAATATTTACTCGGGACAAAAAAGGGAACAGTCTGAATCCAAGGTAAGAATATATCTGCTATCACATTGTACTATAATCTGGCCACAACAATCCATATTTTTTGTATGAATACAATACTTTTTATTTATCAAATCAGTTGGAGGAGCGTAGGGGGAGAAAAGAGATCAGAAAAAAAGAGCAAAAATCTTGTACCTTTTGTTTACTGCTTTCAGGATTCTTCTGGTGCTCACTTTGAATTGTCAATTCTTGACTTTTATCTCTTTGTTCTTCCAAGTGATCCTCCAGATCTGCATCAGTCACAGTGTTTTCAGTTAATTCATGTGACTCTGTAAGATCTTCATCAGTTATGACCTCTGTTTTTCTCTCGGTTCCCTCTGACAAAGGCCTAAAGACCACAGCTTCCTTGGTTTCAGAGGGCACAAACCCTTCCTTCAGTTCTGCATCATTGATTTCATAATCTGCCACATCATCAGTTTTCACAGTATCTAGCTGATGCATGTTTGAAACGTAATCATAAGACCTCTCATCTTGACTGTTGCCTTTGGTTTGGTTAGCTTCGTCTTTCTCTTCTTGGCCCATTTCATCCTGGTCCATTTCTTCAACATCACTGTCAAGATCACTCCCTTCCTTTACATTCCCTGTGTTTAGATCATTCTCAGAGGTGTCCATTACATCAGTATTTAAAATCTCATTGCCTGTCATGTCTTCTGTTACTTTGGAGTCACTTTCATTGTCATTCAACTGTGAATCTCTCTCCAGAGCATCAGTTTGAGCTTCCAAATGGTCTTCCTCCACCATAGCATCCATAATTTTAGACGTACTCTGTTGATCAGATTTTTGCTCATCTGTATTGGCAGAGCACTGATGATCAGCGCTCATAATGACTTCATCCAGTACAGTAAAAGTTTCATCACTTTTGTCAATGCATGTGTCTTTCATTTCGATCAGTGATCTGCTATTAATATCAGTTGCGGAAGTGGTTGTTTCCGCTGTTTCTTTAAGATGTTCTCCTATTTCCAGCCCTTCTTCAACTCCGCTTGTGTTATCGGTTTCAGTTATGTCTTTTTCAAGAGCAACAGTGCTTTTTTCTGACTCCTCTAAATAAACCTGCTCAGTGCTCTTTTCCTCTGGGCCAGATTTCTCCAATAAAGTGTCAGTAATTTCAGAGACTCCCTGCTCAGAATCTTCACTATGACCTTTTGACATTTTGTTGGATTGTTTGTCTATATACTGCTCATTATTTGAAGGGGTTTCAACAAAAGACAGTGTTAACTGGTCTTGTGAATCCTTGGAGGGGTTTACCTCTTCAGCACATACATCCACATTTGCAAGACCACCAAAGGAAGGCACAGGTGTAGGCTCAAATTCGGATCCGCAGATATCAATATCTTTTGACTCTTTTGCTGCCCCATCATCTCTTGGTAGCTCGGTATTTTCTAAAGTTGGTTCTGGAACCTCACCGGGGTCTTGTGCTTGTGCATCAACATCGGCTGTTCCCATATAGGCAATATCTGCAGATGTCTCACCGAATTCTTCATCTAACTCATCGTTTTGCTCTACCTTTGTGTCTTCTGAATTATCAGAGGAATAATTAGCACTGTGTTCTTTTAATGTGGAGCGTTGAGTTCCATTGTTTCCAACAGTTTCCGAATTACCAGCTTTGTTTCTGAAAATTGACAATTGACATTTATTTAGTGAAACAGTGATTGATAATGTAAGTAAATAGGTACAACAGGAGTAATAAATGAATCTTACAGTACAACTGAGATGTGTATCTTTGCTCTCACTGCTCTGGCACTATAATAAATCCTCTTAAAGTTGCCTTTTACTTGATCAAAGTCCTGTCTGGAGACAGAGAACCTGCCCACTGAGCTTCATCTTGCTATTAAGTCCTAAAACTGCACTGCAACAGAATCTACAAGCAGCATCAAGAAAAACACACCAAAACAACAAGTAATACTGTGAGTCATTCTCTGTTTTTATTGTCTAAATATTCCTATCTCGCTCTTCCCTCTCTTTAATCATGTCATGAAAGTAGCTGCAGGATGCGCTTCTCGTCTAACAAAGTGTCAGGGGGAGTCACACTTTCTCATTCACAGACCTATTTGCCATAGGTGAACTGGAGTTTCCTTGTGTTGATGTATTCTGTTTTGAAAAGAACAAACAAAACACAGTTTAGAGGAAAAGTATAATAAATATATGATCAACTATAGTGTATAAGTATTTTATAGATTAGTCTAAAGCCTCAAAGAGTCATATTAGTGTAATCTCAATTAGTCTATTTTCAATTAAGCATTAGTTCAGCCAAAAAATACAATTCTGTCATTCAAATTGGTATTGTATCACTATAAGGAACACAAAAGGAAAAATATGATAAAATATCCCAGTCATCATTACAATAAAATGGCAGTTAATAATGACCCACTTTAAAGCTTTAAAAAGGGCCCAAAAGTAACATAAAATTAGCCCATGCAGCTCATGTGTCCTATTACAAGTCTTCTGAAGGCATACAATTTGGTGAGAAATAATCATCCCCTTTTCTCCCAGTTTGGAATGCCCAATTCTCACTAGGACCAGGTGGTGGTGCGGTTACTCACCTCAATCTGGGTGGAGGACAAGCCCCCCCCCCTTTGGTAAAAAATAATGCAAAATGTAAATTCAGTTTCAGTCTTTCAATATTGACAACTGTTGCAAGTTATGAACACAATGAGAGAAGCACGATCTTGCATGTTCCTGTTAATTTAGCGCTGAAAACAATTAAAGTTCTCTAGTCAGCACATGCTGCAATATGAACACGCTCCTTTTAGGCACTCATGAATGCACAACAGACGGTAAGATTTCCAATAAAAAATTACTTACATTTTGGGTTGTTTCTGACCAAAACACATGCAGCCAAAAGATTCGGAATATAACGCACAAGCCGCATGGACTACTTTAATGATACTTTTGGGTCCTTTTTAAAGCTTTAAAGGGGTCATATCATGAGGAATATATTTTTCTTTGATATTTTGAAATATAAGAGGTTATTCTACTATAAAAACACTGTATATTTCAGAACTCAAAACTTAATCCCCAGCACAATAAATGCATTTATTGAAATCAAGCTACAAAAACAACTCGTGTCTTCCCTACTTCACTAGGGTGCCCAATAATTAATGACCACCTCTGCAACAATAAAACATCAATGCCTACTCTACATCATCACACCTTGGGCGCACCCACTGGTGCTCCGTTTGTGCACAGAGAGAGAGCAGGACAGACAGACTTGGTGTCCATAGTTAGGTCCATCAATGCACCTGCAGGAATGGATACAGACTGTATGTGTGAGAGTGGATGAAGTTGACTGATATGCCAGTTAATAAGATGCCTCTTCAAGGTCCACCTCCTTCCCAAAGACAGACCCCTTCTAAGGTTCTTATGGCGGGACCTTAAGACTGAGAAACCACCTGCTGTCTACGAGTGGCAAAATTTAAAAACTTAAAACTGAATCCCCAATGCAATAAAAGCGTTTATTGAAACCAAGCTGGAAAAATGCCTCTTTCTCTACATCCATGACTTCCCTACGTCATTTGGGGACCCATTAATTCATGACTGTCTCTACAGTGAAAAAACATCGCCGCCTTCTTCACACCATCGCAACCTTGGCGCCACCCACTGACGCTCCGTTCCTACTCAGAGAGAGAGCAGGATAAACAAGCTTAGTATGGCCAAACTATTCCTGAACACCAAAACAAACCCTTATGCACTATTTTTAATAATTTGTTTATATAAAAATGGACTACACTGATTTTGACCACTGTTTTGTATCTGGCGTCGCTTTTAAAAGATGCGGTGTCAAGTTATAACTCTAAAAAGGGGACGTCATCTTCATCAGCTGCTGTGCCTTTTAAGTATAAACGCGTCCTAGATGCCTTCTTGTGCCCATCTGCACTATTTTTAATTGTTGGTGTATGTAAACATCCGCTAGAATGACGTCTTTGATTTGATGCGTTTCCAGCGATGTGTGCCTCAGTGCAGGATGATACTGTACAGAATGTGTGTGCATGTCTTGTTTCATCGTGCTTTGGACAATATGTGTGTTTTTTCTGGCTCATATCGGTGTGGATTGCTTATGAACCAGTCAATACAATTCAAGCTTTGCAAAAAAAAAAAATGATATTGATGGATGGGGCTGTTAAAAAACACCTGGACCCGATCGCAAAACTGTAAGTAAGCAGTTTAATTCATTAATATTTCAAAAGTCATGACTGTTTGATGCTGTGGAGCTGGTACATTCTCTTCCAACTGAGCTTCAAATATGGCTGTATTTGAGGGGCTGCACGATGTTAGCCAATCAATACAGTGGGCATTTACATTTAAGTTTTAATGTGGAACATAGACCTAAAGTGAGCGTTTAAGTCAGAGGGTCACAGACAGTGTCTTATCATATAGAACTAAATGATGACATTATTTAATAACATTATCAGTGGACATCAGGGAAGATAATAAAATGATAAAAAAAGAGCATTTCTTGACCCCTTTAAACTGCCATTGTATTGAAAGGATGAACATGGATTTTAATATACATTTAATATTTTTCCTTCTGTAGTCTGCATAAGAAATTAAGTAATACGATTTGGAACAACATGAGAGTAAATGATGAAATCATTTTAATTTCTGCATTAACTATTCCTTTAATAACCACTTGATTTTAGATACCTTAAATGCATGATTATTGTAGAACCTGTCTTCCAACTTTGCACCCCACTCTACTGGATCTAGGCCACTTTCTAGAGCAAATGACATGTCAAATCATTATTTGCCCACAATGCCAATCTAAAGTTTAATTAGTTCAAATAATATTAGATCTTTCCAAAAGGATAATGCCTAATGCTTTAGACAAAGGCCTATTATGAAAGTAATGTCTATATGAGTCACTGAAACAGTATGTCATTAACAACTATTAAAGGTCTGGATGGAAAGAAACCATGTGAGTCACCCTGTCTGGCTTTAAGAAGCCCTGCAAAGTAGAGGGCAGCAAAGGTGTGGATATTCTCAGGCTGGTCTCTCAACACCTCTCTGGCAAGTCCCTCCAGTAAATTTCCAAAACCTCTAGGGATCCGCAGGTTTGTGTTGGAGAAGGGAACAGACATCTTCTACTGTACAACACCTCAGATCTGATCAGTTTAGTAAGGAAAGATAGACATTCATAAAAAAGAAATGGCGTCTTTGTCATGGAAGACATGGTGCCAACTGTACGTTGGCAGCTAGTTTACATTGTAACGACTGATTTAACTTAATTAAATAAATAAAATAGAACAGTTTCCCATAATGAGTGCAAACAACAACAACCACGCATTCGTTATGCCCACAAATATTAGCACAGTCACTTAACTGAGATAAATTGTTTGTCTCTGACACAGAAACGTGAAATTAGCAACATATAACACGTGTGTTATTAAATCACTATTTACAATATATCTTTTAATAATTTTGCTAGATGAGCTGACGTTTTTTACCGTCTCAAGATGAATGTTGTCAAACGTTGCTAAGCAACCACTATACGGCGCTAACTACGGAAAGCGGAGAGGGTAAAAGTTATATAAGTAGCTAATTGACATATTACAAAATAAGCTTTACATTGCCAAATTATTATAATAAAATACATAAATTTTAGTGTAACGCACAATTTAAAATAACGAGACCAAATCAAATGAAAATAATGATAAAGTAAAAACAGAAAGTAGTTTAATGTTTGTTTAGTAGTTTAATGTTTGTTGATGTCATACAGTGTATGATTAATGTTTATGTCTATTTATGTTATACTATATAATGAAATTACATAAACAAAACATAAAGTATAAACAGCTTTAATTATAATAAAAAAGAATAAAAAAAAAGAACATATTTAGTTCAAATATTGACAAAAGAAAACAGAAATTGGTCAGACAGCTAGTGATTTTCCAAACATGTTGCCATTCTATCAGTTTATCAAAGTCATAGAGTTATTTGAAGTAACTAACTAAGAGCCCCGCTGAAGTAAGTAATTACAGCATATTCAGACGCTGTGCTTAATTTCCTGGTGACCTCGTTAGAGTTGATGTGCAGCCTGTCAGCTGAAGCATGCAGTCCTGCTCTGGCCTCATCTTTCTATCTCTGCAAAACACATTCACTCTGTCAGACATCTAAGATCCCTTGGGATTAAACAATAAACCTTCAAAAAGAAACTTAATGATCTTAATATGTTTTTTTTTTTTTATTATTATTGCAATTTTAACAAACAGAAAATACAATAACACACAATCTTTCAGATAACAAAACAAATTATGTCTCTATTATCTTAATATGTATCTATGATATTTCTCTTATAGGCCTTTGGGTTTTTGAAGTCTGGCTACAGGTGTCAGATAGATCCAGATAGCTGGATCCTCTCACCGAGATCACAATTTCAGCATAAGGGACTTCATAATCACTCTGGGTGTGTGGAGTAAATTAAAAAATAATGTTTTTTGCAGCAGTTAAACCTGAAATTTTTACATTTTCAGTAAAACATCATTTAGTATGTTTTTTTCTGAATTATGTGGACACTAGAAATGTCCCCATAAACCACATTTATAGCATAATACCCTTGTAATTACCAGTTTGTAACCTCGTATACCACTTAAACCTAAAATTAAAAAAAGAAATTGACAGGATATAGTATTTCATCCTGCTGTCTTGACCTAGGGTTGCCACTCCTCCCTGTAAAATGCAGGATAGTCCCGTATTTAAAGATAAAATTATGCGTCCCCGTATTGCCAAATTTACATTGACAGAAGTTGGAAAATTTGCCTACGGTGGGTAAGGGACCATCTGAAAAGTCCATGCATTGTGCTAAATGTGCTAAATGTGTTGAGTTTTTTTCTATATAAATGTTCAATAAGATTAATTTCATCATGAATTTTTATAAATCTATATAACCATCTCATTATAATAAATGGGTGGCTGTGGCTCAGGTGGTAGAGCGGGTTGTCCACTTATCACAGGTGGTTCGATTCCCGGCCCACACGACTCCACGTGCTGAAGTGTCCTTGGGCAAGACACTGAAGTTGCTCCAAATGGCAGGCTAACACCTTGCATGGCAGCTCAGCTGTCATTGTTGTGTGAATGTGTGTGTGAATGGGTGAATGATTGGTGTGTGAATGTGTGTATGAATGGGTGAGTGAGAGGCAGTGTAAAGCGCTTTGAATACCGCTAAGGTTAAAAAGGTGCTATATAAGTGCAGACCATTTACCATTTAAATTAATGCATGAAGAACATTTATTGACAACGTTTTACAAACAAATAAATGTGTTTACATGTGCATGAAAATATTTTTTTAGAAATAGCAAGTATGTCCATCCACATATGCATGAAAGACATTTTTTCAACTCATATTGTTTTAAAGGTGCAATATGTAAAATCTTTCATGTAATCTTCGCCTTTTTTGCCAATGTGTGAACGGCTTGTAATGCAACTTAAGAAGCAAGGTAGCTTGAAATTTGTCAGCATTAGCAGTCAAGATCAAGTTAGCTAAGATTACACAGATCAATCCATATGGCACTATATTTCACATGCTTTGCAATTATGTAAGCTTACCTGTCCAATAAAAAGAAGGCCAATTCAGGGTCGGTTTTAATCCCCAAAACCGAATGATGGTCCCTCCAGGAATCAAATGCCCTGCTGATGTTCTCTCTAGATTTAGCTCAACCACGATCGCTTTCGAGCTTAGCTAGATGGGATTCGGTAGATAAATGTTTTTTTTTGCGTGCTATGAGTTTATGTATGAGTTAGTGTTGTGCTGGGAGACAGGCGTTTGCTGGATTTCATCTCCTAGTGTTGCAGTTTGTTGTCGCTGTTGAATAGTGGAAGAGAAGCTATTACTGTCTGAGGCAAGGCTCTCGGGAGTGCGCATAAAGGTCACATCCTTTGGATTTTCCCGGCAAAAGTAACCCACTCCCGTTGCATGAAAATCAGTCTTACAGGCTTAATAGGCAATCTATGAAGTCCGGGAAGGGCTAATTTTTTAACTTTCAAATAATTTAAACAATCTTATCTTCATATTAAAAGTCAGGTTAATGTCAATGTTAATCTGTAATTATTCAGCAAGGTAAACTAAAATAATACATGAAATGAATGCTAGACAAATGTGATCATCATCCACCAAATTTAGCTAACAGCTATTGATAAAGCTGGCTAGCTAGCTAACACCAATCATTGCATTTGTTATGCCCTGTGCGGGCACTACATGCATACATTGAGATTACTTGCCAGTTCAGACTGTCTGATCAGCTCTTTATTTGCTATGGAGTACACACAAAAGGAATCTCTGTCTCCAAGCAAAGACTTTCTCACTGGATTGTCTATGTATTACCCTGGCTTATGAGTTGCAGGGTAAGACTTGCCCAATTTGTATTAAAGCACACTCAACTAGAGGCATGGCCTCCTCATGGGCATGGATGAATGGTGTGTCCTTATAAGACATATGTTTTGCAGCATTATGGTCCTCTCAAAACACATTCACAAGGTTTTACAACCTAGATGTAACATCTCTTTTGTTTCACAAGTCCTCTCTGTTTAGAGCACTTGCTATTCATTATCAAAATGTATATATATTCTGTACTTATGCCCTTCCCTTTAAGTACAGGCTCCCCATCATTTGCACAACCGCCTGTATTCAGGCCATTATAATTTACCATAAAGGAACAAGACATTGTGAAATCTAGCCACACTACAAGACTCAGAGTTCTTGAGGCACGAGTGATGCACTCCTTGTTCTCATTGTCAGATATTCTGAGGAAATGGTGTTTGTGCACCTATTTTTATAGCGTACAATTTTGCACCAAAAGAGGTGGGGCTCAGACACCATAGCCAATATTAGAATAACTGTAGAGTGGTTTCAACTAGGTAGTGTAAGAAGGCACTCCCCATATGCATAGCTACACAATGTCTTGTTCCCTTCATCTCAGGGAACTGAGGTTACGTTAGTAACTGAGACGTTTTCCCCAGGAAATCGCCCATCCAGGTATTGGGCAGGCTCAACCCTGCTTAGCTTCAGTGGGCAACCAGTCTTGAGCTACAGAGTGATATGGCTGCTGGTTTACGTGGCTCTACATGTAGAGTGAAAAGAAACCGAATAAAAAGCCAAAATGTTAAACTGATAGTGTTGTAGTCAAGTCAGCTATTGTGGAGGATCACTCCTGAACTGAAGCATACTAATTTGCCTGACATTACAAGAATATAATGGAACTACTGAAAAAATAGTTTTATATATATATATATATATATATATATAAAAAGACTGTTTTCTAATACTTACCAGTACAAAATCAGATCCTCTTCAGTCTTACTAGCCTTTTATTGCCTAGAGAAAAAAATAAATAAAAATAAAATGGTATTAAAATAAATAAATAAATAAATAATAAAATTTTTTTTATAAATAAATAAAACAAAAACTCGAGAGGTTGAAGATTTCAATTTGAGAACTTGTACAATAAATATGTGCATTCGTAAGATAGGTAGTGAATTGAGACAAAGTTCTTTTGGATTGTTAGCAACGAACCAGCCAAGAAAAGTCTGGCAGCATTTTCAGGTGGTGTCAACAAGTGTAATAATATCAAGAATTATAATAATAATAATAATAATAACATAAATAATATGAATAAGAATCAAATGATTTGATAAGAATAAATCATAATAAGAATAAGTATTTAAATGTGTAGTTTTGTTTATATTCAATGTGTAATAAGCATATATTATGTAAAATATGACATAATTTATATGAAAATATTACATGTACTCAATGTAAAACATGTGGGCTTCTTGTGTAGGTTGAGTGCTTAATTTGTTCTCAGCAGTTGTCATATAATATCAACACATAATTTTACAGCTAAACATGAGAACACATCTTCAGGAAGTGGACCAACAGCTACAAGCAACCAAGGTATAAGACTTCTGGTCAGTGATTTCTTTGTTTGTCTATTGCAGTCTTTATAATAATGCATGAAGCTAAACTGTATACATTTTAAAGACTGCTATGTATTACTGCCATTATATTTTTATATACTTTACAGTATTGCAGACAGGGTGCAACTATACATTTCCAAGCGGGTATGGAAAACTACATTTTGTGCTGCATGTACTGTATATGTCAAGCAGTGGCGGCTGCTGGTCTTTCAAAGAGGGGAAGCTCATTTTCGGCCTACATTATAAACTTGTCCATTTATTTAAAAGTAAATTCTGCCCTACGTTCCTTTTTGAGAAAATGATTGCAATGATATCAAGAAATAGGATGCAGCAGTTTGTCTTTCAACTACACTTGAGAAATCCGTGATGGGACTGAGCGCGAATAGCTTCAGCAACTTCTTATAGTACAGATTCGCTGTCAGTCAAAAGGAGATGCAGTCTTTCGACAGATCCTCCAATCATTACGCGGAAGCCCGGAGTCCGGGCCAGCACACTCCTCATTCACCCCCAGAGACGCTGATCGTCCGTGGGCGGGACATAATCGCAGCATTTATCCAATGACCGTCTAGTTTCGGAGCACTGAAAAACACTGTTCAAAGCAGCCCCATTGAAGTCAATGGACGCTCGGCTTCAACAGGGAAATGCACTGTGACGCTACGGGAATGTATGAGAATGAAATCGAGTCAGCCGACCTGCTATATATAGCTGATTTCGAGATGAACATGTTCTAACGCATTTTTAGTCAATAAATTGTTTACACAATAGTACATATTTGACCATTATTCTTTTGATATTATAGGGGAAGCCGAGCTTCCCTTGCAGTCTTAAAGAAATCCCCACTGATGTCAAGCAAGGGGGGAGGGTGTCATCCATTATAAGCATTGAGCTGCTGGCACCCCCCTTTACATGGTGCCCCTATGCATCGCATACCTTGCATATATGGTTTGTGTTCAAGATGTTGGCTTTAGGGAGTTTGTTGAAATTTTAGACCCAACCTACATTATCCCATCCTGCCAGTCATTAAAGATAATAGTTGATGTTAAATGCAAGGAGGCCAAAGAGAAGGCAAAGGAAGAGGTAAAAAAGGCCAAAGCTATAAGCCTAACATCAGACATATGGACATCTTTACATATGTATGCATATCAGCTGTCCACAGTTTTGTTGGGGGTGGGAACATTTTCAAAAAGTGATACTTCCGAAAATATAGCTGAAGTGAAGACAACTTTGATGGAGGAGTGGGGCATTCAGAACAAAGTGCGATGTCTTGTAACTGATGCTGCTGCCAATATGGTAGCATGTGCCAGCATCCTGAAGCTCCGCCAAATGCATAGCACATGCCCTAAACTTGGTTGTGAAAAAGGCCATACATCAAACATCAGGACTTAAGGATATTAGAGTAAAGGCATAAAATATTGTGACTCATTTCAAGTCCAGCACAACAGCAAGAGAAAGACTATTGCTGTTACAAAATCAGATTGGCAATCCAAATCACAAGGAGGTGGATACTCGTTGGAACAGCACATATGCCATGTTAGAGCACCTCTTTGCTCAGAAAGATCCAGTAGGTGCTGCTTTCATTTCTCTGAAGTCAAACCTCACACCTTTGACTTCAGAAGAGTACCAGACAGTCTTGGAGTACTGTGCTACTTCAATGAGGCTTCCATATAATTGACAGAGGAGGAGAGAGTGTCAGGGTCAATGGTGATTCCTCTTATACGAAAAGAGCACACAGGTTGAATATGAGAGGGCTTTGCGTTTGTGCAACAACATCCTGAGGCTTTTCTTGGAGAGAATGTCTACATATGAGATTGTGGGAGTTATGACCCTGGCAACTCTGCTTAATCAATGTTTTAAAACTGTATGATTCTGCAGACAGTCAAATGCACAGACCAAGAAGTCCAAAACACCCCAACTACATCCTCTCAAATCCCCTCATCACAACCAGAGCCAGCAGGAGCCACAGGCAGCCATGCAACCCAATCAGGTATTGTTTGTGTGTGTGTGTGTGTGTGTGTGTGTGTGTGTGTGTGTGTGTGTGTGTGTGTTATTTCTTTTGGCACGATTCATGCATGAATTGCAGAGAACCTGAATTAAATTAAAATTGCATTTTTATTATTCTATCCTTTTTCAGGTAAAAGTCTGTGGGATCTACTGAACATTCATGCTTTAGAAACCAGAAGGATGAAAAATGCAACCGCAGATGCCACATTTGAGGTTCAACGGTACCTCAGTGGCCCACATATTCCACACACAGAAGTTTCCCTGCATTTCACGGCTATTCAAAAGGCTGTCTATCCATATCTTCATCATCTTGCCCTGAAATTGTTATGCAATCCTGCCTCAGTCCCATGTGAGAGATTATTCTCAAAGGCAGGGAAAGTAGTAAATAAAAAAAGAAATAGACTTAGCCCCCCACACTGTTGAACATATCCTGTTCCTTAATAACAATCTTTAAAGTCTTCCACAAAATAAAATGTCAACTCTCCAGTTCACATGCATTTTTACTGCCCAGTACACAAGCAATTCAACTGACCATTCCACAATATTCTTCATTTATTTTGATCATATAAATGCCTAAATGAGCCTTGCCTATGAACTCATAGGTTTAGGACTAAGGCAAAAACTTATGTGATTAAGGTTGCTACAGTAAAATTTATTTGGTCCCATTCATAAATTCTTTCATAAATTAAATCATAGACTTATTTATTCATACATTGTGTAAGTACTACATCATCAGGGCCGCCATCAGGATCTATGGACAGGGGGACAACATTTACCAAATTGGCAGTTACAACCTCTCAAATCTGGCACTGCAACTTCTGCTACTACAATCTTCCCACCTTGTCTCACTTGCGCACTTGTAAATCAAGATGTAACGAAAGAGAGGAGACTGTCGGTGTTGGGCGAGGGCAGGGTCAATGAAGTCGTGACCAACCACAAGAGCTGAAACAACTGATGCCAGACCAATAAAAACGGATCATGTTAAAATGCGACTACATCACGCAACTGTGCGCCAGAACCTAGGGGTGTTTGGTTTTTAGTTTTTTGGAATCGATGGAATCGACTTTTCAATCAGGACAGTTTCAAAATTCAGGGCCATCACCAGGATGGCGATTAGTGAGCAGTGCCTTAACAAGTGACGTATTTTCACCAGCCAAAATTGCTTGTCAGGCAAGAGCGGAAAATCAACAGAATAATACAAAACCTAGTTTAATTTTCACTTGTATATAACTCACTCAACCCACTGCTGATTGCATCCGATTGCCGCTCTGTAATAACGTTGAAGTTTTTCCCGGTCAGTTTCTCCTACCCAAATCCGTTAGTGGGATGGGAGAAGCTTACTTTAGTCTAAATGGCTTCCATGCCTATGGAAAAACAAATCGCACATATTTTCTTGCTTGATTCATTTCAATAATTGATTATAGGCATATTATGGAGATGTAATAATAATAAAATTTTTTTTTTGACATAATGCTTTTAAATAGAACATACAGTATGGTATGTAAAATCACTTTTTTATGGAATGTATGGTGAAAATCTTAAAACAGCAGCTTTTTAAACTCAACAGTCTCGAGCACAACAGGTTAAATAGCTGGTGATGGCCCTGTGAAGATTGCAGTCTTTAATTGCATTAGACATTGCATAATTTACCTTAAAATGACTGGTAACAATTTCATTCCCTAGTTGCTGCTTGTATCCAATTTTAAGAGGGAAAATAACAAGAAACAGGCTGAGTCAGAAATAATTGCATTGTCATAGAAACTAGAACAATTGCTTCTATCTCCAACCAATGTCCTTTGCATAGGTATAATACTACACAAACTTCCAAAAGTTTTCAAATCTGTCACTCCCTCTCTCTTTTTTGCACACAAGAACATTTTCTCTCACTCAAATGCACATGATGAATGAGGTGGTGTCCCACCAACCAACAGGTGTTTGTAGAGGAAGCGATTGGTTCTTAAGAACGCAAATTCATAATTTTGAGCCAATCACAACATCCTGTTCATATAGTTATGGAGTTGAACAAAAGAATCGATTCCTGTATCAGATTCGACTCCGATTCTAGGATGAGTCAGTGTCGAGGAATCGACTCCCCATCACAACCAGCACTGTGTTTTGTAGCAAAACAAGTCTAATGGCTGGAAGATGCAGTGGCAGGATAAGTTAAGTAACTTGACTATTAAGTGATTTGGAGTGAGTTTATTATGTTACAAATCAAATGATACGGTTAAGCTGATCAAAGCAGAAGTCGTGTCAACAGACTGCACATGTTATATCTAAGGATGACAATGAGAAATTCTCTGAAGGAATATTTCTGCAGGATGTTTGTATGTGTTGCGTCAATCCAGCCAGCTGTCATATGCCAGGGGTTCCATATTTCCATGCAAATATTAAATAGAGGTTAGGTGCCAATAGGTATATGATTAAAGTATCTAAGTATTTCTTAGCTCTAGTGAAAAGCCTGTTTGAATTGGGTGAAAAACAAAGGTTGGCTTTTACAAAGAGCACCTGCCTCTAGAAAATGTGGTTAACTAAACAGTTGGTATTTTCAATCATGGCAAACATGATTGTGCCTCTTGCAATTTTTGATTTGCTTGGCAGTTTGGCCATTAAAAATATGTGGATTATAAATATACATATATAGGTTTTTGTGGAATGTTTTCATTGAGGACATCACATCCAAAAATCAACCAAATAGTACAGTTGTAGCACATATTACAATGGTATCATGTTTTGATTCATGATTAATTTATTTCCAGATTTTTCTTCTTATTTACAATAAAGTTTTTTTTTTAACTAAAAGTAACAAAGATTAATAAATTATGTAATATATCTCTATATATTGTTAGTTTATGATAACAAATGGAACCACAATGGAGTGTTACCACATTTTCTACAGATCTAAACCATTTAAATGTAAATTGCTTCAGTTATATTAAGAGACATTCACAGCTTGAATCTTGATAACATCCAAGTTAATGAATCAAATTGTCTTTCTCATCAGTTTGAATAATGTATCACTCTATTGCTTTGCTGCAGTAAACTGGATCACATTCATGCTTTGCAGTGAAAACTTGGCATTGGTGCAGGTTGCACAGCTGTAGACGCTTAACTTAAAGGTGCAGTATGTAAGATTCAAAAACCCTTGTTATTAATGATACCTGTGGCCGTTAAGTGAACTGCAGCCAGCTACCTGTTGCTCATGCTCGTGATCACACACACACACTCCATAACGATCATCGGCCAAAACAATGACGTAATGTACAAAGAGACTGAACATGATTCACCGCCATCAAGCTGACAGTTATTGCATGTATGAATGTTTTTGACTATGCGCTGCACCAGGTTCCCTGTGTTTCGCGTTTCCTTTTGCTCCGAGTTAACTTTTGTTTGTTTGTTTGTTTTTCAGTTTAATAAAGCTGCGTTTAGATCCTTGTTCCTTGCCTGCCTCATCACGTACGTAATGTGGTGTACTGAAAAGTAGCAAAATAAATCAGCAGACAATGCATTTACTGTAAACAAGTTAACCACTTTAATTGCTTTTGGTTTAAAAAAAAACAACGTGCAAAAGTGCTGAACAATCAACTATAAATAAAATAACTTAAGACATTTTGGTTACGATAAGGCACTTCCTATGGAAGTGAATGGAGCCAGGGCATAAACAATCAAATAAAAAGTTTTTTCAAAAGTATAGCCATGTTATACATGTTTACATGATTTTAGTGAGATAAAATAGCTTACAAACCTTATCGGTGCAAAGTTATACCTAATGTTACAACTTTGTTGTTAGGCCGTTGTAATGATGGTAAACCCTATACTCCAATATATGCTGTAATTTTCAAATTCAAATAATGTTAACAATCAAAATGTTTACATCTTCTGGCTATGCTTTTGAAACAGTGTATGTTTTAAGGTTTACAGACTGGCCCAATTCACTCCCATTTTAAGTGCTTTACTGTAAAAGCCTTTTTTAAATAAATGAGGGGAGTCAAAATAATTTTGGGGGGTAATCAACATTGTCACAAATGCTGTCAATTGAGCTAAAGTTGTTTTGAACCTAGAACATTCCTTTAATGGTGCAGTCAGACATTTTTTTCCACATTTACAAGTTTTACTTCTAAATAAATAAATTATAATTTTGAATGTATAAAATCATGAGCACTCGCACAAGATAAAGACTCCAGTGAGTTTCCTAAAACTGTTTTATTTTACATGGAAAGGGTCTCCTCATGGGGGCTCCCATTTTTGAATCACATGACCAGCCACTAACTACTCATTTCATTTTAGTAACTGTCCTGTTATTAGAGAATTTCACTCATGGATTAAATTAATCATGCCTGGCTTTGAATTGCGAATTTCTATAATGGCATTGATAACTGAAAATTTGTATTTGAATTATGCTGCATCCCTGCCGCTAGGTGTCAAAGATGACATGTTCAAAAACTTAGTGAGTGCACCTTTGAAAATTATTTAATGCCAATTTTGAATGTGTCTGGACAGGATCTGATGAATTAACTTGCAAATGACTACACAGACATGAAGTCATGCAGAATCAAGGCAATAATGATTTTTAACAGGCACAAAGCATACCAACCGGATCCCCTGCTCACGAGGCTATTACAACCCCGAGCCAATGACCCACAGTCTGGACAGCTGCCTGCCTTGCCCTCCAGGAAACTATTGTGAGTGAGAGAGAGACTGTTTGTGGTGTCTGGAACATGTAAAGCTGGTAAGTTCATCAACTTAGTGAGACAATTCAACATTGAAGTAAATTTAAGTTTCAGTCAATTAAAGTAAAGTAGTAGTTCTCCCAAAAATGACAATTCTATAACCATTTACTCACCCTCATTTTGTTCCAAACCCACATGACTTTCTTTCTTGTGTGTAACACAAAAGCAGATATTAAAAAAAAAAAATGCAATCGCCAGGGGTGTAAAGTATTGAGTAATTAAGTATTATTATTTTTTGGTATTTGTACTTGAATGCAATTTAAGCAGAGTACTTGCACTTTTACTTAATTGCATTTTAAAGAAAAATCTAAAATTTTACTTAAACTTGAAAAGTACTCTCTACATTTCTGCAGGTCATTTTCTTTCATCTTACTGAACTGAATCCAACTTTTCATGGCATCTGACAAACAACAGATGAGATGACAGCCCATAGTTAAGTCATTTTGTCAAATCATCTGCAGAGGCGGGATTTCCGATCTGATTTGAGCTTCGGTTAATTTGAATTATTTGTGCGACTAGACCGTATGTGACTGCCCAACTAAATGTGATATATTCATTCAAAACTATCAGTACTAAGTGAGAAACACTGACAGTTGCTATCACATATTGGACAGTTATGAAGTCAAAAATGATCATTCACATTGCAAATATATATATATATATATATATATATATATATATATATATATATATATATATATATATATATATAAAGAAAAGGCTTTTGTAAATAAATGTGCACACTTTCCTTCATATTTAAATCATATCTATGAATTTATTCTCCCTATTTGCTGAACTTTTATAGTTGCTGTTGTTAGGCATCTATTAATCATAATAATAACAACTATAAAACCAGCAATGATAATGACAATAATAATGATAATAAAAATAATGGAATCTGAGTAAATATTATTTATGAAATTTGTTGAATTCATCCATCTGCATCAAGGTGTGGTAGCAAACCTCGGAAACAATTCACAGAACCAACAACATTACTAACTTACTTTATTTTATTTATTTTCTCTATGTCTCAAGGGGCTGGGTGCCTTCATACGCGCAACATTTATAGTGTGACTGTGGCAGCATTTTTGCAAAATAAAATGATGTGGCTTATTACACGTCTCAAGACAGTTCCGAAGTAAAATGTCCACTTTGTGGCACTAAAAGTGAGTGAAATGTTCTCCCGAACAGATGAGGTTTTTAAGGTAATGTTCTATAGAGATTTATATCAACAAATATGACCTCCTCACCCTAAACCTTAAACCTAACCGATAGTGTCATAAAAAGACAACCACATCATTTAGTGGTGCTTCTATTACACTTTCAGCTCATGTGTCGACTCAAGTGCTCTTCAGGACTCATAACCCGGTCCTTTGTATCGCATATCTAACACACTTAAACAAGCTTGCAAATGTAGTTGGTTCGTCAGTGCAAACTTTAAAATAATAATAATAATACATTTTATATATAATGTGCTTTTCTTACACTCAAAGTGCAACAAGATTAAAATATAAATATAAACATAACAACAAAACAATCAAGTTAATAAAAGACTCCCTTAAACAAATAAGACTTAAGCATCTTCACAGGGTTGGGACATTTCTAATGGAAAAAGGAAGAGCATTCCATAGCTTAGGGGCTCTGAAGGAGAAAGCTCTTTCCCCCATATATTTAAGTTTGCAGGGGGGCTGCTGAAGAGCAAGTGAGTTAGCAGAAAGGAGAGGACGAGATGAAGTATAAAGTGCAAAATGTTTGCAAAGATACACTGGTGCTAATCTATGAACTGCTTTATATGTTAAAATGAGAGTTTTAAAATCAATACATACATTGCCAATGCAATGGCAAGAGTGCATGGGTAATGTGTTGACATGGAGAAGTGTAAGTAGGAACACAAGCAGCAGAGTTCTGAATATACTGAAGCCTATTTATGGAATTTGCTGGTAGACCTGATAAGAGGGCATTGCAGTAATCCAGCCTAGAGGTGATAGTCATGAATAAGCCTTTCTGCATCAGCCAGAGAGAGGAAGGGCCTAAGTAAAATGAGTCATGTGCTATAGTAAAACTGTTTATATGACATAAGATAGCATGGTGTGAGGAACAGTATGAAAATAAATGTTTATGAACTGATAATCTGCCATTTTACTCGTGATTTGAGTGAAAGGGGATAAAAGTAATTGTTTTTTCAGCACCTCTAGTGTTCATTCCACCAGGAAATTGCGGTGTTACGTACAACAGGCCACATAAAAATCATTTAGCAAAAATGTTATTATTGCCCAGATTGCGAATGCCACTGGGGGAGAAATATGACAGTCGTCAGAGACAATAAAAAGGCAACTTAACAAACCAATCGAATTTAACAACCTCCTCTCTCAGTCAATCTCTTCTTTTGATTTCATTCCTTCTAGGAAAAAAGTAACTTTTTAATACTTAAGTACAATTTAATGTGAATACTTTTTTTACTTTCAATCAAGTATGTTTTTGGGTAGACACTTGGACTTTTAATTGAGTAAAAGATTCACTCAGTATCATTTATAGATTATGTTTTACACCCCTGGTGATCGCTGATTATTTCCATACAATAGCAGTTGATATCGACTCACAATATAGCTAAAAAGTAGGGATGGGTAAAATATCTATTTCCAGATGCATCACGATCTTTGTTTGAACGATCTCGCTATCTATTCTTAAATCCCAAGACTGATCTTTCACTCTGTGTGGCAACCCTCTACAATGCAAGAAAATCCCTCACATGTGCAACCAAATCTCACCCTATGCTACTAAAAATGTTTATGATTAGTCACTGGTTAGAAAATGTTCAGATTTCACTCACAAGTGATTGAGTAATATAGAGGCAAAGAAGTTATTAGCAGCAAGATATTTTCACTGCGTGTTGAGAGTGAAAGTTTTATTTAACTCGTTCTGTGTGTCCAAAGACAAGATCCACAGATCCATATGTCATTGAACAATGTCTCTTTTAATACCTTTTCTGTTTTTTACAGAAAAATAAATATTTAATTCTAATCACACATGGATGTGCTAAAGAAAACACGCAAATCTTCTCTCGTTACGGTAAATCCACTAACTGGCTGATGCCTCTTGTCTTAAAGAGACAGTACTGATTAAGCACGTGTTCTACATATGAATGTAGATACTTGGAAATAGTACAGATTATGCAAGTAAACAATAAAAATGTAATAAAAATATATATGCAACATAATATATGCAATTTCAAGACATTAATTGATGGAATAAACTGCATTTAAAAAAAAAAAAAAAAAAAAAAAGCTGAAATGTGACCAATTTGATGAAAAACAAATGATAAAATGTAGTTTGTAAAATTCATATTTTCGAATTGTACCTAAAAGGGTTGTTTAGAAGGTTCCTTTGTAATCAAGAGCATTAGTTAAGAGATAATTTATTTAAATTCTTTATCAATACCCAGCCCTATTAAAAAGCACACAAAAGTGTCATTAAGGAGCCTATATGATTACTTTGTATGATAAACAGACCCCAAATCTATTTCGTTATTCAATCTCAAATCAAATCATTGACAAACTCATGTATACAGAACCCAAATCAAATATGGTGACATGTCTATAACAACAAATTTCATTGGTTCTTACCTAACATCATGACCTCATTGGAAAGCAACATAAGACTAAGTATATAAGACACATTTTTGTGTGATGTTTTGCTTTAAAGTGCTATGATCTTATAATATGACATAGTATTATTGCTAAAATCACCACACAGGATTGTTCTGTGTTTCTGCTGCCTGGAACGCTCAGCCTTTTGACCTGGACAACTATATTAATGCTAACTACTAACTGCCAGTTCCCTGGCTCCTCCACCAAGGGCAGATGTCAGGAGGGCTTCTACTGTGCATTAGGGAGCTCTGAGCTTCTGTCCTGCCCTCAAATAATCGTGAATAATCATACTGATGCAAAACTCACCACTCTGAGACAATGTCCATGTGTGGTGTTTATAAAAACCCTATTGCATTTATACAACCAACATTTTCAGGTCTAGCCCAACCAAGCGGATCATGCTTGCTGGGGTATTACTGCACAAGAGAAGCATCTTCATCAAAACCTACAGATGGGATCACAGGAAATATCTTCCCTCCTGGGACCTACTCTGGTAATAATTACTGTTTACCATGTCATCTGGCTCTAGCTGTCTATTTATGAAACTTGATGTTTATGAATACATTTTCGTTTGGATATCTTTTTGCCCAGATGAGGGCTTCAATGTACCAGAGCCATGTCCAGCAAGGACTTACTCACCAGTAGTATCTGGTGAGTGTGGATCAGTGTCAGCACTGCAGAGCAGGCATTCAAGCTCCTACTGCCAGCAGAGTGAGAATAGCACAGTTGATATTCACATCCCAAAAAGCTGAAAAACACACAAAATAAACAGTATAAATGCTCATATTGAAAGCAGTTTTGACTATTTATATGGTTTGTCCTTGTCCTTTTTTGTAGGTTACTGGAGCCTCCCCCAGTCACACAGATGACCTAGCTCTGCCATGTCTGGTCGGTCATTTCTGTCCCCCAGGAAGTCCTGACCCAAATCTTTGTTCCTCTGGGACTTATCAGGACAAGCAAAAGCAGGCAAACTGTACACTTTGTGAATCAGGCAAGCAGCAGTTTTCTAAAACTCTTATTTCTGAAATAATTATTGAAACTTGCATCCTATTTTGTGTATTCTATTTTTCTCCATTACATTGCTTTTCTCCATTACTGTCCATATATGGGATTAGAAGAACCTGCAGGTGACACTGACATGCTAATGATTGTTTTACTTTCATCTCCAAAACTTAGATAACATTATCACTTAATGACTCGTAGATGACTTGCTTTTAGAAGCCCTGTGTTCAAATGATGCCATTTGTAGGACTGTGCTTGGCTGGTTCCTGGTGCAGAGAGGACTCTCTCATTTAGCCTGTAGAAAGTCTGTTGGGTGCTATGTCTAGTTGATCACTACTGCCATAAAGGTATTGCAATAATTTCATCAGTCTTCATCAGCTCAGTCTCATGCAATATTTAAAAAAATAGGACACAGCTTATAAAAATGAATGCGCAAACATATCAAAAGTCTAAATGCTATTATGTACACAAATAGTATTTGCTGTTCTCTATCCAAAAATATATGTTATTATATATATATATATATATATATATATATATATATATATATATATATATAAAAAAAATATGTGATAATTTAGCCATATGATTTTCTTTCTTCCTTAAAACCAAAAGGAGATGTTGAGCAGAACAGACTCAGTCACTATTCATTTTCATTGCATCTTTTTTCCATTCAGTGAAAGTACATGGTGACTGAGGTTGCCGTTATGCCAAACATTTCCTTTTTTGTTCCACAGATGAAAGAAAATCATACAGGTTTGAAACAACATGATAAAGCTAGGCGATAAAACAATATTTATATTTAGCCTATGTTCTACACACAACAACAACTCCGACAACACCATTGCTGTTTATATATGAGCTATTTAGTGAAAGTATTTTTTATATTTTTTGCATTTTTTTCATGATCCATAGTGCTGTCACAGGCAAGAAAGTGTTTTTTCTTCTTATGATGTTTATTGGTGGTTGGCAATCCAACTCATGGTGCATTACTGCCACCTACTGGAGTGTGGAGCATCACAAAGCGGTGTACCAAATGACACACAACATACACTGTGCACTTACAAAATACAGGTGCATCAAAAAAAAAAAATAAATAAATAAAAAATAAATATTGTGGAAAAGTAGATTTTTCCCATTAATTTAGTTCAAAAAGTGGATCTTTCGTAAATTCTAAATTCTTTACAGATAAAGTGAAATATTTCAAGCCTTTTTGTGTTGTAACCTTGATGACTACTGCTTACATACAGCTCATGGAAATAAAAAATCTAGCATCTTAAAATATTATAATAAAACATTTATAATACAGAAATGTCAACCTTCTGAAAAGTATGTTAATTTATGCACTCAATATTTGGTCGGATCTCATTTTGCATGAATTACTGCAAATATTTATTGCTCAGTGGTCCAAAGTCCTCTTTTCGGATGAAAGTATGTTTTGCATTTCATATGGAAATCAAGGTCCCAGAGTGTGGAGGAAGAGTGGAGAGGCACAGAATCCAAATCCAGTTTGAAGTTTCCACTGTCAGTGATTATTTGGGGAGACATGTCATCTGCTGGTGTTGGTCCACTGTATTTTCTCAAGTCGAGACTCAATACAGTCATCTACCAGGAGATTTTAGATCACTTCATGCTTCCATCTGCTGACAAGCTTTATGGAGATGCTGATTTCCTTTTCCAGCAGGACTTGGCCCCTGCCATCAGTGCCAAAACTACTAGTAACTGGTTTGTGGATCATGTATTTTACCATATTACTTGAGCCAGCCAACTCGCCTGACCTGAACCCCATAGAGAATATATGGAGTATTGTCAAGAGGAAAATGAGAGACACCAGAAGCATCAATACAGACTAGATGAAGGCCGCTATCTAAGCAATCTGGGCTTCCATAACACCTCAGCAGTGCCACAGGAGGAATGCCGCCATGCCACACTGCATTGATGCAGTAATTCGAGCAAACGGAGCCCTGTCCACGGAGGTACGGCAAGCCGCGTGTGCTGATTGTGCTGAAAATGGTCTCACTTTTTTTTACATTTTACATTTATGCAACCTGGAGTTAAGTGCCTTGCTCAAGGACACAATGGTGGTGGCTGTGGGGATCGAAAGAAAAACAATTATTTTTGCATTTTTTGGTCAATTTTGTGTTGTTTCTGGTTCTGCTTATGTAACGGGAGCCAGCTGGTACTTGATAGCTGTGCAGTGTGTGTACAGTAAATCTCACTCCACTGGCCTGCAGAGGCACACTAGCAACTAATGCTAGAGGCTGTAGCTTTTAACCTCCTTGATAGTGCACCCGCCTCCCATCCCGGAGACCCCTGGTTCAAATCCCGCTTGGAGTGGGTCAGCAGGACCGGTTATACTTACATATAGACAAATTTTATACCTTGCAATGTATACAGACTATATACTACAGAAATATTAAGAGTGCTAGTTTGCCATTCCAAACATAGAAATGTTTAGGATACTACGGCACTTTCAGCTATTCTAGATATAACTTTTTATGTAATATGAAAGGCTTTAAGAGATAGTTCACCCAAAAAATGCAAATTCTGTCATCATGTACTCTCCCTCATGTTGTTCCAATCCTGCATGATTTTTTTTGTCCTTGGAAAAGAAAAGTAGGTATCATGCAGAATTTTAGTGGCTAGTAGCCTCAGTCACCTTTTACTTTCATTGCACGTTTTATTTCTCCGTTTAATGAAAGAGAATGTTGACTGAGGTAACTTTTTTTTCCTTTTGTGTTCCAAGGTAGAAAGTCATACAGGTAGGGTTGGGAGGGTTACTTTTGAAATGTATTCCACTACAGATTACTGAATACATGCTGTAAAATGTCATTTGTAATGTATTTCAAGGTCAGTAACATAATCTAAATACTTTGGATTTCTTCAGCACTGGTAGATTTTTTTCACTTGTTTTGACTATAAAAACTCTGCCAGCACAGTAAGACAAAATACATTCTCTGAAAAACATAAATATCTTATGCAGTGTTGTTTCTAAAACAAGATTAATCTAACTTATCTTGTTTTAAGGATTTTTTGATATTTTTACAGGAAAACAATAAAAATTACCAAGCATACAATTTTTGCCCTAATGTCAAATGTCTTACTAGAAAAAAAAAGAAATTATGATCAAACATCAATTCTCTTGATAAATAAATATGATCGTGTCTGGTAACATGTAAAATAGCTAGAAATAGCATTTTAGCTTATCGTAAATCTGACAATATACACAAGGTTTATTTCTATTTCTTCTGCTCCAAACTTACTTCAAACTTACTTCTCTGTCTGCTCGTATGAATGTAACACATCATAAGAAACATGAGGGTTGGTACATTATGATTTCATTTTTGGGTGAACTATACCTTTCAGAAACTTGATAGCAAACAGCACCACACAGTGCACAACCCACAAACACACCTTGATTTCATTCCATTCAGAATATACAGCAATCATGTTTAGGCTGTTATCTATTTTTCCTGTAGGTTTCTATTGTCCTGAGGGCACAGGTTATGACTGGAGGCCTTGTCCAGCAGAGACATATAATCTTTTTTTTAAAGAACTCCCTCTCCCAGTGTAGAGAATGTGACAGAGGACACTACTGCTCTCTTGGAAACTGCGTGTCAGTCTCATGAGAGGGCTTTGAGGGATATTACTGCTCACACAGTCTGCAGGTAAAAGTGATGTGAAATTGCAACAACAGACTATTGTCTTTTAATATGAGGGAAAAACATTTTCCAATACCATAATGATTAAAATATTAAAGGTGTACTCATTAATATTCTTAATAATATTCTAAACATAATGGTGTTGATGCAGCATCACACAAAAACTCAGTTTTTCAGTTAACAGTTCTCAGTTAACAATGTCATAGTAGAAATTATTATTGCCATTACTCATTTATTCCGCAAGTGAAAGTGGCCTATTACAGGGAATTATTGAGATAAAACTAACAATATTCGGCTGGTCATATGATCTTAACTTGGCGGTGCACATGATACACAAGATCTCATAAGCTCACATGATCACATTGCATTTTACTCATTATGCAAAAGTTCACAAACATTTTATATTCAAGTTTAATTTAAAGACCACATTAAATCAAAACTGGAGTTTTCTGGCTTTTTGTCCATCTATTATGTTTGAAGTCATCTACTGTAAATGCTGGTGTACTCCAAAAATGTATTTTAGTAGATATACTGTACATGTCTTGCCTTTGAAGTGTCTAGTATATTCTAGGGTACTCCTAAATGTTGACAAAAGTAACTTTTAGCAGATACTGTGCATGCATTTAAAATTTCTCTTTTTCTCTTTTCTTGTCCTGGAAAACAGACTAAAACAATTGATGAATCATGTTGCAGTACACAGATTTTGGTTTAATTAAATGCTCTCTAGAATGAGAATGAACCTCCCCCTAATGCCACTTGAAACCGTCTAGAGTTAGAAAATTCATGGGTTATGACTGTGGTGTAAATAAATCCTATAGACTATATGATATTATAGAGAGAGAGAGAGAGAGAGAGAGAGAGAGAGAGAGAGAGAGCGAGAGAGAGGGAGAGATTTATTTATCCTTTCGGAAAAATTGTTCTGCACCATACAGTACGTCTGATACATTTATACAAAAGACAATAAGACAATTTGACAAAACACCCCCTCGCCCCAATCACCCCCACCCTCCCACACCCCTACACCTACACAACGTCAGGACATATACAATATATACTTTGATATTTCCCGCCTACACATTCTGATTCAATTAGAAATATCATAACACAGGGCAAAAAAGTGGGATTTCATGGGGACTTTCATATAATGTAATTAGGGCTGGGAAATTTACAATTAAAAAAGATAAACACAATTAATGCAGCATAATTTTTTTTTTACACACTCGACTGCACATCCTACCACAGAAATTGATTGTGTGCAGCAGTGCATGCATATTAATTATGTGTGATGCATGTCCATAATAAAAATGGGAGCAGATTTACTGTGTGAAGAACAGACACTTCACCAGTAAGTGGCGAGCCAGGTGTGGGAGAGATACAGGCAAGCTGCCGCTTCTCTTTACATTGCCATAAAACGTTTAGTCACTGTCACCTAAATAAAAAAAATATATATTATTTATAATTATATAAGGCCCACAGAACTAAAATTTTAATGTTTTAACATCTCTGTTTCAGAGGCTGTCACTACTGTTCTACCAATCGATCCTCCTCTGAAGGCATTGAGTGCCCAATGGCCCATTATTGCCCTACAGGCACCTTTCAACAAATCAGCACCCCTGTCCAGCAGGGACTATTAATCCCATACAAGGATGACCAGCCATGAAGACTGTTTACCCTGCCCTCCAGGTACAATTTCTAAGAAAAACTGAATTCCTATCGAGCCATTTCTCATGTTACACATCTTTTATTCTCACAGGGTAATATTGACCTATTTTTTCACAGCATTTTTATTCACACAATTTTCAGTTGCAGTCCCTAGTGCTTTCAGCATCTGTCAAAACTCAGCTGCCGAATAGAATGTCCCACAAACGTTCTACCTGGCAAGTTTTTTCTGAGAGTCTCCTGGACTGAGTGCTGTGTCTGGATAATGTGCACCTGGACACTTTTGTCTCTCAAGAGCCATGTCCCCTGCACCCATGGATGGAGAAACAGGTGGCAGATGTCCTCCTGGACATTACTGGCCAACAGTGTCCTGATCCCCTGAGCCTTGTCCAGTGGGATACTACAGCAACAGCAGCAGGAACACTAAGCTATGCAGGTCAGTGTTCCTTCTGGCAACTTTTTGACCTCCTTTTAGATTTTCCTTTTCACTAAATTTTGGACATTTACACTCTTGTAGGATTTGCTTGTTCCAGTAGGGGTCTCTCCTCCCATTCTTAAATGTGTCAGAGGTGCTACTAGTACCCACAGGGTCAAAATTCCAGACAGCCTGCCCTGTACATTTGCTCACCTGGGCATATATGTCCACCTGGGAACCCTGCTGAGATCATGCGAATATTTCTCACTTTATCTCATTAATCCCCTGTAATTGGACGCTTTCACTTTCAAAATATATTAATAATGGCTGTCTGTAAATAGTGCATTTTTACATTGACATTTTTCAGTTTTGCCTGATACTGCACCTACAGTACGGCACTAGGTGTCAGCACAACATAAACTCAAATATGACTAAGTGCACCTTAAGTAAATTATTATTAATTTATGTTAACTGTTGTGTTTACTAATGTTAACAAATACAACCTTATTGTGGGGTGTCACCAACAATTCTTACATGTACAATGTAAATTGCACTGTCTCAGCTTAAAGGGATATTTAACCCAAAAATGAAAAATTTCACATTTACTCACATTCATGTAAAAATAAACAAAGAAGATTTTAGAAGAATATTTCAGCTCTCTCTGTAGGTCCATAAAATGCAAGAGAAATGTGACCAGACCTTTCAAGCTCCACAAATCACATAAATGCATTATAAAAGTAATCCATATTACTCCAGTGGTTTAATGTATGTCTTCAGAAATTAGTGTGGGCGAGAAACAGATAAATATTTAAGTCCATTTTTACCATAAATCTCCACTTTAACAATCTGAAAGTAAAAGTGAAAGTTGAGATTTATATAAAAAAAAGTTATTGCATCGCTTTAAAAGACATGTAGTAAACCATTTTTGGACTACTTTTATAATGCATTTATATGATTTTTGGAGCTTCAAAGGTCTGGCCACCATTCATTTTCATTAAAAGGACCTACAGAGCTGAAGTATTCTTCTAAAAATCTTTGTTTGTGTTTAGCAGAAGAAAGACACACATCTGGGATGGAATGAAAGTGAGTAAATGATGAGAGAATTTTCCTTTTTGGGTAAACTATCCCTTTAAGGATGTGCATCTACTCTTTTTCCATATGCTGAATGTTCTGTCTGTGTGGCTGGATATTTTTGTGCTGGTTCAGACACAGTGATAGGCAGAACCTCCACACATGTTCCCTGCCCTTAGGGATATTACTGTCCTCTAGGTACTGGCAAAATTGCTCTGAAAGCATGATGAGGACATCTGAACCCTTTTTACTCATTATTTTATGTGTTTTCAACAGGTGTAGAGTCACGAAAGAGCTTTCCCTGCAGGCACTTATAATGGTCAGTTAGTCCTGTCCAGTGTGGATCAGTGTGTCCCCTGCCCCTCTGGTAAATATTGCAGCTACTCTGGCCTGGACATCCTTACGGGTAACCGGTCTCCTGGGTGAGTGAGCTTGTTAGCTTCCTCAGCCCACACAATGTCCACAGTTCCCTGTCTTGTCGAATAATATAGGACTGTTTTCTCATGCATGGTTTGAGCTAATCTTTTTTATTTGCAGATTTGTGTGCATACAGGGTGCCTCTCTCTCTGAGCCAGAGATTCCATTGCAGATGTATTGCTGGCTTCAATTGTCCAGCGGGAGCCCTATGGAGCCTTGTCCGTTAACATTTGGCTCATTAGAAGGTAATATTCCAACCAGTGGAGCATTTGCACTGCAAAAAACATGAAAATGCTGTAATTTTCTCATTCTCATGTTGTTCTAGATCCATACAGTATGACATTTTCTCTTCCAAGAAACTCAAAAGGAAAAGTATAGCATATGCATAAGTATAACAGAATGGTCATGTTGCTCTTTTCCATACAATGAAGGCATACTGTGACCAGTGGCTGTCGTACTCCAAAAAGGTTGTTGCAAGGTTATTCATGAAAGCGATCGTGAAAACGAAAACTAGCAGTGATTTTCCCATTAACTACAATTATATCAAAACGAGAGTTTGCAAAAAATGTAAACTTGTATAGAGTACTTTTATGGTCATTTATAAGTCATAAATGTTGGGAATGACACAAAGATGACAATTTTCATTTCTGGGTAAACTATGTGTAACAAGTTTCTTGCTTCGTGGGCAAAGGAGGAGTCAGGAGACAGCAAACAGTCCAAGGCGAGTACTTTATTACTCTCTCGCAATGATTTACAAAACTAAAACATTAGGGCTCTAGGTGGCCAAACACACAAACAGGTCAATATTAGTATGCAGTTCCACGAACAGGCTCTGGTCTCTCCCTCCCCCTCTGATGCTCTGGCATGCCTTTTTAATACTCCCTCCTCCATCACTATAATTAGAGACAGGTGTTTGATTACGACCCATGTGGCGAGACTTACCGCTCTTTCTCTCCCGTAGACCGACACATGACCACGCCCCCCATGTGATTGCTCTATTACAGGTTCCTTCCTGAGCCAGCGTCGTGCTATATCTCAAATAGACTGTCATGCATGTACCCCTGTATTCTACTGCCCAGACTGGGGCCAGAGCTCTGCAGAGCACCGCTGTCATGTGGGCTGGTTCTGTCTGGCAGGTTCGGAAACAGTACACTAACCTGATAAGATCTAATACTAATAAGGCAGAATTCCATATCCATAACTGGGGTGCTGGATTTATAGAGCTCATGTACTTCAAGCAGGTTGCATAAACAGAGAGAGACACTGTCTACTTCCTTCAGCCATTTATCTTAGTGACTAGCCACAGCATTTCAATAGGGGTGCCCAAGAGCTGTCTGAATTATTCAGCACTGTTGCCATGAGGCGTCTAGACATAGTCTATTTATATACTGCCATTCACTTACCTTTATGGCCTGTCTGCTAAGACCTCCAGTGTCTGTCTGGTCATGCATGTCTGTATGACAGTGTCGAGCCTGCTATCTGTCTACCTGGTACTTAACAGTCTCTGCCATCCCAGCTTTCCTGCATAACCTGCACACCATGTAAATATAATTCTATTAAGTTATTTCAAATACATATGTTAAAAGAAATATGTATTTTTTTAAATGGTACTTTGAGTTTCTTTTCTACTACTGTAGGTTTTTACTGTTTGGAGGGTAATTCCGTCCCCCTCCATTGCTCTACAGGTACTGTGAATAACATTGAGGGTTTGCACTCTCAGCTGGACTGTACTCCTTGCCCTCCTGGATTCTACTGTAAAACCAGCGCATTAACCAGCCCCTCAGGACAATGCTCTGCAGGCCAGTGCCACTGAAATCCACATTAGAATCTGTTCTGGTGGTGTGTAGTTTTACATTTGGTCCTTCCTCTTAAAAGGATATATCCCCAATCTCTCAGATAAATGGATATATCTGTCCAGCAGGATATTACTCCCCTGAGCTGAGTAGTGCTCCAATTCCATTGGTTCATTCTTATAGACAAGGGGGGTACCTCCTCTACAGACTGCTCCCCTTGTTCTGCAAGTAGATATTGCATTTAATCTTAAAAATTATTTTGACTCATTTAGACATTTCTTGACTAATTAATTTCAATGATGTTTTCATGATTTTTCAAGTCGTTCATGATTACTGGATAAGACATAATTTTTTTTTTTTTTTTTTTTAAATATATATATATATATATACACAGTATATATTTATTTATTTATTTTTTTATTATTTATTTTTATTTTTTTTAAGGGATATTTCACCCAAAAATTACAATTCTCTCATCATTTACTCACCCTCCTGCCATCCCAGATATGTATGCATAAAAGTAACCATAGTAAGACACCAGAGGTTAAATCAATTTCTTTAGAAGCAATATTACATGTGTGGTTGAGAAATATTAAATAGAAAAAAGATAAATAGATACATATTTAAGTCCCTTTTACCATAAATCTCAACTTGCACATTCTTCTTCTTTTGTTTTTGTTGATTCACATATCCAACAATTAAGTGAACCCTACACCACTGCTTCTCAACCTTTTTGACTCCAACACCCCCACCCTCCCACACCTGCCCAAGATAATATTTGAAGGCACTCTCCCCCAGAAACTAGGAGTGTCGATAGATTAAAATAATTCTTTGGAAATAATTTTGTGATTCCAGAAGTTTCAGGAACTGTCCGTTTATAAGTTGTAGGCCTCTATCTTGATTTCTTTATCAATTTTAAAAATGTTATAATTTATTTTAAAATTACTTCACGAGTCCCCCTGATTGGCCCCTTTCCCTATGTTGCTCTATACAAACATTCAGAATAGCAATTTCAACAAAAAGTTTAGAGCAAAATATATATTTTGCACTATAGAATTTACAGTGACTTTTCCTTAGTTTTTTTAAAGAGTTTCCTTTTACTTTTAATGTCTTGTAAATTACAATCTAACTTGACGTCAAAGATGACAAGAAGGTGATGGTAGATCTGTTATCTCTGGCCTGCTTCAGGGTTTTGTGCTCCTGGTCACTATTGCATTATAGTTGCAGATATTGCTGCACCTCAGACTATGCCCTCAACAGAACTGCTTCTGTGACCTCATACCAGCATCCTACCTCCAAAGGTATGATCTTTGCCTCCAATAGCACAACTTAACCTGCTCAGTTCACACTGCAGGTTGAATGCCAGGCATGACATCAAATAATAGATAAGATGATGGATGAGCCTGTTACACTATTAAAACAAAAATAACACTTTTTCTAGGAGATATTTCCAAAGACTGAACTGGACTGATATCTGTGTTAGGTGTAGCCCAATCTGAGCATTATATGGAATAGTCTCAGCAAATTACAGATGTGTATGCCGTACAGGTACACAATGCACATTACGGATACATGATTTTCTGTTATTTAAATATTTATTCAGCATTGCATTAGGGGGATATCCTCTGTGAAGATTGGTAATTATACAGTATATGGTGATTAGTCAACATCTTCAACATTTCTCACTAATGCTTGGTGAATATTCTTTTCAGGGTCTTATTGCCCAGTGGGGTCACCCATTCCCAGGCTTTGTGATGCAGGCACGTATTCTAACCAGACTGAGATGCACATTCCTGTGTCTCTGTTTTGCTGGGTTCTACTGCCCCATAGGCTCCTCAAATCCAAATGCTGTGCTTTGTCCCTCTTGACACTACTGTCCCCATGGCACACCATTACCCCTGTTCTGTCCACAAGGCACCACGAGGAGTAAGTAGATATTAGAGTTAGACCGAGATATCAGTTTGCTTTTTGGAACAATCGGTTATCGGCAAAAAAATATGCAGATTGTTGTTGTTTTTTTATCAATAAACAAAACATTTCATCTGTTGCACGTATCGGCTATAAAAAGCTAATTTATTAAATACAAATATTACTTACATCAGTTATTTTAAAATAAGAGACCCAGGTGTATTTGGGCTGGTTTATATTTCAAATTCCCACATTGTACACCAAATCATAATTTGTAAAGCTGCTTATGAGATTTTATTTATTTCGGAGCCTCAATGTCTGTGCCCTTCATAGAAAGGAAATACTAAAATGTTTTTAGGTAATCGGTTATCAGCCTTTTGCACCACCTTGCACCAAAAGCCACTATCAGTTGACCTCTAGTACTTATAGAGTTTGGAGGATCACTATCCATTGCATTCCAATACTTTTCATTTATATTTGTGTTGAGAATCACCCTGGCACCAAATGAAATGAACTGGGCCTCACACAAGACACCAAAATGTATGGTAATTTTTGATCACACTTCACTTAAGGTGTATGTGTGT
Source organism: Moxostoma hubbsi (assembly GCA_032164185.1). Classification (NCBI taxonomy): domain Eukaryota; kingdom Metazoa; phylum Chordata; class Actinopteri; order Cypriniformes; family Catostomidae; genus Moxostoma; species Moxostoma hubbsi. Next base: position 21,953,824 of record JAVLUX010000029.1, on the reverse strand, counting down.
GTGTGATTTATTAATATCAGATGCAAATAAATTGGAGGGAGTTGGTCATCTGATTAATCTGAAGGATTCGGAAAATTCATCCTAACCCTTTAGATCACTTCTGTATCATAAACCCTAGGATCACACAGTTGTAATAAAATTAGTTTTATTTTTCAAAAAGATAAACAAGAATAATTAACAAAACCTACAACATGGTACGAATATGCTAAAAAATAAAAGAAATTAATAGGTTAATAAAAGTCCATATGGTGGAAATATGCAAGTGGTTGAATTGGATGTAGCAATAGAAAAGTATGACTATTATCTTAGGAAAGATAAATTGCTGTTTCTTTGTTAATTAATAAGGTGAACATTATTTGCTAGATATTTGATACATGGGTTATGTAATCTAAAGAACATTAGATACTGATAGTATACAGTAATGCCAAGGTCTCAGGAAAGAGGTTTAGTAATGATATTTATGTTCTCCTTGATCGATTGATGAGTTTGGTGATGGCGACATCTTCCTCTGGGACTAAGGACCACATTACAGTGGGAAAGGATCTGGATTCAGTTTCAACAGCTGAGGAATGCTGATCTCCGAGAACGTTGTTTATTATTCTATTATTGACTCTCTCTTGTAGAGTGTGACCAGAACAACAGTGTTTTAGAAGTGTATCCTGTTAATGTCTTCTGAGACTCAGGACAAAGGTGTGGTCATCCGGAGGATAGTTTTATACCTTCCAGATGAGGAGGAGATTTCAGTTTGGCACCTTCCTGTTTCAGGGTCATGATTGGCAGCATGATTGGCAGCTGAGATTGGAGGGAGCCCACACAGTGTGGCTCACCCTCCCTTCTCTGCACTGCAAAATAGGATTTTCAAGACAAGTATTTTTGACTTGTTTTCCTGTAAAATTATCTAAACATTCTAAAAATGTGATTTATTTTCTTGTCAAGCAAAATAGGATAAGATATTAAGCCTTGTTTTAAGATAAATCTGACAAAACTTGTGAACTTTAGACTTAAAACAAGAAAAAAAATCTGCCAATGGGGTAGGGTATTTTTCTGTAGATATAGAGACTGAACGTTATATTGAAAGATTAAATATTATGTATACATTAATTTATACCACCATAGTTCAGTTTGTGTCCACTATTGTGCTAATTGAACAACTGCAATTTACATAAACAGTTCTGTGAACAAACATGGAGTGGATGTGCCCATGTTAGGAATTAAAGTTTGTGTGTAAATATTTGTCTTTGTGGCTACTTTGTTTCAGCTTTTTCCACATGGTAAGTTAATGCTGCTTCGAGAGGTCTTGAAGAATTTTACGGTCCTTCTGATGGCTTAACAGCTTTTAAAGGAATGCATCTATTGTGGCTGCATGCTTATCAATCCCTCTGTAATATTGCAAGTCTCTTTACAATTTGAACTCTTCCAGAAGCTTTTTTATTCCCACTGATTCATATTCAACAGGCTTTTTCTGGGGGATCTAGTGCCTCGCATGTCCACCTGGATTTTTCTGTGAGCAAAAAGGCGTAACAGAGCCCTCTGGTTTGTGTTCTGAGGGTTAAAACTGCCCCAGAGGACAGAACACATCCAGAGCACCCGACCTGCATTTGTATGCAGGTCATTTCTGTGAAAAGGTAAGTGTTGCACCCCAGAAAAGGGGATACTTTATCAAGAATTATAGAAAAGGTCAATTACTATGAACAATATTGTCATTAAGTGCACTTCTATGGTTTTCTTAAACAATACTTATCATATGTACATTAATTACATTTTAATCAACTGATTTAACTAATTTTTGAATTAACAGTTCTATCAGATCAGTTTCATATTATTATAGGCATAACCATTTCTATATCGTAATATTTTCTTTACCTCCATTTCCTTTTCACTATTAAACTTGACACATGTTTATATTCAATAAAGCAATTAAGATTTTCAAATTTATACCATTGTCAGTGGGGTTGAGTTGTCTCATCTTTTTTGTGATATTTAGCAATTTAGGATGTAATGTTTACATTTCCCATACTCATCTTACTTAATCCTCTTTATATGTAATTTACCTGTATATTTCATGTGTTTATTTATTTACGTATGACATCATACATTCTGAATGGCTGGTTAAAGTGGTGATTTACCAAGCAGCCTACCGTACTTTTTTAATTTGCTATTATCTTCTGTTGCAGTGGATGTTTTCACCGTTTGTAATTACTCATTTATTCATCAAAGTGTTAAATGGGTAAGAAAAAAATGGAATGGCATGAATGAGGTTAAATTAATTGATGAAATGTTGCCCTTACAGAGAAGCATCATGGAGAGACCATGTTTCCCAGGCAGCTTTCAGCCCAGCATATATGTGAAGTGTGCCCTGCCCGCTTTTTCTGTCCTGAGAAAGGTGAGCATAGTATTTCAATTCATTAACAGACACTGATATCTATAATTTATGCCTTTTTTACTGTCCAATTGGGACAGCCAATCAACAGCCATGTCCTTCAGGGATTTATGGAAACCGGTCTGGATTGGCAGAGTCTTCTGAATGCTCTCTATGTGATCCTGGGACCTATTGTATGGGATCAGGTATGACGCAGGGATGATGATTATTGTCCCCAGATAAAGTATGTTAATCCTGCCTGGGCTTAGAGTTTTGGAACTGATATTAACTGTACTTTATTTGAAATGTCTCAGCCACCGGCCCTTGCAGTGCTGGATTCTTGTTTTTTGGAGGAGCCTTTCTTCCCTTCCCATATCATATCTCTCTGACTCTTACTCTCGAGTTGGAAGATTTGCAGCAATACCTTGTCCCAAGGGTACATTTAGGTAACAACTTGACACACAACAGTACAAAGCAAATTGAAAAATTAGCTCATTTTATAAATCAGTGATTCCAAACCAGGAGGATTATTCATACTTAAGCAAATGCCACAGGGTACTCTTTTATAAACCTTTGAAAAATTGACTTAATTAAATATTTGGGTGGTCAAATCTTAACAGTAAAATATACTGTATATAAACAGGAAACACTGTTATAAATGATATTTAAAACATTTGCAAAATTGTTTTATAAGCAATCAGCATCAACTATCAGATGTTAGTCAGTGCCAAAACTGCACATCGGGGTTTTTCTGCTCAGAACCAGTCCTGACCGTGTAGTACTCCTGTAAGTAACAAGACAATGAAGAGAAGGACGCATTTGTGATTGCTTCTCGTCTTTGCATTTACTACGAATCAATAAAAGTATACCCATATCACAACTGTAAACATTTTGCATATTCAGGGTTTACAACTGCCAAAGTGACACCCTAATGGATTATTTTTATATAATAAACACTTTAACTAGCATTTACCCTTTATCTAACTAATAACATGAGAATGATTATGTAAAATACATTAAGAATCCACTCCCTTTTCTCAGTTTAGAACACATACAAGTTCGTTGTCTGATGTATTACATTGAATGACGAGACACGTGAAATTCACTCAACTACATTCACTCAAATGTGCATTACACAGTTTACAGACATCACCGCCGATTAACGACCACGTATATAACTAAGAATAAATGATAACACTAAACAATATTATCCCTTATAGATTCGAATAGTATTTATACTTTAACCAGTTATTTGGCGGACTTTCGCGCTAATCGCGGAGCATTTATGCTAGCCATGTGCTCAACATGACAAATTAATGACTCACTATTCATATAGCAAAACAACTGCGTTAAACACACCCACAACTTGTTCATATTATTAACAGTGTTTTTGCTTAAATCGGAAGTGTTTTTCTCATTATAAATTGCAGTTACCTGTAAGTAACAAGACAATGAAGAGAAGGACGCATTTGTGATTGCTTCTCGTCTTTGCATTTACTACGAATGAAGCATCACTAGTGCGCGGGTTACTATGCGATGCGTGCGATGACGTCATCACGCTGGTGTGCCAAGCGAAAATAATTATATGAATAAATGCACATAACACACACTCCTTTTTAAACATAAAGCACAAATAACCATTGTAAACATATTTCAGAGTATTGGAAAATTAACATTACACTATATTACAAAGAAATGTACAAACACAAACGGCCTGTAGGCTACTCACTATTACACTCTCCCCTACAGAATAAAATGTCGTCCCGACATCTACCAATGCCCTTCTCAATCAATCTTAATCAATTTTGCTTTCTGTTAAACCAATTTCCCTCTCATCTCTTTTTTTTTTTTTTTTTTTTTTTTTTTACACACTCATGCCATGGTGATAATTCACTTTTTCACATTCTTCAATGGAATCATAACAATTACAATGTCACCAAGACTGAAAGTCCTTTTTTTTCCATATAATTCAATTGGCGAATGTCAAATATTGACAAAAGTCTCAAAGTTCAGCAACAATAGTCCATTTGTCGGAATTGTCGTCAGGAAAGGACAACAACCCCCCCCCCCAAAAAAAACATCTCACTTATGCCAAACGAGAACAGTCCATTTGACGCTTAGAACAGCTTTACGTGGCTGTAACAGCTGCCACTAAAACAGTCCATGTTCCCTAAATCGCATAGCAGTATCTGCTTTGCTGTTCACTTGAGTTCACTATTGATTGTCCATTGTGTTTTCCAGGCTCTTCAGTGCATACTAGGAAGGGCAGTTCATGGCTTATCAAATGTTCCAGTATGTATGACCACATATCAACAGTCCATATTATTTGCACCCCAAAGGCACTTGGGTAGTATAACCCAAAGTTAACAGTAGATTAACTTTAATATATGGTAGTTCACAGTTAGTAGCAAAAGGGCGGGGCTTGGTGATAATAAAAGGGTATTGTTGTCCAAGTGTTTGGGAATCTGAAATCCTGATAATAGTCACCACTCATGCTCTGCACATTGCGACATACTGGTGTCCCAAAGGTGTCGTAAGTGAACTTTTTTGGAGGTCGTCGCATTCTCGTTAACCTGTTTTGTTCCCCTGAGTGCATGTTTCTCTGTTCTTGTCTCACAGGTGCTCCTAACTCTATTTCCTCAGACTCAGGAGTTGATCCAATTTCCTGAGCTTCCTGCCTGTCTCTTGTGTTGTTGACTTGTCTCTCTTCTCCAGGCTCAGTGTCCGATTCAGCTTGGGTAGACTGTGGATGTTGTTCATGAGCTAGTTCATGGATACCTACTGATGATTCAGGTAAGTCTGACTCCCTTGATAACACATCTCTATTTGTCTCATGTTGTCCATCTGTCCTTTTGTCTCTTTGTTGGCATTCCACTCTGAAGCTGTACTCATCTTCATCACTTTCACTGTTGGCCTCTGGCACATACTCTCTGTTCCTTCCAAGCTGACCCGTTTTTTTTTTCTGTTGGTTAGGTGTGGGGTCCTTTTTCTCTGCACTGGATGACGGTAAGTAATCGCATGGTAGAAGTAGATTTCTGTGTAAAACTCTTGACCTTCCTTTCCCCTGCTCAGGTTTCACCTCGTAAATAGGAATATCCTCCATGGCTTGACGGATTACAACATGAACTTCGTCCTCCCAGTAGTTCCTTAGCTTACCAGGACCCCCTCGCGGAGTGAGATTTTTCACAAGAACTCGGCTTCCAGGGTACAGGTCAGCACATCTTACTTTGTGGTCGTAATTTCGCTTGTTCCTTTCAGCAGACTTTTTTGCGTGGTTCCGTGCAATCTCGTAAGCCTCTTGCATCCCTTTTGTCCAGCGTTCTACATACTCTCGCTGATTAGTGGTGCCGCGGTCCTGGTCAAGTCCGAACAGCGCATCAACAGGGAGTCTCGGGGAGCGACCAAACAACAGGTAAAATGGCGAGAAGCCGGTAACCTCACATTTAGTGCAGTTGTATGCGAAGACTAGTTTGTTAAGTGCCTCCTTCCAATTGGATTTCTCTTTCTCTGTCAGAGTCTTGAGCATTTGTAGTATTGTTCGATTGAACCTTTCCACCTGGCCATTTCCTTGTGGATGGTAAGGGGTTGTCCTTGATGCTGTAATACCACTGTACTTCCTTAATTGGTCAAACAACTGGTTCTCAAATTCTCCACCTTGGTCGTGGTGGATCCTCGAAGGGAATCCAAACTTAAGGGCAAAGTCATTGAACAGTCTGTCAGCCACCGTTTTGCCTGATTTTGATGTGGTAGCATAGGCTTGAACAAATCGTGTAAAGTGATCGATGACGACGAGAATGTACTCATATCCTCCTTTGCACTTATCTAGATGGAGAAAATCAATCGAGACCAGCTCAAACGGGTAAGTTGTCTTGATGCTCTTTAACGGTGCTCGTATCTCCCGGCATGGTTTTTTCTGCTTAATGCACGGACATGCCCTTAGGACATAATGCTCAATATCCTTCTGCATCTGTGGCCAGAAAAAACGGTCTCTAATAAGGCTTGTTGTCCTATCCAGCCCTTGGTGGCCCATCTCATCATGTAGTTCCCTCAGGACAATGTGCTTGAACTTGGCCGGTAACACGAGCTGAGTCCGCTGTGACGTTTTACGGTACAGTATGCCATGTTCATCTAACTGTAACTTGTCCCATTCTCGGATTAAACCTCTGAACTTTGGGTTGACTGCCCGCCACTGCTCTGAGCCTGGCCGGGACCCAAACTGTAAATGCTCAACGATAACGTTGATGTCCTTATCGTCACTCTGTGCCTGTCGAATCTCCTCTTTTGACAAAGACGTTGGTGATGCTTCATCTGTGTCTCTCCATGCCATTACATCCTCGCATCTGACAGCCATGTTGGGACCCAGCTCATCCTGAATTTCGACTGCTTGTATCATTGCTCCAATGCAATCTGATGGAAGCTCCTCTGTGTATTCTTTCATCACCGTCTCTACGTCCAACGGCATCCTAGACAACGTGTCTGCATCCACATTCTCTCTTCCTGGTCGGTAGCGGATTGTGAAGTGGAAGTCCGCTAACTCACCGACCCATCGACACCCGGTTGCATTTAGTTTTGCAGACGAGAGCACATAGGTTAATGGATTATTATCGCTGTACACAGTGAAAGTTGGGGCGTAATACAAATAGTCCCTGAATTTTTCAGTCACAGCCCACTTTAGGGCGAGGAATTCCAGCTTCCCGCTGTGGAGGTGGTAGTTCTTCTCAGCCGCTGTCAATGTTCTGGACCCATAAGCAATCACCCTCAACTTTCCACCTTGCCGTTGATATAGAACAGCCCCCAGACCTTGATTTGATGCATCTGTATGCAGGATGAATGGTTCAGAGAAATCTGGGAACCCTAATACGGGTGGTCGGACTAAGCACTCAACCAGTTTCTCCAAGACTTCTTGGTGATCCGCTGTCCATTCAATCCGCTGGTTTGATGGCACCCCAGAAGCCTTCTTGTTCCTCTCCGTCATTTTCTTGGCCCTTGCCTGACTTTCCCCATCATTGGCTTTGCCCTTCAAAAGGTTATACAGCGGACTGGCGATTCTTGAAAAATCCTTTATGTACCGACGATAGTAGCTGAGCAGGCCCATTACCTTACGTAGTTCGCCTACAGTGCCTGGTCGCTTCTCCTTCAAAGCTGTTACAGCAGCCGTATCAGCTGGGTCCAGGCGACTACCCTCTGCAGACACAATTCTGCCCAGGTATCTCACTTCGTTCTTGAACATGTCGCATTTCCGTGGCTTTAGTTTGATCCCATGGGAACATAGTTGCCTCAGTACTCTCCTCACTGCCTCCACTTGGTCATCAAATGACTTTGTGAAGACCAAGATGTCGTCCAGATATGGCACGCAGATCTCGTCTCTCATTCCCTCCAAACATTTCTCCATGAACCGCTGGAACGCTGCTGGAGCATTCATAAGGCCAAAGGGGATGCGAATCCATTCATATAAACCCCAGGGGGTTGTGAAGGCTGTTAATGGTCTGCTCTCTGGGGTCATGAAGCCTTGGTGATACGCCTTCCCTTGGTCGAGCAGAGAGAACCAAGAATTGCCCCCCAGGCCATCTAAGACGTCCTGCACTCGAGGGATCGGCTGTCGGTCAGGTACTGTCTTCCGATTCAAGTCCCTGTAATCAATGCACAGTCTGAGGCTGCCATCCTTTTTCCGGACACACACAATTGGCGAAGAATAAGAGGAGTTGGACTTTTCTACCCACCCTTGAGCCATTAAGTCCTGTAGATAGTCTTTCATCTCCTGGTACAAGGGCTTTGGAACTGAATTGTATGTCCGAGCTACAGGTGTATTGTCGTTCAAGGAAAGACTCATTTGAAGTCCCTTTGCACAACCAATGTCGTCGTCGGATTTTGAGAAAGCTTGGCATTCCTCCCTTAACATCTGCTTTACTTGTTGTTGTTGCCGTGCAGTTAGATGGCTCAAGTCCACTGGTGGGTCCCACAGGCTGTCTTCCTCTGTTCCTCTTGGCATTTCCTCGACCGAAACATGAGTCACAGATCCTGTTCCCCTTGGAGAGATCATAGTCGCAGGCAAGACTGATTTGACTGGTTGCACTATGCCCAGCTCCACTCTACCTCCAAGGATAATATCGTGGTCGGTCTCGTTCTGCACGCTCAGAGTGACTGAAGGGCGGGCACCTTTTTTCACCTCCAGCAGAGTGTCAAACAGTTCTAGGCCCTCAGGGTGTTGAGGGTTGATGCATGGCTCAAACAGCAACACACTGTCTTGTTTCACATGTGGCATTTTAACTTTGCACTGTATTTGCATGATTGTGCGCTTTGGTATGTTCACAGATCCCTGGGCAGTACTCACTGTATACTCGCCGAGATCATCAGCTGTCACCAGATTGATGAAGGTATGGACTTTGTCTCTTTTCAGGTTGGGAAATGCGCTTACAACGGTTTGGTACAGCTGCCTGTTAGTCCCTTTGTCCAAATTGTCTGTATCTTTTTGTTTCATCACTTGCTCAATTACATTAAATCCAATGATAGGTTTAGGGAGTTGCTGACCCTTTAGAACAAGCACAGGAATGACTAATTCTCTCACTCTTTCAGCAGGGGAGGCCAACTTAAACGTCACCTCAACCCATCCTCCGTACGGCATGTCAGTACCATTGGCTGCCACAAGGTGTAGACGTTCAGGTGTTTCTGTGGCTTCGGAAATATCTCTCAGTCTAACTTCTGGTATGTAGCTGTCTTTCCACTGCTCATCAATAATACACACCTGGGAGCCTGTGTCCCATAAAGCCTCTGTCTCATGCCCTTGCAAATAGCAGGCCACCAGGCATTGCCTGCCAACCAAGGAAGTTATTGGGGAATGTTGATTAACTCGGCATTCGGCTGTTATTATGCTATCTATGTCATGGGGCACTTTGAACTGTTGTGTTGTGCGTCGTCGGGACATGCTCATCTCTTGGGTCACTCCCCGTCCCTTTGGAGCAACCCTTCCCCGTTTAACTGAATCTCTCTCTGGTTTCTCGTATCCCGTACTCTGCAACCAACCGCATAATGTTCGCTGCTGCTGCAATAATAGCAATGGGTGCACCGCTCCGTGGTTCCCCTCTGTTGGCAGTGAAAACATTGTCTAGCGTGCTGGTTTCTGGGCTGTTGATACTGGCGTTGGGGCTGCGGCGGTCGTTCATTTGGGTACTGTCGTGTGCCCGGGAATAGTGACTGACTGGCTTGGGGAGGTATTTGAAAGTGATGGCGCTGGGGCTGCTGTTGTTGAGCAAAAGGAGTCAGGGCATGGAGCGGTTGTGGTGTCGTGTGCTGTTGCTGTGATACAGCGCCAAATTGTGGCTGTCGCGATTGAAGTTGATAATGTTGTTGTTCATGTGTGACTGAATCCGGCCTCTGGGCTTGATGACCTGGCACTGAGCTCCACCCTGGCGGCAGCTGGCTGGTCTGTGGCATGTTCTGTGGATGACGTCGTGCCGCTGTCACTGCTAGCTCTTCATTGTTTACTGCAAAGCACTGTTGTGATGTAACTTGTGGCTGCTGAATTTGCTCTTTGATCTGCATAATGTCATCGCTAAGTCTTTTTAACTGAGACATCAAGTCGAACTTTGACTGTTTGGGCAGACATCTTTGTTCAGGGACGGGTTCATCAAGCTGGGTGGCGTGAACAATAGCTTGGCGTTCTGTTTTCCGCTTGTTCTGCCTCTCTGACTCATGAGAGCATGCAACATTTAGTTTTTCTAGCAATACTTCATCGGAGATCGCAGCGTCAGAAAGATACGGCTGTAAGTCGCTTTGAACACGGTCGTTTTACAAGCCCGTTAAAACTGAATGCAGAAACATATTCTGCACTAAAACAGGGTCATATTTCAGCCCAGATTCATCCTCTTGCGAGGCAAACAGAATTTTCTGTCTTAGGTCAAGAGCCCGTATCAGGAAGTTTTGGGGGGTCTCTTTGCTACGCTGGCCCTCGGTGGTCAATTGTTTGTATAATTCAGTTGCATTTTTTTCTTGATAATGAGAACGGAGAATGCGTCTCAGAGTAGGAAGAGTTAAACCAGCTTTCCCTTCAAGATAGCTACGCAGCTGAAGCCCAGGTGTAATGGATCTGATTACTGCATCTATGATTTCCTGTTCAGGATATCCCTTGCCCAGCCCACTCTCGATTTGACGAGCGAGACTAGAGAATGATAATCGGTCCTTTTGGCCTGGTTCACCGATCAAGCCTGAGATTTTAAACTCCTTATGCCAAATGACTGGTGCGTTGTGTCTCTGGGGCAGTTGTGAATGGTCTGTCCGCCTCCTATCTGATGTTGCCTGCGCCCCCGATGTGGTGTGTGCAACAGCAGTATTAATATGCATAGCCTGAAATGACTCAGTTACAGCACTAGTTTCTCTCACTGGTCCTTGGGCCGTGTTCATGTCTCTTTCAACGTGTCCTGGCTCCGCCCATTTTCCTGAATTGTCAGCAGTGGCCACTGTGAGGTCAGTCATCTTCTCACGAATACACAATAACTCTGCCATGCCACTATCCTCTAATTCTTCCAGCTCACTCCTCAATAAATGACTGCTGATATACTTTATGAGCGAGAGGCGGGTCGCATCTTTCACTGACGGGATATGTAAAAAGGAGCAGAGTTCTATTAATTTCTCTCTTGACAGTGTGCATAATTTCTCTCCTATCTCCTCCTGAAGACTTTCAAGCGCATCCATTCTTCTTCCTTCTTTTTTGTGTTTAGCAGAGTTGAAAGTGGTGGTTACCTCACTGACCTGTGTGCCGTCGCTTCTGAACTCACTGTGTCTCAAGCGCACGCACCACTAAATCAGTCTTGTCCCTCCACTCTGCAGCCTCACTGCTGTATGTCTGAGTAAGAGATGAATGTGACTGGGTAGTTCTCGCTGATGAAGGAGTCAGACCACCCAACAATCATCCCAGCGGTGCCTCCAAATTTGTAGTACTCCTGTAAGTAACAAGACAATGAAGAGAAGGACGCATTTGTGATTGCTTCTCGTCTTTGCATTTACTACGAATCAATAAAAGTATACCCATATCACAACTGTAAACATTTTGCATATTCAGGGTTTACAACTGCCAAAGTGACACCCTAATGGATTATTTTTATATAATAAACACTTTAACTAGCATTTACCCTCTATCTAACTAATAACATGAGAATGATTATGTAAAATACATTAAGAATCCACTCCCTTTTCTCAGTTTAGAACACATACAAGTTCGTTGTCTGATGTATTACATTGAATGACGAGACACGTGAAATTCACTCAACTACATTCACTCAAATGTGCATTACACAGTTTACAGACATCACCGCCGATTAACGACCACGTATATAACTAAGAATAAATGATAACACTAAACAATATTATCCCTTATAGATTCGAATAGTATTTATACTTTAACCAGTTATTTGGCGGACTTTCGCGCTAATCGCGGAGCATTTATGCTAGCCATGTGCTCAACATGACAAATTAATGACTCACTATTCATATAGCAAAACAACTGCGTTAAACACACCCACAACTTGTTCATATTATTAACAGTGTTTTTGCTTAAATCGGAAGTGTTTTTCTCATTATAAATTGCAGTTACCTGTAAGTAACAAGACAATGAAGAGAAGGACGCATTTGTGATTGCTTCTCGTCTTTGCATTTACTACGAATGAAGCATCACTAGTGCGCGGGTTACTATGCGATGCGTGCGATGACGTCATCACGCTGGTGTGCCAAGCGAAAATAATTATATGAATAAATGCACATAACACACACTCCTTTTTAAACATTAAGCACAAATAACCATTGTAAACATATTTCAGAGTATTGGAAAATTAACATTACACTATATTACAAAGAAATGTACAAACACAAACGGCCTGTAGGCTACTCACTATTACAACCGCAGTCAGTGGACCTTGCTTGCCAGGTAAGAATAACAGCATCTATGCAAGACATTTTTTAAAAAAATGGGGGTTTTTTTGGCCTTCACATGAAGACGTTTAATGGCATTTTTTATTATTACAGGGTTTTACTGCAGTGAAGGATCTCCAAATGCAGATCCTGTGTCAGAAGTGTATGGTGATGTTTGTCCATCAGGCCACTACTGTGAGAGTGGAAGCACTGTGCCAACTCCCTGTCCAGTGGGCACCCAGCGCTCTAATAGTGGGGTAAAATGAGGTTTGCATTCCTTTCCCTGGAGGTAATGCCCGATACTGGAGATATCGTAAATGGTCCATCAACAGTGTAGCGTTTTTTACAGTCAAATGTATATTTAAATTTATAAATATAAATTTATAAATAATATTTATATATATAATATTTATATGTAATTTCCCTGTGACACTGGTGTGGATTGGTTGTGGTGTATTGGGGAAAAGCGCAGAACTGGTAAGCAGAAGGTTGCTGGTTCTATCCCCACAGACACCACCATTGTGTCCTGGAGCAAGGCACTTAACTCCAGGTTGCTTGGGGGGATTGTCCCTGTAATAAGTGCACTGTAAGTCACTTTGGATAATGAATAAATGTTAATGAAAATCACAAACATGGCAGCTGAGGAAGACTTCACCATTTTTGTTCTCTGTTGCTTTTATTTATTTCCAGATGTCCCACTGTGTTTTTTTCGTTAACTTTCCATCGCGACCTGCCATGGCACACATATGCACAAGCACACTCTTCAAAAACCTACAATAATGTAACATAAGTAACATAAGTTGCATTCTCTGTCAGAAACCTAGGTTTGTTAAATGGCTTTCTCTTGATCCCTTAAACAGCATAAGGAAAACTGCATTTACATTTACATGACAAGTTAGAATGCCACTCTCTGCAAAAACCCTGCAATAAGCTGTTTTCTTAAGTGCATGTAAATGTCTTTCTCTTCTGAGTAAAACGAATATAAATATATATATATATTTTAATGAAAATATTGATGACTCATCTTGCACATCCTAGTATGAGAATATTCCTCCTCCTGCAACTGACTAGCAAGTAGCAAATCATGTTTTGTGATACAACTTAAGTCTATTGACTAGTTTAAAAAAGGGACAAGAGGGGTGGGTCCTGTTCCAAGAGGAATTATGTTAAGAGAGGACCAAAAACTGCACTAGAGCCATTTCACAGGGTCTTTCAATGCAGTGATTTTTCAATTTCTTTCATGATTCTTGAATTTGTATTAATTTAGGGCAGTGCCCAGTGTGTCCTATAGGCTTTGTCTGTGGTCCAGATGGACTCTCTCAGCCTTCTGGGCCTTGTGCCCCTAGATTCCACTGTTTTGTGCAGGCCACAGTTCCCAACCCCACTGACAACAGCACTGGCAATTTGTGTCCACCAGGGGCATACTGTCTTCTGGGAATCAAAGCAGGTGATATCTTTTTAAATTCCTTTTAGCAAAGCTTTTGAGAAATAGCATATAGTAATGTTAAGAAGCACTTGATAAATGCCAGAGTTTGGAGTTGTATGATACAGCGCATGAGTCATGTTCTATTATTGTCTAACTGTGGTGTGTAGGTGAATGTTCAGCAGGCTACTTCTTTGACTGGGGCTCTAGCGGCCCAGAGCAAAGCCTCTGTCCTACCGACTTCTATTGCCCTACAAGCACACCAAGCCCCTGGCCTGCATTGCAGGCACTTTCAGCTCCGTCATGGGAAACAGTCATGGAGAAAACTGTGAACCATGTCCGTTAGGCTAGGTTTGAAAAGGAGTGAATTTTTTTAAAAATGTGTCTATGCTTGCTCCCTATTCTATTTTGATAGATTATTATTCATTACAATTCAGGAGAAGGTGTTTTAGAGCCACGTTCCTGTCTCCCACGCCCTGCTGGAACATTCTCAGGGTTGAATGGGGTAGAGCAGTGCCAGCCGTGCCCTCCAGGGTACATTTGTGAGCAGCCTGCATTGGTCCATGCCTCAGAAGCAACTCTCTGTGATGCTGGGTAATTACATCTGGGTTTCTGAAACCATACACCATTATCTGACAAACATACACCCACACCGACTTCAGTTCAGCCAGCTACGTGCACTCATGTGGTGCTAATGGATCTTAGTGGATACATTTGTGAGATTTCAGATGTTATAGATTTCTTGTACATTACTGAGAAGTACATTAAAAAATATTATTGATATTCTCTGGTGCAAAAATGTTATGTCAAGTGTAAATAAGTAGAGGAATGGCCTCAAATGAAAACTCACATTTTAAAATGACTCCAGTTTCTATCCAGTTGTGGCAGGGAATAAAACAGATACAGTAAAGTGGTTTTGCTAATCTTTACTATTTGCTTTTTAGCATATGAATATTAGCTACTGTGAAAGGGTTAAACTGAAATGATAAAATGGATTGGTCTGACTCTAATTTCTAATTGGATAAGCCACATTGTAATAAAAATATGTCCTATATTGCTTGACAACCATAAACTGAATAATGAACTATATATTACTTGATGAAAGAATGGTTATTCTTTATATGTAATGTGTTATTAAACACTGGTGTCTTTTATCATATTGCTGATCAGTGCAAAAAGGGTTATCCATCAGACATCTAAAACTGTCATATATGCCAGCATCAGAGCCTTGAATTTGATATGTGCAGCAACCGGCAGCCAGTGAAGAGAGACAAGAAGTGGTAACATGTGGTCTCTTTGGTTCATTGAAGACCAGACATGCTGCTGCATTCTGGATAATTTGCAGGGGCTTAATTGTGCATGCAGGTAGGCCTGCAATGAGAGCATTACAGTAGTCCAGTCTAGTTATGACAAGTGACTGTACAAGCAGTGGTGTGACACAGAGGCAGGGTGTTATCTTCCTGATATTGAGTGTAAAACTACATGATCGGGCTGTCTTTGAGATGTGGTCTGTGAAATTTAATTGGTTATTGATGGTTAACCATAGATTTTAGACTGTTTTGGAAGGTGTTACTGTAGTTGAACCCAGCTGCATAGTGGTGATGTGTTCAACAGCAGGGTTGGCTAGAAAGACAAGCAGTTTGGTCTTGGCTGGGTTAAGTTGTAGGTGGTGTTCCTTCATCCAGGCTGAGATGTCTGCCAGACAGGCAGCTTTCCAGGACTCCCATGCATTTCAAATCCCATAGCATGTCTCTCCCCAGTTGACATGCTCATCTTTCAGCTCACTATCAACCACACCGGATTGAAATTGTAATAGTAAAACAATGCTAATAAAATAGACTGTATATGTACAGTTTTTGTATGTGTTATGTGAATCTGTTTGTCAATTTAGACTACCATCTCAGTCACTTCCCTGTGTACCAGAAGGACCATTTGTTCAGCAGTAACCCTGGTTGGGACTTTGGTGCTTTCAGACGTCTGGAGCATCTTGTAAAACACACGCAGCTGAATTCCATCAGTAATTCAGGAATTCAACTGTTTGCTACAAACAAAACACAACAAAAAACACCCTGAACACTTTGCTGGTTTTAGCTGGTTTAAACTGTTCCGCCAGGCTGGCCTAACTGGTCTTCAACTGGTCAAATACCTAAAACCCCTCTAAAACCAGTACATTGATCAGCATGAAAAGGCTAGGAGACCAGCTAAAATCAGCAGACCATCTTAGGCTAGATTAAACTGCTTTTTTCATCAAGGTAGCCATAGATAGGTTACTTCACATATAGCTTTCAGCAAAGATCTGCAGCTGATTCTATTGACCTTAACAGATTTGCATTTGTGTTCATGGAGCTGGGAAAGTATGTGTTCCTGTATAATTCAGTCCTGGATAATTCAGTGTCAGACTGGAGTCTGATAGTGGTGGTGAGTGAGCAGGGCTCAGAGTGCAACCCCACAGCTGCTATTTTCCATCCCACAACCCCTGCACAACTGGTGCGACATGGATTGTTAAACAACACAGCTTAATCTGCTTCCAGACTGGGGTCTCATTACAGGTAACCCAAATGCTTGCTATAATTGTGTAAAAAGAGTAAAAGACATGTAGGATGTCATAGTTAAAATGTGATGTTATTGTTTAACAGTTGACTCATATATAAGTTCACAATATAATATGAGTATAAAAGATAATGGATAAATTAGAATCTCAACAATTGAATTAGAAATAAATATTTTTCTTTCTTAAAGGAATGCATAACACTTGGTATTACTCCATAGAGATCTTGTCTTTGCTGGTGTTACTGATAATAGTGTTGACAATCACTGCTCTAGTCCTGAGGCCTAATAGGGCAAAGCTCATCGCTCAAGGGAGGCCAAAGCCCAAGTGGCGATGCTTAGGTTAACCCACTGTTCCTATTGAATATGTTTATAATACTGACTGGTAAGTGAGCTGATCGCACGTGTTTTATACTGTTTGTTACTGTAAAATACAAACTTTTTGGTACCAGTGTTTTTGGAAATGGTACTATGGTAATTCCATGTGTGGCAGGGCGGAGGGCGGGGCCGGGTCGTGATGATACACACCCGGTCCCGTATCAGGCTAATCAAGCCTCCGAGAGGGATAAAGGCCGATGGCAGATGGTGATGCGAAGAGAGAGAGAGAGATCATTTATGGACATGTCCGTCGTGTGTTTGTGTCCTTTGTTTTAAGTTTATTATTAAAATATAATTTACATTGTCAAGCCGGTTCTCGCATCCTCCTTTCCATTGAAATCGTTTACACCATGATTTTGAACACTGCTATTGTGGTAATACCATGGTATTCTTTAAAGTACCTTGGAATACCATGTAAAGACCGGAGTAATTAGACAGTACCATGGTACATTATATATCAAAGTACCATGATATTACCTCATGATACCAGCACTGTCCCATGGCGCAGCCTATCTAGAGGGCTTTTTAGTAAGCATAGAGCATAGCATGTAATCTAGTGCAAGGCTACACTTTTGAGAACTTGATGGAGTTTTGAGTGTTGTTTATGTTTGTTGTAGTGTGGACATCTCTGAGCCATTAGGTCTGAGAGGGGTTGGTGTGGGAGCATAATCAGAGGAACCAAAGGAGGTAACTGACAATCATGCATTGTTTAATCTGCCCAAAACCAATGGAAATATCAGTAACACTTTACAATTAGGGTCCATTTATTAACATTAGTAAACAACTTTAATTAACTAACAATGATCAATACTTTTACAGCATTTATTAATCTTGGTTTATGTCAATTTCAACAAAGCATTAATTTTTTTTTTTATCTAAAATTACACGTAACATGTAACTAATGCTAACATTAGTTAATGCACTAACATGAACTAACAATGAACAACTCTGTTTAGTAACTAGCATTAATAAACTTTAATAAATGCTGTAAAAAAATATATCAGTCATTGTTAGTTCATGATACCCAATGCATTAACTAATGTCAATGAATGGAACCTTGCTGTTAAGTGTTACTGAAATATCTGACAGCTGATAAAAATACAAACACTCTTTTGCTGAATCCTGTCAAATAATGTACTGAATCCACAGTTGAAGGTTTCAGAAATACAGTAATGGAACTGGAGGAGTTTAATGTGAAAATGCTGTACGACAAGTTAGAGGATCAGATTGTCATCTACACCTGTCATCCCAGCTAGCAAAACACTGCAAAGACACACAGGAGTTCTACAGAAACAAGTGCCAGCAAATTGATGCTCTGAGGGTAAGATAAAGAATAGACAGATAGGTGTCTCTGTAGCTCAGCGAGAATTGACACTGAATACCACCCCTGGAGTCACGAGTTCGAATGAGTCATGAGTGACCGGCATTGCTAGGGTGGGTAGAGTCACATAGGGTAACCTCCTCGTGGTCACGATGAGTGGTTCTCGCTCTCAATGGTAAGTTGCGTGTGGATCGCGGAGAGTAGCATGAGATCAGATGTGCGGATTGATGGTCTCAGAAGCAGAGGCAACTGAGACTTGTCCTGCACCACCCAGATTGAGGTGAGTAACCACGCCACCACGAGGACCTATTAAGTAGTGGGAATTGGGCATTCCAAATTGGGAGAAAAGGCGATTAAAAAAAAAGCATAGACAGATAAGAAATACATTAATATCTTTGTTGATGCTCTTCTAATCAGCATGTCTTGTTTTAGGACACACTAGATAATGTGGAATCCTCAACTGAAAAAAAATGCTAGACAATGAATTATTGATTAAAGGGGAATCTTCTCATGGTAAGACAAACCTTAATCCTCATGATCTGTTTAGATAGACTTTTTGTTTGGGATCAGCAATTATTAGTTTTAAAATAAATACAAAAGAATTCCTTCAAATTATTTGAATATGTTCTCCTGATATCAATGACTGATGTTATTGAAGTGTTAATCTTGGGTTGTATCACAAAGCAGGCATGCATTTTTCAGCAATGCTACTGGTATCTACTGTACAGTAGTGATATTAATGTTGCTTCTGTTAGAGGTCAGTTTGAGCTTGGCAAAAACTTTGTAGAAAATTAGAATAGAACAAAATCCCAACAAACAATTGGGGGAAGTGTACTGCTACAGTCTAAATCAATCTGAAATGTTTAGCATTGTTAAAATCTTTGCATTAAATCATGTTTTTTTATATATCTGGGGTCTCTGAGACACCAAACAGATCTAATTGAACATTTTTATGATGAAAGTTTTTTTCTAATCAGTTCTCATATGATAAGGAAAAGCCATGACATATAAACTGGATATTTTAAATGTAAAAAATATGAAAAAATAATTATCAACATATTAATAACTGCAGTCTTGACCAACACAAAATAGGTATCGTTTTAACACTAAGAATCTGTATTTTACAATGCATGTAGGAATTATGACCAAAACTTAACAAGTGCTTTGAAATTTTCAGACAGGGTTCCATTTTAATAATTTTGCTCTGCACATTTTATTGTAATCGCTAAAAACATCAAACTGATCAAATAGCCATGTGTCATATGTCATTGGAAAGCTTTCAAAGAGTATACAACCAGAATACAACCAATTTTACTCATACTGAGTTATGACTCACAAAAGTTTTGTCTATGTCTTTGACATACATGCTACATGTAAACTGGTGTTGTTTATATGCCAAGTTTTCACTTTTAACTTCACAAAAACTAAACAGAACATAAAATATCACTTACCATTAGAGGAGGTGATAATCACACACAGTGTAATCAGATGCGTAGATCATTAGATAATCCACGCAAAGCACAATGTGCACATAGCACACAATGTAATGTATCTGGATAAAAACACATTTATGTTTGTGAAAGTATTACAGTAACTGTAGCCTGACTGCACCAGAGCCATGGATGGGGCTGATGGAAGCCTGCTAAAGTGTTTGGAGTGAGTGCAGAATGAATGGACAGGTATGGCAGCAGTAGCACAGCACAGTTACAGTCACAGAGACACCGGAGAGAGTGAACTGCACACTGTATACACTCAGGTAAGTTATCCATGAAAGCAATGTCCATTTAATCCAGTAAAGCTGCAAAGAGCCACATTTATACAAATGTAAATAACTGTAAGGATTTTTTGTGTGATTAAGTGTTTCTGCGTCACTTAACAGTTTTTCCTGGCAGACATGGCAGAGCTCAGAATGAGGGCTGACACAGAGGTAGCTTCCTCAGATACAGGTTCAACCTTGTTAAAGATCAGTTTATCACCCACGGCTGCTGCTCTGTCATTGAGTGCTAACAGTACACACTCTCATCTCCCAGGTCAACAGCAGAGCACCGTCTCCTGTGTGAATGAAGAGGAACTGGCCAAATTTGTGTCTCTGACACCTCTCTCCAGAACATTGCAGGAGATAAATGAGTCTCTCCAGACTCTTACAAACACACCCTGGAAAAAATATGTCAGTATATATATATATATATATATATAAATATGCATTTTGACTCGTATTCTTCGTTAAATTCGTATTCCTTTTTACAGGAATAGAACTGTTAAGTTCAGATTTTTTGTGTGTTTTACTTTCTATTTGTCTGAGTGAAATACAAAAGGCACTTACAAGATCATGAAACACAAAAACACATTTGAACTGAAATGTTTGTTATCTCAAAGAAGGCAGAAAAAGATGGTGTTCATTTTTTTTTATTTAGAATGTTTTTTTTTTCAGACAATGTCATTCATGTTTGATTTTTTTTTATTTATTTTTTTGTCCAGACTTGTGACAGTTATACATCAACAGTGTTTAGTTAGTTGCATTACTATTATTCGTCAATAGAAGGTATGGTATAATTGTTGGAGTTGTGCTTTTGTACAAAAAATTAAAATGCATAGATGGATCGGAAATGTAGTTTCACGGTGAAATAACACAAATGAAATGACATGTTTTCTCTGTTATGCTGATAGAGCTCTATGCCCTCCATCAATGGAAGACTGAAATGTGTTTGAGTTTGACAGGTATTTCTTATGGGGAAGTTTCTAGAATTATGGACAGGTGCCCAGGTGTGTTATACAAACGTGGTCTTACTCTGGCAATTGCGTCATTAAAAATATCATCTAGGTGTGCTAACAGATCTGACTAATCATATTTGTGAGTTAATGTTACAAATAAAAAAAGTCTCAAATGTTATCAGAATAGCAAAAGTGCATTCATTTCTGGGAGACCTGTGGGTAAGTTGACCCACCCTGTGTATCTTACTTCTATCTTGCTGTGAAGGGGAGAAGCACATGGGAAATGAGGGAAGTATATTTAATATATAATTGCAAAAAGGTGTTTGTTTTTTTTTGCAGGCCAAAGTATTTTTTTACATTTGAGATTTACTGATTGATGTGCCACAGAAAATGTATCCAGGCACAAATTGACATATCATGTATAATGGTGTATATCCAGTGTATAAATACCCATGATTTGATTAGCACAATATTAGCCCTGAAGCACTATGATAGGTGCATTTTTTTCCAAAATCGCCATTATGGGGCAAAATAAACCGGACAAGTTGAGCCACTGGTTTTTACAGAAACAAATTGGTTCTAATAACTAATTGTTCTGTTTATAATATTTGCAATTGGGGCCTGGGTAGCTCAGTGAGTAAAGACGCTGACTACCACCCCTGGAGTGGCGAGTTCGAATCCAGGGTGTGCTGAGTGACTCCAGCTAGTTCTCCTAAGCAACCAAATTGGCTCAGTTGTTCGGGTGGATAGACCCTAATCCTAGAGAGATCACATGGGGTAACCTCCTCATGGATGCTATAATGTGGTTCTTGCTGTCAGTGGGGCGCGTGACGAGTTGTGCGTGGATACCACGGGAAATAGCGCGAAGCCTACAAACGCGCTATGTCTCCAAGGTAACGTGCACAACAAGCCATGTGATAAGATGCGTGGATTGACATCTCATACACGGAGGTAACTCAATCCTCTACCACTCGGATTGAGACGAGTCACTACGCCACCACAAGGACAAGGACTTCGAGCGCATTGGGAATTGGGCATTTCAAATTGGGGAGAAAATGGGAGAATTTTTTTTTAAATAAAAAAATGTATTAAATATAATGCTTGCAATTAAAGAATTTAGTACCGCTACTGTATAAGTTTGTATCAATAAAAATGTGTTCCAATTACTGTTTATGTTTGAAGTTAAGACCTAAAGAAGTGAGTTTTTTTTCTTCTTGCAAAGACATAAGGTATTTACTGTAGGCTATGCTAAGTGATTGATCCAAATTGTTCCATCATTTTCATGCAATAACAATCCTCAGCGTTAAAGGAAACAAGAGTAAAGTAGGAGATTATAGATAATACATAAATAGATTATAGTTTAGATATGATAGATTAAATAAAATGTATGGAATTGTATTCAGTGTGTCACTGGAAACATTCAATTGGTCAAGTTACCACCAAATGGCTCATCTTACCCACTGATCAGGAGCAATTTACACCTAACCTGGGGCAAGTTGTCCCAATGCATCAGATTCTTTTTAAAAAAAAAGGCCATATGTGTGCGGTTTTCTGTCACAGACTCATTTTTAAAATATCAAGCAGACACCGTAATAAAAAGGTATCTCTATTCATTTTACCTCTGTCTAATTTGTCCTTGGATAAGAGACAATATATATAAAAATTGGCTCATCTTACCCAACACTCCCCTACATTTTTAAAGCAAAGAAAAAATAGCAAAACTAAAGCTAACTTTACCGCACTAGTGCAATTGGTTTGGTAATTACATTGCACAGTAATGTTTTTGCCCTCTGTCTCCTTAAATGTACAATTATTTTTGTAAATCCAGTGATCAAATGCTGAGTGAGACCACTTCATCTTCAGTGTAGAAGATGTCACCCACTAGCCACCTGGCTAGTGTTTAGTATCAGGTCTGTGTGTTCAGTTCCACCCTTGGCAATTTGCCATGTAAGGTCTCCTCTTTGAGATTTGTGTAATGGCAGGAGTGTACTTCCTTTCCCCTTCAGTGTTTATCAACAGCCCAATGGAGAGTGAGCCAACGCACCTGATCCAGGTTGCCCTTGACAACCTTTCACCACAGCATTTTGCAGTCTTCCTGTTTGGCTGCCACATTGTGCGTCTGCTTAACAGAGCTTGTTCCTCCCCCCCATCATGCTGCTATTGGCCAATACAGTGCCAGTCTCTCATTGTGATAACCTGCTGACCTACTACAACAAAGACTTGTATTATGACACCAAAGCAAATTCTGTACATACTAGAAAATAACCTCAAAATGCTGGTCAGTTCATCACTATTCTGTTACACTCCATGGCCTTTATTACCTTAGGTAAAAGATTGCTTTAGCCTTTCATTAAAGTCATGGCTTTTGATAGTAATTTTAGTATGAATTCCATGTAACAGCATTTTACTGTCTATAATGATGGTGTACATTGAACCTCTTATATTGCAGTAAAGCTTATTTACATTTTTCAGGCTCAAAGCCTCTTGAGTTCATGAAAGACTTCCATTTGGCCATATCAGCATTAAGCCTGCATTTGTTTCATCACTCTTTCACTGAGAAATAGAGCAATGTACAGGTTAGGCATGTCTTGATGTTGAAATGTAGTATACATACAATCAAGGAAGAGTTCTAACTGGCATTCTTTATGGCTTAGATGGATGAGAAGTGGAGTGGTGGTGTAGTGGTCTAAAGCACATAACTGGTAATCTACTAATCAGAAGGTCGCTGGTTCGATCCCCACAGCCACCACCATTGTGTCCTTGAGCAAGACACTTAACTCCAGGTTGCTCCAGGGGGATTGTCCCTGTAATAAGTGCTCTGTAAGTCGCTTTGGATAAAAGCGTCTGCCAAATGCATAAATGCGTGAATGAGAAGTACAAAGAAAAAGCTACATTTCAGTGTTAAAATACCTACAGAAACTAATTTCACTCAGCACATGCTAGCAGATAGGCTATGTCCAACACTAAGTGTGCAATATTGAAGACAATATGAAATGGAATTTGCAATGCAAAATGCAAATAACTTCCATAATGTTGCACATTTCTGAGTGAAACTGGACATTTAGCTCCAAATACTGTAAAGCAGGTATTGAGCAGAATTAGATGAACTGGGTGAAAAGATGTTATTGTGCCCATGTGACCATTGGTTACATTAGCAGAAAATAATTTTCAGGATTACATTTTAATTAAAAACAATGGAAATAAGCACATTTATTCTTTAACACTGATGAATCATGCACAATAAGACCAGGGCCATTTATTAATGGGATGGTTCACCCATGGTGCGAATCCTATTGGTTAAATCCATATCTTCAGAAGTGATATGATAGCTGTGGGTGAGAAACTGATCAATATTTAAATACATTTTTACTGTAAATCTCTACTTTAATTTTCACTTCTTTTGTTCTTAGCAACTCACATTCTCTGTGAATATTGCCACCTACTGGGCAGAGAAGAGAATTTATAGGTAAAAAAAGTAAGTAAAGACTTAAGTATTGATTTTTTTCTCTCTCACACCTATAATATCGCTTCTGAAGGTACAGATTTAACCACTGGAGTCGTTTACTTTTATGCTGCCGTTATGTGCTTTTTGGAACTTCAAATTTATGGCCACCATTCACTTACATTGTATGGGCCTACAGAGGTGAAATTTTCTTCTAAATATCTTTGTTTGTGTCCTTCAGAAGAAAAAAGTAATAGACAATGATAAATGCTGAGAGAGTGAATGAGAGAATTTAAATTTTTGCGTGAACTATCCCTTTAAGAAAATATGCAGGATGCAATTTGATTTCTCCTTGTCTTTTAAAACCAAGAATATCAATGGACTCATCTGTTCAGCTGATTATAGACTTCAAGTGTACTCCAGTTCCTCCAGGAACTAAATCCAACTATAACAGACAGATATGGAGAAGGTGAGATTTAAAACGGCTTGAATTCTTTACAGATATTATACAATGCTTTATTAGCAATGTGTCTCTACGTAATTTATTTTGTTGGGTAATTGTATTGGTACAATCTTTGTGTTTTTGTATATATTAGTTGCAGGACGTGGGCAAACAAGCCTAACAACTGAAGCACCAGTGAGTTTCATACAACCTCTGCAAAATAGTGTCTGCTCTTTTTCATTTATCTGAGGTTTTGCTACATGTGCTTCAGGTGTTGTGTTTGGAGCGAGAAATAAAAAGACTTTATGAGATTTACCAGCAGCTCTCCTCTGAGTTCCACAGGAAAACACACATATGCAACCCACCAAGAAACAGTCCAACCTTGACAAACCTCTACATGCAACAGCCAGTCTGACTCACTTCATTATTCAGAGCAGTGCCTCTAAATTGTGCTTTTGGTCTCTGGCAACCGTTTAGTTTGAGTTGTTGCACCATTTTGGTCTATGCAGTTCATCAGGCAAGGACGCTTCGGTCCTACTCAAACTCTTCGCACTTCTTCAATGTCAGTGGCTAAGACAAGCGTCACTCTTCACAGTGACTTACTTTGAGGTTGGGACAAGAGCCTTGAGATGAGACTATCATGAGTGTGAGTTCTTTTGACTTGGGCCAGTAAGAAACCATCCAGATGTGGCAACCACACTAACAACTGGATGGCACTGCCCTGGCAACCACCTGAGACACCCTAGCATTGTAGCAGTGAGTCCTTTCGCAGGCAAGCGCCACACATATTTTCTTCTGAAATGGGAAAAAATCATCTCATGCAGGAGCATGTCATGATGCTGGAACTTCAGAAGTGTACAGTGGGGCAGAGACTGAAGGAGATGAAAGAGACTGTCTAAACTCAGCTCAAGTCAGAGAGTGAGTCCTAATAAGGACAGACCAGCTCAAAGCACAGTACTAGCTCAAGACGACAGCCAGTTATCCAGCAAACACAAACCAGACAGAAGTGAAGCAGAGAAGCAGACACCTGCCACAGCACAGTCCAGCAACAAGAAATGAAAGAGCAAACATATGGACAAAGATGACTGCTTAATGGATAATGTGTGAAAATGTTCATTGTTATAAAAATTAACAATATTAAATGTAACCTTACATACTGTCTTTGCCCTTATGCTAAAAATCATCACAAACTTAAAGTGTGTATCCGTGCCGCAACCGTCATAAAATGGAATTGCTCAAATAATGACTCGTTTCAACGTTTTTCTTACACGTTACGATGTTGGGCTGTTTGGGGTGCTAAAACAAGAAGAGTAGTGTTTGGTTACACTTTATTTTAAGAGTCCACAATGATACACTTAAAGGAATATTCCAAGCATAATTTGTGGCATAATGTTGATTACCAAAAAAATATTTTCAACTCGTCTGTCATTTTCTTAAAAAAAGCACAAATCTAAGTTATAGTGTTGGAGGTTACAAAGGCAGAAATTTGAAGCTTTTAATTTTATAAAATCACTTACATTCATTCTCCTGTTAAAACTTGTGTATTATTTGAGCTGTAAAGTTGTTTAAATCTTAATTTTTACAGTCATTTTAGGGTTTGTTTCATCATCATGGTAACAATGGTAAATTTTATAGAACTTAACACAGAAAAGGTTAGTGAGCAATTTTATCACACTAAAATAATATTAATTAAAATTGTTTACAGTGAGTATTTTAACATTTACAGACTGACCCCATTGACTTCCATTGTAAATGCCAAACTCATTTTTTTTTTTAAGAAAAGGAGGGGCAAGTCAAAAAATGTTTTGGTAATCAACATTATGCCACAGATTCTGTCAATTAAGCTTAACTTGTATTGAACCTGGAATATTCCTTTTAGCAGTAATAAGACAGTAATTGATAATTAACTGAATGTTGAGTAAGGCTATCTAGTTTTTAAAAGTCATATTTTGTCTAGAAATTAATGTAATAAATACTCAATTTCAGAGATCATATAATAAATTTGATCTAAATTTACTAAATAACATTAAGACAATAATTAAGGATAATTAGTATTGGCTTTACAAATCTGTTACTAGAACATTAATAACAACTTGACCGCAGATTAAAGGGATGTTATGGTTTGGTTTGCACATGTTTTAATTACAATAAATTAAGTTTATTGCAAATACTGTAATCACCTAGTAAATGTCAAACTAATTTTTAATTTGCGTAAGTAAATGTTACACTTAAGAAGTCAAATTGTCTTTAAAATTTTAGCAATTCTTTAGTGACAGTTAAATAAAGCCAATACTAATTAGTCATAATTATTGTTTAAATATATTCAAAGAAATGAAATACCACCTTCTAAATTAAAAACAAACCTATATCTTAAATAGGTCAAATTTTCACTTTAGAACAGGGTTTCCAGTTGTCTTTAAAATAATTTTTCAGTAATTTATTAGCAGGCTTGGGAGGGTTACTTTTGAAATGTATTCCACTACAGATTACAGAATACATGCTGTAAAATGTAATTTGTAATGTATTTCATTAGATTACTCAAGGTCAGTAACGTATTATAAATACTTTGGATTACTTCTTCAGCACTGGTAGATTTTTTTCACTTGTTTTGACTATAAAAACTCTGTCAGCACAGGAAGACAAAATACACATTAAAAATACATTCACTGAAAAACATAAATATCTTATGCAGTGTTGTTTCTAAAACAAGATAAATCAAATTTATCTTGTTTTAAGGATTTTTTGATATTTTGAAATGAAAACAATAAAAAAATATTATCAAGAATATGATTTTTGCCCTAATATCAAAGGTCTTACTAGAAAAAATTATGACCCAACGTGAATTTTCTTGATAAAAAAATATGATCGTGTCTGGTAACATGTGTATGTTAAATGTCTACAAATAGCATTTTAGCTTAGCGTAAATCTCACAATATACACAAGGTTTATTTCCATTTCTTCAGCTCCAAACTTACTTCAAACTTCTCTGTCTGCTCGTATGAATGTAACACATCATAAGAAAGTGTTTCACTGCTGTTAAAATGCATTTTGGATCGCATCATTTATATGTATAAATGTTTTCCATCTGAAAGGGCTAAATATTAAATGAAACAAATGACAATAAAATGCAAAGTAATCTCTTCAGTAATCAAAATATTCTAACTGTAGTGGAATAAAGTTACTTATATTTTGTGTTTTTAAAACCTAATCCCGTTACATGTATTCTGTTATTCCCCAACCCTGTTTATTAGTAACTGCTTCAAAAAGGCAATACTAATTAGCCTTAATTACTATTACTTATTATTACTTAATATTGTTTAGTAAGCTTAATATATGATATATATTGATATCTGAAAAAGAGCATTCATTACATTACTTTCAACACAAAAATAAGATGTTTCATAAATTGGAAATTATGGCAAAGATAGCCTTACTCTACATTTAGTTATGCATTCATTTCTAGGGCAAGTTATTAAAACAGATTTCCCGATTCGATTCTGATTCATAAGCTCTCGATTCGATTCAATATCAATTCAAAGTACATTTGTTCCAATATCCATTTTGCTTGCATATAAAAGAAAACTCAGCTAATGCTCTTAATCATAAAAAAACCTTCTAGGTACAATTTTTAAATATGTATTTAAAAAATTATTTTAGACATTTTAGCTTTTGAAATATGTTCAAATTCAGTCTATTCCATCACTAATGTCTTAAAATATTATGTTGCATATATATATATATATATTACATTTTTATTGTTTACTTGCATAATTTGTACTATTTGCAAGTATTTACATTGATATGTAGAACACATCCTTAATCGGTACTGTCTCTTTAAGACTAGGGGCATCAGCCAATGAGTGCATATAACAAGAGAAGATGTTCGTAGTTTCTTTAGCGCATCCTTGTGAGATTAGAATTAAATGTTTCCATTTTTTATTAATTTTTTTATCAACAACAGACCGTAAAAAAAGGGTATTAAAAGAGGCATTGTTCAATGACATATGGACATTTTTAGTTGTGTAGCGTGAGATTTGGTTACACATTCGAGGGATTTACCACATAGAGTGAAAGATCGAATTTGGGATTAAAGAACCTTTATCAAGATTGTTCAACAAAGATCGCGATGTGACAGAAAATCTATATTTTTACCCAGCCCTTATTTATGCTTAACTGCATTATTGTGGATCTTTAAATAAAAATTAACCGAATGTTTTGATAGTTACACAAAGTCACAGTTTTGACACTTTCAGGGGGATCAACATATGAATGGTTTACTCATTGTTGTCTATCCATATGAAGTTGGGATATTATTTTAGCATAAACAATTCCACCACCTTTAAATCTGTTAATCTTTATTTTATAATGTTTACATTACATTTGCATATATTATGTATTTTAAATTACTCTCTCTCTCTTTCTTGTGAGCTACTTTTTAACTTCTTTTTTTTTTTAGTTTTAGCATGAAATAAAACATTAAAATAGATCATAAGAAAGGCCTTTATGCTTATAAAGGACTATTATTGACTATTTCTATAAGGCAATACAAGAAACAGACAAAATATTGCATTGAAATCAAACTCGCTAAGCTTTTTTTATCAACACTATATCTGCATGCTGTTCTTTTCCAGTCAGTAATCTACACAATTCATGTGCGCTCATGCTCAGAGCAGAGATAACTCTAGGCGTGAACAGATTGGCAGGGAGAGTGAGCTGCAGCTATCATCACCTGCTATCAATGTTACTTCTCTCTGTCCAAGCTAGTATTTATGTGAGCTGATACACTCGAGAAAGTTCCATTGGCTTTGTGCTGCCTGCCTCTATCATTTAGATTATACAAACAGACAAATCCAAGGCAGTCTATCAACTTAACATGTCTATCAGCCACAGCTAAATGTTTGTTTAAAGTCTTATTGTGTAGTCGACATAAGTAGGAAGTAGTAACAGTGCTTGCCTGGCTGCACTGAAACCGCTCATTTCTTATCCTCATTATTTATTTTAACAAATTTTCTATTAGTTATTCACCACTATTTATGACTATTCTTTTGCTACAGACCCTTGCAAGCACCATATTTCCTTTAGGGAATGCAAAGCTGTTGCTTTTGTTCTTGCTTTGCTGGCTTGTTTATAACAGCTGAATAACACCATATACAGTACATATTTATTCACAAGTTGTTATGCTTTTTTAGGGTAGCTGTGATCATGCCTATTTCTGTCTTGGCTCTCTTCATTGTAAATGGACAGCTGCAATACCTGAGAGGACTTTGCTTGTGTAATAAACACATATTCAGTTCTTTAGTCTACTGTGCTGTGTGTTGCTTACAGGAAGCACAGATTTAATTTATTTTTTTGTTGTAAATATTTTGCCCTTGGTCTTCTAAAGGGCTAGACAGAAGATCATTAAGTCTCCATTAAGTTGGGATTGTCCTCCTGTAAGTGATGTCATTTATTATTTATATTGTTGAATTATATGTTGAGATTCGTATTTCAAATTGAAATTATGATATTCCAGAAAGATTAATTGGTTCATGATTCATGTTAAACAACAAATATGACTTTTTATTAAGAACAGTATGAACTATGAGCTGTATTCCTACATTTTTAAGGTGAAAAATGTAGTAAACAACAGTCTTCATATTTCAGCCTGACATGTACAAGACAGTAACTTTAAACAAGATTGATTTCTCAGAATTACCAATGGAAACCACACTTATTTACCTCTAGAATACGTAATAATAATGTCTATGAATGAAAGCTGCCAACTGTCAACTTTATTGAAGTCCCATCAGTGTGAACATATAATCATGCAGTAATCTTGAAATCCATCCAAATCTCTTGAAATCTGTGCCCTCATGTGACATGCCTCCTTTCACTGGCTTACACCGTGCAGTGAGCCGATTTAAAGGTCTTTCTTTTAACTTTCTATAAATACAATGTCTAATGAAAAAGATTGCTGTTTTATTAGGACTTGGTGAGAACTTGGACATGTAAAAAAAGACAGCTCTTGGTATAGTATATTAGTATAGTTTTCTTGTGTAGGGGACATCATCGAATGGGCAGAGGAAAGAATGGAAGATGATGTATTTTGGAGAATACTGGAGGTATTGAGATTATTGGACTGAGAAATAGTTCAGCACCAGCTGTTTAAAAGCTGGAGTATTTGGGATGTTTGGTAGTGCGACGTGATGTTTTGGAATGTTCGTACGTGCTAAGGCCGTCTTTAGTCTCCCAGATTATAAATGTTTACAAATGCATATAATGTATTATTGAAAGCATAAACCCTCCAAAGATGTAATATCTTTAGCAGAATGGAAGAAGATTGATCAGATGTTATTTGACAATTTTTAAAGACAACATGTTCCTCAAATAGAGCATAATTTTAATCACCTGTATAAAGCAGGAACTTTCTGGAAAAATAATACATGTTTTTTTTTATTGTTATAGATGGTAAAAAATAAAAATAATTGAGCAAACTTAAAAAATCAAGGCAACATGATGCATTAAGATTTTTTAGTTATCTCAACAACTGTATTAATGATCCTTGGTAACATTGCAAATGCAAAATGTCTAGCTGAGAGAACTGCTAATTTCTAGTCCAGCCAATAATACAAGAAATTTCATTATGTCAACATTTATAAAATTTTAAATTAAGTTAACTGCAATCTTTCCCTCTGAAAAGAGACATGTCTAGCAAGGCAGTAAATACTATTGTTTGACTCACTGAGTACTTTATAAGGAACACCTGAACACCTACTTATTCATGGGATTATCTAATCAGCCAATCGCGAGGCAGCAGTACAATGCATAAAATCATTCATATATGGGTCAGGAGCTTCAGTTAATGTTCACATCAACCATTGGAATGGGTAAAAAATGTGACCTCATTGATTTCGACCGTGGCATTTGGAATGTGCCAAAAACAATAAACATACAGTGGCAGTTCTGCGGATGGAAACGGTCAACGGAGAATGGTCAGACTGGTTCGAACTGACAAAAGGGCTACGGTAACTCAGATAACCACTCTGTACAATTGTAGTGAACAGAATAGCATCTCAGATTGTACAAAACGTCCAACCTTGAAGCCGATGGGCTACAACAGCATAAGACCACGTCTGGCACTTTATTAGGACCATAGTGTTCCTAATAAAGTGCTCAGTGAGTGTGGACACACAAGAGACCTCAACACGCAATCATCAATAACAGTGACAGTTAACAAACCTCATTAAGATAAAAGATGAGCCACTACCATTATCACACAATAATTGACTAACAGTGGCAACAAAAAAACAACAATAACAGCATAGTCAATAAACTGCAAAATAATTAAATGAAAAATAAAATAAGCTTACTGTATAACACTAACTGTATAATTGATTCTGTCATGACCCATTTAAGCATATATTTGTTTTTGTTGAGATTCCTTAATTTGGCTTAACAATAAAAATAGATGGACTTTGTTGACAGAGTTAAATATTCAAAGAATACTAAAGCTAATAAACAGACTCACAGTGTTCTATCTTCCACCTTTCTCTCCATGCTGGCATTTTGGATTTCTGTTACCATGGTTTCACTGCATCGTGGGTATAACAACCACCAGGCCTGTCATTTTTAGTTTGGGCTGAGACCAACACTGTTGGCAAAATCTCTCTCGCAAAGAACTCTCGCTATCATTATAATAATAATAATAATAATAATAATAATAATACATTTATTTTAAATAGCACCTTTCTTCAAACTCTATGTAGCTTTACAGTATGAGAGTAAACAAAACAAAACAACAACAACATTTTAAGAGTCAGAGAAGCATAGGTCAAAGAGATATGTTTTGAGATTGATTTTTAAATAATGTATGGAGGTGTGATCATGGAGTGATAGAGTTCCAAAAGTGAAGGGGCAAATGTGCAAAAAGCCCTACCACCTAGTGAGGTCAGCTTGCATCGTGGAATGAATGATAGGCCCGATTCAGATGACCTGAGTAAGTGTAGTTGAGTATAGTGGCATACATGTTCTGTAATGTATAAGGGGGAAAGACCATGTAAAGATTTGAATGTTGTAAGGAAAATGTTGTATTGGATATGATAGCAGACAGGTAGACAGTGTAGCCTACAAAGTATGGGAGTGATGTGAGAGGATTTCTTGAGTAGGTGAAAACCCTAGCTTCTGAATTCTGGATGTACTGTAGCTTGTTTTTGTTTTAGTCCGGAGGCCAGAAAAGAGGGCATTACAATAGTAAAGTCTAGAATTAATAAAGGCGTGAACAAGAGTTTCTGCATCTTTGGTGCTACGAATGGGGCGGAGTCACGGAATGTTACGTAAATGATAGAAAGCTGTTTTTATGAGAGAGGAGATGAGAGCTTGAGAAAGAGAGTGTGGGGTCAACGATAATGCCAAGATTATGAACAATAGTGGAGGGTATGACCAGGACACAAATAATATCGACCAATGGATGAGGGAGACATGATAAAACACTTGGAGACCCAATTATCATTACGTCAGTTTTATCAGTGTTGAGTTTTAGAAAGTTACTGATCATCCATGTGTTGATGAAATTAATATATTCAGAAAGGGAACTTGTAGCGAATGGGGCAGTGAGCATAGAGCTGATTTTAAAGTTGAGTGTCATCAGCATAGCAGTGAAAGTTGAGGCCATGATGACAAATAATATGACCTAGAGGAAGCATATAGGTGATGAAGAGCAAAGGACCAAGTACAGAACCCTGGGGGACACCTTGAGAAACAGGACCAGAATTTGATTTATACTGATAAATATAAATGTAGTGTTGGCAGCCAGAGAGGTAAGAGATGAACCAGGATAGAGCAGTACATGAGATGCCAATTGCAGAGAGCCTAGCGATGAGTATGCTATGAGAGATAGTGTCAAAAGCAGAACTGATGTCTAAAAGGACCAGGAAGTGATGGCTCCAGAGTCCGCATCCATCAGAAGATCATTAACAACTATGATGAGTGCAGTCTCAGTGCTGAGTAGAGGATGAAAACCAGACTGAATACATTCAAAGGGATTGTGTGTGGCCAAATAGGACAGAAGCTGAGATGCAACCTCTTTCTCCATAACTTTAGACAAAAAAGGAAGATTTGAAATAGAGCGGTAATTTTTAAGATCAGTGGGGTCTTAGCCAGACTCTTTTAAAACTGGAGTGACAGCCGCATTTTTCAGTTCTGGAGGGACAAAGCCTGTGCTAAATATCCTGCTGATAAGATGGGAAATTAATGAGATTACTGAGATTACAGGGAGACATTGTTTAAGCAAGATAATGATCAAGCTGGCAGGAAGTAGAATTCAAATTACTGTAGATGGGGTGGTGGTGGCGGCGAAATCATTAAAAGTGGTGATTTGTGAGAAAATCCTGAAAGTGGATCAGGAGGAACAGTAGAAGGGAAAAGTTTGTAAATAGAGTTGATTTTATTCTGAAAGGAGTGAAGAAATGACTGACAGAGTTGAGTAGAGGCTGAAATAATGGGTTTTATGGGTTTTATTGACAGTAGAAAAAAGTGTTTTAGGTCTAGAAGATGCATTATTGGTAATGGACGAAAAGTAAGATGAGCGTGCATTTTTCAGTACTGATTTGTATGCCTGTATATGGTCATTATAGGCAGTTAGGTGAACAGATAGACCAGTTTTCTTGTAAAGACACTCAAGGCGGCATCCTGTAGCTATAAGAGCACGGAATTCATGAGTGTACCAGGAAGATGAGTGAGTGGAGGGTACACGTCTACTTTTAAGAGGGGCATGAATATCAAGGGCATTTGCAATTGTTTTGTTGTATTTAGTGAGTATGTCAGTTGGACAGGAAAGTTGCATGATGTCTGTACGGAAAGATGTTTGAAGTGATGCAGAGAAAGATAGAGGGTTAATAGAAGTATAGTTGCGAAAGGTAACCAATATTTTTTGAGCAGACCGGGGAAATGGAGTGTCATAGCTTAGTTCTATGAATAGATGATCGGACAGTCCAATGTCCTAGAAACAGTGATATTATTTAGGCCATTAGTGCAAACCAGATCTAAAGTATGGCCATGTGAATGACATTTTACATTTTAACACATACATGAGTTCATGGGCTGCAGCACAATCAGTGTCAACATGAATATTAAAATCACCAAATAATATAACAGATGGACACATGGCACATGTAAGAGTTAGCAGTTCAGTTAGATCACTAAAGAAATTTAACAGAGGGTTAGGTGGCTGATACACAAGAACCACAATAAGCGATGATGGACTAGTGACTTTTTCCACATTCTTAGGTGGAAATCTCATGAAGTTCAGTGATTTTGATATGCAAGTTGCCGCGATATACAGCAGCCAAACCACCACCTCAAGTGTAAATAGTCACTTGAAATTTGCCATGTTTCAGTGAGCAGCAATATGTCCAAGTTTTTTGTTTGTTATTGTGGTGCAGAGAAGTGTCGCATTTTCTGTTAAGGGCCGACAGTTAAACAATGCAACAGCAGGACTGAAACAGTCGCTTAGGGTAGACCAGGGGTGTCAAACTCAGTTCCTGGAGGGCCGCAGCCCTGCAGAGTTTAGTTCCAGCCCTGCTCCAAAATGCCTCCTAGTAATCTTCAAGCACTCCTGAATACTTTGATTAGCTGCTTCAGGTGTGTTTAATTAGGGTTGAAGCTAAACTCTGCTGGACTGTGGCCCTCCAGGAACTGAGTTTGACACCCCTGGTCTAGACTGTTGTAGATGAGGAAGTTCACGTGGTATTGCTAATAAGGAATTATAATTTCACCCTCTTTAAGCAGATGGCAGCAACAAGCAGCAGGTGTCTATACGAGATGACTAGATGGAAGGAATAGCAGAAGGGGACGAGTAATAGAATAGAAGGTTGTGACGTGGGGGAACGCTGGATATAGTGTGGGCGGCGAGTAATCCCAAGCTTTTTGCAGATGCCGTATGTAGCTGTTTCCAGCCGGGGGCGGATGTTCAAATCGCGCAGTTGCAGCGATGTAAAACTGCCATTGTTCAGTGATCAATAGTGCTCTTTACACAATTTTGCACTCCACTCCACAACTGAACTGTTGTTAGAACTGTTTTTGTGTGTTGGAATAGACTGAAAAGCAGCCGGCACAAGTGGACACAAATGGCCTGTGTATTGTGTAAAATTGAATTCTAGGTCTGTGAGCCATATGCTCTTCCTATGAAGTCATCATAATAAAGCAGCCTCAGAACTAAAGGCATAATCCCTCTGATGAAATCCATAATCCTTAACGTCTCCTAAGCTTCACTGGGTTTCCCATACATTACTACTTTCACCAGATAAAATCGTGGACTTTCTCATTGTAAGATTAGACACAAATCTTGCATTTGTGTTGGAGGTCTAATCCCAACAAATGATCAGCACCAACAGTAAAGAAGAGGAATCCATCTTATCTGTATAGAAAAGTTGAATGGGCCAAAATTTGCTATGATGCATAGGGCTATGCTATGGTAAGCATAAATGTACAGTAATACATATCAGACGGTATGGATTACATTAATGTGGGAAACTAGAAGTTGATCCTAATTCTTAGATGTTTTCTATTAAGCATTTGACCTTATGTGTGTTGTTCATATATGCTATGACCAAGCATATTAAATAGTATACAGTCTATACCACAAATTCTATGTTTTAATTTTAATTTTAGAGGGCTTGTCTTTGGTGATGAACATATTCCATATTTCAGACAAAAATTGCTTTTTCCATTTATCAGTGCCTTTAAAAGTCATCCATATTGTAACTGCAAACTGGAAAGTTTAAAGTCAGTGTGACTCACATAATAGCAGTAATTGCAATGAAGCTGCTTTCAACCACCACACAAAGGTTAAGTAGGACCAGTGTGTGGGTTTGAACACTGAACTACTGATCTTGAGCAGAAACAATTGAAGCATGCAGATTAATTCAGCTCAGTATGCAATTCTCTCCAGGCCTTTTTTGTTTGAATCCGTGTTTATGAGCTGAGGGATGCTACTACTGCTGGAAGCAGGAGCTGAGACTGCATGCTAATGTACAGCTCAGTGATCTTTGTTAAATGTGTGGGCTCTGACAAAGCTTCATGCTCGCATCTGTCTCTCCCTCTCTGTTGCATACATCACTGACATGAGGTCACTTAGACTCCACTGTCGTCTATTTGAACTAGTCACACATTAGGCATGAGTGCCTTGAATTTTCTGATCCAATATGTGTTTATCATATGTGAGTAGTTATATGATAAAGTTATATGACAAAAATATGATAAGAATGTAAAAGGGCTGCTTGTTTATTTGATCATTTTTTAATTGTAACAAACAAACATGCAAAAAATAAAAAAAGCAAAAAAAGCAAAGCAAAAGCAAATGGTTTTCCTATAAATTGATGTCTACATCTGTGGACAGTGGGACTAAGCTGTGAAATTTTAAATAATACCAAGCTATAGAAAGTCAGATTTTTTTTTTTATTTGGTCAAATTGATTATGTTGTCAGGGGTGTTGGTTATTAATGTTCTTGAGATGTTACAGACATTACAGCTGATTTTCTGTAAAGCTAATTCGGAACAATGTGTAAAGATAAAAGCACAAATATAAAACTATACAAATACAAATTATTTGACTTATATGTTAAAAAAAAAAATCTACTTTGGCAACAAAATCTCAATGTTCTCTTGTTGCACTGCCAAACAAACAAGGGATAGCCAGTGCTGAAGCATTTTGACAATCAGATATTAGCATAATTAATTCTGATACAAGAAATAGTCAGCATCATCCAATCACTGCCAACCGTGTTATAATAAAATAATACATTATACATTTTTAATCCATGTACTGATTACCACTGTTCCATATCTGTAAACCCTGTTGAGTGGTTCAAACATCATCTGCATCCTCAATTTGAACTTTTTATAAGAAAATTGGATTCAGTGTATTCAATGGAAATCTATAGTATGCTCCCTTTCTCCCTATTTAGTGAATTAATTAACCTCAGTGAGCTGTCTGTCTGCACTGGTTTCAGAATAATTTTAAATGCACCATGTTTTCTAGGTTTTCTAGAAAGCCTCTGAAAGTGAAATGTGAAAATGCTCAGTGAATACATTAGTGTACATTTTGTTTAGAAGCGTGGCTCAAATTTTTAAAATGGCATATCGGATCAAACTAGAGACTCTAATCTTTTGACTCAAACAGGTTTCAATGTAAAAAATGTAATTAGATTTCTCCCAAAGACAAACTCTGCTGTGATAGACGGCATTTTGATTTGTGGCATGCAGGGACGTCGTTAGGCCTATTTTAGGGGTGCTGAAGCTACCCCAAAATGTTCCTAAGCCCCCCTAAATGATAATAAGAACAACAATAACAATTCGATTTATCAATAACTCATTCATATTTAGAATTAGACGCAACAAATGATATATATCCAGCTACAAAAAATAGCCGAAAAGTCGGAAGTTGGACAGAAGTACAAAGAGTCGTTGTGCTATCAAGATGATGCACCGCACCGTCTCGTTGCATTGGTGTGAACTGTGGCAGCTTTCAGAGCGTTGCAGACCGGAGCACTGCAAGTAACTGGAGGATTCATCTCGTCTCGACGTTACTCTAGTTTGGTCTGAAGTTGAACTCGCTATGCACCCTCCCGCCCACACACACCGATACACACACTCGCCCCGCACACACACCGTTACACACGCTAACGGTGAAAGTGTCGTGATACAGAGTGAAATTGTAAGTTGTTTTTAATGACCTGCTCACCTTTAGCTACGTTTTCTTGAGGTAAAGGAAAGGGGATATTTTGGTTTGCTATGTAAAACTGTAGTCTCGCTAGAGTGAACAAGCAAAATACAAGAAATGGTTAACTTAGCAAGCTAATCACAACTCTTTATTCTTTGCCAATAATATAACCTATATTATTATCTCTATAATAGGCATATAAAACAATATCAATCCCCACAGAATGTTGTTGTCACTGAAAACTAAACGTCATAGGGTCCCTGTTAATGCTATTACCGTTATATCCTTCAATTCATTGAGCATTTTTTGATGCTTCCACCAATGAAGTAGACAATAAACAAAAAGTAACTGTTGACTGTGGTTTTGAAAATGATTTCATTCTTAATTTTCCTTTATTTGAATACTGCCTTTTTGTTGTTATATCATACATTGTATACATCATTTGGCAGCATAAATCATCTTTAATTGAGAAACGCTCAAACCTGTGTTGTCAAATTTCACTATGACCTTAAAATTCTGGTTCTTGTGTTAAACTGTATGCAAGCCAAACTACACAGCGAAATTATACTCTGATTGAACCAATCCAAAGCGCAGTTACAGTAATTAGAGTAATTAAATAGCATTCTGTGGACAACTTATCTTATATAGAGAGGAATTAGATATAGTATGCTATTACTTTATCATACATTTACATGAGCAGACAGATGGCATTTAAGTCATTGCTTATAGAATAACTCATCAGGAGCAAAGTCTGGCCTAAGTAAATTCCCCCATGCAGCTTTGATGTGTCTAAAAGCAACATTACAGTAACTTTTCTTTAACAGAGTAGAAATGGAAGAAGAGGATATGTCTGTCACGTTTTACTTGTTAACATCTTGGTTTCTTGACTGGTTGTTGACATAGGTGTAGCTCTAGATGTGAGTGCAAAGATTTTGCAAACGCAAGTTACGAATACCCTGGGGGCTAAGCCCCCCCGTCTTCCAATCCTAGTGACGTCCCTGGTGGCATGACTCTGTACGTCAAAAATGTAACCCATTACTGACAGCCTAGATTCTGTGAACTGAGATCAGTCAGTTTAAATTAATTTAACTTTAGCTTATGTGTTGCGCATAGCGAAGCCAAAATGCAACGTCCACGCATGTGTACGCGGAATCGCAAAAGGTAAAGTAGGTTGCTAATAAAACTGTTTTGTGCTCCCTTGGTAAGGCCCTTTTGTCCTGTCAAAAAAACTTAATTAACGCTTCTCAGTTTTGACCTCTCAGTTTGATACTTTATGACTTCTAATCTTATATGAACTGTTTAAGGACTCCTAAAGTATTAAGAAAATACGTTCAATGTAACCCCTCTACCTTCATGGTGGAGCGAATTTGGCAGTAGACACGGTGGCGCACGCGCACTGCGTGTCTGTCATGAGTTGGTGGCTACTTAGTAAGAAAACAAAGACAGGCGGCTGTTATTCTCTGCTACGGAGGGGGCAGATTTGCAGTGGAGTATATGTAGGCTACTACTCATGTGGATGGGAAAGGAAATTGCTCGATTCGGAGGCGTTGGATTTCTGTATTGTGCGAGAATTGTCTACAGGAAACGTTAGGAATCCACAGGTCTTTTGTTTGCACCTTTGACTCACGAGAATCGCCATGGAAAAAGAGCGCACGCGTTTAGTTTGAGTAACGGCGCGTGTTATTTACAGATTGACTGGATGTTTCGATCTCGGTAAGAACAATCAAACTTTTCTTTGAAAAAAAAAAAACCATTAATACATTTATCCCGAAGTCTGAGTTCAAAAAAAGCTGAGTTAAACGTAAACAACCGAGTTGTTTCTCGGTTATTAGTAGTTTGCGGAATATAATCTCCAGTTTGATCATGACTGGGCGCTGTCCATGGGTCTGATGAACTCATCATATATCAGTGAGGCGCGGATGACATTCGCATAAATTATTGTCATTTACAGACCAGCATATAGACATATGAACCCTTTAAAAGTGAGTTATGGTCGAATGTACAGTGATTTCTCATCTTTCTTTGATCTCTTTGCGAACAGGAAGACTCTATCTGAGACGCCGCCCTGATATTAGAAGTCCCAGAATGGCAGCTCGAATGAGGGTTGCGTTGCGTTTGCTATTTCTGTACATTTTTGCTGGTAAGTGCTTTGATTGATAACATATATTTGTGCTTTTGCTTTCAAAGAGTGTTATTGTGCTGGAAGACAAAAATCAAGAAATGAACTAACTTACAAAATAGTGCTATTTAGAGTGTGCTGTGCAAATCTTGGGTCTTTTTTTATTCAACAATACATGATAAAAATTCATTTAAAAAATATACAACGTATAAACTAGTAATTTTGACAAGCATACTAGTTTGTGTTTGTGTGTGTGTGTGTGTGTGTGTGTGCATGTTTATGTGGTTTACAAGTGTGGCACCCCTAATTGTACAACTGACTACGCCACCCCTTGGACTGTAAACTAATTAATGCAAGTGTCAGAACAAGGGGAACTCTACTCCAATAAAAGGTACAAACACAGGTTCTTAGGAAAGTATACAAAAACTCTTTATTGAGGGATAATTGGAAGTGTTGGTTGGTCTAACAAAATACATAATAAACATAACAAGCCATCCGCCTGGGAGCCAGTAAAGTAATTGAGAAAACACTTAAAGGAAGACTAGGTTCGCACTACCACCAGTGAACCAAAAACCACTGACCTCATTTGAAGTAATACACACTGGAGCTCAATATTGCACACTCACAGCACTCATAAATATGGTTAAAAAGACATTAAAGATCACCATACACGGCACTGCAAACAAAAGGAAAAGGAACACCCGTTTTCCAGCAAGATCTCTTATACAGGAGTTGCCCTGGCTCCACTAACACCGAGGCTTGTTACAAAACAAAAAAAAGGAATTGGACAAAAAAAATAAAAATAATAATAAACCCACTCTAGCCTGTGACGTACAATTCATACAGCCACATACAGTAACAACTACAGCCAACAGGCTAGAGGAAAAAAAAAAAACAATATAAAACTTCCTATACTATAAGCAGCACACACACAAATCACACAATATGGAGAACAGCAGCTAACAACTCAAGAGTAACTGCACAAATCTAAAAACACAATAACCATATCATTAAAAGTATTTGTTTGATCATGCTTTAGTCAATACAAACATCACGTTTTTTAGATGCAGTCACCTATTTCAGGATAAAACGGCCATTAAAAAAGAAAGTGGTCAATATCAAGGTGTACGTCTTTGGATACCAAAAATACACTCCTAAATACACACATCAGTTGGAAAGCAAGGGAAAAGAAATACTGGCAGAACGTAATTCAAAACATACCTGTCGTAGCATTCACAGTGAAAGAGGGAACACTAAGTTGAATGCAAACATCCCACTGCAGTCACAGTCTCCTGCCGACACTTATTAAACGCGGACATAGTTTGGCATTACTTTGACCATGTATGTGCGAGAAAATTGCGGCAGACAGGAAAACAATGGCGTGCCGCGGCTCAATCAGCGTCAGCTCCTTCACGCACTATTAGAAAAAACATTCACTTAGCAAACTAACCCCCAGTGAAAAACGACAGGCAAGAAACACTATTAAAC
Source organism: Moxostoma hubbsi (assembly GCA_032164185.1). Classification (NCBI taxonomy): domain Eukaryota; kingdom Metazoa; phylum Chordata; class Actinopteri; order Cypriniformes; family Catostomidae; genus Moxostoma; species Moxostoma hubbsi. Next base: position 21,911,997 of record JAVLUX010000029.1, on the reverse strand, counting down.
ATACCTCACTCAAACAGCATCTGAATCGCTAATTCACCACAACAGAGCCAGCAGTACACATTTACACCATCCCAGTCTAATGACACCAGGTGTTTATATAGAAGCCTGCCTCCATCGCATTTGATGGCTAAATGCCCGCTCCACCCATAAATTAGTGACATGATTAACATGAAGAGTCAAAACGAGCGTTAACATGAAGAGTCAAAACGAGCGTAAACTGAAGGAACCCAATCATAACCATGCCCACAGGCTACACAAGGACATTTTTTTATGTTACAAACTGGTAATTACAAGGGTAATATGCTATAAATGTGGTTTATGAGGACATTTCGAGTGTCTCCATAATTTAAATAGCTTAAAAAACATATTAAATGTTGATGTTTTATTGAAAATGTAAAAATGCAGAAAGTTTTCTGTGAGGGTTAGGTTTAGGGGTTGTGTTAGGTTTAGGGGATATAATCTATAGTATGTATATTATAAAAATCATTATGTCTATGGAAAGTCCTCATAATGATAGGTAGACCAAGATGTGTGTGTGTGTGTGTGTGTGTGTGTGTGTGTGTGTGTACGTGAGTACTAAAACATGTCAAGGACTTAAACCGTATGTGCACTGATGCACAAGTTTAACAATTAAATTAATGGGAATTTTACCACTCTTATATATTCGGGTCTTTAAAGACCCAGCATGGATATCTATCACAAATGTATCTACAAAGTTCCCAGATAGTGTAAAACTTTCCAAATATTTTCAAGACAATTAGAAGGTAATAGAATAAAAAAATATTTTGATGTTTTATTTTTCACATTTCAAAGAGACAATGCAACAAATCAGGACATATCTATAACAGAATTCACTTCTTTCACACTGAAATTTCAAGAGACAGAACTGGCTGTCAAACACATACTATACGAGCTACATATAACACATAAACTACATGAGTATTTTCTCAGGTATGAAAAATAGATGCACAAAATTACAGTAGTTCACCCAAATAACAATAGTCATATCAAACTGTTCATGTGTTGTACTTGCTATAGTTTACTTCCATGTTGGTTATTCCTCAAATAGCAGTGTAAAATGTAATTCAAATCAATCACTGAAACAACAGCACCACATTGAATAAGAAATAACACGTATAATATGTATGTGCATACCAGGGATGTAGTGGAGGCTAAACGCACGTAAACGCCGTTTACGCACCTCCTAAAATTCGGAAATAGCGTTTACCCACCTCCAAAGTGCGTTTATCCACCTCCAAAGTGCGTTTATCCACCTCTAAATAGCCTATAGTTCCTAAGCCATTTTAAATTAAGCTTATGCCGTTTTAGTTTTATATTGTTCATTATTAGTTTCATAGGTTGTTAAACCTAAGACGAAGTCTTTCATATTGCGCTGCATTACTGTCAGTGTTGACCAATCTCTTGCGTAGCCAGCAAGCAGCAGACTGTATCAAGATTCATCAGTCACTAGCCCAAAGTATACATAAGACATGATTTTTGAATGCTTCATTGAGTTTTGTTTTGTAGAATAAATATTTGTAAAAGATTTTCGTTTTGTATAAATTGTATCTTAATTTTGATCAATGTTTTATCAACCAACTGCCTGTAGGTCCGCATCGTCAACTTCATCTTTGCAGCGACACAGAAAACACCAGTTTATTAATAAACAATTAAATGTCTCCTTGCTATTTTTGACACATTAATAATTACTTTCGCCGGTTCTTTGTGGCAAGCTTTATGCGGGCGGGCGTGCGCTTGAGTGCGGCTCTATTAGGCTACGGCTACGTTAACGCTCATCCATCCTTTATAGCCTATTTAAGTAATTAAATTAATATAGGGGCGATTTGTCCACTAATGGCTAAAATGAACAACTACTAGTCGATTAGAAAAAAAACTTTAGTCGGAGGCAGGCAGCCCTTATTCTACATATTTTCGAACCAGCAGGTCATTCTGGGTTAAGCGAGCGACCCTGAGCGTAATGAGCGAGCGGAGCGGAATATTCAGAAATGCGCTCTCCGCGCATGCTCTGATCAGAACAAACCAAGCATGACAAATTCAAACTTTATTTCATTTTCTCCGTTGCTTGAACACTCACTACATTATCAAACACAATATGTTATGTCTATTTTAATTTATTTATTTTTATTTCACGTTTCTAAGTAGGCTACAAAATTATGTAAGTCCACAAGGCGGTCCACAAGCTGATGCTATGACGAGGGGGGCTCCTTCCCGCACTACTGCCTACATGTAATGATGAATGAATTGTAAAAATGGACATCCGGCCCTCCTCCTGATGCCAGCAGCCCTGGATATAAGCCTCCCTCTCTATCTCTCTTAAATATTTTAGTTCTCTCTGTTTTGTCATTTAGTAAACTTTATAGATTTCAACCATATTATTCCTTCTTGAGTCTCTTTAACAAGAATGTATGAATTGAATAGTGATTGTGTGACCTATGATGAGGGAACAACCAGTGATACCCTTGGAAGTACCATCAAATGATAGCCTATAGCGATGTCATCAGGATACACATACACCGGTAGGCAGTGGCCCACCTTACCGGGTGACCACGTCGTGGTCCACCAGAATTTATAGTTTACCCACCTCTTTTTTTACCACTACACCTCTGGTGCACACACATATGTAACATTAATGTAGGGTATTTGGTATGCTAAATTTAGAAGGGAACCGTTAAAGTGCCCTCATTCTCACACAATTATATGCAAGGGAATTTAGGGTCTTGAAATATGTGAGCTATGAACTAAATTAAACTGTCCTTATTGTACATTATTAGGTAAAGAAATGTATAACAGAATTAGTCGCGTTCGACGATCATTATAAATGAGATAAATAACAAATAACTAGATTATTTGTCTTAATAGATTCTCCACCATTAAAATTGTAATACACATTTTGTTGTATCCGCTCACAATTTCTACTGTGAGGAATTAGCTTTAATAAGGGAATTATGATTAATTCACTTATTGGAGTAATAATATTATCTTGGCTTATTGAAAACAATACCACACATATTTAGGTACAGCTTTGAAGCTAAATCTTTCAGAAACAGGGATGAGTTTATTTATCAAAATATACCACAGTCAAATCATCTTTGAATACAGACAAACTTTATTACTATTCTAAACATAAATCTAATCTAACACATATATACATGAGACAGGTTGGTGTGAAGAGTGACAGAATGTGAAATAAATTATCAATACAGTGAAAATGAACTTTATGGAGTCTGCTGACAATACCTTAAGAACCATTTACCCTTCTTTGAGTCTACACTGATTTGCTATCGAATTACCTAACTAATGCATCAGCACTTTGAGCAAAATATTGGAGATGTACTTGCATGTCATAGTGTTTCCTTGCATTTTTTGTGATTCTTGGTTCATGGTCAAAAGTTCTTTTTCGTCGATGTTTTGGACCTCTGTAAAATCGGAGAGTTATTGTCTGTATGAATGATGAGGTTGGCTTTGAAGCGAGGCCCTCTCATGGAGGATTGGGTGTGTGAACAGTAGAGATTGACGCTTCCTCGTCGGGACTTCGAGTTAAATCGTGGATTTAAATTAATTCTGTACATTTTAGAAGGTTAAATCAGCAAAGTATTGTGGCTTGTGTAAAATATTCCTTGGTTAACATGAAATGTTTTAGTATTAGAGTCATGCAAATCTGATGGTCTTTTGGAAGCCTTTCAAAGAAAAGTCTCTTTTAACTCTGTGCGGAAGTTCAGAAGGTCATGCTGAGGGGGTCTTGCTGACCCATGACCCTTTAGCTTTAAATTATGGTGTTTAGAGTGTCTTGACCATTTTATTGTCCATAGACAGGCCTTCAGTAGGGTTGTTGATGCTTGGTCCTTTAATTTATGATGTTGAGGAATTCCAGGGTTAAGTAGGATCAGTGGAGTCCTTATGTTGCTGCAGTTCTTCTGCATGTATATTACTACACTGATAATTCACTATTGTTGTTAATTGTTGTACAAAAAATAGATGTGATATAGTATTTATTTGTATGAATATAGCACTTATTACTCTTGAAATAAACAAAGAAATTGATATCATGTGATAGTGAACTTATATAGATATGTAACAATCATAAAAATATAATTTATGGAAGTGCAAAAAAACAAATCGACACTATTACATACCTAGGGTCTCTAATGACCCATCTCTCTCTAGGGTCTCTTAATATATATATATTAAGATTTAAAATGAAAGAAAATTAGTTTTCCTCTGCCACAAGTTCACAGTCTCTTAATATTGGCAAAATATATGTAATTATTATGCAGCAGCTACACTTCTGCGCCCTCATGTTCCAAGTTACATAGGCCAGATCACCTTTTATAAAGCAGACATGATTAGTGTTGACAGCCTGTGCTAGAGGCTGAAAGTTATGTAATATGGTCTCCATTTCAACAATGGCAAATAGGATGTGTTCATAGTCAGGCGAACACTCCAGAACATGTTTTAGACTTCACATCACTGAGCCCTCTACAAATGTACAAACTCTGATGTCAGTACCGAACATGTGTCTGCAGCACTGAGTATAATGTGTATTTTTGTCTGACAAGGAGTCAGGTGTACTATGAATGTGAGGCTGGGGAGACGAGCTCAAATGGATCTCTTTCTGGAATTGGAGCTTGTAATGGATAATGATATCTCTCTCTCTCTCTCTCTCTCTCTCTCTCTCTCTCTCTCTCTCTCTCTCTCTCTCTCTCTGATAGTTCTGATTCAAAGTAATGTCCAGCATCATCCAATCACTGCCAACCATATTAAAATACAATTTAGCATTATAAATTCTGAATCTACGCACTGATAACCATTGTCCCATGTCTGCCAAACATGTTGAGTGGTCCAAACATCATCTGCAGGCTGAAACTGATCCTTTTCGTCTGATTTTAGGATTGAATGGACATATAGAAAGCTATAGGAGGTCCCCTTGCTACCTAACTTGTGAATTACTTAACCTCCAGTGTGCTGTCTGTCTGCACTCGTCTCAGAAAAGTTTGAAATTCACCTTACTTTCATCCTACCTCCATATAAATATTTTTTTTAGCTTTTGGATGAACCCAAAATAAATAGCAAAATAACTCACATATTTGTTCATGTGGATAGCTATTCAAAATAACGAACATGTTTTTTCAACTTTTGTGGGTATAATGTCCCACAATACACGTATTCGTTTTTTAAAGGGGGCATATCAAATGAATCTAGAGATGCTACTCTTTACACCTAAAACGTTTTCAATTAAAAACTTGAAGAGATTTCTTACTAGAAACACTTTTGTTGGCTCTGCACCCATAGAAGCGCTTCACAGAAATCGGCGCTATGCTGTTGTGTCACGTCAGAAATGTAATCCTTAAATAAAGTGTTGTGAACAGTATTCAGTCTGTTTAAAGTAATTTAAATGTGTTGTGTATAGTGAAGCCAAAATATCACGTACACGCATGTCGCACGAGGTTAAGGACAATTTGTACTATATGAATTTTAATTGTAATTTTTTGTTTTACTGCATGTTAAATCTCATATATACTTAATTTGAATCAACAAATTGAAATTAATTCTTCAGGGGGAAAACTATGGATGTTACCAATAAAATAGAATAAATACTAAATTCAAAAGTATCTATAAATATTTCACTGGCTATCATAACACAATAAACACTCTGCTAGAATACATTTTAACAGAGTGAGAACTAAAATGAGTTCTTTATCAATATTTGTTCATTTTTGATCAGGCACCAAGTCAGATTACACAGCTCTACTGTGTATTGTCATGGTAGATTTTGATGTATTTAGATTTTTGTGTGAAGGGAAAAGTGTGTAAAATTGTGTGTTTGTTTGTGGGTGTAGTATTACTCTCTGTCTTTTCTGCAGTGCAGGAGGGCTGGCCAGTGTGTGTGGACGTGCCATCTGACACAGAGGCTGTTGTAGGGAATTATATGAAGCTAACCTGCATCTACTGCATGAAACGAGAGGAGATCGCTGCGATAACCAGAGTGAATTGGTTCTACAGCGGTCCAGATGACAGAAGAGTGCTTGTGAGTTTACCTCTTAGCTTATTTTTGAAAAAAGACACATTAGTTTGTACTGTGCTTAAAAGGAACATTATCTCTGATCCATAATCATCTCCCCTCCACAGATCTATCAGTACGATGGTAACCCACGGGAGCCAGAGGACATAGATGAGTACTGGAGGGGTCGTTTGGCATGGAATGGCAGCAAGGACCTGCAGGATGTCTCCATTGTCATCCAAAAGGTCAATTTAAATGACACTGGCAAATACGAATGTGTGGTATTCCGCCTCTTTGAGTTTGATTCATTCATGCCTTCTGCCACAAAGACAATCGAAATCAAACTGGAGGTCAAAGAAAAAGGTAAGTGAGTGTCCTCACAGCTGCAACTTCCTATGGGGCCATTCACAAAAATGCATATCTTCTAAGTAAACATATGATAGACAGACGTCTTTGACCGTTGCGATGCTCGAAGATCTCAAGACACCTGCAATCTGTTTTACTTGTTGTGATGCGTCTAGCTTTTTTTTAAATGTCTGAACAGCCTCTACTGGGCCCAAGTTTTTACATCTGTCTGCACTGTTTTTCCATTTTCTTTGCAACCATGCTCTTGGCCAATGTCTGTTACCAATAGGCCATGTCTCGCTGCACTGTGTATCTTTCCATTCAAATCATTTAACATATTATACAAATAAACATTCTTTTAACTTTTTTTAGACAGAATATATTTTTCCCAATAATTGTTCACTTTTTCTTCTACTTTCTTGTCATTTTTTTTCTTTTGTGATTATATTATAAAATTTGTGATTATACTTATATTCACACACACACACACACACACACACACACACACACACACACACACACACATATATATATATATATATATATATATATATATATACTGTATATATTTTATTTATTTTTTTTTTTTGTGCCCATATATATATATATATATATGCGACTTACAGAGCACTTATTACAGGGACAATTCCCCTGGATTGTCCCCTGGACAATTCCTATGAAAAAATTAATTAATCTAATTTATATTCCTTTGTTTTATATTAAATTCTTTAATTTTAGAGGTGCCCATATCTTTTCAAAACTATACATTTGCTCTTATCTTCTCCATAGAATGTACTTTGGAAACTAGATCTAACCAATAATTTAAAAATGGGGATTCTTGCCATCTCCAAAATTGTGTTATTACTTTAAAAGCTGTAATTCTCTGTATTCTAAATAAATATAACTCATCTTTATTAAGTAGCATAGGTCTTATACCCAAGACTATATGTTGTATATTTATTATATTTAGTTTCTTAAAAGTTTCTACTATTACCTGAATTACTTCTATCCATAATTTTGTATTGTTTTACAAGTATATAAAATATGTGTATAATGAGCTTTAAGTTCACCACAGCTTCTCCAACAACCTAAAGATTAATAATTATACCTAGAGGATATTTCTGGTGTTATAAAATATCTCATATTAACTTTACAAGCGTATTCTTGCCAAAATGGAGATTGCGTGTTTTTTAAAATTTCTTTTAAACTTTGTTTCCAATCTCCTTATGTTATTTTATTTTATTTTCCATTTCCATTTTCTATTTTATTTCCCATTTTATATTGATATTATGTAAACCCATATCCTTGATTTCTTGAAATATTTTATTTATTCGTCCTATCAAATTATCTACTTTGTTAATTTTACTAACTTTAATCATGAAGCGCAACAGAGGGTGAATATCTTCTAAAGTTTTTAATATTTAAAATAACTTCTTATGTGAAGATATATGTTAAATAGTTTCCTAGACAATACATATTTTTTCCCTATGTTCTCAAATGTCTCTATCTCATTGTCTCCATAAATTTGATAAAATCTTACAAACCCCTTGCTAGCCCAAACCTTAAATACATAGATATGGATTTAACCACTGACTGGAGTCTTATGGATTATAAACTCTGCAAAAATAAAAGTCTTCTCAAATTTTTTATGAACATAAAAAGATTCAACAACTAAGGCATAAACTGAACAAGTCTCACAGATATGTGTCTAACAGGAATTAAATAATGTATCCCTGAACAAAGGGGGGGGTCAAAATATCTTTAATAATAAAAAGTAAAAGTCAGTATTTGGTGTGGCCACCAGCTGCATTAAGTACTGCAGTGCATCTCCTCTGCACCAGATTTGGCAGTTCTTGCTGTAAGATGTTACCCCACTCTTCCACCAAGACACTTGCAATTTTCTGGACATTTCTGGGGGGAATGGAAAACATTGTTTAAACACTTTACAATAAAGATCTGTAAAGTTGTTTGGATTCGTACCCACCAAAAAATTAGTCTTTGACCATTGCGCCATTTTTCACAGTTTTTTTTATCGTCAACGTATTTTTTACATGCTGCGTCAAGTTAAAAGAACTGCAACTTTTAAAAAAACGTGCACTGAAACAGCTGCATTCTGTTCCATTCGTTGTGTTTTGACTAGCTTTTTTAACACAAGAAGAAGTTCTGGGGTGAGGTAAGGGGGCTGTTCACAACGAATATGATTTTGCATCCATCTTTGCTGTTTTTCCATTATTTTTAAGTAACCATGCACATCAGACGTCTTTGCTTGTTACACAGCATCATGCTGTTTTTTAGCATCTCGCACAGAAGCACCATGTTTTTAAGAAGCCTTTTTAGGTTGAAAAGAGCACAAACTTATAAAAGCGTGTCTCGAAACACCTTAGTTCTAACATACGCTGTATGTTGCACTTTTTCTAGCTTTATTAGTTCAAGAATCTGCATTCTGACTGAATGGCCCCTAATGCTGTAATTTAAATACTTATCTAGTTCTTAATGTGATTTAGATGGTTGTGCTGTAGGTCGTCTTCATTGTTCTCAGAGTAACTTGAGAAATTTGATAATTTTGACCCCTTCGTCTGTGTCCTGACATATATTTGTGTTGTTCTAGTAATGTTCTGTTTTGTTCTGTTTTTATTGCTTTATAAGCTTACTTATTGGAAGGCAGGAAGTTGTATTCATGGGATGGGTTTTATCTAACCAACAAATTACCTCTCTATCTGTTGTAAGGGGTAAAGTAAATATTCTGGTTTGTATGCTGTTCTTTGGATGCCTGAGATTGCTAAATGCAGAGTACTTCCTCTCACTCTTTGAATATACTTTATCGAATGTATATCAATATTTAATCATGCAACCACAATGCATTATCTCAATCTGCATGTCTACTATGAGTTTCTTGATTCACAGATAGAAATAGACAATGTTGTATTTAAGTGGTGGGTTTAGAAGATATTTTGTGTTGCAACTGGCATTTCACAACCACAAACTTACAGTACAACTCTGCTTTTACATTCCATGTCATTTTAGTCCTATTCACTGCAGTGCATGAGGCATAAATCCAGTATTTAAAATGCCATCAAATGACCTTTTTGGCAATTGTAAGAAATTAATCTTAATTAATTTTATTACATGGGAAATAAATGTGTTTTTCCTTCTGAAATGTCACATTCACTGCACTGGTATTGATGTATACAGTGGTTCTCACCTTTGAACCCCATTTTCAGCAGAACAGACTGTAGCTAATTTAAAAAAGTAAAGCAGATCAGTTAATGTATTTCCTGTTGGCATTTTATATTTAGTGTGGAAGGATCTTGGCTTTATAACAATACTGTTCTTCTCTGAAGAGGGTAAAGCTGAGAACCACTGAACACATAATTAATCTGTGTTGAGATCTTACTTGCAGTATGTCATTCCACCTTCGAGTCTCATTGTCCTCCATGGAAAAGTTGCTGTGAAATATCTGCGCATGGATGTGTTATTGGGTGGCTTTGTGATTGCATGCAAAATATTTACTGCACTGTATCTCATGGGATGGGCACGAATATTAAATTATCAAATCATAGAGCACCTACTTCTACCTAATGAACTGACTTTTGCTGACTTATTACGCAACAACTTTAATTTTAGGTGAATATTTGTCATTCAAGTCTTTCAAGTATGCTTATTTAGTCGTCTCGGTTTGATCATATTACAAAAACAAAAATTGTCTAAAATTGCTATCGTTCTATCTAAAATAAATACATCTCTCATTGCACCAAATAAAAATGTATCACTGATGCAAAGCAAGATTTAAAGTATTTTATAATTCCTGGTGACTTGAAATAGCTGTGAACAAATCTATCCTAGAAATTACAGTTATATTATAAATTAATGCATTAATAGTGTATAGCTATATTCTGATTTGCCATGATAATGCATTCTGGACTTTTGCCCTCATGCACACCAGCACACTTGAGACTTAAACACTTTCTGAATTAATTATTTAATAAAAAACATGAATTAATTATTTTCTCAGCAAGTCAAGACACCACAGCTCTGTATTCAGAGATCATGATGTATGTTCTTCTGGTGTTCCTCACGTTCTGGTTGCTGGTGGAGATGATCTACTGCTACAGCAAGATTTCCAAATCTGACGAGCAGGCGCAGGATAATGCGTGAGTATTGCATTTGCATCTTGGGTCATGTTCTACATTCACAAGTGTTACTAAAATGTGTTTAACATTCAAATGAAAACTATAAAAAGGAGAATTTTCATGATCATTTTATACATTTAGCAGTTGCCACAAAATACTGAATTTGAAACAAGACATAGTCCAAAAGTTAAACATATTCTATGTTGTATTGCATTTTAAATGTACTAAGTTATTTGAAATTCCCATAGAAATATCAGTAGAACTTAGTGAGAGTAGACACATTTATTTTGATGCATACAAAACCAAGTTTGTGAGGTATAGATGTCATACTGTTCAAGGTCAGTCCAAGGTCATGTGTCATTTTCACAACCCATGTTTTCCGAAGTTTTTTGCTCATTGAAATTTTTTGTAAGGGCAAATTTTGAATGTGTTGTCTGCTGAACATTACTTTTATCCCTAGTCTACTCTATCCCTAGTTTACTCTGATTAAAGGAATATTTAATGTTCAATACAAGTAAAGCTCAATTGACAGCATTTGTGGCATAATATTACCACAAATACATTTTCTCTCATTCTTCTTTTTTTCTGTGTAAAGTTATAGCCAATTTTACAACACTTGCCATGACAATATGATGTTAACAAACCCTAAAATGACTGTAAAATTGGAAATTTAACAACTTTACAGCTCAAATAATACACAAATTTTAACAGAAGAATTCATGTAAGTGCTTTTATAAAATTAAAAGCTTCACATTTCTGCCTTTAATTCCTCCAAAATTTGGCCCCATTCACTTCCATTTTTGCTTTTTTGAAAGAAAAGGAGTGACGATTCGAAATATTTTTTTTTTGTGGGAATCAACATTATGCCGCACAAATGCTGTGGATTGAGCTTAACTTGTATTGTACCTGGAATAATACTTTAAGTGTAGTACTCAGTAGTACTCTTCTGAGAAAGGGGCCCATTTACTGGAGGTCCAGTAAATTGTTGATGCTGAATCATTAACACAGCTTGACAGGTGGATAAACATGTTCTTACTAGGGGATGGCACGCACTAAGCTTGACAATCCATCATTAATACATTTGAAAGTAAATCATTAGTGAAGTTAAAGCTGTGTTCTGGAGATCATTGAGCTGTTTGAATGCATGGTAGACATGCAAGCACAGATACGGTACACACGCACGCATGCACACACACACACACACACACACACACACACACACACACACACACATACACACACATACACGTGTGTAATGCATCCATAAGTGCTTTAAATGTTGAATTAATGTGGCCTAATCATATAAGTCACGTAGTGCCCCTCCAGGCTACTGTAATTGTTATAATCAGATTCCAAACTGACTCTTGACACAGCATTGGGCCATTTTAGTCCTCTATTTTCTTCCTACAACTTCTTTCTATAGCTTACAGTTGTTGGTGATTTCTTGTTGATCTCTTTATCAGTCATATAAATATGCACATTTTTGCTGTCTTTAATGCCTTGCCTGAATTCCCTGCAGAAGAAAACATGGAGACCCCCAAACTTCAGCTTCTGAAATTCTAACCAAAAATGACAATTTGGATCATTATTTTGTTCTAAACCTGTACGCTGTCCTTTTTTTCCAGTGGAACACAAGGAGAATTTTGAAGAATCTTCACACAGCTATTTTCCTTACAATGACAGGTTATAGTAACCATGTTTGTCAAGCGTAAACAAACAAACAAACTCCCCAAAAAGCACCATAAAGTAGTCATATGACCTGTGTTATATTTCATGTCTTCTAGGTCATGCAGTTTGATAGTCTGGTAGAAGGAACGGTCAGAAATGCTAATCATTATTCACTGATAATCTTCACTATAGAAGATTATGAACTGTTCACTAGAGATCCGTTGCAACCAGATAATTGAGCCAGTTAAACTCTATATCAGTATGATATTCGAAAAGATTATCAGTGAATAATAACTTAAATTTTAGTCTGTTCCTCACTCAATGCTATGTGTGGGTTCAGAAGACTTAAAATATAGAGGATGAGTCACATGCACTATTATTTAAATGCTTTGAGTCCTTTTTGGACCACTATAAATTGTCCTTGAATGGTAAATATGCAAATATTCTTAGTAGTAGAAAATAACGGCATATGTGTTTTGAACTACATAGGGGTGAGTAAATAATGACCGAATTTTCATTTCTAGTTGATTTAATCCTTTAACCAGGTGAGACTTGTCCTGAAGTGACTGATACTTTGCTGAAGGTTCCCTAAGTAATGGGTGCAGCAGGACACCCTGAACGCCTCAGTTTTGCATTTTTTCTTTTGTGTACCCATGTGTCTACAGGACAGACTACTTAGCCATTCCCTCTGAAAATAAAGAGAACCTGGGCCCTGCTGTAACGGAATAAAAGTCTCACACCATTTACGGTATTTTAAAATTTACCTCTCGATTAGAAACATCATTAACCCAACGCTCATCATAAGTAGCTGACTAGAACACCATCATCTGCTTCTCTCTTTTCTTGTCCATATCCTCTCTTAACACTGCATTAACTGGAGCTCCATTCCCATCCATTTAACAACATATTGCTCTTCTGTTCATTGCAATATCTGTCCACCAGTTGCTAACCTCAGCTAATCTCATCTACAGATAATTAGATGAGAGGTAAAGTACGGCAGCTGCAATGCTGAGGTCATGGTTTGTTCTTTCTGTAAACTCCTTGCTCGATGGTTTATTTTTTGATGTTTAACACCGCAAAGTGATTTTGTTCATCAGATTGGTCTTGTTTTCCAGAAAAAAAACTTCTAAACTTTCTTAGTAAAAAGATAAATAGGCACCCATTGGCATAAAGTAAAGTGACAGTTCACCCAAAATTAAAAAGTGAATTCATGATATTCTCTGAAAACAAGACATTTTTCATGCAAGTTTTCTTAATGAGTAAATGTATCCTGTTTTAAAGATGTTTAGACAGTTTTACCGGAAAACAAGTCAAAATAATTGATCAATAATTTATTTTTTTTTGCTGTGAAAATTAAATGGAATATGAGAAAGTGTAGATATGGTACATGTTGAATTAATTTATGCTAAGGGATATTTGAGTGATTAGTAATTTGAAAAGGACAGTGTGTATTTGATTAGTGTTATATAATGTGCATCCTCTTCTGGAGGAGAATAGTGTAGAACATTCTAGAAACATAATTTTGTGTGGTAGAGCAGATCATTTATTAATGTGGAACATAAAAATTCTGGACATTCTTTTGTATCACAAATCAATGTTTTTAATGTATTTTATAATGTTTATTTTTATGGATAGCAGCCTTTTTATAGATAACATCATTAGTTGTGCATAAGGATTTATGATACAAATATCTAGATTAACAAATTAGGGACATTTCTTTCTGTTACAGGTACTGATGAGTCTTAATAGCGAGTAAAATGGAGACAAGAGACGGTTTTATTCAAAAACTCCCCAGAGCTGCTCTGAGAAACCAGAAAACCTGCCAAATCAAATCCCTCTTGTCTTGACCATGTGATGTGTGAAACAAACTCTCAACTGGTTCATTATGTACCTCCATCTCAGTGGAGCTCCACAATTACACAAATCTAATCTGAGAGACCGATAAGGACTTTTGCCTTAGCAGAGAAACAAATACAGCAAACAAGAGCTGAAGAGCAATCATACTGCCTATACATGCACTTTTCTTGATCAAATGTCAATCAAAATGGTCAATGTCCAAGTAAGCCTTTTCCTCTTTAGTAAACACTATTCTTACTCTTTTGATAGAAATAGATAAAAAGAATAATAGTCTGAATTCTTATTAGAACTGTTTTTTATTGTTGTGTTTTCTAGCAAAAGTATCTCATTATAGTATTTTTTTGTTATATTTGGTTTTTATTTTTCAGAAAAGCTTTTAAGTCATTCAGATTTGCCACTTTGGAATCAATAGTATGTGAAACTTTGGCAGGCAAACAACTGTAATGAGGTCATACTGTGTACATGGTGTGATTTGCTTTTACTGTGCTTAGGACATTGCTGATAGTTGCATTTAGAAGTATTTTGCAGCTTTATTGAAAGTGCCTGAGATTATATATATCACTAGTTTGAATGACATTATCATTAAAATATTCCACTGGATGCTTGCCAGTTTGCAAAGAAGCCAAAATCTGTTGATATTGATTAGTGCTTAGGAATGTTTAACTGCAATGGTGGGATCTTTTGAAGACAAGTGTGCTTTCATTGTATACATTTTAACTCTCTATATAATTTCATAGATTCATTAAGAATTAACTGTGATCAGCTGAAGTGCAAACAAGTATCCCTAATATACATTACATGTATGCATGTAGTGCATTTCACCTATTAATTCTTTCAATATATGAATTTCCTTGTGTGACTATGTATGACGTCTCCTACACATCAAATATAGTAACACAGTAAATTCAGATGTTAGGATATCACTTTACTTTTTGCTGTACTATATGTTTTCTCACTGGTATTCTGTTATAAATTTATACATTTGAATATTTAAAGTATTTTTTCCTAAATAGGACGGTGGTGCATAATTCTGTCTATGTTAACTTTTGCATTGTTTTATATAGGCCATTGCCATAGTAAACTCTGTGCTTGCTCTGGCCTGTTAAACTGGAGCTACTCATCACTTGTGAAAGCTTCTCATATACTATTAAACCGAGGCAATGCATAACAAAAATGTTTGATTGCTCATTATTTTGAGACGGTTTATTCCCCAACCAACAGTTATGAGACATTTTGGTCCAAAAAAGGAAAATTAATCAAATGTATTTTAAATTTAAGCTAAAAACATTTTTAACAGCAATAAAAGGAGATATTCAACATTTCAGTAATTTATCACAGTGCAGGTGCAGCCAGTTTTGTAGATATTGAACAATTACTGTAAACTATACTCTACTATATATCAGTAGCATCAGTGAATGTATTACTTGCAAATAGTCTGTAAAAATTGCCTTTGTAACACTCATTTTCATAAACTAATTTTGTAGCAGGTTAATCTATTGCAATCAGTGACCACAAGGTAACAAATATTCAAAAAATCCAGGTGCTTTTTTTTTTTTAAGGTACATTCCTTTGAAGCGTTACATTCCTTTATGTGTTATATAATTACATCATAAATATGTAATGCATCTGATAGAACAAGATAATACGAAAAACAGGGCACGATGACTTATGAATCTCTGGTCTATGTCTCCCTCTGTAGTTCTGAAAGTGAAACTACAGTTGACTCAATTTCAATCGAAAGGTTTACGACAACAACGCGTTTTACGACAGTATTACCTCATTTGACATAAAAGGGCGCATACGAGAGGAAAAGTTTTTAATTCTATCACACCTCTTTGTTTTAAATGCATAGTTTCATTCTAACCCTTCATCAAAACTAGGATATTGGAAACATAAACTAGATTTTTATTTTTCAAATTATTGCGATGACACAGTGCAATATTGTCCATAATCTGTCCCAGCCTTCATAAATAAATTAATCTTTTCTTAAGGAATTTACAGGCAGCGACTGAGATAAACTATCAGAGTGCATCCTCATTTTCGCCTCACAATAATTGGTAAGATATAATTATTCTTTTATTTTTTTATTGCTGTCACTCACACCTCAATTAGGCTACTAACATTAAATCTGAGGGGCACGTCAGCACGCCCCTAGATCCAGCCTTGCTCTGAAGGAAACATGGTATTACTGTATGAATGTTCCCTTTGCTAACAGTCTTGTAGAAGGGCACTTCAAGAAAAGAGTAATGATCTAACATTCGTTGAAACGAGCTTTCGAGTGGCGTCCTCTTTCCAAAGTGCCCTACAAGGGAGAAAAAATGCCGTTTGGAATTCGTCCACGCCCCTCGAGATCATCAAATTGCCATGATCTCAGACGAGTAACAGGTCAGATAAAAACTGCACTCTAAGCATTGAATTGTGAGTTCATCAAAAGTATAAAACTTGACTGCAATCGCATTTCCGACTTCGCACACTTGAAGTGTAGACAGATTTATTAATTATAGTGTGAGCGTTCACGTCGCTTTACATTAATACGAAAGGAAATGAAGTTTAGAATTACTATAGAAAGTCAGTTCTGTAAAGAGGATGATGAGGTCAGAGTGCAAGGATGACAGGATGAATTGAGGGAACAAAGATGAGAGAAATTGAAGGGAAGAGTGATGAGACAAGATTTTTTTTTTTTTAATCCTATCCCAAAAAAATAAAACAAAAACACTTTGCTATTACTGATACCATAGAACTGAATTATTACTATATGCATGTTTCATGATATTGTCATGGTACTTCAAAAATACCATGGTTTTACTGTGGCACATGTCAAAAACATGGTGTTACCAATAAAAAAAATAAATAAAAAAAAATAAAAAAGAGTAATACGGTAGTGCTTTTTAAGAGAAATATAACAGAATAGGCTAGTATTTGCGAGAAAGTAAACAATGGAAAAATCTGGATATGTTTATAATAATAATAAATGCTTAAATACTCTAGAGAAAAGAAATTTGTTAAGTATATAAGTTCTATTCTTTAAAAAAAACACTACTGGTCAAATGTTTTGAAACACTCATTCTTTATTATTATTATTATTATTATTATTATATATTTTTTCTCTCATTTTAGAATAATAGTAAAGTCATCAAAACTATTGAATAACAGAAATGTATCTATGGTAATTATCCATCCATTTTGTGTAGCCGCTTTGTTCTCAGGCCAAATGCAGGGAGACATCCTGGACAGGTGAACATCCATCACAGGGCTATCACACAGACATACACATTCACACTCTCACTCACACCTATGGGCAATTTAGATTTTTCAATTCACTTAACCTGCATGTTTTTGGACTGTGGGGGAAACCAGAGCATATGGAGGGAACCCACATAAACATGGGGAGAACATGAAAACTCCACACAGAAAGGACCAGGGTGAGCCGGAACTTGAACCAGGGACCTTCTTGCTGTTAGTAACAGCGCTACCCACTGAGCCACACTAACCAAACTATGTTATGTTTTAGCATCTTCTACGGAGCCACCCGTTGCCTAGAATTTGCCTACACACTCTCACGGCGAAATCGTAAGGATTTATATGACTTTTCTAAATTTGGCTAATTCATATGATTTCATACGACTTTCACTACAGCCAATGACGTCTCTGGACATCGTTTCCATCTAATACGTGACAAGTACTTGATTCTGTCACACACAACAGCTTCCTATCATGTTTACACATTCTTATGATTGGTTAGGTTTAGATAAGGGGTTTAGGTAAGGGCATAATATTAATAAGCATGTCCTTAACGCCTCATGGATGAAACTTGCACTTACTTCCGCGTTAGACATCCGGGCATTTGCACGTGATGAAATTGGACACATTCATACAAATAAACTCATTTGAAAGCATACAAAATAGTCAACTCGTAAAATATGTAAAAATGTTCATGAAACTGGGTTGAATTTGTGGCATTTTATCATCCAACTTCTTGGGGTATCACTTTGGGATGCTTTTAAAGGAGTTCTCGTCTATGCTGGGCACTTATTGGCTGCTACTCTTTATTATTCGGTCTAAGTCATCCATTTGAACATCCTTAAAAATTTTTTAAAAAAATGTTATTTTTTAAATGAAATAAATGAATACATTTTTGTCCACAAAACTAATTTCAAACATTTAAGCATACGCCTTCAGATCAAAAGGTTTTTAAGGTCATGATATATATATATATATATATATCTTTCATCAATAAATGTCACTGTTCATGACTCCACCATCAGAAAGACACTGGGCAAAAAATGCCATCTATGGAAGAGTGGCAAGGTGAAAACCACTGCTAACCCAGAAGAACATTAAGGCTAGTCAGAATTTTGCCAAAACACACCTTGATGATCCTTAAACCTTTTGGGAGAATGTTCTGTGGACTGATTAGTTGAAAGTGGAACTGTTTGTAAGATAGGTGTCCTGCTACATCTGGTGTAAATCAAACACAGAATTCCACAAAAAGAACATCATACCTACGGTCAAGCATGGTGGTGGCAGTATGATGGTGTGGGGATGCTTTGCTGCATCAGCGCCAGTGTGACTTGCAATAATTAAGGGAAACTGCTCTCTACCACAAAATCCTAAAGGAGAATGTCCGGTCATCAGTCTGTGAGTTGAAGCTTAATTGCAACTGAATTATGCAGCAAGACAATGATCCAAATATAGGAGTAAGTCCACCTCTGAATGGCTCAAAAGAAGATAAATTAACGTTTTGGAGTAGCTTAGTCAAAGTCCTGACTTAAACCCGATTGAGATGCTGTAGCAGGACCTTAAATGGGCAATTCATGCTCAAACCCTCCAATGTGGCTGAACTAAAGCAGACTGCTAAGAAGAGTGAGCCAAAATTCCAGCACAGTGTTGTGAAAGACTGATCTCCAGTTATCATAAGCATTTTGTTGCAGTTGTTGCTGCTAAAGGAGAAACAACCAGCTTAAGTTTAAAGGGGCGTTTAGTTTTTCACATGGGTGATATAGGTTTGGATAACTTTTTTGCTTCAGTAAAATATATACATATATTTGAAAACTGTACTTTTTGTTTACTCAGGTTGCATTTGTTTTTTTTTTATATCTCGTTTGAAGATCTAAAAAATGTAGTATGAAAAATACACAAAGCACAAGAAATTAGGATGGGGCAAATACTTTTCCTCAGCACTGTACTGTATATACACATATATCAGTAACCTTTTTGATCCTTCTGCCCTGTGACGTGCACAGAATGGGGTCAGCAGGGTTATAATTAAATTAATATATTATTACACTTAAGTAAAACAAAATTAAATTCTCATAATAATCTCACAATAACAGTAATAATGTGTTATTATGAGGTTTCTTTGTAAATCACAGGGTATTAAAGAAAATTAAGCTTGTGCCTTAAACAGTGCATACTACAGCAGATCAGGGGCAGATTATAATCTTAAATGATCCTCCCTATGCCCTATACTCACTGTATACTCATAAGTGCAGAATCCTTGAAGTGGGAACTCTGAAGAGAACACAAAATAAGTGTATGAATGTGCCCTTCATCTTGTGGAAGGGCTCATTCATTTTCACACTTTCGTTTGGAACAAGCTTTCACAAGTGGCATCCCCTCCCACTGTAATTTTGTTTTGAATTCGACTCGGAGTATCAAAGTGGTGTCACGGAGTGACTTTTTGGACATGTGTGCTACTCATTCAAAACCATGGTGTCAAGGTCAGAATGGAAGCAGCAGAGATAAAATGATAAAGTGAGGGTGCAGAGATGAGAGAAGTGAAAAGAGTGATGAGACAAGAAAAAGATTAGAGCCCTATAACAAAAAAAAAAGGGTAATACCATGGTACTGAATGATTATATTCATATTTCATGATAGTGTCATAGTACTCCAAGATACCATGGTTTTACTATGACACATGTCAAAAACATGGGATTATCCCAGACCATATCTGAAATACAAAAGTTTAAAATATGGTGCTTTTTGTTAGGAATATAACAGAATAGGCTATTATTTATTATAATAATAAATTTGTAATAAATTAAGTATATATAAGTGCTACACTTATATACACTTAAAAATTATAAAATGAATAAACAAATAACAAAAATAAAACATTTGTGCCTTTTTTTGTCCTTTCGCCCCTGTCCCTGCTGAGGTTTGTGCTCATTGTCCACTGATTGGGACACTTTTGAATCAATCATCTTAGACACAATTAAGAACTCGCACAATAAAACACAGCTGATATAAATCAAAAACCTTCTTCTAACAACTCTAATTTTTAAAAGATTGCTTCCATTTCATGGTCAATATGGGAAAAAAAAACTTTACAAACAATCTAATTTAATGAGAAAATATGGCTTTAACTGTTTTATATTTGAAATACTTAAGAAGACATGACAATGTTTCTAATAAATGTAAGCACAGTGTAGTTCTAGCGGGAAGACTAGCAGCTGTACATCATCGCACCATTAGCTGGGTAATTCCCAGCCAATCACATGTAAGCCATTGCTTTATAAGTCTGCTCAAAATCTATCACATTGCTGTTTCAGTGTGCTAACACGGCAACCTCCACCACCCTACCACCACCAGTTGAGTCCCGTCCTGCACAGGGATAGGCTCCTCTCCCCTGCCTCCTATCTCCGGCAGGATATGATGGTTCCGAGTACAACTTCTTCGTGCCGCCAGACTACACCAAAGAGAGACATTACTTTTCTGTTTTATATTCATCAAATAAATGTCATCTTAAATTTCACTCAAGTCTGCAAATCTTCCTGATAGAAAAGGAATATAGCAAACAATGATACTCCCTGGATTTTATGGTGCATTCTGGGATTTTTTAGGGAGCGAACATTTCACTGCACCGGAAAACACTGGACAGCCCTAGAAATGCCCGACTCCTTGACCAGTGCCCAGAACTAGTGAGCACCCTTTGTCTTTTTTTTAGACTCATTGTGGAACTAAAATGGGGGGTTCCCAATCAGCAGGTGTTTTTAAACCGGGTCAAGTCAATTCAAGTAGCCTAAAGTGGTTGAAAAAAGCCTATCCCGGATTGAAAATGTCCAGTACTTTATTAGTACTTTCACCACAGTAGGGCAGTGCTTTTGTTTTGATTAAGCCAAAATGGATTATACAGATTTTTGTTTTTGAGGTCCTAGTCCTAGAATATGTGTCACAAGGAAATATATACTGTAGGCCTACTCCAAATAGTGGAGAATGGTTTGAGAATCTTGCTCAAATCCCAAATCATGATGCATCTATTACACTTTCCACACACATAGAAGCCACCTTCCACGTCCTGCCATGCCTTGGCCTCAGGGCTGACATTTGTAAAGTGGTCCCGGGAGACAACATCAAACAAATTTTTTTTGATTCTAGATTCTCAAGGTGCTGCAGGGACCTCTTACCTCAGTGTTGTATATTTTGATCCACCTACTTGTGTCAACATCCTCTAAGAGCCTTTGATGTGTCCTCCTGGGGCTTCTTATGACAGTATGTGTGCTGGAAAGCATTGCTTCTGTGTGTGCTCATCTTAAATGAAAAAAGAGTCTTTGTTTTGTCTTGTAATTGCCTCTCAAAGTTCAGAGATTAGGGAACAAAGGAAGGCAAATAGAGTCCCTCTGATTAAAGTGCTCTTCAGGACATTCCTTGCAAAGTACAAGTCCACACTGAACTTGGATTTTAAGTCCTTGGAATGTATTTTTAACTGAGAGAACTGCAAGATTGAATGATGGCAGAGAATAAAAAAAGAGGTTGAAATCTGTTTTTAAAAAAAACAAAAACATAATGAGCAAAAAATCAGGGGGGCCATGGATGATCGGACACACTCCGTGGAGAAAAATCGTCACACCTCAGTGGTTTCACTCAAATCTGTTTCAACCTGCTCAAAACTGCTGGAGCAGTGTCAGTCTTGAGACTTTTAATTTTTGCTCTTTCAATAAGCTTTTCTGACAACCGAGAATGATATTATGCTGGGCCCTGTGATGGGACCCACTAAGGTCCTATAGGGAATAGCCTACTCATTGTGCCCGGAAGAGGGAGGGCACAAATAAGAAATTTGTCATGGGCCCTATTAATGTAAGTGGTGACCCTACTTGTGCACATACAGTACAACTGAAACAACCTAAATATTGCTACAAAAAACGAGATATCTACTGAAGAAACAAATTAAATGAATTTCCATACTGGTTTGTGCTGGTTAATGGTGGTTTGGTGCTGGTGTACCAGCATTGCCATGGTATTCAATAGTTGGTGATGCTGATCTACCAGGAGTGTGTTTCCCAAAAGCATTGTTAACCAACTATGGTCAAAAGTTCCATTGTTACCGACATAGTTCAAGGATTTGGGTGTTTCCTGAAACCATAGTTCCAAAGAACACCATATACATCAGGATACAGGATAAATCAGCCTCTGAAGGGCACTTCAATGGAAGAACAATTATTAAAGTTATGATGAAAGATAGCGTCAAACTGAATTTTCAATAAAAATGGCTTAAAAAGTCCAGAAAGTTATGTTGGAGCCTCACATCTTTTAGCCCTCCCCTGCTCTCTCATTGGAAGGTACAGAATTTGAAGGGAATAGAGCATAGGGAAGATAAATTCTGAATGGAACGCACACATCTGAAAATGGGTATGTATGTGATCAAGCACGTCTGGGGAACCCCAGTGTGTGACTTAAGGCCAAAATATACTTTGGGTGTGCGCATTGCGGAATTTATAGCTTCAATCAAAAATGAATTAAACACTGCCTGTGGTCAGTGTCAGGTTTTCCACAGGAGGGAAATGGGCTTTTAGACTTCTGAGTAATAGGAGCCCAATGTCATAGTGACTGCCCTTGGGCCTACTTATATATATATATATATATATATATATATATATATATATATATATATATATATATATATATATACTACAATATTACAATATTGCAGTCACTCATGTCCACCGCTTTTGCTGTTATTGCAAACTGTATAATGTAAAATAAGACATTCATCCAAAGCGTAATTTTGCTTCTCATGTAATGCAAAGATAAACAGTCTAGCACACAGAGTAAGCTGAATTAATTTTAGAGTCTCAGCACTCAGCAAATCTCTGCTAATGATAATATTGCTGTGTGAAAGATTGAGTTCTTTATTTAACCAAGAAAAACAGTAATCCAGTCGAGCACATTTTGTGGGGTTACTTAAATTGAAAAGTTTAATTATTTCAAACCTCTTTCCACAGAATTACTCGTTTAGAATAACAGAATTATATGGAATCTATCATAACCTTTAGAAATGTGTTTCACTCAGATGGCGCTGCAATGTAGCTACTTTATTTTTCTGTTCCACACGCTATCAGTTTCACTGAAAGTTAGTAACGGTTTTGCTTGCTGTCCTCCTCTTGTACACAAGGATTATTTTCAAGCTTTGGTGTGTCACACTTAAAATACTTTCAAAATGGGACTAAGAGAGGGGGGCATCAAGAGTTTCTTGATTAAGCCAGACAAAGAGGCAACATTTTTTATTTGTAGCACTTTTACCTGCTTTCACCTCTTGCTAATGACCAGGTTCTGAATACTAACATCTCAGAGTGGAAAAAAACAACAATGTTCTGAGACATCTATTATGTTGTAGTGTTTCTATGTGGATGCTTGAATAGGTTTGTGAAAAATTATTTGGAATCGGTTGGGCCACACAGTAATTCTGCATGTAAATGGTTTTGTCATGGTGTAATAGGGAAGTCACTGGCTTTAAGCTGCAGAAAGCACATATCAGCAGAAGTTAGAAATTGTGCTAGAGGTGTGCAAGGTGTTGAAATGGAAAAATAAGGTCCCCTCAATAATGGATATATGCAGGTGAACTTATAGGAACACACTGAACTGTGCTTCTCTCTCATTTGTTTCATCTGTATTTAAAAACCAGGGTAGCATTGCCTTAAACAAAAAGAGCATTAACAACCCCGGCAGTATTAGTAATGAGTGTCGAAGGAGCACAGGCAACTACAGCATGGTGACGTATATGCTCTATTGTTAGTATAATGAACACCTGGGCATCAGTGTAGTGCTATATCAGACACAGTGATGCAGCTATTCTTCAATGCTGTAGCACGGAAACACAACATGTTTCCAATTTAAAATGAAATCCTTGAAATTAAGAAAGCTGTAAAAATATTTTTATATTTACTCTGTATTTTGCGCAATATTTTTAATTCTCAAAGTAGTTCAGCACCTTAGGACCAGTGTTGGGTGTAATGTGATTACAAAGTAATTATTTTATGAAATAAAAAAAATTGTTTTATACAAAAACAGTGTTTTAAATTATTTTAACTGACTTTAAATTAAGGTTTTAAGTATATTAAAACCTTTATTATTTATTAATATTTATACTTTTGATGTTCAATACATTTAAAATTAATTCATATGTTCATATGTACATCTCTTTGCATTTCTTTGACAGCTTAAGGGTGTGCTATAAGAAAGAAATATAGACATCATTTGTTTTTTATTTATTGAGCAGAAAAACAAATACAAAGGAACTTAAAATAAAGTTTTTCAACCAAATAATCGACAAAGTAATCTGATTAAAATTATTGAGAAGTATTTTGTAATTTGCTGCAGAGTACTTTTTTGAGTACCTCGCCCAACACTGCATAGGTCACAAGAGGGAGTGTGTCTGGCATATTAGAATGTGTTTCAATGTGTCATCATTTTTGACCTTCTCAAAATCCTTTTTTATTTATTTATTTATTTTTATCACAAATTCATACCTTATACAACATTTTAAACAAAAGTATATAAAAAATAAGGAAAACCTATGGATTGTCACAAAAAAATGCATTTGTGCATGTAACATGTTTGTGCAAAGCCACGTACGTGTACTGCTGACATAGGAGCGGGCAGGTAATTTACGTGCACAAGCGACCAGCTGTGTCAGACAGCACGTACCCTTCCCCAATGCCCCAAAAAAGTCGTCAGAATCCTTCTGGTTACCCTAGACAGGGGAACAAGGCGACGCTTGCCAACCTGGGAACGGGCCAAGCCTCTGCTGGGCCTCTTTTCTCTCTATGTTTCTCCGCATAGAGCAAGAATGGCCGGGGCCCTTACATGCATCAAGGGAAGGGGGTCTTACCCAGTTTCCTATTCTTTCAGGGGGAAAAGACCCTGCAGAGGCCACACCTGCCCGAAAGGGGGAGGTAAAGGTGGCGAATACATCACATGGGTTTTTAGGCAACATGTGGAATGTGGCCAGTGGTAGATCCAGCTTCAATGAGGGGGGAGTTGCTACAACATAGCGACTGGAGGGCAGCTGAGACTGCCTGAGGGAGACACGGGTCCACTTCGTAAGGTGACCGTACCGCGGAAAATACACACAGAGGGAGTCCATGTAGGAGTCCTGACCTGTGGAGCACCTATTCCAGTACAGGGTCGATAGACTACCCGCAGTGGACTGGGTTGACGAGTTCCTCCGCTGAACTGCGGACCCAAAGGGCTAGGGAGGAATCATCCAGGGACCCGGGTGGTTGGGATCTCCTGGGAAAGAAAGCGCACAGTTTTACCTCGGCCGAGGGAAAGGGCACCAGGTGCAAGCGGTCCACCCGGCCAGTCCGTCAGCTTTTTACCGAGTTCTACCGGCTCAGACCTGGGAAAACACGGGACGATACTAACTCAACCCTGAGATTGTAAAATCTCACAAAGGTATTAGGTGTTGCCCAACCCGTTGCTCTACATATGTCTGCTAGGGAGGTACCTCTGGACAGTGCCCACAAGGACGCAATGCTCCTTGTTGAGTGCGCTCGAACCCGCAAGGGGGAGGACACGGCCTGGGTGTGATAGGTCAGCGAAATGGCATCCACCACCCATCCACTAACGGGAGAAACTTCTGCAGGGCAAAGAAAACTGTCAGCAACTCCAGGCAGTTGATGTGCCAGTGCAGCGGGGCCCCTTTCCAACGGTCTGCCACTGCGTGCCCGTTGCACACACCGCCCCAACCCAATCTGGAGGCGTCGGTCGTGACCAAGATGCATCGGGACACCTGCTGCAAGGGTACTCCCACCTGTAAAAAGCAGAGGTCTGTCCAGGGATTGAATGTTTGGTGGCAGGTGGGGTGACCATCACACAGTGCGTGCCGCAGCACCATGCTCGTCTCAGGACTTGAGACTGAAGCCAGTGCTGAAGCGGTCTCAAATGCATCAACCCCAGCAGCGTGACCACCGCGGAGGATGCCATATGCCCCAGGAGCCTCTGAAAAATTTTTAAGGGGACCGCTGTGCCCAGCCTGAAGGTGGCAAGGCATTCCAGCACTGACTGTGCACGCTCGTTGGTGAGACGTGCTGACATTCAGACTGATGCTCTGGACCGGAGTGAGCTTGCTCTTTTCCCAGTTGACCTGAAGCCCCAAACGGCTGAGGTGCTTGAGCACCTGGTCTCTGTGAGCGCATAGTAACTCTCGGGAGTGGGCCAAGATAAGCCAGTCATCGAGGTAATTGAGTATGTGAATGCTGGCTTCTCGGAGAGGGGCAAGGACTGCCTCTGCGAGTTTCGTGAAGACGCGAGGGGACAGAGACATGCCGAAGAGGAGGACTTTGAACTGATACGCCTGGCCGTCGAACGCGAACCATAGGAAGGGTCAGTGTCGAGGCAGAATTGAGACGTGGAAGTACGTGTCCTTCAGGTCTCCTGCTGCGAACCAATCTAGATGCCGGACGCAAGTTAAGATGTGTTTTTGCCTGAGCATTATGAACGGGAGTTTGTGCAAAGCTTGGTTGAAAACTCGCAAGTCCAAGGTCGGTTGTAAGCCGCCGCCTTTCTTGGGTACGATGAAGTAAGCGCTGTAGAAACCCTTCTTCATCTCAGTTGGAGGGACAGGCTCTATCGCGTCTTTGAGTAAGAGAGTAGCGATTTCCGCGTGCAGGGATTTGGCATGCTCGTCGTGTACTGCAGAAAAGCGGACGCCCGCAAAAGGGGGCGGAGGCCTGGCAAACTGAATTGCGTAACCGAGTCGGATGGTCCAGGCCAGCCAGTGAGATGGGTTGGGAAGTGAAAGCCACGCATCCAAACTCCGTGTTAGGGGCACCAAGGAGACGATTATTTTTGACGTACCCGGCGGGGCTTTGCAGGTAATACGGTGTCGGGAGGCGAAGACGCGTCCCGAGGCTCTGGTGCTGAGAAAAGACTCAAAGTACTTACCTCTCTCCGCACACCCGGCAGGGAGCGGGTTAGTGACTGAGGAGGAGGTTCAGTGGCGCCGTCCTCTAGACTCATCAGGACCGGCCGGCCAGGGAACAGTCGTGGGGCTGAAGGCGGGGGGTCCATGTCCAGCATTCTGGGACTGTTGAGATCTGGCGGCAGAGTGCCATGAAAACGGCATTTGTGGGCCAGGTGACCCAGAGACAAAGGAAATAGCTCTTTTACTGAGAATTTGGGTACCGCAGCCCTGAGGGGGTGTGGCAAATTAAATAAATTCAACAAAATATTCTCCTCCCGGCCCTCCACCGGGGGACAGAGTGGTCTGCTTTCCACCTCCGGAGCTAACGTCTTGGTCCCTGGGTCGAACGTCTCAGGAGCGCCTGTGAGCCTTGCGGGTCCTCGAGGGGGTCTGTGAGACGGGGGGGCGTCTGCTTCCTGCTGTGTGTTCGACGCTGGGGCTGAGAGCTGTGCCCGGGTTGAGGTGGAGCAGGGTGACCTCGGCGGGCAGACGGGGCATGGCCCATGGCGGCAGGCTTGCAGCGGGGCAGGATGTGCGAGATGGCCTCCGTCTGCTTCTTCACCATAGAGAAATGCTGGGCGAAGTCCTCGACGGTGTCGCTGAAGAGGCCGAACTGGGAGACAGGGGCATTGAGAAAGCGAACCTTGTTGGTCTCACGCAACAGCCCTGTCCACCTGAGGAATTGCCGTATATCCATGGGCCGCTCCGCCGTCGAGGGTAGCGAGAGCGGATGAGCGAGTGGCTTTGTGATGAGTGGAGAGGGGTGCTCTCCACGAAGACGTCAGCTCATCATGCACTTCCGGGAAAAACCGGACCGGGAGGGGGGAGGGGGGCGAGGCTGTGAGCAGCGCACAGACCCCAGGAACCAGCCATCCAACCGCGATGGCTGTGGGGAGGATGGAGGGTTCCAGTCCAGCCCCACGCTGGTGGCGGCCTGGGAAAGCATGTCGGTCATCTGCGCATCAGTCTCAGCCTAGGCGTGCTGGCCTGAAGGCGGCAGCCCAGGGGAGTCATCAGCGTCAGACGCCGCACTCTCTGATGCAGTGGCGAGCTCATCCACCTTGAGCTCTAGAGGATAGGTAGGCTGGCCATGAGGAAATCGCAGTGAGAGCATGAACCATCCACAAACGCTGCCTTGGTTTGATCACTGCCCAGACACATGAGACAATGCCTGTGGCCGTCTGAAGCGGAGAGCACTCTACCGCATCCAGGAACTACACAGGGGCGGAAAGGCATCTTTATAAAGATGCGTCCTGAAAAGGACATTCAACGCTGCTGTGTAAAGCTCTTTTAGAGAGAAAATCACTCTTTTACAATAAACTCTTTTAAGCTTTCTGTGCTGTCGAAGCACCCAGGGGCAAGCTGCACTGCCGTGCAGAGAAGGAGAACAGCCGCTGAAGTGCGCCGTAGATCCAACAGTCAGAGGAACAGAAGCAGAAACAGGTGGGACTCGCAGCTGACTGCATACATGACCATTACTAATTCAAAAATGTCTCTACAAAACTAGTATAGATGGCTTGGGCTGTTTCTAATAAGTCATTGGAGATATAAGGACATGTGAGATAAATAGAAAGAGGGAGCGCAATTAAGCTTGTGTGATTAACTGTGTCTGTCACAAATCCCAAGCAGTAGTGTAGTGTTAGTCAGCTTGCTGAAGATAATGGGAATTCTAGTTAAATACATCCTTGTTCTCTGTGTAAAAATAGCCATTCGAGTGGGGGTCCCCCCAGAGTTGTAGCGGTATACTGGTTTCACAGTGTACCACGGTATGAAAATTGACTGTTATCATACCATGTACCTTTGCTTATCTACAGTATTGAGAAAAAAATGCAACTGTACGAAGAATCTCACCTTTGCGTGCGCATCTCCTTTCCTCACCATCTGTCTGTCAGACTCGTCAACTTGCCCGAGAAGCGAGGTGAGGGGATCTGACACTAGTGAGTGTGTGTGTGAGTTAAAGCAGTGTTTCTCAACTGGTCTATTCGGACTGGGTCACGGACAGCAGAGAAAAAACAATGTCATGGTTCTCACATTGAAGATATTTTGGCAGCCGCCCAAGTGATATCTTATTCAGGACTACAGAGGCAGATTGAATGATAATCTCGCAAACAACTAAAGGCTTCTCATCTGCACTTTTCCTCAAGTGTAACAGAACCAGCTCGCAATCATGATCTGCTCTTCTCTCTGGTGCACGTGTGCAACAACTGGGCTTCCCTCGATATTCTGGAGTGGAGACCTCAAAACTGATGTGACCGATTTCAATTCAAGTGAGACTTTTCTAGTTTAAAGCGTTACGGAAGAAGTCAAGTCAAACCCATCAAACAGTAGGCAGCCCTGACATGCCAAACAGCGCTGAGGAGGAAAAGGGCAACACTGCTATGTGCTAATTATTTTATTCATTATGCATCATCACCTTTACAAAATTGTTTCACGATTTTAAAAGTAACTGTTATATTTTGACAAAATGTTATAGTTTCATACAGTATTAAATAATCTAAAGGTAGAATCTAATAGACCTCATTTTATATCAACAGGCAATTTTCAAGATGTGTTTAAGCTAGTATATATTTATTCATAAATATTACAATTTGTTATTATATTACTATTATTTAGGACTAGCTACACTGACCTAACCATGGTAATGAGGAGCCTTTCCTTCTGTGTAATATGTTTGTGCTGTTTGAATTATGTTTGAAATTAGGAAACAAATGGGTTGATAATGCAATATAAGTAAATGTGCTCTTCAGTTTTTAAAGGGGGAGAGAAAACTTCCTGTCGCTTTTGTTGATGACGTCAACAACAAAAATAATGTAATTTGATGCATTTCCTTGTACTTAAAAACCAAACTACAACATAAAAGGAAATGTGACCCAGGATACATTAAATACAGTTTATGTTTTTAGTATGGTGGGTCACCACTTGATTTCCAATGTAAAATCTGTCCTGAAGAGTTAAAGGTACAGACAGGAGCACACACCTACAGTATATGTTAATTGTTAATAATCAAAGGACATTACTTTAAAAGCTCACACAGCTGATGTTATTTTTCATTTAATAGTTAATTTAACATGCTATGCTAACATGATATAGTTATATAACATGTTATAGTTACATGCTATTTTTAATCATGTTTAAAATTCGGTTTATTATTATAATTTTGCTAGCTTTCTTTTTATTCTATTTATTTAATTTATTTTAAAAAGGGAGACTTTTTTCTTACACATACAATTAAAAAAAAAATGCTTTAAAATTTAAATTATACTTAAGCGTTTGCTCAACCAAAAACCAAAAAAATACCCTTCTGTTTTCACTCCTTTAAAGGTCATTGTAACTGATAATGGTAATTGTGTAATACCATGATACTGTGAAATCGTGATATTTTCTGAGACAGTTATTGTACCATGAAAATCTCATACCGTTGCAACCTTAGTTGCCCCTGAGTGTTTCGCGGTAAGCTCAGCGCAAGAGTTACTATAGAAACCGCTCGCTCTTCTGCCATGTTGATTACATCTCCTCACGAGCACAATCCTTGAGTATGTTTTTGATTACTCTGTCTGTTGTGTCTCTCAGCTGTGATAAGCCTTAATTCTAAAGCTGTTATTTTAACTCTGTTTCCCAGCTGTAATGTTGTAGTAGTTATCTGAGCAATCATGGAGTGGGAAACAATGCAGATGACTTCAAAGAAACAGCTCGCTAACTGACATGTGCTGACTCAGTGCATTTCAAATTGTACTAGCTCATAACACATACAAATTATCTTTTGTAGCCACTTGCAGGTTAAAATTTTGAATGTCACTGGGAAAAAGAAAAGACATCTGTACTGCTCTCACAACACAAGAGGAGTGATAAAAACAGCGCAGTGTCGGAGTGCTGATAGAACGCCTCTCATCCAATCACATTTGAGGAACAGAACTAGCTGTTGTAGAAAACGGTATACAGCATGTGAAAAATCTGACACCACTCACACTGCTTGGGAGAAGATTAGAGGAGCATTTAAATATGAAATGCACGCTGACTACATGCAAAAAATGTACCTATCTGAATTAAAAGGTGTTATCAATTACTACTTGCCTCGATCTATGAATGGAATCCACACAAGATCAGTAAAAGAAGCTATTTTAACTACTCTATGGTTTAAAGTAAACAGGGTGGGTGAAAATAAAAATTACACTATGAAATATTTAAATATAATTGTTAATATAAACTACTGTTTTCTCTTGAATTTGTCATCTTTCATCTCAGTTGAGCAGCACAGACAGTTATAAGGTAAAAACACTTACTGTTATTCTTTATCTGATTCAAAGCATTGTTTACCACCGTTTCATTCAAAGCTATGCATTCATTCACACCTGCTACTACAAATGGCCAAGGTAAGCATGCTTAACAAAATTAGTAAAAATCTTTGATGTTTGCCCAGTCTCAAAGCTCATGGCACATCCTGAACATATTTGCAGTAGATAATATATAATTTGTAACGTTAACATTCTGGCTATGGTGCTTATGGTGCAGGCTTATGGTGCATAAGTGTTTATGGGCTAAGTGTTTATGGCTGTATTACTAATGCTAATATGCTATATGTGGCCATAATATGCACCGGTTACATCTAATATTGTATTTTATAATGAAAATAATCCATGTCAGTTAAAAAAAAAAAAAAAGGTTTTTGTACTTCTTTTGTTTTAAGCATTGATAACAAGTAAGTATGCACATTCTCGGGCTACACTGTACCTCAGTGTGTTCATGTTGACTAATCTCGACTGAGTGAAGAAAGTAACGGTTAAAATCTATTGAACAAATGGCAGTTAGAATGTGTTTAACAGCCTATTTGAAGTTTTCCTGAAAATCTGTGCTGGCAAGCTGTTTGCTGCCACTGCAATGAACTCAAAATCACCTTGTTTTCCACCATTTGTTTTATCTTTTTTTTTTTTTCAAAATGATGTCACACTTGTTCTTTCTTTGATTTTGCTAGAAAAACAGTATATTGGTGCCTTTAAGTAGACTTTCTCAATAGTGTAAACACTGTGGCACTTTCAAAAGTTTGTTTGAAAGGCCCGACGTTTCAACTTCTGGCTCAACTTCTGGCATGATTTTATGGCAGGACAACCTCTTTGTTCGAATTCTAGCAGGAGACATAGCAGAGGGGAGGGTAGGAATTCAACAAACATTATTTTAGCAATTTGTTTATCAGCTAACAGTGGAGCACAGCAGCTTTATTATGCAGGGATATGACAGTTGAAAATTTTACTCTCACATCATTAAAGGTTACCTAACACCAGCACAACACAGAAACCTTTTATAATTTAATCAGGCACATTCAAAATACTGTCGTAGGAACAGCCTGACTAAACTACACGGAGTATGTGCATAATTTATCAGACCAGAATTTCATTAAGTGCCATAATTAAAAATAACAAGCCATGCTTGAGGGAAACTGATATATCCCCTAATTTTATATAGTTTCGTTAATGCTGTTAAATCAGACTTGATTGTATAGATCATTCAATTGACATAGTGGTCAGTCGGAGTATCCATTCCACCGCAATGTGAAACAAGTTTTAAGATTAAAACCGAGCTTGAAAGCCAAATAGCCCAAACCGAAGGGACCAATTAGAAAGCATAAAATATTTCAAATCTTTCAGTAGCTATTCCTTCACTTTCTCAGGCAATGGGCTAATATCACAGCAGGAGAGATAGTTGTAAAATTTTCCTCCTTTGATGATTATTTTATTATACTTCATGTCATGGTCCCCAATAATAAGAATCTAGCACAGATAACCTTATATAAACTTATAGAAAAGAAAGTTTATGGTTGCTAGTAACTACAGTTCCCATTTCTGTCACTCACCTAACGTTGTGTCGATGTAGTGACACTAGGGGTCAATCTTGAGAGCCCCAGACACCTTCAGATCTTTGAGAAATGGCCAATGAGAATTGGTGAATAGAATTTGCATGCCACTCCCCCTGACATACAGGTATAAAAGGGAGCAGGAATGGGGATTCATTCACATTTTTTCATCAGAGACGAGTTGTTGTATATCAGTAAGCTGAGTACTATTATTATTCCATTCACCTCTTTAGAAGCGTGTGCTGTTGGATATATGGTGCATTCCAGCGGCTTTTCTCCACTCTGAACTCCACTGCAGACTTCGCCCCTGGGCACTTCGACAGTGCTTTAAAAGAGTATATGTCCTCCAAACAGTACATTTCCTCTATTAAAGCAGGCACATTGATTTTGAACGTCTTTTTAAAGATGCATCTTTTTAAAGATGCCCTTCCGTCTGTGCAGTTGTGTGCAGTTCCTGGATGCGGTCGTTACCTCTCCGCCTGTCATGATCACTGCCTCACGTTCCTGGGCCAAAATTACCTCGAGGAAGGGTTTGTGGATGGTTCACGTTCTCAATGCGAGAACATTTAAAAGGTAGGGGACATGTGAATTCAAATTAACTTTAAAATTATTGTTTCTACCTAATTTAATTGGCTCAAAATAATGACTGAGGTCAGTCAGTAAACAATTGATTCTCCAAAGAAGTGCAGATAAAGCTTCAGCTATGCACATTAACATGTGCAAGAAAACATTACCTGGTTGAACAGGATCTAACTTGAACAAATGGAACACTTATCACCCTAACGGTGACTTTACACAAATCAACTAATTACAGTAAAACAACATCAAGTATAGCTGCAAGCAGCGATATTGGTCCCAAGCACCACCTGTCTATTTCCACCCAGTCGCTTTCGGGAAACTATGCATGGTGGACACATGCATTTAGCATTTCACATTATTCTAAACAATTTTGAAGCAATTTGGGTAAATATAAGAGGACTGTTTTAAAGTCTGTTCTAAGAGCTACACATCCTACTGCCAGGTGATAGCTCTATGACCATGGCCCAAAATAGTCACATCTATGTGATTAGCCCCCAACACTAAACATACATCTCAATTTTAATCTAAACCACACATTGCACACAGAAGATATGACATATGAGATATGATATCATTTTTATCCCATTAATGCTACAGCGTTTGATATATAAAAAATCTGTTCACAATTTCTTGGCATAATGTTGTCAAAATGTGGTGACAGTCTCATGAATCCCCTAGGAGGAGTATTTAAAAGTTCAGAGACTGCAATATTAAAAAATCCAAAATGGTGACTTCCTTTTAGGCGGAGCTAATAACTATAATTATGAAATCGTCTGGTTTGATGAGAACTGTATATGTACAAATTTTGGTGACTGTAGGTGAAAATGGATGTGCTACAGTCCCCCCAACATGCCCAAGCATAAACTTTTGCCCAGTCCAAATGGCAAACGACTCTGATGTGTATGCAAAATTTCAAGTGCCTCAAAATCACTCAAATATTGGAAGAAAGGAATAATTACAATTAATGTGTTGCCATGGCAACACTATTTAAGATATCAAATATCCCTTTACAATTTTACATCAGCAGTGTCTTGACATTAATCTAAAGAATTTTGAAGCAATGCATGTAAACATAGGAGGGCTATTTCAAAGTCTGTTAAAAGTGCCATGCTTCCTGCTGCCAGTTGGCGGCACTATGAACATGACCCATAATAGATCATGTGATCAGCCCCCATTACCAAACATAAAGCTGAATGTTCAACAAAATCACACAATGCACACAGAATATACAAGGCACTTCCTGTTTCCAATTTTTCACCATAAATGTATTTCATCACCATGTTGACACCAGTGTTAATTTCGTCAGACGAGACAAGACTAAATATGTTCGTCAACGACCTTTTTTTCCATGACTAAGACGAGACGATGACGAGACTGCACCAATGTCCAAAAATGCTGACTAAGACTAAATTAACATGCATTATTGTTGATGAAAAAAGACGAGACTAAAATGTTTTGCATAAAATAAAAACTAAGATAAAATCTCTCTTCATTTTCGTATACAATCGTCTCTACTTTTTCATCATGAGATAGAGTATTCAGCTGTTACGCCTTCAAAATATTCCGAATGAGTTCGCGCTGTTGCTCAAGTAGCGGTTACAGGTCTCATACTCCTGTGGCTGCAACATGAAACTACATGGAGCAAGAACACAACAATCAAAGACAGTGGCGAACACGCGACGAGCGCCGACGACATGCTAGGTAGAAGGAAGAGGCTCGATATTTGGTCGCATTTTAGGTACAATGATATTGACAAAAAGTCAGAATGTGTCATTATAACTGACGGGAAGCACTGCGGACAATAAATATCGGGGAAAAACACCACCAACCTTAAGCGACATCTAAAGGCTAACCACCCATGCATTCAGGGAAGTTAACTTAAATATACGTCTCATAAGCTAATGCTGATTTTAGGCATCTACGCTGTAAATTAACCAGTTAGCTATGGTGTTGTGGCACATACATTATGCAGGTT
Organism: Moxostoma hubbsi; assembly: GCA_032164185.1. Lineage (NCBI taxonomy): Eukaryota > Metazoa > Chordata > Actinopteri > Cypriniformes > Catostomidae > Moxostoma > Moxostoma hubbsi. The sequence continues at coordinate 21,876,396 of JAVLUX010000029.1, read as the reverse complement.
ATATATATTTTATGTAACTTATTTGCTTAATAAAATACTCTTCAGAACAAGTTCATCATTTGTGAATGTGTCTCTTAAATCAGAAAACCAGACACGTTTAACAAAGTGAATTCAACAAATCATTCAACAAGTGTATTTTGTCAGGTAATTATGACATTTAACCAATATTTGAGATGTGTGAAACATTATTTGACTGAAATGGTTATCTCAGAATTAATCTCAGAAATAATTTATTTAAAAAAAGACTAAAATGTTTTGAAACTTGACTAAGATATATTGAGTTTTCTTTTGACTAAAACTAGACTAAAATGACGAGACTTTTAGTTGACTAAAACTTGACTAAGATACCTTAAATTCTCTTTTGACTAAAACTAGATTAAAATGACGAGACTTTTAGTCGACTAAAACTTGACTAACAAAAAAAGATATGTGAATGACTAAATATGACTAAAACTAACAAGGACATTTGGCACAAGACTAAGACTAAGACTAAATTAAAAATAGGTGACAAAATTAACACTAGTTGACACTGTTCAAAATATCAAAAATAAGTTTGGGCAGAGCTAATGACTGCGAGTATGAAAGTTGTTCACAGTTATTCTTTACTTTCTATTCCATCACTCTTAAGTTCACCGTATAATTAATATTTTGTGTCGTATACATTTAGCCAAATTAAGTAAAGCTAAAATGTTATAAATATGTACGTTTCTGAGTAATTTTTTTCTTACGCTACGGTTGTTGAGACAACAATTTTGTTTTTTCAGTGTACTCTGCAATCTAAAACTGAATGCCAGTAATCAGTTAATTGGATTGTTTGAATGTATTGCTGGAACCTCCTAAAATGCAAACCACCTATGACTAGGCAAACAGTGTTAATCCTTAAACGCATACCTTGGGTTTTCATAGATCCAGTACCTCATTTCACCCCCTGTACCTCATCCAAGGTTGTGACCACACCTCTTCATTATTCCTCAGTCTATCTCTTATAAATAGTGTAACACACACACACACACACACACACACACACACACACACACACACACCCCACACACACACACACACACAAAATTGTTATGGTGTAAGTACCAAAAGTGTATAGGGTCATTAGGGACCCTAGGTAGGCAATAGTGTCTGATTTGTATTTGTTGTTTTGCCCTTCCATAAATTATATTTTTTATGATTATTTTGTATCTATATACGCCTGCTTCTTTGTTTATTACTAGATAAATTAATACTATAATTATATAATTAAATACTACTGTATATTACGTTGATTTTCTTTGCAACAATGGTGAATTATCTGTATCCCATGTGCATGTACACATACATAATATACATGCTATTTCTTACTCAATGTGGCACTGATATGTTAGTGATTGACTTTATTTGTATTTGACATTGCTATTTGATGAAGAAACAACATAAATGTAAACTATAGCAAGTGTAACACATGAACAGTGTGACTATTGTCATTTGGGTCTACTATTGAAATTATGTAGGTTGTGCATCTATTTAGACATACAATAAATGCCTGAAAAAATACTCATGTGTAGCTTATGTGTATCTTATATGTAGATTATGTTTTAGGTGTAGCAGCCAGTTGACAACCAGTTGCATCTCATGAAATTTCACTGTGGAAGTATTGAATCCTGTTCTAGATTTGTTGCATTAACCCTTTGATATAATATATATATATATATATAAACTAGAGGTTGACCGATATATCAGTTTTAATCAGCATAAGTAACAGATTTCTGGATCTATCGATTATCGGCAAAAATCCACACTGATTGTTTTTCCCCATTGCATCTGGTGCTGGAGCGGCTGGGAAGTGTCTGCTATCATTATACAGTATTAGAGCGGCACTTCACTGATGCCTTTTGGTGTTTGTTTTGACACATGAGACTATACTCTGCATGGAGCTTAACACTTTGGATTTAAAACATCTACAATGAAAAGGTTATCACACAGTACACTAATGCACACATTGTCATATCATTATAAAGTCATTAATTTGTTGACTAGAAGCTGCATTAATAGAGAACAGCAGTATGTTTGCCGACAAGGCTGAGAGGATGCACATTTAAATTTTATGCACATTAGTTGAAAATGAATTTTTTTTAACAGCCAGGATAGGAATAATCTATGCCAGTGTTTCCCAAACTGGGGAAGGAGAGGGGGCAATGGGAGTACCCTAATAAAATTATGAGATTTACAATGCTTTTAATTTCATCACAGTCTAAAATAACAATCAAACCCAGTTCCTGTATTTCTCACTGGAAAAAAATAATTTTGTGTGCCCTCTAGTGTAGAAACACCATAATAGTTGTGTCATAAAGGTCATAAAGGAATGCAATTAAATAACCCTATCTTTTGTGGTTAAAAAATGCCTCTACTCATGTGTCGTGCATCACACAAATGTCTTTTTTGGCCAGCCCAGCACACTGTTAGACACACTGTAGCTTAGTCATAGCAAGTAAAATTTATACTTCATTGTTCTACCAGACTCACACGTCAGTCGTACACGATTTCAGTTAAACTGGTAAAACATAATTTGTATTTTAGTTTAGATGCATAGGGAGAATTTAATCTGATGATATAAGTTCATAATTTTTGATGACAGGGGTCAGATATCCGAAGTGGCCAAATAATTTTCCACATACACAAGAAGCAAATTTCACTCACATTTGCTCACATGCTAGAGACCTGTTTTTACGTTGCTGCATGATGTTTTTTTCTGCAAATCAGCTCATCCTTTGAGCTGATCGCGCAATTGCACAGATGCACAGAACCTGCAATATTCAAAGTCTGCCGACAATGCCGTACCTGCAATGATGCGCAATTCCAGGCACAAAACCGAATGCTATTCTTGCGTACCGTGATGCAGTGAGGGGGAGTTTTCAAGTTGTGCAGTTATATCATATCTAGCATACCCATCTCAACTGGTAAGCCATTTATTCAATATGTACAAAACATGTACAAATTTAGCATGTTTAATATAAGGGAGTTGTTTTACAAAGATAGTTGTGCTAAATATACATATTTTCAAAATGCCTTGTGTGAATGTTATCTATGCGTTAGTGAGGGGTATGTGAAAGGATGTTGAATGTTTGGAGGGGTATGCCACTGTAAAAAGTTTGGGAACCACTGTTCTATGCAATAATATAACAGTGCAGAATGGTTTATGCATTTATTGCTCCCTCTTGTGGACCAAGCAGGGCTGGACTGGTAATCTGGTGTACCGGGCATTTTTCCGGTGGGCCGACACACTTTTGGGCCGTTCAGGGGCGTAATGGCCATCGGGAGAACCGAGTGGGCCGGTGGCTCGGCCACGAAATGTGCCGAATGGGTCACGATATGCAGCAATGAGTCGCCGCATTATGCAGAATGGACCATAAAACGGCGCCGTGATATGCAGAAAAGGACAGCGAACTTGCCTTTCTAATTATCTTGAAAATATTTTGAAAATATTACACCATCTGGACATTTTGTAGATCCATTTTTGATAGATATAAATGCCGGGTCTCTAAAGACCTGAATATGTAAAAGTGTTTGGTGAAATTTCTATGCATTGAAGGGTTAAAGATGTTTTTTTGTTTGTTTGTTTTTTTCAGCTCTAGACATAAAATTAATCTATGGTGTCAATTTTGGTTTGTAATTTATCTTCAGCTTTTGTTGTCAGCAATCCTTAAGGTCCCCAACATGTGAGCAGGATGACAGAGGTATGAATTCATAACATAACATGGCAAGCCATGTTTGTTTTTGTTCTCATGGTCTGATGTCATACTTTTTTCTGATAAAACTGAAAATAATGTTTGGTTTTGTAAATCATCTGTTGAGTGCTTTTGTGATGGTTGCACTGATGACTCAGTAAACATCATTTGTCATAATAAAGTGTCTTGACAATTTAGATTTATCACTTCTATCCACATGGTTTGTTCTCAGACAGTGTTTTGGTAACATATGCTTTCTGAATCACAATGCAAACTACTGTATCTAAGAAGCCAAATGAATGATTAAAAGGAAAGTGGGGGAAATGTGAATAAGGCTAATTTATAATCTTTATAATACATATATGGATTATATACATATAATACATAAATGGATTTTCCCTCTATGGCAGATAAAAAGCATATACATTTGAAGGCTGCTGATGATATACAAAATAAGTGTAATAAGTCCCTTTGAAACTCTCTAAACACATCAACCAAAATTTGTCTGTTTCAGAGAATCTCTCTCAACAGACTGTAAAACCAGTTTTCCCTTAGAACGCATCAGTGTTGGGAGATTAACTTTGGCTAAAAATGAAAATGCTGGAGTTCAATTTATTCAAAGGAGTACAACATATGTAAACACCTGGTAGGGAACACAAGCTGTACGCTTCAGATACCATTTTGTGCAGCAGAACTATAAGTGTGATTGGATGTTGTCAGGGATGAAATACTCCTATATTCCGCTCTCTTAGCATTGGTTCAATTTTAGCATTGACCATTGAACCATAATGCTTTGACCTAACTTTGTGGGAGGTGATGGATATATCTAACTTCTAGCCCATTAGGTTTAGTGGGATAGACCATTTGGCTTGCTCTAGTGCCCTGCTCAGTGTAAAGTCAGTTATGCACCTGGGGGTCTGTATACAGCACTGGGAGGATCAGATAGAATTAGTGAGAGAGAGAAACAATTTTTAATGCACAATAAATCACCAAAAGTGGCAATCAATTCCGACTAAACTTGTTGTTTACTTAGATAAATCTGACTACGTGATTTTTAGCAGGTCATTGATCAACAATGTTTCTTACCTGGGTGAGCTATTGAATTTACATTCGATTTACATTTTTTACAAGGGAATAGTGTAGTGAGCGCACTTAGAGAAAAAGGTTATCTCTGTTACAGAACTGAGCTCCTGTAATTGCTTCAGGAAGGTATTATGAGATAAGAATCCACACAAGGATGTGACCTTTAGCTACATTAAACAAAATTGCGCTCAAATATCTCTAATGAGACCAAAGTGTTATAAAAATCACCACACTGTATATCTTTTCCCAAAATGTGCAATCAGTCTGTTGCTAACCTATGCACTTGGAAGAATGACAGAAATATCTTGTGTATATGACTTAATATGTTTTCATAAATCATGGGGTACATAAATCACCATCATGGGGGGGGGGGGGGGGGGGGGGGGCGCTGTACTTGCTTGTTTAGTTTATTGGGGGGAAATCCAATTCAAACCCAAGTCTGTAGAACAATAGTATGGTGGCCAACATAGCCAAAGTGAAACCTTTTGTCCATTACCTTGTGTAATGTTTTATATTTTTCGAGGATGAGGGCATGTCAAGCAACCTTTCTGTGATGGCATCAACCTAGTTTGGCTTAGCTTCTATCAAGTGACATACAGATGAGATTGATTAGAAGCATCTCCTGTGACATCAACAACCAAAAATTATCATAACACTAAATCAATTAAAAGAAGCTTTTATTCAATGCCACATCAACCTTACTGTTTACAGAGCTGACACAGACATGATTCCCAGACTGCACTGGATGAGCAAACACTGACCTCAAATTTTCACATTTTCAATTGAATCTCGAATCATAGAGTTAAACATGATCTTAACTGCTTGGCCCTCCTTTATCACAGCTGAGTTAGTGCTCCTTGCCCTGCTCTTGAACAACAGTTCACTTCATAGTGCAATAATTACTGGGTTCATTGAACTATGAAAAGTGTGATTCAACTCAAACAGCAGTTCATAAACACTTCACAGCACACAGCGGCTTCATCTGCCTCCCAATTACAAAGAGACGTTAAGTGTTGAAAGCACCCAGCTTTCACAGCGCTGAAGGTCATTGTGTTCCCAGTCCATCCCCTCTCACACTTACATCCCACTGATCTGTTCTAAATGCGCAATACACCAGCCAGACTTCACCAACATGTCATAGCTGTCAGATTGTTGGTATTATCTTCTGTGCCAAATGATCAGATGACTCAAAGTTATATTTGAGTTTAGGATGAATCTCACATAACTGACGTTTAGTTTAGATGTTTTGCTTGGGTTTTTTCAAAAGCAACACTTTTGTCCAATTCTGTCAAAAGCTAAATAGCTATGTCAGCACTTCCCCTGCTGACACACAAACCATTAAATCATCTGCCGGTAGCCGAGAAAGAGAAAATCAGTTAATGTATTGGAAACGTTATTCAACAGAGCAGTACATCTGATTTGCTATAGAAGTGGATGAAAACACCTGTCAGTCACCCATAGCTGACTGGAGAAGGGGAATAGTGAGCTAGTCAATTTTGAATTTTATAATGGCATTCTAGAAGCATTTAGACCTTTAAATCATGGCAGAGATGGAATTTTCAAACTTACAATGTTGTCAAAGTTAGAGAGACATGAAACTTGCATGGCATTTCTGTTGCCATTGCTTTATCACACTCACCTCATTTGCATGCATTAAAGGAATTATTCACCCTCATGTTGTTCCAAACCCCTATGTCTTTGTTCTGTGATACACAACAGGTACAAATATAAAGGATGTTCTAGTGAAATTACAACTAAAAGTGTCATAAAAATGGTCCTTTTACGCTATACATTCACTGGGCACTTTATAAGGAACACTATGGTCCTAATACTGTAAAGTGCCCAACAAGGTCTTTTGCATTTGTAGCTAATCCAACTCAAGGTTCGACATGTTGTGCATCCTGAGATGCTATTCTACTCATTACAATTGTACAGAGTTGTTATCTGCATTACTGTAGCCTTTCTTAGGTTTTTGGCACCATTCTGAGTAAACTATAGAAACTGTTGTGTGAAAATCCCAGGAGATCAGCAGCTACAGAAATACTCAAACCAGCCCGTCTGGCACCAACAATCATGTCACGGTCAAAATCCCTGAGTTCACATTTTTTTTCCCCCATTCTGATGGTTGATGTGAACATTAAATGTAGCTCCTGGCCCATATCTGCATGATTTTATGTACTGCGCTGCTGTCAAACGGTGGAACCTATCCACATGGTTGCGACAGCGGAAGTTGTCATAGTTAGCTAAACTTGAATGGCGGTGAATGTGGGACCACAGCAAATAAAAAATGTTCGTCCCTGTTTGCTCCAACAGTAAAGTAAAATAAATAAATAATGCTTTCACAACTTTGCAAAAGAAGATAAAAATATACAGCACTGGATAACAGCAGTAAGAAGAGAGAAGCAGGCCAAATTGTCTGTCACTCCCTCATTAGCTGTGTTAGAAGCCTCATTGCATCTATGGTAAATGACCCCCCAACACACACACTTATTCCAGAGTAATATAATACAAAGTACAATGTTCTAAATTTACACCAAATCTTTTTAAAATTGGAAATCTAATTTTTTTTTGTTGCTACATTTACATTGTTAACTAAGCCGGAAACGTGTCATAACAGGTTTGTGAAAAGGGTCAACTGGCTGATTAGATAATCGCATGAATAAGCATGTGTACAGGTGTTCCTAATAAAGTGCTCAGTGACTGTACAGAACCAAACGTTAGTCATTATTAACTGATAATCCTTGAAATTGAGATTGAAATGTCAACAAGTGAATGATGACATAATATTTATTTTTGGGTTAATCATGATAGATGTAAGGATCTCTTGATAATAATTTGAAAAGTGGAAATAATCAAGCATACGTGGTTTGTATTATCTTGATCACCTCATCCTAATTTTTAGAGCTTTAATGTCTTAGATTTGCTTAGAAAACTCTTTCAGAGTATTTTCTCTGTGCAGATTTATCCAGCTCTTATCGTTTAGGAGCAGCAGGCACACTTTGACAGCCTTGACAGCACAGGCTTAAAAGGCAGATGCATGGTCAGAGCTAGATCACCACGTTCTGGATCAAAGACCTGCATGTGATGTGGAAGATCTGGGGTGCATGGCAGAGGTTCTCTTATCAAAACTTACTCATGATCTCCACTGGAATGCTATCCTAAGCAAATTAATACTATTTAGAATGTGATGAGCGAAAAATATAGGGCATGTAGGTGAGCCTGTTTAATGATTAACATTAGGATTGACTGATTGATTAATTGATTGATTGATTGATTGATTGATTGATTGATTGTTAGTCTTGAATTTAAGAAATGCAGGTAGATCAAATCATAATTAAATTCAATATGATTTAAATGGTCATAAAAGTCATCTTTTATTATTTTCTTAATTTTTCTTAATTCTTTATTATTAAAATATTATAATATAGATATTATACCAGCTATCAGAAAATTCCCCACAAAGACTCTTAAAACAAAGGGAGTGATTTAATTCAGAAGAATTCAATATTTAAAATCTCTATTGTTAATCCTTCAATTTTATTTTGTTCCATCTGCAGAAGATTAATTGTCAGGAACAGAATATACATTATATATGGCTGTGCCTTTAGCAAAACTCTTTGAATGTCTTTAATGTCCTATTTTATGTCTTTGAAAATTGACTGTAGGATCTAATCTGATCATACTTAAACTTGTATATCAATAAACTCATGAACTGGATGCTTGTAGCTAGATAATATATAGCGTCAGCCATCCAGATGCACTTGATGGAAATAGGTGACTCAGGGAGATGAGTTTTAAAGTTTAAAGGGATACTTCGCCCAAAAATGAAAATGCTCTCATCATTTACTCACCCTCATGCCATCCCAGATGTGTATGACGTTTTGTTTTCTGTAGAACAAAACAAAGATTTTTAGAAGAATATCTCAGCTCTGTAGGTTCATACAATGCAAGTGAATGGTGGCTAGAAATTTGAAGGACCAAAAAGCACATAAAGGCATCATAAAAGTAATCCATTCAACTCCAGTGATCAAATCCATGTCTTCAGAAGCAATATGATAGGTGTGGGTGAGAAAATGTATGTCCTTTTTATTATAATTCTCCACTTTCTCTTTCACATTCTTTTACTTTAGTTTTAGGAGATTCACATTCTTTGTGCATATCACCACCTACTGGTCATAGAGGAGCATTAAAATATTGATCTGTTTCTCACCCACACCTATCATATTGCTTCTGAAGACATGGATTTAACCACTGAAGTCATATCACTTTTATACTGCCTTTATGTGCTTTTTGAAGTTTCAAAATGCTGCGACCCATTCACTTACATTGTATGGAACTACAGAGCTGAAATATTCATATAGAAATCTTTGTTTGTCAGAAGAAAGTCCTGCACATATGGGATGGCATGAAGGTGAGTAAATAATGAGAGAATTTTCTTTTTTGGGTGAACTATCCCTTTAAGAGCAAGAACTGCTGTCTTGGTTTTAGTCACTGGAGTATGAAAGTTCATTAAGATGAATAGTTTCCTGCAATAAGTTTTTAGCTAAATACTTAAGGTCACCATGGCCTGTCAGAGTTCGACCTAGAGTGGTATCCTGTATCTTTATGAAGATTAGTAATACTGTTTTTTGACTCAGCTCAAGCATGAATTTAATTCACCTTGGAGCCAGACTCTGGAATTATTTGCACATATGTTATTTATATCTATTATGTTGTAATGGGTAAAATTATTCCAGCAATTAAGCAAAATGTATTTATATTTTTAAGTGTATCACCACAAAAGTTTGATTGTGTAAAATAAGCATAACTTATTGTCATACCAACGAATTTTTAAAAAAAGTGCAGTTAAATCAACTAAAATGATGAAAATCAATGTTAATAGGTTTGTTCAGCATGTCTGTAAAATGCAGCAAATGCTTCTGTTGGATGAAATCAATAGTGAAATTGCTTAAATTAACAAAAAAACATACAGACATTTTCTTTGAAGAGTATCTCTTGCTTTTGGTTGAAGGGATAGTTCAGTCACTTAGTACTTTCATTGTAAGGGAAAACACAATAAAAGTAAAAGGTGATAAAGAGTAACGTCATGGTTACTATTGTAACCTCCGTTCCCCGAGGGAGGGAACGAGACGTTGTGTCGAAGGAAGTGACACAAGGGGTCTTCTCGGACGCCGAATCGTACCTCTGAACCTGAGAAAAGGCCAATGTCAAGTTGGCAGACAGAATTTGCATGCGGACATACAGGTATAAAGGGAAGTGGGGCAGTGAATGCCAGTCAGGATTTTGCACTGAGGAGTCGAAAGATGAAGCACGGCCATTTACAGTGCTAGATCGCTAGATCTAGTGCTGTGGCAGGAGGGACACAATGTCTCGTTCCCTCCCTCGGGGAATGGAGGTTACAATAGTAACCATGACATTCCCCTTCTGTCACTCTCTTGACATTGTGTCGAAGGAAGTGACACAAGGGGTCCATATAAAAACGCCACACACTGACCGTGTTACGTGACTGTCGAAAGAGGTGCAAAGCAGGCTATTGCGTGTTAGAGGCACCTGTACCGAGTGCATGTAGCCCTCCTCAACGCCCCCTCAAAGAGTTTTGCATACCTACCTTAGGAGGAAACACAGCCCTGAGGAGGAAAAAGGTGTTACATGCTAGCATGGGAACAAGCCCAGTAGCTCTCACTATGTCACTCACATAGGACGTAAAGTGGCTTCTGTAGAACTGTAGACAGCTTCTCTCTCACTATGTCTCTCACATAGGACGTAAAGTGGCTGGGGCCCAACTTAAGTTGGAGAAGGCGGTCTTTCCCCGGGTTCTGCTCTGCGCACCCGGCAGGGGGTGGCTTAGAGACTGAGGAAGAGGCCTAAGGAGGCTTCTTCAGAACTCGTCAGCATCCCGGGCGCTGAGGTGAGACCGGAGTTAAGGTAGCTGTCCGGCCCGCAAATTTCCCACTCTTTCAGGACGGGAAGACCCTGCAGAGGCCACACCCTGCCCAGTCCAGGGGGAGGTAATGTGTGGCAATACACCTCAAGGGTTGTGAAGCCGGACGTAGGATACGGCGTGGTGGTAGGTCCAGCCTAACAAAGGGGGGACTCTACAGTCACGGGGCTGAGGCAGCGGGGCTGCCTGAGTGAAACGCGGGTCCGCCGACAGGGGGACCGTACCATAGAAAATACATCACGGGGAGATAGTCTGAAGAGGGAACTATGCCCGTGAAGCCCCACCCCAGTAAAGAGCCCTGAGACTCGTACTGGGTCTAGCCGCGAGTTGCTCTGCTGAATTCGCGGGCTAGAAGGCTAGGGAGGAAAAACATCAGGCAGCGACGCTCAGTGGCTGACCTGGGACAGAAGGCGCACTGGATCACTTAGGTGAAGCGCGCAAGGTGCAAGCGGAACACCCGGTCGTTTGTGCTGCGATACCGAGTTCTACCAGCTCGGACCTGACATAACAAGGGACGAGACCGACTCAACCCTTAGATTGTAAAATCTGGCAAAGCTATTGGTTGTTACCAAGCCCGCTGCTCTGCAGATGTCTGCTAGGGAGGTGCCATGGCTCAGTGCGCACGAGGACGCCACACTTCTAGTAGAGTGTGCTCGGACCTGTGTGGGGGGGGGGGGGGGGGGGGGGTTGATAGGCTAAGGCAATAGCATCAACGACCCAGTGGGCTTGCCTCTGTTTGGATATGGCGTTCCCTTTCCGCCGTCTGCCAAAGCAGACAAAGAGCTGCTCAGAACATCTAAAGCTCTGCATGCGGTCCACATATGTATGCAAAGCATGCACCAAACACAGCAATGAAAGGGCTGGGTCTGCCTCCTCCCGTGGCAGTGCTTGCAGGTTCACGACGTGGTCCATGAAAGGGGTTGTAGGAACCTTGGGCACGCAGACCGGTCGGGGTCTCAGGATAACGTGAGAAAATGCCGGACTGAACTCCAGGCAAGTGTCGCTGACAGAGATCGCTTGCAGGTCTCCAACCCTCCTGATTGAGGCTAACGCGATCAGGAGGACCTTGAGCTCGACTGAATGAAGCAGCTCAAATGGGCACCACTGAGAGATCCCAAGAGGGGAACAGGCTAGGTCGGGGAGGATTCAGTCTCCGGGCGCCTTTCAGGAACCTGAAAATGAAGTCGTGCTTACCAAGGGACTTGCCATCTACTGCGTCATGGTGGGCTGCGATAGCAGCAACATACACTTTCAAGGTGGAAGGGGACAGCCTACCCTCCAGCCTCTCCTGCAGGAATAGAAGCACTGACCGAACTGCGCATCTCTGTGGGTCTTCGGCTCGGGAAGAACACCAGTTCGCGAACAAGCGCCACTTAAGGGCGTAAAGTTACCTGGTTGAAGGAGCTCTGGCTTGATTGATTGTGTCTACAACAGCAGGTTGTGGCCACGCTGTCATTGAGACTGTCTAACTCCATGGCGACAAAAGAGATGCTCTGCACCAGGTCAAGCTTGCTCTTGTCCCAGTTGACTTGAAGCCCTAGATGGCTGAGGTGCCTGAGCACCTGGTCCCCGTGAGCACATAGTAACTCTCGAGAGTGGGCCAGGATGAGCCAGTTGTCGAGGTAAAAGTATGCATATGCCCGCTTCCCTTAGGGGGGCAAGAGTGGCCTCAGAAACCTTCGTGAAGACACGAGGGGACAGGGACAGGCTGAAGGGGAGGACCTTGTACTGATACGTCTGGCCGTCGAACGCAAACCGTAAGAAGGGTCAGTGTCACAGCAAAATGGAGACGTGGAATTACGGGTCCTTCAGGTCTACCGCCACAAACCAATCTAGCTGTCGAACGCAGGTGAGAATCTGTTTCTGCGTGAGCATTTTGAACGGGAGTTTGTGCAGAGCCCGCTTGAGAACTCGCAAGTCCAAGATTGGTCGAAACCCGCTGCTTTTCTTGGGTACGATGAAGTAAGGGCTGTAGAAACCCTTCTTCATCTCGGCTGGAGGTACGGGCTCTATCACGTACTTGAGGAGCAGGGTGGAAATCAGTGCTCATAAGGCACTGGCTTGTTGGCCGCACACTAGAGTGGAGCGAATACCTCTGAAACGAGGCCGGAGCCAGATGAACTTAATCGCGTAGCCGAGACGGATGGTCCTGGCCAACCAGCGCAACGGATTGGGAAGTGAGAGCCACGCATCCAAATGCGAGGGGCACTTACAGGACGAGCATATTTGACGTACAGGGCGGGGCTTCGTGGCGGGGGGGAGCAGTCCAAGCCCACGCTCATGGGAGCCCGGGAAAGCATGTCGATCATCTGCGCGTCTGCCTCAGACTGGGCGGGCTGGCCCGAAGGCGGCAGCTCAGTCGAGTCTTCCGTGTCAGACAGCTGGAAGCTCTCCGATGAAGCGGTGATGTCATCATCCAAGCCCAGTGGCTCGAGGAAGAATGCCGGCTGGCCATGCGGCAAGTTGCACTCATCCTGAACCCGGACGGAAGCACACAAGCGTGTCGGGGGCGGGTGGTTCGTGGGGATTTACCCGGCGTAACTGAGCCCGTCGTTATCCCCATATTGCCTTCATCGCCAGCCGGGTCGTCCTCAATCCTGTGGGAAGAAGGAGTGATGTGGGGGCCGGCTGAAGTGGCATTCACCTTCAGGAGGGTGAGCCGCGACCGCATCGTTGCCATGGTCATGTTCTCGCAGTGAGAACATGAACTATCCACGTACGCCACCTCAGTGTGATCGCTACCCAGGCACATGAGGCAGCGTCTGTGGCTGTCGTTCTTGGAGAGAAACTGCATCCAGGAACAACACAGGGGCGGAAAGGCATCTTGATAAAGACGCCTTTCTGAAAAGGACGTTCAACGCCACTGTGTATTGCTCTTTTTTGTGAGTGGGAAAACTCAGACTCTTTTAGAGAAAATATAGCTATTTTTGGAGGAGAACACTCTTTTAAACAGGAAGAAGCACTATCGAAGTGCCCAGGGGCATGAATTGCACAGCGTGCAGAGAGAGAAACGCCGCTGGAAATGCACCGTTCAGATCCAACAGCCACGCCTCTTGCTGGTAGAGGTGAGTGAACAGGAGTGAGATTCAGCTGCTTGCTTCACAACCATTCGGCTCTGAAGAAAAATTCTGACTGGCATTCGCTGCCCTGCTTCCCTTTATACCCGTATTTCCGGGGCGGGGCATGCTAAAATGTCTGCCAAAATGACATTGGCCTTTTCTCAGGTTCAGAGGTACGATTTGGCGTCCGAGAAGACCCCTTGTGTCACTTCCTTCGACACAACGTCGTTTTTTTTTTTTTTTTTTTTGCACAGAGGAAAGAATTTCATACAGGTTTGAAACAACATTAGGGTGACAAAATAAAGTGACAGAATTTTCATTTTTGGGCGAACTACAACTTTAATATATTTTTAGATTAATATATAAATTATTTAGCTTGTGAAACGTTTGACACAGTGTTGACCGGACCACAAAATGGTGACTTAAAGTTCCATTAAGCTTTAAAATAGATGTAACTTTTTCGAAAAGACATGCAGAGAAGGAGAGATGTATTGGCGTGCTGGCCACAAGCTCACCACATAATCTCGCTAGACAGATTCTGGATGTTCTGAATGTGCCATTGTCAACTCTTCACATCCACCGAGTCAAAAAAAGAAACTTTTTCAACCATCTGTTCTCCTGAGAACTCCTGCCTCAGCCAATCTCACTTCCCACAGCTTTTCAACCTGCGGTCTCCAGAAGTTGCAACATCAACACAAGGCTGTGTATTAAAGGAGTCTTTTCATAGCAATTTATGTCAATTAATAGTATATAAAGTTCAATACAAAGTTTAAAATCCAAATGGCTCCCATTGATGTTGGTGTGATTTGTTTTGCATTCTATATAAGCCTGCTCATCAGCAGGAGTTAATTGAGGCCACTCAGCCGGAGTTGTGTTATAATGTTAGCCCTGTGGCTCTCTCTCCCATGATTTGTTGAAGCCCAGGGTCAGACATTTAAATTGTGAAGTTTCATTGTTATGACGTAGCCCTTTAAGTGGTGGAAATGTTCCTGATCAGACTTTACTGTATTCTCGGAAGGCATGGCAACAACTTGTTTGGGTAATATGAGGTCGTCCCTCACACACTTTAAAGGACATCAGTCTCTGAAAGTTCACAGCTCTGTGTATTGCATGGTGATTTTTAATTTTTATTAGATGGCATTTTTAGATTTTGAGTCCACACAAATAAAACCCATATCACACACGCACATACACAGACACCAGTTTAAATGTTTGCCGGCACGGACATCATGTATGCACAGATCTGTGTAGCTTTTGAGTGTATTTGTATAGTGTGTTTAATATTCTGGGTTGCTAATGTGTAATGTCATGTCTAATATGTTTAACGTGTATGCTATGTTTAACCAAGGATGGGTTAATAACTGAGAGGACCATGGGCCGGTACACCATGGAGGTGCCCCATGACGTGTCACGTGACTACGTTCACCTTTATACGCTACAGGAAACTTGATTTGGTTTGATTTTTCAAATTGACAGAAGAAAAGTTTGAAGCAGTGTCTTACATGGCCAATTGTATGTATTTTTTAATTGTGAACCGATCCAAAATCATGTGGTAATAATAGGGATGTGCATGGATTTCAAATATCAAAATCACAATTCAGTTATTCTGGACGTGTTTAGAGGTCTTCAACCCGATCTGAGTCTGATGGTACCTGACAAACCTACAGGTTTTGTGCCAGGTTTGGGTCAGTTTTTTCAAGTAGACTACAGGGCAAGTTACGGGCTGTTCACATGTGCATCGAGGCAATGCAAACATGCACTGGGCAGACGTCTTTGATCGTTGTGCCAAAACTCACTTTTTTCAGCATACCACGAAGGACCGTTGCATTTTTTTAAGAGACTGTTAAGTTTAAAATACATATCATATTTATAAACGCATCTGCATTTTGTTTTATAATTTGTTGCATTTTTTTACACACTGTTAACTGGTGTCACAAAGCGACATTCTGATGAAGTTCAAGTTGCAGACTTAATGTGACTGGTACACATGATTCCAGATTGTTTTTCACCTGGCAACTTTTCAGCGCTTGATAAACAACAGTGTTTTTTTCCTTTTTTTTGATCTGGTCTGCAGATAATAATTACACAAGTTAGATGATAATCATTCAAAAATCAAAACACCCTGAAGAAGTCCTATAATCCGTAGCATTCACTGCCTCAAGGAAAGTGAACCTGCCTGGAGAGAATTACGCATTTTCCATTGATTAAGAATAGGCCTACTATGTTTCAGGCAGTGACAGAGATTATTTTTGTTCGACTTTAATTGTCACATTCCCTGTTGTCTTTTGTTTTTGTGCTTTTATGTTGAAGTTTAGTTTAGTTCCTGTTTCCTGTTAGGTTTTTGTAGTCCTTTGTAGTTTCATTTTATGATTGGTTTTCCCCTGATTGGTTCTCATTCCCCAGTCCATGTTTCCCCAGGTGTTCCTTGTTTCCCTTGTGTATTTAAGCCTTTGTTTAACCCAAGTTTATTTGTCAGTTCTTCCATGTTTTGTTATGCTCTGTGTCAGTTTCGCTGTTATTTCTTTATTCCAAGTTTTTCTTTCTTTCTTTTCCTCCTTCATTAAAGCTGCACTTAGCTCCTCATTCTTTGCCTGCTTCGTCACAGAAGAACTGACCCCAGATGGATCTAGCAGTGGTCTTCATCCAGTTGAGCCGAGCAAACCTCCCTATAATTGAATACTCATGTCTGTTCAGCACCATTGCCAGATGCACTGGATTTACTGATGCGCTGATTTCACTTGAAGTCCATTCACCAGATCGGCCTCCTTGCCCATGAATGTATGGAATTGCCGGAGACCAGTGATTACATGTGGGAGGAGTACGTGGATTTAATTTTAGAGATGTTCGGTTCTGTGAGTACACTTAATGAGCCAATGCCCACACCTGCCATGGCCAACGAGCCAACGCCTGCCACGGCCAACGAGCTGGAAGTCTCGTCCGTCCGAGAGCCAGCGTTGCCAGCCTCGTCCATCTGGAGGATGAGAAGAATAAAGGTTTCTGTTTCCCAGTCTCCGTCCTCCACGGCTCCGTCCCCCAAGCCTCCCACGGCTCCGCCCCCGTCCAGTCGCTGCCTCCCAGGCCCCCTGACCCGGTCCCCGTCCAGTGGCCACCTCCCAGGCCCCATCCTGTGGCCGCCTCCTGATCCTCTCCCTGTACACCTACCACGCCTCTTGATCCTGGCCATCCGCATGGTCCGCTCTGGTCTCCTTGGTCTCCAGTCCATCTGCCTGATCTGCTCCCTAACTTTACCATGTTCCACTACTCTCCTTGCCCCTTGTGCCCCCTTGGACTGCCTTTTTGCTCCTTGAGCCCCCCCCCCCGAGCCTCATGTTTTCCACTTCACTCCATTGGCAATTTGTTTTTTGGAACATCTGGAATCTGCCCCTAAAAGCGGGGGCTCTGTCACATTCCCTGTTGTCTTTTGTTAGTGCTTTTAAGTTTAGTTCCTGTTTTTGTAGTCTTTTTGTAGTTTCGTTTTATGATTGGTTTTCCTCTGATTGGTTCTCATTCCCTAATTGTTTCCCCAGGTGTTCCTTGTTTCCCTTGTGTATTTAAGCCATTGTTTTCCCCAGTTTATTTGTCAGTTCTTGCATGTTTTGTTATGCTCTGTGTTAGGTTCCCTGTTATTTCTTTAGAGTTTTTTTTTTGTTCTTTTTAATAAAGCTGCACTTAGATCCTCATTCTTTGCCTGCTTCGTCACACTGATGTCATTTTATCATGTATTGTGCTATTTAGGATCATAGCTCACTGTGCACTTCATTCCCTGTGTTTGACACATCCATGGCAATAAACCTTCTGTATTCCCAAATAACACAATAACCATTCATGAACTCTCGCTGTTAAAACATATGTGCACATATTTAGGGTATTAAGGCATCTTTCCCTTTATTATTAAACATTAAATGCATGCAGGACTTAAACATTTTAAAGTTCTCTATACTGTTGCACAAATTCTGTCGCTTATGACCATCAGCTTTGTACACAGCCAGGGAACAAATGCTATTTCACATAAGACTGACATTTATGTGGATTTCTCAGATATCTCAAAATAATTAATTTAGAGCTTGTGGCCCTTTAGGTTTAGAGGCCCCTGGGCAATGGCCCAATCAGCCAATCGGTGGTTAGTCCGTCCCTGTTTTTAACGGCTAAGTGTGAGCACCAGTCATGTTTATTCTGTTGGTTCCTGTTTTTCATGTCTCTTATTTTGAAAAGTTCATATCATGTTTTGTTCCTGTTTCCTTGTCATGTGATCTTCCTGTTTCCCTCCATGTTCATGTGCCTTGTTTTCATTGGTTCATTGTTTGATTACTTTGTTATCAGTTCTAGCTTTTCATTGGTTTTAGTTTATTGTCTTGTTATCTTGTTTAGAGTTCTGTTTGTTCAATGCCGTATGTTTCCCCATGTCCATGTATTTAAACCCTCATGCTTGCCATTGTCTCTTGTCTAGTATTGATGTTTGTTTGGTAGCACTTTGGTCATGTCATGTCATGTTTAAACCATGCTAAGTCTAGTTTAGTTCAGGCCACGTTTATGTTTAGCCATATTTGAGTCATGTTTATGTCTAGTTTAGATCTCATTTAATGTTAGGGTTTTGGATTTCACGTTTATTTAATAAAATTGCACTTGGGTTCTACACATCGTCTTCATTGCCAGCTACAACTTTACAGCAGCGCTATCTCAACTGTTTCACAATGCATTGTTTATGTCCTCCATTTAATATTCATAGAAATATCCACAAATACAAAGTTCATCTGGTTAAAGCTCATTTTTTGAACATTCAAACACAGACATAGAAGATACAATGCCCTTACCTCTTTGGACGAGTCATCTGTCAAACATGTACAGTTCACATCATTAGAGCAGCGTGTCTATATGGTGATGATGTCATAGAGGTTCCATCTTGTGTGTCTGTGTAAAAATTCTGAATGTTTCGTTTAAATATGTTATTATATTATGGAAATTAATGTGCATAAAAACTACATGTATGCTTATTATTTTTTAGCTAATTGTTATTTTTGTATGCATGTATTTCTGAACGCTTACCTCTGAAAATAGTATGGTCCAGGAGGAGGAGCCAGGGCTATATAAAGGGCTCCAGGAAGTCAGTTCAAGGTGAGTAGTTGAAGTAAGTGGTTGTAGTGGAGAGAATTGAGTGTTCCAATAACTTGTTGATTGGATCATTTGATGTAGCCAATCTAGCAGTGTATATATCGTAAATAATTGTAAAAAAATATATATATTTCTAAATGTTTATGTATTTTTGAAAAATCTTCTGGACATTCACTATCTTTGCACCAATAAATCATCTTGGGACTATATCCATTGGCTTTTCCCTGTCACTTTTTGTCTCCATCTGCCAGTGCACCCTAACAAGGAATTTTTAAGAATGTTCACACTGATATCTTCCATATAATGAAAGTGAATGCAGACCAGAGGCTGTCAATCTTCAAAATGATAAACACCATTTCAAAAAACACCATTCAGCTCATGCAATACACTAGTTTCATAAAAAAAAAAGCTAAACACAGTTCTTGATGGCTTTAATTAGAAATTCTCAAGTAAAGTTTACTTTTTAATACAATTTATTAAGTACATTTTACTCACTCTATTATTTTACTTAAAATGTAGCACTGAATTAAGCCATGCTTTTAAAAGTGCTAACATTTCAATGCTTTTTTAGCATACTTAGTCATGTAGCACATGACACACGGAAGCCTTCCTCAGGGAAGTTTCATGCATGCTACGTGTATGTAGTCTATTAGACTTCATCTAGCTTTAATAGCAATAGAAAGAAGAAGATCCAGCACTGCGCACAAAGGCCTGAACACTTGGTGCACAAAAAACGATGACAGTAACAATCAACAGATAATTTTTTTGATCATGAAAGGGTAATATTGTGTAGAAAATCAACTCCAGACTTCACAAAAGTGCAAAGAGTGAAACCATTCAAGCATTCAATTGCTGGGAATACCAGCTTCGAAAAGTTATGAAAATTGTACTTATTTCATTTACCCGTGCAATTTACTCAAATTAGCAAATAATTATGACATGGTTTTCTATTTCAGGATGGGTACTTGATTCACACTGTAAAGATAACAAACGATTATAAATAGTATTTACTTACAGTATAAGCCAGAGCAATGTAAGAATTTATATATTTTTTTAATTTACTTAATATTGTCAAGTTCATGCTTTAACTTAAATGTAGATAATACTTAATCTTCTGTGCTCCTTCACTTCACAACACAAACATTTTTCAGCATGAATTGCAAGTCTTCTGAAGCCAAATTATAGCTTTGAGTGAAAGACAGGCTCCGTTATTCATTGAAAACCTTGCCTGGTCTTGCTGAAAAGAAAGACCTTTCAAGTATATTAGCAGTGCTTACTCATTGACATCTAATGCACTGTGCCTTCTGTAAATGGCTTTAATTAAGTACTCCTCACTTAATTCTTTCACAAACCTCTGACACTCTCGTCTTATTGAGAACGTCCTTGCATTTACAACATTAATTTATGCATAGAGTTCCAAGGAGGCCAATCAAAAGAAGGATTTTCATTCATACCCACTCTATTTGCTTGAATAACTGATAGATTTGTGGTCTGAATTGCCTTTTCCAAAGGAAAGTGAATGTCAGAAGTCCATTTCATATTGGACTTTCAGAGCCAAATGAATGCTGACTACATTTTTCATCAGGCAATTTGAGCACAGAACTTTTCAACTTACTTGAAAGCATTAGGCCACTTTTTAATAGTTTACAAAATGCAGTATGGCTTTAGTTATAAACAAACTACATCTGAGCTGTTTGAACTGCATTCTTTATCTTGGTGGCATTTTGGATTGTGCGTAAAATCAATGGTATCTCAGAAATATAAAAAATACCAATGGGTATTTGTTGATGCCTGTTTCTAAGGCAGCAGGCTTGTTTGATTTATCCACATCTTCTCATCCTTTTAATAAGAAAAATAGCTTATCCTCTGGCTGACCAGTGATGCAAGGAAGGGGGATGATTACATACAGTATGTGACAATATAAACCCTACAATAAAATATGATTAAAAAATATTTGAAGTACCTTATTGTATGCATTAGTCTTACACACAGTGTTGTTATTTGAACTTATAAAATTACTATTGTTTCATTCCATTGGCCTTGTAGTCCATTAGTCCAAATGTCACTTATATTAAGGTCATGACACCATATCCATTTTTTCTAAACTTTAACACCCACCCATGTCCAAGGTCCATGCACTCAGATTCAGCCCTCAAATCAGCTTTGTGCTCTCTTTCACATCTGTGTAGGGAGTGGGGGCTTGTTTTTTTTTTTGTTTTGTTTTGTTTTTTGTGAGTGTGTGTGTGTGTATGTGTGTCTCAGAGTCATGAAGAGCATTTGTGGGTATGCAATTCAATCCTTCCTTGCCCGTTGCCCCCAAGATAAAGCACACAATTAATGTACTGTGGGTATCAAAGATGTTTGTTCATACGTGGCTGCCATGTAATTTAGTTTTAGAAAATGTGTCACCTAACAGCTGTGAGAAAGAATCAGAGAATCAGACAATTTGGTACCCTTTTCATGTAGCCTCCGATGATGGATAATGGCAATTTAAAGATAATATTTTTGATAGAAATCACAATATATATTTTCAGATCCAGGTTAGACCTAAAATAATGAAGAAAAACGCAATTCTATCGACAGCATCTATCTATCTATCTATCTATCTATCTATCTATCTATCTATCTATCTATCTATCTGTCTGTCTGTCTGTCTGTCTGTCTGTCTGTCTGTCTGTCTGTCTATCTATCTATCTATCTATCTATCTATCTATCTATCTATCTATCTATCTATCTATCTGTCTGTCTGTCTGTCTGTCTGTCTGTCTGTCTGTCTGTCTGTCTGTCTGTCTGTCTGTCTGTCTGTCTATTTGACTGTCTATTTGTCTGTCTGTCTATCTATTACACTCAAAACAACATCCATTCTCATATCCAATAGCAAGTTTATTTCTTCTATAGTGATGTACTGAATCTGAACGTTGAATATACATTGAGTTGAGTTTAAAATGTACTTTATGTTGATGCATGTAGCGTAATAATGCAGGTATTAAGTTTAAATGTTGAGTTTTTTTTTAAGGTCCCTGATGAAAATGAACCATGGTTTTACTATAATTATATTGTAGTAACAAGGACTGTTGTCACTATGGTTTTCTTAGCAGAAATCATAGTTTTGATACAATTAACCATGGTTTTACTATAGTAATATTGTAGTAGCCATGACTGAGGTAACAATGACAGCTGACACCATTGTTTTCTTGGCAGAAATCATAGTTTTGATACAATTAACTATTGTGTTTCAACAGTCATACTGTAGTTTCCATATAGTAACCTTGAATTTATTATAGTATTGTAACCATGACAGTAACCATGTTCATTTTGTGGTTACTATGATTTTACTACAAATACAATGTTTTAACTATGGTTACTGTAGTAAAACTATGCTGATTTGTAGTGAGGGCAAATCACTTTAAGTGTCTGTAACCAAATAGTTTATTTTTATCATTGGATTTGGCAGTAATATATTTTTTCCCACTGAACGTAACAAATACCGAACCATACCGAAACGTGACCCTTAAACCGTGATGCAAACAGAACCATGAGAAATTTGAACCGGTACACCCCTAATATATATATATATATATATATATATACACACACACATACACACACACACACACTAAACAAAAGACAGAGTTTACAGTCTGTAGGTGAAATATGCATTATTGAAAAAGCCGGAGAAAACAATACTAAGCTTGATTACAGGGTTGTAAAAGGAAAAGACATTGTGCTTTAAAATTTTAACTTGTATTTTATTCTCACTGCCCCTCCTCGTTTTTGAACCTTCTCAATCTGAATCTGATATTGTCCCTGCTGAAGGTTACATATGACGATGTTGCCTTTAATTTTCTCAAACACTGTGCACTTTTAATTGACCTACAGGATTTACAATTCAAAGTTTATTACAAGTACATATGTACATTTAATGACATTTAATTCATTAAACTTTGGTTATAAAATATTTACCTGCCCTATCCAAGATTCTTAACCAGTCAGATTTCACATAGACTAAATCAAACTTATTAATAAACACCAGCACATGACAAATACTTAATAAACGTGTTTTCGTCAGTATACTAAGACTCTATCTTCTGCACTCAACAGGAGTCAGAAAGCACATCTTTCTGTTATATGGATTTGACCGCAGTGACCAGCATATATAAACTATAAACAAATGTAGAACGGTGAGTGATTTCAGAAAAAGAAAGAAAAAAAAAAAAAAACATTTTTTGGTATTTGCCATTGCCAGCTCGGGAAGATTTTTTTTCTTGTTCGGGCGTCATGTTCCGCCAATGGAGAGGTGCCCAAACTAGCTCTTCTGATTGGCCAAAATTCTCTGATCTCTGAACAGTACCCGCCTGCTACCTCTACAGATGCACAAATCACTTTTGCTCCATATTTTACACAGACATGTGGTGCAAAAGGGAGAGTGCACGCAAAACAGTGTTTGAGACTGGTAGCAGCAGATTCAAGCAGTTGTAGTATTGTACTTGTGTTTGTGCGCGAAAAATATCAAAGAAAACAAAAATTATTTTGTGAGAAAATATTCTACAAGTGTGCAACTCTCACTGGATGAATTCACATACTGATTTGCGGATGAGCAAAATTTGTCCGTGACTTCACATTTTTTAATGCGGGTGTGTGAATGTGTTTTGCACCATATTCACTGCAACAATTGTAGCAAAAATGTGAGCCTACGAGTTTCTTAATTTGTGATTCGTAGAAAATTATTTGTGCACCTGCAATGAAGAATTTGAGAAGGTGGAACTGTTGTGTTGTGTTTGTGGGAGAGAAAAAAAATCTACAAGCTTGCAACTCTTAAAATAAATTTCTCTGTGACTTCAAATTTACTGATACACATATGGCTAATCTCTACAACTACAAATAACACTGTCACAGGCGCTCATTTGATTTGCACCAAAATAACCTTAGTTACACCGCGTGCGTAAAGCGCGCGCTCAGATGCTGCTGCGCTCACACGCGCATGTTGCACACACGATCTGCTTTGGACCGAACTGGATATGCTCGTGTTCCTGCATACTGTACTTTAACACCTCCACAATATCACGTTTTCAATTGGTTCTAATAAACAAAATGACATTTTTCCATGGACGTAGCCACGATAACCGGTTGACAGTGGTTGTATTCACCCGTGGAGCCGTTATTGATAGAGAAGAGGAATACAGTTTCAGTTGCTTGGATGGACGAGTGTATACGATGGAGAAAAGTGGATTTAAATGTTAAGGAATTGGATACTCCAGCTCTTGGATGAAAGTTGCGACTTGACGGTACGTTTCGTTTGTGAACTGTAGTTTTCCAGTTACTTATTAACAGCTGTTTATTAGTTATTAAGCACATTATACAGACACTTCCGGACGAACATTACACCACTGCTTGATAATAAAAACAAATCTTTTCCAAATAATTCAAGCGCTTTCTGAAGTAACAAAATAGCTGTTATTTATCTTTGCGTTATGTTGTGTGTGTCTGTGTGTGACAGAAAGAGTGAGAGACTATAAGTTATAAAGGGAGAGAGAGAGACTGAGAGCGCAATGGAGAGGCAATAGGGCTGAAATACTTTGGTACGATATTTACTACTTTTCGCTACTAAATATAAATTAGTTTTTTAAATGATCGTGAAATTTGCATCATTAAACAATAATTACACACCACTCAATTTGCCTCCCTAATTATTATTTTGTTTATTAGTTTGAGCGTTCTGGGTGCTCTATTTGGTTAAAGCCATCGACATCAGTAAACAATCATTATTTTCTAATGGGCCAAAAACAACACGTTACAACGGATAAAAGCGAAAAGTGTAAGACCCTCTCTCAGCTTTTGATTGGATGATTTGATTATAATGTGTTTGCACACTTATTTAGAGATAAATGTAGCTACATCCTAAATTGTACTGATTCAAAATCCTGTCATAAACCCAACACACATACACTCAATCACAAATTATAATGCAAGCCAAATGGTTGAAATTAGATTTTTATTAGCCTGACTTTTTTTGAAAATAAGGATGAAAAAGCTTGATGTAGTTTAGCAGTGATTCATATTTCCTCCTTTCTAGGCAGAGTCAAGCTTTTATGATCAAGACTGACACTGAGAAGTCTAAAGAGGCAATTAGGTGGAAAAAAGCCAATAAGGGTTTAGGATTGATCCATTTACACAAGGGCTGGTAACATCAGTCATACTGAATATTTTAACAGGGGATATATTGCTATTGCAGTTCTGCCTTCTAACATTTGTTCATATAGACGGCACCACTGCTGACTGAGGGACTACCTGACCGATGTTACATTTCGGGTTCAAGTCATCTTTCCTCTCTCTTTTCCTTTTTATATCCTTCTGTTTGACATAAAATTAGTCAAGCCTGTGTAAAATAATCAAAATCAATATACTGTATTCATATGTGCACTGTTCAAATTGCATTTGCTACAGCAATACACAATTCTTAAAACAAACAGTCAGGTGTTGCCATCAAAATAGCTTTAGTCATTGTGAGAAAATATAAATGGTCATGAAAGCATATTAAAAATGTCAGTATTCATCATCCAGCACTGTTTTATTGCCACACAAGCCTCATGTTAAAATCATATCTGACTATGTTGCATAAAGAAGGTTTCCTTTGATGATAAACATTTATCCATATCCATAGTTGATTACAGGAAACCGTTTTGCTGCATCCAAACATGCATAATGCAAGCTTATGAGTTAAACAGACACATTTGTATGTTAACTATGGAATGATTTATTTTTCTACTTTATGGAATGATATATACTCACTGAGCAATTTATTAAGAACACTGTGGTCCTATTAAAGTGCCTGAAATGGTCTTCTGCTCTTATTTACCATCTGCCTCAAGGTTTTTCATCTTGTGCATTCTGAGATGCTATTCTGCTAACTACAATTGTACAGAGGGGTTCTCTGAGTTACCGTGGCATTTCTGTCAGCTCAAACCAGTCTGGCCATTCTCCTTTGACCTCTCTCATCAACAAGGTGTTTCTGTCTGCAGAATTGCAGCTCACTGGATGTTTTTGGGACCATTCTGAGTAAACTCTAGAGACTGTTGTGCGTGAAATATCCCGGAAGATCAGCAGTTTCAGAAATACACAAACCAGCCCGTCTGGCACCAACAATCATGCCACGGTTGAAATCACTGAGATCAAATTTTTTCCCTGTTTTGATGGTTGAAATGAACATTAACTGAAGCTCCTGACCCTTATCTGCCTGATTTTATGCATTGCACTCTAATTAGGATTTGCTAATTAGATAATTGCATGAATAAGTACAGGTGTTCTTAATAAAGTGCTCAATGAGAACATATAGCCAAAGCATTATCTTGTCCCTGTCACGTCTAGATGTGTTCATGTTCATGTTTTGTGTTAATGTGTTTTATTTTTTTTTTGTCTTTTTTATTTTTATGTTATTCCCTGTTTCCCTGCCATGGCATGTGATTTCCTGTTTCTATGTCAAGTCATGTGATTGATCCTGTTTCCCTCATGTTCCTTGTGTCTGTTTCCCATTGGTTCATAGTCTGGTTATTGGTTCTGTCATGTCATTGGTTATGCTCATTGTCTTGTTATCTTGTTTAGAGTTCTGTTTGTTTATTGGTTTATGTTTCTCATGTCCATGTATTTAAGTTTCATGTTTCATTGTCAGGTATTATTTGTAGGCTTGTTTGTGCTGGCATACTTAGGTCAAGTCAAGTGAAGTCAAGTCAAGTCTAGTCCATGTTCATGCCCATGCTTATGTTTTAATGTTATTTAATTCAAGTCAAGTCAAGTCTGTTTGTTTGGATTCATGTTTCTGGATTTACCACGCTTCAAGTAAGAAAAAAGCACTCAGGCACTTCATCGTCATCATCTGTTCCTGCCTGTCATTGCTTGCCAACCTATGTTACAGTCCCTTCCATCTTAAAGCTAAAATAATTGACCACAAAATCTATTTTGACATACAAAATAACTTGAGTAGACAAGTAGACTGAATTTGATATTATTGTGATGGCCAGAATGGATCTATTTGTCATCCAATGCAAATTCATTCCATTCATTTCCTCATTATGGCTATAATAAGGCACATGCTGAGCTCACTCAAATTTTGTAAAATCTGCTAAAGCTCACACATCCATATATGTAATGATTAACAAGTGCTCACTGTAGAGCACATTTTTCCTCCAATTTACTGAGACTGCATGTACTACAGGCTCTTTTTTTGCAATATTTTTTGAAACACTTTTTTCTCCCTGTCTCCAACGGTTATTTAGCTGATGCTGCTTATGTTTCCATATGTATGCTTGGACAGCGTACAAGGAGAACAGTAGGGAGGGAGGAGACTTCTGTCCTAGTTAGTCAAGTCACATCCAGAGCTCAAACACTGGCTTTCCAGGACAGTGGCGTGAACAATCTACCATAAGTAAAGGATGGTCTTTGCACAGTGTATCTCCAGTGTAAGTTCATGGCCCTGTGCCTTCTATTGAAAACTTGTATTCAGGTGTTCATATAGAAGACTGATTTTTCATGGCAAAACATGGTGGGTCATTCTGCTTAATCTGGTCTATGTGACAAGAAAATGCGATTTAAAGGTGCACTCAGTTATATTTGTGTTTATGTTGCGCTGACAACTAGCAGCATACATGCAGCATCACACTTCTCAAAGTTATTGATACAATTGCACCTTTTACACAATTAATCAGCCATGATTAAAATATTTTGTGAAAGGATCCACTTGACCCTTCGCTAACCCCCCCCCCCCCCCCCCCCCCCCCCCCACGACCCGGCTGGCGATGAAGGCGATTTGGGGATGACGCCGGGTAACTTGGTAATGCAGAACAACCGACCGGGTGTTCCGCTTGCACCCACCGTCCTTCACCAAATTGATCCAGTGCAATTTCTCTCCCAGGTTAGCCACTAAGTGTTGCTTCCTGGATGTTCTTAGCCTTCTGTCCTGTGAATTCAGCGGAGCAATTTGCGACCAGACCCACTACGAGCCACAAGTGTTTTGTACTGGGGTAGGGCTCCACAGGCTTTGTTCCCTCTTCAGGCAACTCCCTGTGATGTATTTTCCGCGGTACTGTCTGTCGGCAGACCCGCGTCTCCCTTGAGCAGTCTCACTGCCCCGGTCACCGTGTTTGGAGAGCTCAGGCGGGACCTACCACCGCGCTGTTCCCACGCGTGGCTTCACAACCCCCACGTGGTGTATTTGCCACTTGTCACCTCCCCCTAATCTGTGCAGGATGTGGTCTCCGCAGGGCCTTTTCCCCCTGAAAGAATATGATCAGGAAAGTCCGCCTTCCCCGACGCATTTCATTGCATTAAGATAGCCCAAGCCGCTTCACACTCTATACGAGGGACATAGAGAGAGAAAGGGCCACGGCTGCCGGGCTTGCTCCCATGCTAGTCATGTATCACCTGTTCCCCCCTCAGGGGTGCTGGGAACCTAAGGTCTGTATATGACACCTTTTCTGTGGGCATTAGGGAGGGTTACGTGTAGCTGATACAGTTGCTTCTAGCACGCAGCAGCCTGCTTGCACCTGTGTCAGCAGTTCACGTAACACGGTCTAGTGCATGGCGCTTTTGAATGGGACACCTTGTGTCACTTCATCCCCCACCCCCCTAATATTCATAATAGTGCTCTTCTAATAAGGGTTTCTTTCCATAGTTGATTATTAAATTCTGAATATGTGGTTACATCCTTGGCACTCACCATTGTTTATGTGAACACAATTATTTCCTGATTCCCATGGGACCAAAACACGTTTCTGAGGTTGGTTGCGCAACTCGCTATCAGTAGTGCACGAGGGAAAGGTGATCACAGTGGATTCAGACAAAAATTTAGATGGCCAATGTTGTTTTCAGTAATTCGGCAGTATTTTTGGAAGCTGCATGTTGATTTCATATGTGCTCATGTTTGGAAAAGAAAATCACTAATGTGATTGTTTCAACTAGATGCAATTAGACTAAATGGAGAGAAAATAGAGATGTTTGCTTAAGTCTCCTGCTTTTCAGATTATACTTTGAAAAAGACCCTAGTACTCTAGAGTTTTAGAAGAGATCTCTAATGATACAAACTGTGCTCAGGTTGGTCAGGATTCTTAAGTCCGCAATCAAAAGTCTGAGATTTCATTATTAATACAATTATAACATGAAACATTTCTCATCAAATACTTCAAAAAACAAATTGTATGCTACAGTAATGTTGTAGCGCTGTACTCCTACTCTATGTCAACTATTGTCTTATTTGTGTCTATTCTTTGTTCTCCTGGGGTTACGATTGAACTAAGAAAGAGCAACCTCCGAGCACTGAAGTTTTCTCTGTTAAAATACCATAACATCGAAAAAAATTACACCCTTCAGCTGTAAGAAATAATTAACTGGATTTCTAAAATGAAACATCTAATTTGTCTATGATTTTAGGGCCTCTACGTGGCCTTAACCATCTACATCTGATGGAAGTCTTCACAGAGAATGCCTATAATGAGAGCTTCTTTGAAAATGGATCCCAAGACTTCAATGCTACGGAACAGTGGGGGAAGCACCAGTACAATTACTATGCCATGCTTCTCACGCTGCTCATTTTCGTCATTGTTTTTGGCAACGTGCTGGTGTGTATGGCTGTCTCCAGGGAGAAAGCCCTGCAAACCACCACCAACTACCTGATTGTCAGCCTGGCCGTGGCTGACCTACTCGTGGCGACACTCGTTATGCCATGGGTGGTATACCTTGAGGTAGGTTCCAGTAATAATTTTACATTGAAATGCAAGCTATTCCAAAAAGTAGAACCTGTGTGGTCTGTAATAATGCAAGGGAATTTTATCAGATTGATTTCTGATTATAAGACTGTAATTTCTTTTGCCATCTGCTTCATAACTCATAAGAGACAATCTGCTTGAGAATTAAATTAAAAAAGAAGAGCTGCAGGCACCAGAGTGTATTAAACAGCCAATCAATTTGTTGTAGCCGCTAGCACATCTCATCTTTGCCGCAGGTTTTGCCGTTATTTTGAACCAATGGTTGTATTAGAGAAGCCTTCCTTGTGTATGTCATTGAGCCATACTTATTACTAAAGCTATCAAATTACAAGCAAAATCCATAGGTTGAAATTTACCTTCAGATCATAACCATGACTCAAGTTCTTCTGACCCTAATGCAATCAGGTTGATAATGCTATTTAAACTGGGCTCCAAGTCTGAACTATAAATCAAAAGCAACATTTCATATGCAGCACATACAAATTACAGCTTTTTTCATTGTTATAACATGTATATTAAAAGGATCCTACAACATGTTTTCTTCTATATGTAAGAATTGAGGAACCGCATTCTCAGTCATTTGTTTCCGTCATAACTTATTTAGATAGCATTACTCAAAACTGCTGAGAGTTGGTTGAAATTAAATGCAATCATTTTATTGCACTGAGAAGGAGTCTTAATTATTAGCTAAATGAGAAAACATTGCTGTCTGTGTTGTGTAATATATAAATCCTCAAAAAAATGTTTAGGATTAATAAGATATGTTTATATATTATCTGTCACTCCAGAAGATGCTTGGCTTTGTGTAAACAACTTTAAAAAAATCTTCAGAACACACTGAGATATATTGGGTTGAAAATAACGTAAATAACATTAAAATAAATCGTTATCGATCAAATTTATTGTGTTAGATTAGCTGTTTATTATGCACAGCTATGTAAAAAAGTTTGCTTGTTGGATGGACCTCTCTCTCTCTCTCTCTCTCTCTCTCTCTCTCTCTCTTTTTTTTTTTTCTCTCCCAGTGTTTTTATCAACAGCTATGTCTGAGAATGAGTATTGAGGCTTATTTCATCTGAGTTAGGCGATATGGTAATGAACTGATTCCGGCAACTCACAGCTGCTTTCATTAGAAGTGTCAAATAATTCTTTAATCAATGACAGCGATGTAAACTCCAGAGTCAGGGACCTATAAGCCCATCAAGAGGTATGCGTGTCCCTCAGCTTGCCTGCGGACACACATTAATCAGAAGCAGCTCACAGCTCAAGAGTTCTGCCAGCCAACTTGGGAGCTGCAGACTGTGCATGAGGCTGATCTGTGCTATATTGCTTCTCTGCCAGTGTTATCGCCTAAACCAGAGAGAACGCCAATGCTTTATTGGTTAAATCATCATTACCTAGTGTAGTGGCTGAAACTATTGCAAATTGACTCCCAGACTTTTACACGAGACAAGCAGGTGGTTCCCATAGGAAAGAACATTCATAATCTCAGTTGTTTCTACAAAATACTGTAACAGCAAAACCAAATTATCTGAGCTATGCTATCCACATTCATTTTATAGTTCCATACTGTTACTGTATGTCAGAAATTGTCTTGTTTGTGTCTATATTTATTTCTCCGATAGATTTTTACAAAAAAAAAAAACAACAACAACATCTAAGACAAAGTTGATACCTAAAGGGATAGTTCATATTCTGTCATCATTTACTCACCCTCATATTGTTCCAAACCTGTAAAAGAGAAAAGTCTCAGTCACCATTCACTTTGATTTCATCATATTTTCTTTTTGGCTTTTTGTATTTCACATAAGAAAGTAATACAGGATTGGAACAACATGAGGTTGAGTAAATAATTACATAATGTACATTTTTAGTTGAAGTATCCCATTAAATAAAACATATTTAGGAACTCCATTTTGACTCCTGAGCTATGACAGTATTACCACTGAATTATAAAATGATTATTTGTGTTGTTACCATGGATAGTTATATTATATATATATATATAAATATATATATATATACAGTATATATAGTGTATTATGGAATGTTTGCAGAGTGTTTCTGGCAAGTCGCTAACTCTAGTGTTAGTAAAGTCAAACACTTGTGTAGGTTTGCATTCAGATCTATTGTTCTATAATTAGAAGAGCTTTTTGTTATCCATGTCCGTCCTCCCAGGTGGTGGGAGAGTGGCGGTTCAGCACAATCCATTGTGACATCTTTGTCACCCTCGACGTGATGATGTGCACAGCGAGCATACTTAATCTGTGTGCCATCAGTATTGACAGGTAGGTGTTGCTACACTGCTATTACAAGCTCAGACTAATGCTGACTGAGACAAAATTTGGTTCCTCTGTCCAAAAGGCCAAAAAACTCAGCTTTTACACCTAAAAATAAACCAATTCTGGTGCTCAGGTTGTTTTTATGTGGACTATATTATGAACTAAACAATATTATATAAGTTAATGAAAATAGTTACTATGTACATGTGTCCTTTATTGGTTTTCAACTGGTAAATAAAAACCCCAAAATGGGTTGTTGGTCTGTTCTGATAATAAATGCAACTACAAGCATGCATAGATAAGATTCACGTGTTACGTGAAAAGATTTAACTTTAAATCAAGGATAAACGGTTATCATATATTTTGTTGTTTATGTCTAATGCTGGCGTCTGATCAAACTCTTCAGTGATTTATTTACTTTAATTAATAGAAGCTAGCCAAATTAGGCATCTGCTAAAATAGACAGGTTGTATGACATCCTGAAAAACCATTTAAAAAAATTACCATATAAAAAAAATACGACTAAAAATGTAAAAATAAAATATGACGCAAAATGCATTACATATGGGTTCACTTTTGAAACTTTTTGTTTCAAAAGCTATTTTTCTTTTGTTTCTTCTCCTCTGGGGAACACCAACATGTAGTGTCATACAGGTACATCACAGTTCACATGCAGAGTACAGTCATGCTGTGATAAGCAAGTTGCATGCAAATGGGGAAATATGTTAGGTCAGAGCTGTAAGATAAAAGTAAATCCACCTTGTCTGTTATCTTCCACAGGTATACAGCAGTAGCCATGCCTATGTTATACAACACACGGTACAGCTCAAAGAGGAGGGTCACAGTCATGATTTCTGTGGTGTGGATTTTATCTTTTGCTATATCATGTCCACTGCTGTTTGGACTGAATAATACTGGTAAGTATAGGAGAAATATTCACTTTTGACTAGATTGTCAATATTTCAGTAGAAAATTCTGTCATTTACTCAACCTCTTTCCAAACACTTATGACTGCCTTTCTTTTGTGAATCCAAGGGACACTGTGTTTTTTAAATTCAGATTTTTGAAAGTCTGTTCTCAAACAAATCGCACCAAATTTAGGAAACTGAGAAAATAAAATAAAGAAACATATATAAATGGCAATTTGATGTAATTGGCTATATTGTTGTCAACTCCACTAGAAACATCCTCAGCACAGTAGTCTGCCGGTGTAGAAAACAATTGAGTCCCCCCGGATAATTGAGTCTCCATTGTGATTCTATTGACTGAAATATTTTTTAATGGGTACTCTATTCAGTGCCTTATTATAAATCCTACAAAATTGCTTAATTATGTATATAACTATGTATATACAACAATTAATGGTCTTTAATTTAGATGTTATACATAATAAAATCAATACACCCACAATTTTGGAAGTCTGCTCCACTTCTTTAAGTGGGCGAGGGAGGTTTCTGCTGACAGTCCCTCAACCCCTTGATTTTGAATGAGGGAGTGAGCCTACACATATGTACATTTCAGGAGGCTCCATATCCCAAAATGCAACTTGATTGTGACATGACAGCAGATCATGCTTAACCTACACCCACCCCAAACAACTTTAGTGTATGATGGAAGGGACAGCTGTAAGTGAAGTTAGGTAAATTAAACCATTTAGAGGAGTTATATTGAGATTGAACCGAACAATACTTGTAGCTACCTTAAGCTGACTGTTTGATACACAGTCAAAGCCTTTGTATGTCCATTGTAATGTTAACATTTTGTGTTTTCATGTTACCAACAGACACAATTTATATATTAGCCTCTAAAATTACAAAAGTGGATTAGCCTTATTGCACAAGCAGATCAAGGGATTCCAAGTAGGTATTACTGCAGCCAGGAGATCTCCAAACAGGTGTGGAAACTCCAATAGAGGGTGTGAAAACTCCAGAAGGGGTGGGGTTAAACCAGATGGAGGTTGGGCCCAATCCAAAAGTGGGCAGCACTTCCAACCATGGTAAGGGTCAGGGCAAGTGTTGGTTTAGGGGCTCTATATGTCTTTCACAGTCTCCTTCAGCTTGCTCACAAGGGTTCTAAATACAATTATTTAATTATAACTTTTTTATATACAATGTACAATTGTATTTACAAACTGCACAGTGATCACTCTAAGACTTTATAGATATTACAGTTTCATTTTTTTAATGCATGATTTTCTGTAAAGCTGCTATGAAATGATGTTTGCTGTGAGAAGTGCTATACAAATAGAAATTACTTGACTTGACTATATCCTTCTCAGGGATTAGGCCATTTCATTTAAACTCATTGCACTGGTTCCATTAGTAGTGGGCACTCATTCAACATAAACAGTAATCTACATCCAAGTCCATGAGATGGAGTGAAGTTAGTGAGGAAAGGGCATACAAATTTTTACTGGAATGCAACCCAGGCATACTTAATTGTTCATGACATTGGTAAATGACAGAGCGAGTATGGCATACTGGCAAAGCAAACAACAGTTGAGTTATTTTAATAATTTTTATTTTTTTTTAAAGACAACTGTACAACATATTTAGTCAAATTGGTACTGGACATTGTCATATTGTGCACAAAATGGATGATCTCCCCTCAAATGCACAGAGAGTAACTTTACAGAAATCAAGAAGTCTGTTTGTATTGCACTTTTGAAGATACACATCATACGAAAGCTGCTTTAAAGAAAGACATGCCTTAAACTTGGGACCTCATGCCTTGGAAATATTCAGACTCACTCTGAGATTTGACCCCAGCATTAAAAACAGACTAAAGACTACCTCAAAATTCCACTCGAGTCCCGAAATTCAAAACGAACAACTTAAATGTGCTGCTTCTCTGTTGTGGAAAATTAAAGCTAAAGTGCATGAATGTCCATTCACTCTCACGGTAATCTCTGGAAGTCCAGACGGCTTCAACTCATTCAACCCATACAGCCCCTCAACAGAATAAAGATGCAGATCAAAATGTAGGCCAAAGGATTTTAGTTTTTTTTTTATTCATATGCCTGCTAAGTCATTTGTTTTTATACAGTATTTAGGTGTCTGAAGATAGTCTCTGTAATTATTGTACTCACATTATTTCTTTGGAACTCTTGCTAGTTTGGCATCAGTGCATCTTTCATATTTTTCTTGCAAGCTGCCACTTCTCCTTGCCTATTCGTAGTTATGTGTTTGTATTTCTTTTCTCAATCCATTCAGTATCATGCCTAATTTTTATATAGGTAGGCATTTGTTCAGCTTATGTCCAAATACAGTTATACTGAAGGTCCTGTCTTATGGAAAGCTAGATAGCAGTTCGCTAATGATAAAAGAAACAGAGATGTGAACAGAGAACATATGCCTTGTGGTTTTTATAAAATAATATATATATATTTTATTTTTTTTTTTTTGCATGTTTTATAGTACATAAGTTTTGTAGTTTAGTGCTTTTTTGGCTACGCTGCTTCATCCATCCATCCATCGTCAACCGCTTATTTTGTGTACAGGGGGGGGGGGTTGGAGCCTATCCCAGCTAACACTGGGCGAAAGGCAGGGTACACCCTGGACAGGTCGCCAGTCCATCGCAGGGCCACACATAGACAGACAACCACTCACACTCACATCCACACCTAGGGCAATTTTTGGAGACATTAATTAACCTAGCCTGCATGTCTTTGGATGGTGGGAGGAAGCCGGAGCACCCGGAGAGAACCCACGCAGACACGGAGAGAGCATGCAGACTCCACACAGAAAGGCCGGGGCAACCAGTGTTTGAATTTAGTTCTTAAATCTAATTCATACTTGCACATATTCAAACTTGGCATCAGGGACCAAATTCACAAAAGTTCTTAAGAAGAAATTTCTTCTTATCTACCATTTTCTTCATAATTTGTAACTTAAGAAAAAAGATACGATTATTTGGTATTATTTAAGTTCTTATCTTTTTCCTAAGATTGTTCTGAAGAAAAAAATGTAAGATTGAATAGAATGTTCTTAAATATAATTGTAAATAACATCTTAATGTTAGGATAACCTCACAGTTGTCTTAAAATGGTAAGAAGTTTAATGAATTTACTGGGCTTTTCATGTTGAGTCTGAAGTCGCAGTGGGCTGTTTACGTACAGTAGAAATTTTATTTTAGACCAAAACAATTTTTTGACTGTTTTGTGTTTAATTATATTTTTATTTTCAGCTTGTAAACAATGTCAATGTTATCACAAAATTCATACAATAAATTTTGAAAAAATTTTTAAAGCTTCTTAATGTGGTGACCAATCATGCTAATTAAAACGGATGCGCTACATAAAGCGCTCTCTCTCCGTGATCTTTAGTGTTCATAGAAACATAATAATTATATCATTAGAAAGCTGAGACTTTCATTTTCACCCCCATCCACATCCCTATCGGAGCTGGCTACAGCAGAGACAGCCTCTGCCACAATTTCCCATTTACCTGCCTCTTAATTTCTGACGTGATATAATTATCAAGCTTCCTAAGGAGAACTGTTTCCTTTCCTCAACAATAACTTCCAGCTCTTGTCTACTGAAGTTTTTGTTTATTTTATTTTATTTCTTTCCTCCATGTCAAATTAAAAGTTATCAAATGGTTAACAGCAAGTAAATTCTCCTTTGACGTTAAACTAACACATCTCACACACTTTACATTCAAAAAACTGATCGCGAGGCGCTTGCTACTTAAAAAAAAAAAAATATATATATATATATTTATGTATAAGTATTAGAATTATTCTTAAGAAAAAAATTTAGATGTTCTTAAGAAAACATTCTTACAAACTTCTTATAATTTATCCAAAGTACTTTCTTAATTTTTTTCTTCAGAATATTTTCGTGAATCTGGCCCCTTGATTGATGTCAGTCATGCCAAACGCCATTGGTTCTCACTTTCTTGTAACCAGTTGTGATGCACCATGTTGGAATATTTTGAAGTGCGAATGAGATTTGAGGGATATTACAGAGAGCAAGATTTTCAATAAATAATGACCTAAATTTTCCTAACACAAAGCTATCAAATGTCTTCATAAGACTTGGAATATAGTAAATGAGTCATATGGACTTTTATTGTACTTCTTTGGTGCTTTTTTGTTCATGATGGTGCTTGACAGCACCTTGTCATTATGCCTTCTTTCTATAAAAAAGGCCTGCGTGAAGATTTTTTTAAACATCTTCTAAAAAACATTGTGTCATACAGTATGGGTTTGGAATAACAAGAGGGTGAGTAAATAATGACAGAATTTTCAAAGACAATGCAACTTACAATAAAGCATATTAAAATGTGTCTTTTTCTCATGTCATATGAATTATCATTCTTATTAATAACCACAAGCTAAATTCCGGATAAACTCTGTTTAGTAGATTTAATTCTCTTTAGCTTGAAGAAATGGCTTGTGCTTAAAACCAATAATATGGTACAATGTAACAGCTTGATCTTGTGTAGAGTGGGTATTCACAAAGTATTAGTGTCATTATCTTTTGCGCACACTGGTGGTAGGAGCAGCTAAAATTATGTGAGGTCACCAATTAATTTGAAAGTTATATTAGAGGAAGTAATTTCATCAGCATTCTACTGCATCATGGCTCTTGGTGGGAGGAGGCGTCAGGGAACTGTGGGGATGTAAAAGACAAATCCTACTGCAAGATACTTGAAATATTGTTGAGGTTTAAACACATTAGGGATTCTGCAGTGTTAGATTACAAATATTAGGACTGCTGCCACATTGATACCTTTATGCTGTCTCTCTTTGGCTTTGTTGGATAGATTCCCTCAGCATAAATTCTAGCTATCACTTGGTAATTATTACAGTTCACACTGTTTACATAAATCATGTTAACACATACATTTATTGATTGTTTAAAAAACTGTTTTCTTTTGTTTCTTCATCTCTATTTCATTGCAAACATTGTGATAATGCTGGGTATCTTTGCCAACAGCTATTTTTCACTCTATCTTATATTGCAGTCACCCATGACGATGCCCTATGTGTGATTGCAAACCCAGCCTTTGTAGTGTACTCATCCATTGTGTCCTTCTACGTACCCTTCATCATTACTCTGCTAGTATACGTGCAGATCTACGTTGTGCTGCGTAAGAGACGGAAACGCGTCAGCACCAAGCGCACCTTCCCAGTTACGGATGTGGATATGAACTCCACTTTAAAGGTACTACTACAACCAGAGCTAGATTGTGAAGAATATTGAAAGTTTCATCATTTACTCACCCTCATGCCATCCCAAATGTATATGACTTTCTTTCTTTAGCAGAAAACATTTGAAGGAAAATAGAAAACTATCTCAGCTCAGTAGGTCCTTATAATGCAAGTGGATGGTAACACGATTTTTGATGCTCCAAAAAGCACAGACTATCAGCATTAAGGTCATCCATACGACTCCAGTGGTTAAATTAATGTCTTATAAAATGATTAGATTGCTATTTAAGTACTTTTTAACTATGAATCGTTGCATGCGTTAAGCAACAGTATGCACGTTCAAGAGAGGGCTGAGGTCATGCGGTTCTTCCGGCGATAGCATGGCAAGGCTCCATTCATTGCAGCAGACAATCTCAACCTCTTCTGGCATTGCCTGGCATTGTCTACATGTGCACCACCACGTCTCCTGAGCTCTCAGTCTCTCTCAGTCTCTCTGAGGATTGTTGTGCTGCTGTTGGTCCAGCCTCCTCCATTTCCTTGTGCTCCTTTTCAGAGTACTCAGTTTCAAATAAATATGCAAAAACTTGTATCTCCTCTTCTACTCTTAAATCAAAAACTTCTGACATATTTGTTTAAATTTGCTTCAATTTGTTTACAGCATTTGGTCTTTACAGCGTTCCTCCTACTCAGTTGTAAACAACGCTGCTCTGCGTGTGTTGTGCATGCATGACTTCTCGCATGAACATACCAATGCCAATATGTCACACGAATAGACCACATCACCTCAGCCCTCTCATGAACGTGCAATCTGCTGATTAATGGAAGAAATAATTTAGAGTAAAAAAAGTACTTAAATATTTATCTTTTTCGCACTAACTTGTAATGTGGTTACTGAAACATTGTTTAAAAAACCCTGTTGAAATATGTAGGTTAAAAGAAAATATACTTTTATGACCTTCCCCCTTACCATCTTAATTTTTTACTTTGCACACCAGTTCAGTTAAGTGAATTGGGATTGCTTAAAACTGCAGTGCTGATGAATTACAGTTCTTTGATAATCATCAGTTCACTAAACTGAGCTGGTGAATTCCCATAGCAAAATAATTCCCATCTGCAGTATTACAGTTGGACAGTAGTCAACAGACTCAGGAAATGTACAGTATCTGGGCTCCGCATAGCTCATACCCAGGGTTGGGAGGGTTACTTTTATAATGTATTCCACTACAGATTACAGAATACATGCTGTAAAATATCATTTGTAATGTATTACATCCGATTACTCAAGGTCAGTAATGTAATCTAAATACTTTGGATTACTTCTTCAGCACTGGTAGATTTTTTCACTTGTTTTGACTATAAAAAACTCTGCCAGTACAGGAAGACAAAATACACATGTTAAAAATACATTCTCTGAAAAACATAAATATCTTATGCTTCTAAAACTAGATAAATCAAATTGATAATGTTTTAAGGATTTTTAGATATTTATACAGGAAAACGATAAAAAAATTATTATCAAGAATCTTACCACACCTGGTTTCTAGAATGGAAGCTGCCTTGTATCTGTGAGCATAATGTGTCTAGAATGACCTTTTTTTTATTTTATTGATTCTCCCGACAAACTGCAAATCAATGAGTGCCCTGCAGGAAATGACCACTGCTTCATATCT
Organism: Moxostoma hubbsi; assembly: GCA_032164185.1. Taxonomy (NCBI): domain Eukaryota; kingdom Metazoa; phylum Chordata; class Actinopteri; order Cypriniformes; family Catostomidae; genus Moxostoma; species Moxostoma hubbsi. The sequence continues at coordinate 21,836,632 of JAVLUX010000029.1, read as the reverse complement.
CTTTATTATAATACATTGTTTTTCACTGCATTGTTTTAAACCAAGCAGAGATACACAGGCTTCTCAACGGAGTATATGCCCACTCCAGAATAAATTCAATATACCATTATTAAAAAAAAACCCGATAGCTTATCTTCCCACCCTAAGACGCGATAAGGGCATCAGTGCATTATGGAGAACTATTTGTTGTTAGGGAGTTCTTATACTGTATCCTGTAAACATCACTTCTTCTATCAGTTGATTCTGTCACTGCAGTGTCTCCTCCAAAGCATTCTGATGTTGAAACTGGCTTTAGATCAACATCATGATTATTTTAGTCAAGCTTTCACTGTGAAGTGCAAAACTTGTTGTGGAGCGGGATGTGGTTGTATGCCTGTCACTGGGAAGAGAGGAAGTGGTAAGGGCCATCACCTGGTGATTGTTGATATTTAAAACCTGTGTCACGTTTCAGTGACGATGGAGACAGGCTTTAAAAGGCCACCGGAGCGACAGATCGAGAGAGAGAGAGTATGAGCCACCCAGCTTGAAGTGCCGCGCTGAGAATCTTAGTTATTGTATTGAGATTATGCAGACTGTTATAATTGAAGCTGTGTGTGTAAAGTAAATGACTGGCTGAAAAGCACATTTTGAGTTAAATGTGAGAAATAAAAAGCACACTTACTTGGACTGCAAACCCGGCTCCCATTTCCTTCCTATTGGAACCCTCTACACTTGTCCATATACCTCTATATATAAAGTGCCTCAAAATACTAAACTTGTGTAGGTTTAGTTCTGAAATTATTTATTTTAGATTTGTCACATCTCTGCCTAATATCGTCCAAATGTATGCCTTTTAAAGTGAGATTACAATGCTTTACCTGCTGTGTTTTGAAACATACTGTCTGTTTTTTAGCAGGTCCAAAGTTGTCATTAGCTTATTTCAGCTGGTTACTAGCTGGTTGACCAGAAAATATGTTCTATAAACCATTTTGACCAACTTGACTGGTATGACCAGCTGAAGCTGGTTTGTTTTTGATCAGAATAGCCTACCTGCTTGGTACAACTAATAACCAGCTAATAATAATAATCTGGTAACCAGTTTGGATTAGTTAGAAATCAGCTACCATGTTTCAAAACGCAGCTACCAGCATAAAATGTTTTTTTCAGCAGGGCTAGAGTTCTCATTGAGCAGGTAATTTAAAATTATAAAGGATTTGCAAACCTCTGCTAACATATTACCTATGGGCTAAGCATTACTTTTAAGCGGACATTTACAAAAATATCTGTGTAATAGAATGGTATTATGAACCTTTCAGTTACATGAATGGATGTCAACTAAGGAACAACAAATTCCCTTCAGGTCCAAATGTGTTAAAGCAGTCTGGTGTGTCTACCTTGTGTGTTTCAGAAATGCACCCACCCTGATGATGTTAAACTGTGCACTGTGATTGTCAAGTCTGGTGGGAATTTTCCTGTGAACAACAGAAATGTGGTATGGCTAATTGAGCTCTGCTTTTCAAAATAAAACTCTCAAAAGCATTTTTTAGTAGCTAACTTTCTGTCTTATTCATCCCCAGTAATTATGACTATGCATGACATATGAGAAACAACATTGTTTAAGCAAATATTAAAAGTTAAATTCTAAATCCTCTGTAAGCATTATCCCTTTAGTTATATTGACTTGAACCATACACAAGGGAATTGATGTAATGATAATTTGACACTCTGATTTAAAAAGCATTATTATATTACAAGCATTAGGTTTCCCACGGTAATGGAAACCTTTTCTATAAATGGGTACATACAAAATCCCTTTAAGGCAAATTTGTTGGTTTTAGAGAATCTTTGGTTCCAGAGTAGGTGCTCTGTTCCTTCTAAAGTAGGTTCAAAAGTAGGTTCTACAGTTTTTTGTATGTTCAATTCTAGATTATTTTCTAGATTTGGTTGTAGATTATGTGCTAGATTACGTTCTAGATTAGAATCTAGATTTCTTTCTAGTTTTGTTCTAGATTATGACCTAGATTTGGTTCTAGAGTAGGTTTTAGACTGCATTTAAGGTTATGTTCTAAATTACATTAAAGTTTAAATTCTTCTTTGTTCTAGGTGTTCTAGATTCAATTCTAGATTATGTTCTATGTTTGGTTCTAGATTACATTCTGCATGTTTTATATTTTGTTCAAGATAAGAGTATGTTCTAGACTGAGTTCTAAATTTGGTTTTAGATTTGGTTTAAGAGTGGAGTAGGTTCTAATTTACATTCTGGTTTGGTTCTAGAGTAGGTTCTACAATATATTTGGTCCATCAATAAGTTCTTGATTTGGTTCTGTCTAGAAACAGACATACTCTAGAACAGTGGTTCCCAATCCTGTTAATGGAGGCCCCCACACTACACATTTTGGATATCTCCCTAATCAAAGACCATATTCAACTCATCAGCTCATTAGTGGAGTGTCAGAAAAGGGAGATATACAAAATGGCAGTGTTGGGGCCTCCAGGAACAGGGTTTGGAACCACTGCTCTACAGCTGTGGCCAAAAGTATTGGCAGTGACATAAATTTTGTGTTTTGCAAAGTTTGCTGCTTCAGTATTTGTAGATTATTTTTTCAATTGTTTTGTGTGGTATTCTGGAATACAATGATAAGAATTTCATGAGTTTTAAAGGTTTTTAAAAACAATCAATTTACGCAAAGAGTCAATATTTACAGTGTTGACCCTTGTTCTTCGTAACCTCTGCAATTCTCTATGGCATTCTGGATATCAGCTTCCTGGCCAAATCCTGACTGATGGTGATACATTCTTGTCTTCTTATTAGTGCTCGGAGTTGATCACAGTTTGTGGGCATCTGCTTGCCCACTCGCCTTTTGTGGATTGACCACAGGTTCTCTATGGGATTAAGATCCGGGAAGTTGCCTGGCCACGGATCCAAAATTTCAATGTAATGATCTCCAAGCCACTTCATTATCACTCGTGCCTTGTGACATGTTGCTCCATCATGCTGGAAAATGCACGGATCATCACCAAATTGCTCCTGGATCGTTGGGAGAAGTTGCTCTTGCAGGATGTTTTGATATCATTCTTTATTCAAGGCAGTGTTTTTGGGCAGAATTGTGAGAGTGTCCACTCCCTTGGATGAAAAGCAACCCCACACATGGATGGTCTCAGGATGCTTCACTGTTGCATTTCTTCCTTCCATTTATAGCAATCAGTCTGCTCTTATAATCCAATAAGAATGCGATTTCACCTTACTAGTACTCATTCACACTTTCCCAGGTGCTGCTGATATTATTATTGAAATGATGTTAGCTGGTCATTTTGTCATTTTTGGCCAATTAAGCATTTTGCAATTATTTAAAATGCATCTCATCACTCTGCACAATAATCTAGAAACAATGTGAATCAACAACTGAAGCAGAAAACTTTGCAAAACACAACATTTATGTCACTGCCAATTATTTTGGCCACGGCTGTAGAATAAAACAAAGGATGGTTCTTGAGTAGGTTCTTGGTTTGGTTCTATCTAGAAATAAACATACTCTAGAATCAAATAAAGGATGTCTCTATGTTTTGTTTTACATTATGTTCTAGATTACATTTAAGAGTACAGTATGTTCTAGATTGTGTTTTAGATTTGTTTCTAGGGTAGGTTCTAGATTTGGATTAAGAGTAGAGTATGTTCTAGATCGTGTTCTAGTTTAGGTTCTAGATTATGTACAAGTATTGGCTCAAGGTTACATTCTGCATGGTGTTCTAGGATTGGTTAAAAAAATAGAGTAGGTTCTAGATTTCATTCTTCAGTAGGTTTGGTTCTAGATAATGTTTTATGTTTGGTTCTTGTTTTGGTTCTATCTAAAAATGAACATACTTTAAAACCAAATAATGATTCTAGGTTTAGTTTTAGTGTATGATAGATTCCATCTCAGAACTGAACCAAGAATTTTGAATAGCATATTGCCATCACAAAGCTTCTTTTTGTTGGCAGATCATCATAAAGGAGGTGGTAAACAATGGGGATGATATCCAAATGGATGAAATCACAAATTTAAACCCTCCAAGACAGAGGAAGCAGGGTCAATCTGGTGCAAGTCAACAACACAGCAGGCTTGTTAACTCTAATCTAAAAGAGACTGAAATATTACCCCCATCACCTGAAGCTGGTGTCAAACATGAAAGAAATGGAAACACCAGCAATATTACTAAAGTGGCCAAAGCATTTGAGATCCAGGTCTCCCCAAATGCCAAGGCAAAGACATCGGTCAAGAGTCTGAACAAACGCAAAATCTCCCAGCAGAAGGAGAAGAAGGCCACACAAATGTTAGCTATTGTCCTCGGTAAGCGATTTTTCCAGTACTGTGATACTGTATATTTACACAGTGCAGTGTTTGTTAAAATGTTATTGAAAATATTCTGTTTAGTAGAGTGTCCATCCATCTTCCACTTCCATTTCTTAGAACAGATTATTAAACAATATTTTAAATACCAATAACCCTGGATAAAACATTTAATCTGTTTTTCCTACATGTACGTTGTCAACTTTAAAGTATAATTCTTTTCTTAAAGTTCTGTCACAATTCGGAACTACTGTAGTCTAGCGTGCAGACTGTTATTTTGCTTTGAGAAGTGATACGAATACACTTCACCTACTCTGTCTGCATTATTTGCAGGTGTATTTATCATCTGCTGGCTGCCGTTCTTTATCACACACATTGTCAACACTTACTGCCAAGTCCCTCCTGAACTCTACACTGCCTTTACGTGGTTGGGCTATGTGAACAGCGCAGTTAATCCCATCATATACACCACTTTCAACATAGAGTTTCGCAAAGCTTTCATTAAGATTCTACACTGTTGAGAGCGGACTCACTTCAAGGGAGCAAAGTGAAAGAATGATACCTCATCTGCAGTGGGCACATCTTTATTTGAAGATTCAAACTTGCATCCCAGGTGGACTTTGGTCTGGGAGCTACATCAGTAACATTTTGAGATTAAAACTATGGACAAAGAAATAGTCTGTATTATATAAGTTATTTGTTGAATGATGATATACCATCCAAAAAGGAAAGATAATCATGGGGGTTAATAGATTTTTCTAAGCAGTATCCTCAGCACAAAAGAAAAAACTTTGAAATTTCTGCTCCACTACTCACACCAATGGAATTAGATTGTTTTCAAACCGGTTTCCCAACACTTTCCCTTGCCATTGATCAGCCAAACAGATAGTCCCGCCCCAAACTCACACCATTGGTTTAGCTAATGTTGCTGTGTCTGGTTGTTCAGAATGTAGCCTACCAAATCTGTACTTGTAGTTTTCTCTGTATATTAATATAGGATAGAGAATTTTTAAGATCAACAAAATCAATAACACCCTTAAGATTTACAGCAATGCTTTAATGCCTAATTCTTATCTGTGTGTTATTTTTGTTTCTTAATTTGATAATTTGCACAAAACCTAAATGTAATTAGGTGGAAGAAACATTAAAATCATGGTAGTCACAAACTGTGATTTTGGTAGCTGTTATAAGCCATGCATTGCATGGGAGTTGTATTTCTTCTGTTAAAAAGATAATGCCAGTAATGGCTGCAACATTAACTCCCATTTTTAAAATGTGTTTGTTAGATGTTTAATTAACCACACTTAAGAAACTTAAAAACATTAAATTCAACAAAATTTAACTGTAATCAATTGTATTTTCTGTACCAAAATAAAAGCATTTGTGCCACATCTTCAAATGCAAAGCAATAGCGCATTAACAAAGTGCATTTACAATAAAAAATGTAAAGATGGATAAACACAGAAAATAATCCAAATTTCATGAAATCCTGAGACTTGCAATTAAAATAGCATTTACCATTGTTTTTCATCCTTACCTATGGGAGCATTAACCATTTTGGTTCCTTTTCTTGGCCTTGATGAAGTAAAGATAGTACTGACAGAGTGAAATGGGAGGATAAGGACAAACTGCTTACAGTCCCTGAGGAACGGCTCGTGAAGAAGATTGGCAAGAGCGCCATCAGCCAAGCGTGCAAACGTGTCAGCAAATCTACTGTGATTTTTAAAGTTCCTTTTTACTATTTATTACTGCTTATATGACTACATAGATTTTCATGCTTTATATTACAAATACTGAATGTGATGGGCCTGCCGTTGCAATGTAATGCATGTTACAGTATGTTCTCATAAAATGTATGATGCACAATGATTTAAGTTTATGAATAAAGTAATTGTGCACTGACAGTTGCCACACTGTGGCAGATGTTTGAATGGTACAAAGCTACAATATCTACGACGCTTCAAAATATCTTTGCAAAACCTTGCAATGTTTCCTCACGAGAACTCTGGGCATCAGCTTTGCTGTGTTCTTTATGCAAGTAAAAGGACACTGGAGCCATAAAACAAAGTTATTTTCTGACCTGAGGGCTGACTCTAACTGATGTGGCACAAAGCATCTTGATTTGCATGCATGTTCTACGGACAACAGAATGACATTATCCCCATGGCACCCATCTGTGGTCAGACACAGCTGGTGAGCCAACCCACTGCTGTTTGCTGGCAATGTCTATCTGCATTCTACAACACACAGTTCTACAGTACAAACAATTATTACTACAATCAAGGGTGCCAGTTTCCTTTAAAAAGTGGTGGGGACATTTCTTTTTTTGACTGAGACATCACAAAGTGACGAACAACATTCCATTGGTGTGTGACACCCTTGGCCAAAATCGAATTATTGTGAACCTGCTAGTGAGATACCGACTTTAATATACTGCAGTAAAAATAATTTTAGACCACTTTTTGTAACTGCCTTGGCAGGCGTGACGTCGCAGAAATAGAAACCATTCAAAAAATGTAATGCACCGTCGCTCTTTGTGTGTCACATCTGGTTAGGAAAAAACTCTGATTAACGTGGAAAAGCTACTTTTTATTGTGTTTTGGTGTGGCATCGCATCTAGTTAGGACACGTTGTTACACTTCACAGCAGATGGACTAGAGGACAGATTATATATTATCAAACATATAAGGTGATTTTTAGATGTTTATAATGATTGATTTTGATAATGAATATGGCAGCTATGCATGCTGCCACATTTTTTTCATTGCAATGCAGCATGAGATTCTGAGATTGTCAAGCATAGATGTTAATTAAAACATAGCGCTTCCGTTTGTTGCACCGGAAGTGGTGTGAATGTGTGATGGCTAGAATGGGAGAAGGCTCAAGTAGACTAACTATTTTATAGATTCTTTGTTTGACGTCAGAAAACACTACAGACTATTATAACTTAAGATAACAGCTTCCAATACCCAATGAGACAGGTGCTGTCTTGATTTGCCTGCTTGCTGCCTTTATGAGAATCAGCCCAAGAAACAAAAAGCTGATTACTCATCTTCAATGGCTTAATTCTCTCCATGTACAAACTTAGAGTACGAACTGGACACAGACAATTAATCCGCTTGTCCTCCGATGAGGAAAATGGCAGCAGGTGAAAAGCCAGGAAGTCCACCAGCTTACAGCTGAGTGTGGAGTCGCTCAACTTAGGCACAAATGTTGGATCCATTTTAAGAGACACTCTCGACAAATCCACCGCAAAGCACATACAAGAGTGATGTACTGACAAAGCATGTAGTTCACTAACTTGGTTCACGGTCGCCAGAGCAGTAACAAAGCTGTATTTTGCGAAAGGAACTTCAATTCCATACTTTCAACTGGCTCAAAGGGAGGCTGAGAAAGCGTGTTCACGGACAGATCCCATGATGGAATTAGTGATTTTGACACACTGTTCAAAAGCTGAGCACCACTTGTAAACCTGCAAACAAGCGGGAGTTGACCTATTGTACTCGAGTCAATTCACACATGTCAGGTCGATATGCCAGCAACATAAACGGTAGAAAATGCCCTGGCTTTATCCAAAAGTTCCTGAAGAAAACAAAATATCTGCCACCGAACATAAAATGGAACAATGTGCCTGTGTGCACATCACTGCTCAAACACACTCCATTTCGATCGAAGGCAGAATGTGTTGAGGCAGTGCTCGCACTCTGAATCATTTCAATCGTCTTCGGGGGTAAACCCATGACACTCAAATTTAAGCCCAAATTGCTACTCAGTCTGGGTTGGTGTGAAATATTTTCCCTTATCTCTGCTTGCTGCCATGATGGAACACAGAGCAACGATGGACCACAGAGCAGTAGATCGTCTAGGTAAGCAGACACTCTGATACCCATAAACCTCAGCGGCGCTAGTGCTACTTCCACACTCTTGCTGAACACTCTCTGTGCTAATGACAGTCTGAAAGGCACCGTCAAAAATTAGTTGGATACTTCCTGATAAGCAAACCTTCTGTGTGACAAGTAAATGTTAATGTAAAAATATGCCTCTTTCAGATTGACTAACATAAACCAGTCTCTGAGACAAACAAATTGAGAGAGTGTTCTGAGCATGAGCATTTTGAATTTGTACCTTCTGAGGTGTTTGTTGAGGTTCCGCAAATCCAGAATGGGACGGAGACCTCCCCCTCATTTGGGGATGATGAAATACCTGGAGTAAAAACCCTGACCGCTGTCCTACGCTGGCACCATCCTTATAGCTCTTTTGCTCAGCAAATTATTTATTTCTTCCTCCAAAATCTGAGCTGACTCCCCCTCTACTGTTGACACAAACACCTTAATGAAGAGTGGTGGTTTTACAGTGAATTACAGGTGATAACCCCAGTCTATAGTAGATAAAACCCAGGGGTGGACTTCGCATGCACGCAAACTTTCTGCCCACAGCCTGGATGCACAGAGAATTGTTTTATTATTGTAACACTTATGTTTTCATGCAAACTGTCCTCCTTTCTCTTTTCTGACCCTGCGGGCAATGGGGGAACTGGTGCCAACACTCTACTTAAACTCTTTATTTAAGCGCTGTGCAACATGTACGTTTTTTGACACCCCTGTCAGTTGGAGGGGGAAAACAAACTCTCTTCTTGAAGTGGAACAGAGGCTCCACAAGTGCTGTTCACCCACCCCATGTCCCAAACAAGAGCACTGGTTAGGTTGCCTGACTTTTCTTGTTCCTCTGAGGGTTAGACGTGCAATGTTTGGTAGCCGCCATCACAAAATAAGCCTTCGTTCTCGGGCTGGGGCTGATTTGGCTCTGCCCCTCCCTGCACTGACTGCTTGAACCCAGAACGTGACAGCTGCAGAGCTCGAGCAGTGACTTTTCCGGGATGGCATGTTTCAAAAACCTCCCTATGTTTCTTCCTTGAATAGCACTACCCCAAAAAGGGCTTTCAGTTCCACCGTGGCATCCAGGAAGTCTGTCTTCTCTCTCTCAACAAACTCAGAAAAAGCCTGTTCGCTCACGACGGCAAGACTCATACTGGGGCCTCAGCTATGGATTGGCTCTTGATGTACACAGGTTGAGATCCGCAATGACACAGATCTCCTCCCACAACGGCGCGTCCGGTGCCCCACCATCAATTTGCGGCCTGATAAGCTTTGAGGAGTTAGGTGGCATTAAGAGCCCTTAGGGCTCAGGCTGAAGATCGGCAGATCTTCTGATATATGGAGGCCGACAATCTCACCGTCCATCCTGACAATGAAGAGGGAGTAAATGGTATTTAATTTAGAATATAATAAATATATTATCTATGCTTCAATACAGTAATAACAATCAATATTTACCTACATATATTTCTTTTGAAAACATTTTTTTAATTAATATGGTGTGCAAAAACTACAACTTCAATCACTTATATTTTGAAACCCAGATTAATATTATTGTCTTGTCAAACTTATTAATATAAAATGCTACTGATTTATTATTATTTTGAGGATTTTTTTCATACAATAATAATATATTTATGTCCTATTTACTTCACCTTCACCAGGAGCTTTTATTTTGACTGAACAAAAGTGCCGTTTCTGAGCATATGGGGGCCCTAAGTTAAATCCTACCTGGAGGCCCCCACCACATGGATCCAGATCCCCACATAAATGATGCGAGAGACATCTTTAAGTCTAAAAATCAACATTGCTTTTCAGGGGCCCTGAGCAGTCGCTTATAACGCTAATAGCTAGAAATGGCCCTGCTGAACAATATAGTGCACTGCAGTGTCAAACTATATTTGACAGCTTACAATCTTCCTCATTATAAATCTGGTGAAATGCTGTAACCCCCAACATTTCAGTGATTCTATGAGTTGCGTTTTTAAAATAGTAAATTAAATTGAATCGGCCTCAAATGTTTGAAATTGTGCAAACGGGTGCACATGCAGCACTTTGCCTTTACAATGCATGTGAGCCTGTACAAAGACGGCTGAAAAAAGAGTTTTCGTGCATGAACACAGAACACACAGAACAAAATGTCACCCGTCACCCCTTGAGCGTTTTGATTAGCTTTCTGAAACATTTTATGAAAATTTTGTTTGACCGTTATCAACATTTTCTTTGGAATTAGGAGTCATCTTACTGTCTAACAGCAATAATAAATGCATTGAAAATAAAATAAATAACATGGTTGAAGGAACAGGGTCACATTATAAATCATATGCCTGCGTTAATTGTGCCATATAGATCACTGTCAGGATTTCCAAGGCCACTCATTTAGACATGAAATAAAGGCCTTTAGATTTTAAGATGCTTGATGCACATTGTTTTGGAGACTAGTCATATATTTCTCATTTTTTAATAATAGATATCTTCTCTGCATTGCAATCACATATGAGGATGCGGTTTAAATACAAGTGCCGCATATGATGTTTGTGAAAATGAGTGTGCTCTAAAAACAGAGATTTTTTTCAATATAAAAAGATTCAGCAAATAACTGTTTCACTTAAAATTCTTCAAGCCTCATTAGCAGAGTAAATTGCCTGTTAAAAATAACTTAATAACTTTTAAAGTGAGTGAGCAGCTCCGTAAATTGCACTAAATGTTCCTGATTGAAATGTATGCCATTCTATGTAAGAACAGTCATGAATCTGAACAGTTTCTAATTAACCAAAATGCTTGTGGAGCTAAATTCATGACTAAAGTCTTTGACGCATAAAAGCATGATGAATTGCTCTAATCAAAAAAAATAAATCCATTGTATTATCAGTACTTGCATTTATATGCATTGCATTTACAGTGCTTGCATTTTGGGAGGCAGCAATTTAACATGCTTGCATTTTTAAGCATTGAATATTTCATTTGGAAACATTTCACAATTTCATAATTAATAATTAAAAAAGAAATATTCATCTTCCAAAATATTCAATCTTCCAAAGATTTTTCGACAGGTAAAATTCAGCCTGTTCTATTTCAAGTAATAAAATTCACTTCCTCAAATTCAGTGGCTCAAATTCAGTTGGAAATTCAACCTGGTGCTATTCATTCTCACCTGTAGGTGGTGCAATACAATCGGGTGTTGACTGCTAATGACCAAAGTTACAGATAGAGAACAGCCGTGTACATTTTGATAGTTTGATTTTCAATTTGAAAAGAAATGAGCAGAAACAACAAAATAAGAAAATATAATTAAATAATATATTAAATAAATATAATAAACGAATGAATGAAAAATTAAGTAGGGGAAATTGTTTATCTTGGCATGTCTTCCCACATTCCTCTTTACAAACTCTCATCTTCCTCTCTGATACCGAAGGGTGCCGTCACATACACATGGTTATGCATTGATGATCAGTTTATATCCACTTAATCAGTTAATGTTTGTACACTAACCCTATATTAGTGCTTCCACCGCCCTACAGTAGATCGTAGAGTTCAGCAGAAAAACAATGTGTGGCACGGTGGAGGGCGGGTACGGGTCGTGACTCGACATGCCCGGTCCTGTATTAGGCTAATCAAGCAACCGAGAGGGATAAAGGCCAATTGCAGAGGGCGGTGAGGGAGAGAGAGATCTTTACATTGGTGCCGAAAGCCCGGGAAGGAAGAGGGATACGCTATAGTAGAGTTCTCGCCACTACCGTCCACCCCAACGATGCCGGGGGACAAGGAGCCCAGCCGCCTGGATGCGGAGGAACGGCTGCCGACCGCGAGGGGAGAAGGGGCTCCTAGCCGACCGCCTGGAGCGGTCAGGGCCGCTGCCAGGGGCAGAGGATGGCCCTACCAGCCGCTGAAACGCGGAGGGGTTGGAGACCGCCATCCACGAGCATGGAGGGGATCGCGACCGACCGCCTGGAGCGGGAGAACCGCTGCCAGGGGCGGGGGAGACCCCGTCGGCTCCCCAAGAACTCGGCGGGGCGTTCCGTCCGCCGGGGGCTGGAGGACTGCCTCTGATCTGCCTGGAGAGGCACGGCTGTCGTCTGTTAGAGGGTGGAGGAGTGGCCAAGGAACAAGCTACGGTGTATCGGAGAACTGGCAAGTAAGTTTTTTTTTATCTCTCTCTCCTCTCTCTCTCGCTGCCGCTCTGCGTTGGCCTTTTCCCTCTTTTTTAAATTGTAGTGGTTTTGGGGGGGACTGTTACAAGAGTACCCCCCCCCCCCCCCCCCACACACACATTTTAAATGTTCTTTGTTTCCCTCCCCTTGCCCCCTCCCTCGTCTAGGTTGTCGGAAGGCGCGCAGCCTTTGTTTCTCATGATCAATGCGCTGGGAGCACTCTACGTTTCAGTTTTAAATGCTTAGAAGCAAAGCAAGCTTAGAAAGAAATGGTATGCAAAGAAAATACACAACAACATGCAAAACAACATACATAAATTAAAAGAAATGTCAAGAGATATAAAGCTCTCGCTTCCTCAATGCACATGCATTTTGTGGGTCCTGGTTGCACCAAGTCACATACACACACACATATTTGTATTTACTAAAACCAATGTAAGTCGCTTTGGATCAGTTTTACCTCATCTCAAAGAGAAGTGCCCTGTCAATATTCTTTAATTAAGATATAGTTGACCACAAATTTTAAACTGGGCTCACTTTGTTCCTTTAACTGTTGCACTTCATATAGTAGTTATATAAAATCAGCAGATAGTCAGATAAATAATAGAATTCAGTTGAATCATAATCAGTTGCTACATGAGATAAACAAATGATAAATAAAAAAAAACAGCACTTGTGTTTATTGTTGATTTGTTTGTCTTTGATTTGCCTACACTGTAAAACAAATCCTGTTAAATTTAAGCGAAAAAACTGGCATCTGTGGTTGCCAGAAATTCACTGGAAAAAATACGTTAACCACGCCTCAGGCTTTACGGAATGTAATTTTGATACCTGTATATTTTAGGGTGCATTACCGTTTATATTATTGAATTATATAAACTTAATACTTTAACTTTCTGAAACTGTAAAAAGCTGCTTTTTATTTTATAATGTATTGTTATTTACAGAAGGGCACATGATGACATGAAGTTCATCAATAGTGGCCTTTCCAAGAGCAATGACCAATCAACATTCAGAGACAGTGCTCAGTCTCACTCACACAAGCACTAAACACTATCAGGATAACACATATGAAATTTAAATAATGCAGTAAACATGAACTAAACTACATCAAATATAACACAGAACACCCAATTTACATAACTGATATAAAAATAAGAAGAAACAACTTTTCCCATAAAATATAATGAAATTTTTTGGGTAATGCAGGGAATTCTGGGAAAGCCAGATTATTGTTTTTTTTTAACCGTAATTTTAACAATAATTCACAGTACAAAATACATGTACTCTCTTGTTAAACATAATATAAATTTTTACCGTTAAATATACCGTACAATCATACTTTTTACATACAAAAAAAAAAATACATGTATTGTCTTTTTAAATATATTTAAAAAATGTTTCTGTATATTTTAAGGTAACTGCCAGTTTACTAATTAATTTTTTTTACTGTCGTTTTTTTTTATAGTCTTTTACCATTAATATGACCTCATTACGAAATGTTTTACAGTGTACGAGAAAACCAGATGCAATTTTTTTTTTTATTTGTTGTTTATAATTTCATTAGAATTAACTGAAATATTTTTAGGTATGGTTTATGAATAGCTTTGACTACATGTCATCCATTGAAATTATTTCATTTTAATATTAAGTTTTATTTTTCAGTTTATTTTAACCTGGCAAATCTACTTGTGTACTCACATGCTCCCAAGCCCTGGCTTTCAAATAATATCTCTTTATGAGATTTTTGAAGGATCTTGTAGTTCAGGACTTTTAATGACATGCATCTTTAGTTCCATGTTTTCAGCAATCTGATATGAGCACAGTAAATTGTTGTATGATTGGCTTTGAAATAATAAGCCTTGCAATGACTGCTGCAGAGGCACATGAAAGCGGCAGGATATTGGGTGCACGAGCACCACTTGCATGCCGCCTCCGTGCCGCTTGCAAAACCGCCTGCAATTTGCCGCTTTCCTCAAGCCTCTCATTGAAAATGAAGTAGATACTCATAAAAGTGAACGTTCTAAAGGATTGCTAGTGTGTAACGGCCTTTAGTACATTCGCTTTGACGCGAACAGTGTAGACAGCTTCAAGCCATCGCGGCACATCGTTCACCCGGTGTCGATAACAACACTGATTATGCCAAACAATTGACCAGAAGTCAGAAAAAAAGGACAGGCTCAAGTAAAAGAGGATGCGGTCAGCCTATTACTGCTCATATATGGCTGTTGTTTGTGTGTTGGATGTTAAGTAGCCTACTTCGATAGAGATAAAACATGATCAATTATCTGCTGAGCAGAACAGACCGATTCGTTGAGAACAGGGCCGGCTCATCCTACTGGCAATTCAGGTGATTCATGTGTCTGAGGGGACCCCGAGAACACGTGCAAAGCAAATGAACAAATCATAGGTTTTAAAACATTGTTTACTTTTTATTTGAAATTTTCCGCAGTCTAATGGTTTCCAGAACACTTCCACTAGGGGTGGGTGGATCGATACTAAAGTATCGATACTTCCGATACTGATGTGGTATCAAGAATATCGATCCTCACATAAAAATATCGATTCCGAAGTTGTTGTTTTTTCAACTAGTGATCTTATTATTTAGATAACATGAATATTAATGCATCAAAGCTTCAAAGTGGAAAAAGATAACAGAAAAATTACAGAAAAACAGCATCTGGAGTTATTCACGCCAAGTAATGACAAACCAAGACATTTATAATAATGGGTTTGTTTGACAATTTTTACAAGCTTATTCAGAGTTGTTAAAACATTGATCTGTAATCCTCGTTAACAAATGATACCATTATGAAAACTACACATGGATTTACTATAGTAATATTGTATTAACCATGACAAGTAACCACAACTGTATTAACCATTTATTTTATTTTTTTTTGGCTGTAACCATGGTTTTGCTACAGCATTACTGTAGTATCCCTATTGTAACTTGGTTTTAGTAATAGTATTTTTTGTTTGTTGTTTAGTACATATTGTTGTTAAAGTTACAAAAAAAACAAAAAGACATTTTGTGCTTAAATTCTTGAACACGGTTTTCCCTTAGCACACCCAAAGCCTTGTTTCTGGCAATGACTTTCCAATGATACAAATATATCAATACAAGTTATTAATCGTTCCTTTTTCTCTGAAAAAATGTGAAAATGGGAGAAAGATACATTTAAGTTGCACTTCTGACTTAAGAGTGGTTCAAACCCCTCTTTAATTTAAAACGTTTTTACTTTACTACTTTGATGCTTTTTGGGAAATTCACCGAAGAGATTAAGCACTACTTTAGTGATACAAATTTTCTACTTAATGCCTCAGGAAACCCAGCCATTGACAAATAAGTGAAATGAGACAAAAAAGCTTCCAATTTGGGACTGGTCACCCTACATCATGCCTACCTACACAACAATCAGCTCTTCAAACATCTCAGTTATAAAATAACCTGGACAATGTATCAGCAATCTTTTTCTAAACATTTTTAAAAGCCAATGCATCCACATACTGATCAGCGCTTCACTACATCGTAAATGCATCCACTCTGCGTGGTCCAATGGATCACACTGTATGCAGCTTCGCCACACCATTTGATAGAGATTTTGATAGCTGACAGCTAAATAAACAGGCTGTGTGTCTAAGAAGTAGGCTAAGTAAATTTGCATGCAGATGTGAGGGACATCAATAGGCTATTTCTAAAACAGACAACTAATATTTCTCTGGCACATGTAGGTTGAAGAACCCTTGCCTGCGCAGAAGAATGTTAGCACGAAGACCTGTCTATAGACCCTTCCCTAACTAGTACGGTTTGTGTCAAAGGCATTCCTTAGACCGGTTGCTTAATGAGAGAGAGATAATATGTAGTCACATTAAAAGTTGAGCAGCGTTGGATAATTATTCTGTTGCATGGCTTTGAGGAACTGATGATGATGTATGTTAACTAGTCAGAGGAAAGGTGAGATTCATACCCACCCACATGTGGAATGTGTATCTATTTTCTACCCATACATTTTTTTTTTTTTTTTTAAACAAAATATCAAATTACACATGGCTATTCTCTCTATCTGTAGTTTTGGTCTACAGCAGTCAACACCCGATCGCACCACCTACTGGTGAGAACGAAGAGCACCAGATTGAGATTGTGGATCGGTACTCTGCTTCTTTTCCTGAGTTCCCGGATGAGGAAGGTTGAATTTCCAACTGAAACTTGAACCACTGAATTTGAGGAAGTGAATTTTGTTAAGCAAAATAGAACGTGCTGAATTTTATCTGTCAAAAATATAGATAGTATTTTCAAATTAACTGAATATTTTGGAAACAAACTTTGGAAGGTGAATATTTATTTTAGTAGTGAAATGTTTCCAAATGTAATAGTCAATGCTTAAAAATACAACCATGTTAAATTTCAGCCTCCCAAAATGCAAGCACTGTAAATACAACACATTTGAATGCAAGCAATGATAATACAATGCATTTATTTGTCCAATTAGAGCAATTCACCATGCTTTTATGCATTAGACTTTAGTCACGAATTTAGCTCCATAAAATGCTCCTTAGATGGCACGCAATCAAAGCCATTTTTCTTGTGAATCAATTGAAGAACAAATGCGAAGACAGGTTTCATCATTAGATACACAGCTTTCAACAGCCCTTGATTGCTGTTGGCACTTAACAGAACCTGAAAGAGATCAGGTGGGTGGAATATGAAGTAATTTAGAGATGTTACGAGAGATGTCAAAAGTGCAGATTCCTCTGTACCAAGTCGATACTAAAATAAAAATACCAGTCACAATACCAGTGTTTCTGCAGGAGAAGTAGTACCGAGCACCAATTCGATACCCATGTTTGACTGACACACGACTGCTTTGAAATGCTTACACACATGAATTTGACATATTTAACAATGGATAACAATAATGCACAATTTATTAAATTAAAATTGTGATATGTCCTTGGGTGATTATTAAACCACCCTTCAAAGTGAATGTGTGGAACCAGCCACTAATACCCTGAAAACATATTAAGAAAATCATGCACACTTTGAATGTTGTAGGAGATGACAGAACAGAGTGCTCAAACATTGTGAAGCAAGCAGCACATGCATTGTATATGTATTTATATAATTAATTTGCAGCATAATAACGCTGGGCCTCGTAAACTATTTATCTGGAGGTGTGAAGCTTCCATCAAAAACACACGTCAAAATAGAAGCTTGAAATAAAATAAAAGCTAGACACTTGAAATTAAAGAAATTGTAGAAGAAATATATTACTGTATGAAAGCAACAACAACACAAATGATAATAATAATAATGATAAGTAATAACAACAATAATAATGTGAATATATCACAAGCATTAGTGCTGTTTTACTGAATTGAAGTTTTCATTAATGTTTTTATTAAAAGGAATAGTTTACCCATGAATGAAAGCTCTGTCATCTTTTCCTCACCCTCATGCCATCCTAGATGTGTGTGCCTTCTTTCTTTTGCCAAACACAAACAAAGATTTCTAGAGAGATATCTCAGCTCTGTGGGTCCATACAATGCACTTGACTGGTGATCAGAACTTTGAAGGACCAAAAATCAGATAAAAGCAGCATAAAAGTACTCCATAAAACTCCCCTGGTTAAATTCACGTCTTCAAAAGAAATATAACAGGTGTATGTAAGAAACAGATAATTCTATATTATAAATCTCCACGTTTATTTTCACTTTCAGATGTGAAAGTGAAACTGGCACCATATTTGATTTTCAGATTTGAAAGTGAATAGTTATAGTAAAAAAAAAAGACATAAATATTGATCTGATTCTCACCCACACTTATCATATCACTTTTGAAGACATGGATAAAACCACCGGAGTTGAATGGATTACTTTTATGCTGTGTTTATCTACTTTTTGGGTAAATGATGAGAGTATTTTCATTTTTGGGTGAATTATCCCTTTAATACTGTGATGCTCTGTTTTGCAGCACTTTATATTACCCAAAAAAGGATCTGTGAGGATCTTTAGAGAAGCGCTTCATTTGGTAAAAAAATATTTTAAAAAATTATATATAACGTTATTATTATAATATTAAATTTTGATTAAACAGATTTCAGTAGGGCCCTACTTTAAAAAAAGTGTTTACAATGTTTATTTATTTGAGAAACACTTAGGGTGGTTTCACATTAGCACTTTTGGTGAGCACCCGGGGTCGAAAGACATCAAAGTTCGGTTCGTTTAAATAATGAACGCTGTTTTCCGAAGTCGGGTGCACACCCACGAACCTGCCTTTAGCGAGCAGCTCACATTGAACCTGTTTACATGCACACCAATACACTGATTACTCTCTAAAATCACCTTATTTAAAAAAATCTGAGAAGGCAAGGAATCCACATTTAAAATAATCGCGTTATTCTTTACATTTGACGTCAAACTTCGAAGAGGCATGTGCTCAACACATGCAAACATTGGATGAGCTGGTAAGAACACCGAGTAAGGTGTTTTACATGACACGCAGAATCTGCATGATTGTCAAAAATTTACCATGTCAGTCGTGTTATTCTTAAGCCATTTATGGCTTTAAGGAACAAGGTTAATTGCATTTACATAACCGCACACTTTGTCGGCTTATTAAGCATAATCGGTGTAAGAACATCAATTTAAATATGCTCACACTTCATAGCCTATCTCTTGCAACACATCCGCAGGATCAAGGCAGATAAACGCTAACATTCATCACATCATTTCGCATTCAATGCATCCACGGGAGACAAACACAAGTGTTGTTCTGTGCATGGCAAGTTTTCGTGGTAAATCCAAATAGACAAACTTTAATATTTCACATAACACAGTGATGCCTTCTTGAGTGACCTAATTACAGTGGTGAATAACTATCTCTTGTACTTACATTGATAATGTAATCGGACCGCGGTTCGGACCCAAATAATATGATGTGAACACAGACCAGTACGGGCAGCGGGAGGGGGAGGAATTGATCTCGGGTTCGGTCCATGTAGTCGAACCAAGTGCAAAAGCACCCATAAGGGGAAACATGCATTTGTTTTAATTTATAATTTACCTTGATATTTAACTTGTTAAAAAGCTAAAGAAGTGTGTTCTATAGCATATTCACAATTTTTGCTGTGGTATCTAAATTGTTATTGACAATTGTAAACTTGAACTGGTATCAGTACTGACTACTGTAATTTTGGTATCGGGACAACGCTTGAAGTTATAGAATGTAAAAAGGGATGAAAGGTACAATTTAGAGGTAATCCTCTTACACAGATGAAAAAAATCTAAAGGCAGTGTGTTTTTTTTTGCATATGGACATTCAATTAATACTGTCAAGCATACACAATTTTGGACTAATGTGTTTCTTTAAAACAGCATCAAATTATCTTATGGACTTAAATCTTTGGACTCAGAATGGTGAACTGGAATTGAATTGTAAAGGCAAGTAGAAAGAGAAAAGAGAGAGAGGCTCCCACAGTGCTGTGGCTATAATCACTTGCTTGGCACGTTACCCCCCCCCCCCCCCCCCCCCCCCCCCCATGAGCCCAGCTATAAAGTGAATTAAGCCGGGCCAGCTGAGCCACAGGCAGGTGCTGTGTTTGTTTTTCTGATGTGTTAATAAGACTGCTTCCTTTGCCCACTGGATCATACTCCACACCCCGCCCAGTCAAACCACACAGCACTGATTCATTTAAGAGGGTAATGCTGTCAGGAATTGCAAATAGAAGCAATTTGTCCACACAATTATGTCATTATTTGAGGAAATAGCATTGAACCGAGGCTGTCCTGTCTCTTAGGCCCACAGTAAAGACATTTGTCGTTTTTGATTGAATAGAGCTGTAAAATGTATTTAACATCTAGCTTTCCTTTACAATTATTTTCTATTTTCTACAGAAAATTCCATTGTTGCGGGGCAAATTCAAGCTCTCATACATTCAAATATGGTGCATGAAGACATGTCATGCCAGGGTTTATTTGACATCAAATCAGTATCTGGGTTTCCATTCCAAGAAATCCTAAATGGAAATGCTTGATATGCGAAAACTCTTAAAATTCACATAAAATTGAATGCGCTAAGGTGGATTTTCAAGAGTTTCACATTAAGGTGACGGCCCAAAATGATTAAGAGTTTTGACCATTCATGCACATTTTATGTGTGCGATACCTTGATGTGACTGACCCAACAAAAGATCCAACCTTGGCACATGATTCTTTGTGCATAGCCCTTGGCATTAGGAAGTGTTTAACCTACAGCTGGACGTTAAAGTGGGTCTTCACAATCTGCCAGATCAGTTTGAGAGTGGGCTCTCCCAGGTATGTGAAGGCTGGCGACGGATAGGCATTGCATCTAATTCATCCCTTTATATCAGATATTACACTTATTCTGTGGTGTCTCCTGGCAGCATTTACCAAAACAAGGTAAAATTGCTCTAATCATGCAAATAAAACACTCCTCGTCATTTAACTTCTCCATCAAGAAAAGGCAGGCTCACTCAAGATAATGCACATGACGTAGTGGATGGAAAATCGACCAAAATTATTGTTCAAAACAAATAATTCTGTTTTAAACCGAACTAAAAATGCTTTTCTTGATGCCACCCAAGAAACCTGTGAAAATATTTTCAACTTCTTTACAAATTTTGAGCAGATTAAAGGTGCAATTGTACCTGCACAATTTGATCAACCACTTATTCCTTACCCATCCAGCTGCCTTGCTCACTTTGAACAAGTTACGTCAGCACAGTTAGCAGATGTACAGCCATGGCCAAAAATATTGGCAGTGACATAAATGTTGAGTTTCACAAAGTTTTATGTTTCAGTTGTGGTGTTGATTCACATTGTTTCTAGATTATTATGCAGAGTGATCAGATGCATTTTAAATAATAGCAAAAAGCTTAATTGGCCAAAAAAAAAAAAAACTTCATAAAATTTTTTTTAAAAATCACTGTTTTTTTGGCCCTGGCACAAAATGACCAGCTTACATCATTTCACTAATATTATCAGCAGCACCTGGGAAAGTGTGAACGAGTACTAGTCACTAGTCACTCTATCATTCTGATTGGATTATAAGTGCAGACTGATTGCAATAAAAGGAGGGAAGAAGTGCTTCAAATCATTGTTTTCTTATTAGCAATGGTTACCTCTAAAGAAAGACGTGCAGCCATCATCACATTGCATCGAAATTGCTGCAAATATTATTGCACCTGAAAGAACCATTTACCAGATCATCAAGAACTTCAAGGTTCAACTGCTGTGAAGAAGGCTTCAGGACATCCCAGAGTATCCAGCAAGCACCAGGACGTCTCCTCCTGAGGAGCATGCTATGGAATAGTGTCACTACCAGTGTAGAGCTTGCTCAATATTGGCAGCAGTTTGGTGTGAGTGCATCTGCACGCACAGTGAGGCAAAGACTTTTGGACAATGGCCTGGAAGGGCAGCAAAGAACCCACTTCTCTCCAAGTAATACATCAATACAGGCTGAAATTCTGCAGGAATTACAAGGATTGGAGAGCAGAAGACTGGTGCAAAGTTATCTTTTCTGATGAAGCCCCCTTCCTACTGTTTGGGACATCTGTAAAATCGATAGTCCGGAGAAGAAAAGGTGAAAGCTACCATGAGTCCTGTGGCATGCCAACAGTGAAGCATCCTGAGACCATCCATGTTTTTGGTTGCTTTTCATCCAAGGGAGTGGGTTCTCTCACAATTCTGCCCAAAAACACTGCCTTGAATAAAGTATGGTATCAACACATCCTGCAAGAGCAACTTCTCCCAACGATCCAGGAGCAATTTGCATTTTCCAGCACGATGGAGCACCATGTCACAAGGCACGAGTGATAATGAAGTGGCTTGGAGATCATTGCACTGAAATTTTGGATCCGTGGCCAGGCAACTCCCCGGATCGTAATCCCATTGTGAACCTGTGGTCAATCCTCAAAAGGCGAGTGGACAAGCAGATGCCCACAAACTGTGATCAACTCCAAGCACTAATAAGGCAAGAATGGATCGCCATCATTCAGGATTTGGCCCAGAAGCTGATATCCAGCATGCCAGAGCGAATTACAGAGGTTATGAAGAACAAGGGTCAACACTGTAAATATTGACTCTGCATAAATTGAATGTTCTTGCCAATAAAAGCCTCACTTGCTCAGGTTTTCTTATCCACTTCTATTGAGGGTTCCCTGTTGCCGCTATAGATCTAAAGGTGACCATGCCTTTTCTGTGATAGGTCCTAATCTATGGAATAGTCTCCCTTTCCATGTGAGGTCATCTTCATCATTAGCCATTTGTATGTCTTCTGTAAAACATATTTTTCTGTAGCTTTTGAATAGATCATTGAATAGTTTGAAATTGATAAATATATGATGTTGTTTTTAAATGTTTTTATTTATTTTATTATGTTTTATATTTAACTTTAAATCAATCTGTTTATATATCACTGTTTATATGTCATTTTGTTTGTTTGATCTGTTAAGCACTTTTTAAATATGATCTATAAATAAATGTCTGATCAAATCTGAAAGGTGTGATTTTGTTTTAATTTAATGCAGCATGCAATGTCAAGACAAGGCACTTGCTGTAGTGTGATCAGTACATGACAATTTGTTGTCTAGGGAAACTCCTCGGATATGACCTTAAACCAAGATGAGGGGGAGATAGAGAGATGAAGGTCTTGGACAGAGAGAGGAGCCCAGTCTTGTCAGTGTATAGTTTGAGGTCATAAGAAGCCATCCATGATAATGTCACAACATACTGAGATCTTTGTGATTTTTGGTCAAAATAAAGGGAGATTATTATTATTGTTAATATTATTGTTATTATTATTCATATGTAGTTTTGTGCATAATGCCACAGAAGCAGATGGAGAAAAGATTCCTGCTAAGATTCCTTGCCAAAATAGCCCAATGAAGACTTTTGAGTGCAGAGTCCTTCAAGAATTTCATATTGTGAATATGAGATGCAGAAAGTGGCTTTGTCAAAAGTTTTTTCATATTAACCTCATTCTGTGATATTTCAATTTTAAATGGATGACTGTGGAGTGAAAAATTCAGTTAAAATAACATGAAATGAAACTATCAAAATGTCCCTAAGGTCTTGAATCATAGCTATTCTAGCTTTAATCTTGTGCAGGTCATTCCTAAACCTTTTTCAGTCAACAAGATGAATAATCAGTAACCATCATTGAGAATTACCACAACACTTTTTTTGTTAGAATTACCACTACCATACTCTTTCTTATGATTCTATTAAAGTAATAGTTCCCTGTCTGTCGCTCACTTCGACGTTGTGTCGAAGAAGCGACACTAGGGGTCTCTCTCGAGAGCCTCGCTCATCTCTGAATTTGAGAAAAGGCCAATGAGAAATTGGCAGACAGAATTTGCAAGCCCCACCCCCTGGACATACGGGTATAAAGGGAGAGAAATGCGTCTGTCCATTCAGAATTTTTCTTTGGAGCCAACTGGTTGTGTGATCAGCGAGCTATATTCACAAGACTGTTCACTGTATACGGCGCATATCAGTGGCTATCTCCTTCTCTGCACGGCAGTGCAGCTTTGCCCCTGGGTACTTTGACAGCGCTTTTCATAAAAGAGAATACACAGCAGCGTTGAACGTCCTTTTCAGGATGCGCCTTTGTAAAGATGCCCTACCGCCCCTGTGTAGTTCCTGGATGCGGTCGAGTTCTCTCCACTCCTGACAGTCACAGAATCTGCCTCGTATGTGTGTGGGCCGCGATCACACCGAGGCAGCATTTGTGGATGGTTTGTGTTCTCACTGCGAGAATCTTACTATGGCAACGTTTCCTTCCTAAAAAGGGACGCCACTCCAGCCACCTCCCGCGTCGCTCCTTCTTCCCACGGGATTGAGGATGACCCGGCTGGTTCTCAGCGGTGAAGAAGCAGATGGAGGCCATTTCTCACATCATACCCCGTCGTGCCACCAGCACGGGCCATGCTCCATCTGCCTGCCGATGGCGTCCTCCTGCGGCTTCCAGAAAACGTGCAACTCTGCCTCAACCCGAGCCCAGCTCTCAGCCCCAGCGTTGAGCGGAGGAGGAGAATCTTCAGTTCAGGTTGTTTTCTTTGCCGCACCCGCTTCGGGCTGCGGTACCCACATTCTCAATAAAAGAGCAATTTCCTCTTTCTCTGGGTCACCTGGCCCACTCTCACACGATTGGTTGTGTGCTGCAAACATAACTCATTCCTGTGCATGAGCGCGTAATCTAATTTTAAAGTCAGGATTGGAGCCTAAATTTACAGAGAAGGCTCATGTTTTGTGTGACAGGCTTCAATTGTTTCGACATACAGTATGATGTTGACATTTACACTCATTTACAAATACAAGGGAGAGAGAAAAAAATTACTTTTAAACAGCTCTTCAGCATGAAACAGTTCAAACGGTGCAATTTTCAGAATGTGTCGCCCTATGTAAAGTTTCAACACAATCAATATATACATAGGATATTATAATTAATAAATGACTATTTTTCTGGCCTGTTGTATTAATATTTATTTATCAGCCCTTATTTATTTTAGATACAGTTCCTATATGTTGTTATTTACACAGGGAAAATATACTATTTATCAAATCTACTTTTATTACGTATCGTATATAAATTGGAATATAATTTATTGCAGCTGACAGTTACGTGAGCAAACAAGGTTTGAACATCAACCGTAACACGATCAGCTTTTTAACACTTCCTTGTACAAATTTCAAGGCTGTTTATTGGATCAGTTAAGTTAAACATCATATTATGTGACTATGCATTATTTTATGGAGAGCTTACGACCTACAAGTTAAGTCTTACCTTAAGAACAGGTGATGCAACCAAATTAAGCTCTGACTTCGTTACAAACTATATAGTAGTTACTAAGCCCTTAGTGTGTACATTACATCACAACTTATGCTGGTGCAAACCTACCCTAAAGTTTCATGAACACAGAGCCATATCATGACGTTCACAGCGTGAAGGTAGGTGTCATGTTCACTGTTGTATTTTGTTTTTGTGCTTTTATGTTGAAGTTTAGTTTTGTTTCCTGTTTCCTGTTTGGTTTTTGTAGTTCTTTGTAGTTTATTTAGGGCTCCCAGGGCCCGCCTCCCGAGCCTCCCAGGGCTCCGCCTACTGAGCCTCCCAGAGCTCTGCCTCCCAGGGCTCTGCCTCCCAGGGCTCCGCCTCCCGAGCCTCCCAGGACTCTGTCTCCCAGGGCTCCGCCCCCTGTATCCTCCATGGCTCTGCTTTTCACGGCTCTGCCTGCTCTGCATTCCACGGCTCTGCCTGCTCTGCATTCCACGGCTCTGCCTGCTCTGCATTCCACGGCTCTGCCTGCTCCGCATTCCACGGCTCCGCCTCCTCCGCCTTCCACGGCTCCGCCTGCTCCGCCTTCCAGGGCCCCGCCTCCCGAGACTTCCAGGGCCCCGCCTCCCGAGACTTCAAGGGCTCCGCCTACCGAGCCTCCCAGTGCTCTGCCTCCCCGGGCTCCACCTCCTGAACCTTCCACGGCTCCGCCTCCCAGGGCTCCACCCCCTGAGCCTTCCACGTCTCCTAAACCTCCCACGGCTCCGCCTCCAGAGCCTCCCATGGATCCACCATTCCAGGGCTCCACCCCCTGAGCCTTCCACGCATCCGCCCCCTGAGCCTTCCACGGCTCCACCCCCTGAGTCCTCCATGACTCCGCCTTCCACGGCTCCGCAGCCAGATACTGCCACTGCCCCTGTCCTGTGGCCTCCTCCCAGGCCTCCTGACCTGATCCCTGTCCTGTGGCCACCTCCAGGGCCCCCTGACCCGTTCCCTGTCCTGTGGCCTCCTCCCTGGCCTCCAGACCCGTTCCCTGTCCTGTGGCCTCCCCCCCGGCCTCCTGACCCGATCCCTGTCCTGTGGCCTCTTCCCTGGCCTCCTGACCCGATCCCTGTCCCGTAGCCTCTTCCCTGGCTTCCTGACCCGTTCCCTGTCCCGTGGCCTCCTCCCCGGCCTCCTGACCCGTTCCCTGTCCCGTGGCCTCCTCCCTGGCCTTCTGACCCGTTCCTTGTCCTGTGGCCTCCTCCCCGGCCTCCTGACCCGGTCCCTGTCCTGTGGCCACCTCCCGGGCCCCTTACCCTCTCTCGTCCCTGTGGCCCTCTCCTGACCCAGTCCCTGTCCTACGAACACTTCCCAGACCCCCTGTCCCTACCTTGCTCATCTGCTCCCCTTGTGCCCCTTCGGACTGCCTGTTTGCCCCTTGTGCCCCCCTTGAACAATTTCAATTTGTTTTTTGTTTCTGTGTTTTTTGTTTTGTTTTTTGGAGCGTCTGGAATCCGCTCCTTAAAGCGGGGGCTCTGTCATGTTCACTGTTGTCTTTTGTTTTTGTGCTTTTATGTTGAAGTTTAGTTTTGTTTCCTGTTTCCTGTTTGGTTTTTGTAGTTCTTTGTAGTTTCTTTTTCTCATTGGTTTTCCCCTGATTGGTTCCCTTTCCCTGATTGTTTTCCCAGGTGTTTCTTGTTTCCCCTAGTATATTTAAGCCCTTGTTTCCCCCTGTCTATTTGTCTGTTATTTCATGTTTTTTATGTTTTGCAAGTTCCTCGTGGTTTTCACTATTTCTTGTTTTGGTTTAAATAAAGCTGCACATAGATCCTCTATCGTTGCCTGTCGTCACAGTAGGATCTTGTAGAATTATAAATGAAGTACACTTGTTGTAAAATCTCCCCTCTCTGCTTATTTGTTATGACATCCCTGAACACTCATGATAAATTTTGGCAGCTCTACAATCTATAAATCCACTTCGCTAGTTAATTATTACACTTTGACATCAACACCATAGATATTTATATAGCAACCGCTAGACCGGAAGTTCCGACAAAATGTTCAAGATGGCTGTGGGCTAGTTTCTCTGGTGCATATGGGGAATACCTCAATAAAGCTAGCAGCATTGCTAATGTTAGATTAAATCCAGTTTATCTTAGGTTTAATCATATATTTGCTTTGAATGATGCTGCTAACCAACAAACCAATAAATCTATTTTTAGAGAGGCATCTTTAGCCAAAGTGCACAGTTAAACAACATGTTACATACTAGTGATGGGGAGTCAATACTTTAACTAAAAGTAGCAATGCAACTTAATATATTTTCCAGTTGCATGGCAGTAGTTGTCATGCTACTGTCCAATAACATTTTTTTCTAATGGTGAAATGTGACCAAATGCTATACCCTGCTGTTTTAATGCCTCTTTGTATCTAGTTAATTGTTTCGGCCATTCCAGTGTTTCATTCCACTTTCATTTGTTCATTCAGATGTTTTCATGTAAATGAAAAAATTCAATAAACACTTCACTGATTCAAGCCCCTGCTGGTGATTATATGCCTACTTGCCTTGTGATGAAATATTTATTTAAATGCTGCTGTTCATTACTGTTTTTTGTTTTGTTTGTTTGTTTGTTTGTTTGTTTTGTTTTTTCACATTTTTTTTTGTTGTATTTAGTATAAATGTATCTGTTCAAGTTTAATTCTGTCACTCAAATGGATACTGTACAATGATGAATGTCTCAGACAAGAGTGCAGTGTGTCTTTTCAGTATAAATGTTTTTTAACATGTCCCTACCTAATAGGCCAGCTTAACCAGTATGCATTTCACATGCTGGTCTAGGCTGGTTCATGCTGGTGAAGCTTGTTGACCAGCATGTTCTTTCTGATGAAGCTGGTTAAGCTAGCACCCAAAACACAACATAAGATGGTGACCAGCAATGCTGGTATTTTCAGCAGGGAAATGGGTGACATTAAACAATGACATCCTCTCACAAGTAATTGTAATATAAACAAAACCTTTTATTAATGGTCTGAGTTTGTTATGTCAACAGACAATGCATTGACAGAGAGACAATGGTCTGATTCTGTGGAAGAGGGTTTGGTGCATGTTGGGTAAAAATGTATAAACCACTTATTAGTAAAGCTATCTACTATATGTGTGGTTGCCTGAAAAAGCCAAAGTACTGACATAAAATGAAACTCAGACAAAAGTATCACTGGTCATACTTCACTAGCCATCTTCTTTCAGAAACAGTACTATATTTTTCACCACATTTCTTGGGGGGTGCGCTCTTGTGTATAAATAAATTTTTGTATACAATTTTCTGGGGAGATTTAATCCCTGAATAGGATGTTTTTTGTGCATTAACAATAGTCCACAGGGAATATTTTGTGCTGAGTTATTTAGATAGATTTTGAGGCCACAAATATATGAAAATTTTGGGCCTCGAATGATTTCTTTCTCAGGATCTGAACACAAAGAACTATTTATGAAAATAAAATAGAGGGTATTTTATATATATGCAAAACTGTGTAAACGAATACAAACATACACAAAAGAGCAGTCCTCCACTCAGCAGAATTACCTTATGTGGCAATGTCTCTTTGCCTAAATTAAAATTAAGACCTCGACATTCAGTTAAATTGTAAATTGTCTTATGTTTGTTTTGATTTGTATGTTTCTAATCCCATGAGAGGTTACTGTTTTATTGTGTGTTTAATTTCAGTAAACATGCTACTACATAAAATAAGACTTTAATAAGACAGAAAAAAATAGTTTAATTTTAAAAAACAGCATATCATTGAAGGTTACATCAAATGAGAAGACAAGCTGTAGATATGTTTGTGAAAGCAATTGTTCCTTTTCAGACTTTAATGAGGTATTGAAAGTGTTATGTATATTACAGAGGAGAGGCTGCAGATCAAACTGCTGTATGATAATTGGGTGCATGTGTTCAAATTCCATCACAAGGTATTGATGTTTTATTAACATATTCAAGGAAAAAAGCAAGGAGGAACCTTGTTAAAAAGTGCAATTCTGATACTCTGATGTTTGTTTTAACAGCTCAGAATACTCATTACTGGTTCTCTTATATAAAAAGCAAGATTCTATGTTAAATTATTGCAATGAAGTGAATGAAAATAATAATTAAAGCTTTTGGACCATATTATGATTTGTATAATGTACTCCAATTAAAATCAGATACAAAACGTCTGTATTTCAGTCATGAGATTATATCACATTCAGTTAAAAATGCTTTGCCAGTATAGCACCACTGAAAAAATATTTAGGACTGTACTTCCATAATTACAGATTGTATAGACTGTACAGTAATAACAGATTTAGCCTAAATTTAGATGGCCAAAAACAGGTTTCTTAGCTCTAAAAAGGCTTTTGTATCTTGGAAAAAGATACCATTTGAAAGGCTGGGGTGAGTGTGCCAGATTTTCAAGAAAATTATTGAAAAGGTGGTTCTTGCAAATACTGAGGTGATGTGACTTTGTTTAATAAATCTGGCATTAACTCACAATCTATTTCTAAAAGTACCATGGCAGCGTTTTTTAAAAGAAAGCTGACATCGAGGCAAATGTTGCTATCTTTCAATATTTTTGATTGATTTCATGAGCTTTCAAATTTAAAGTAAAACCTATCTTTTGAAGAAAATATGAACATGTATTATTTGTACCATAGCGTGTTGATAAAATAGAAATAAATACCTTTTCTGAGACACTATCTTTGTATTCTTGTCCTTTTTAGGATTAGACTATGATCTGGACTGTGACAGATGGATTTAGCTCAACTGTAAGTACAAAATCCACAAAACCAATACATTTTTAAGCTATTTTTCTCAGTCTAAGTGCTGGTGTAGTTACTGCGTTTTACATGTGTAGGGTAGTGTATAATGACATTGAGAGATTCCACCAAGCTGTTTTACGTGTTTTACATTAAGGTTCATTTACTTTGAATTTAAGAAAAACTGTCAGTCATGAGTGCAATCCTGTTAGGAAGCGAGAAGCATGTTGTCGAACAAGTTGTTTTGCTTTTGTCTGTGAGAGGAACATTCTATTTGAATGCCACGAATGGTTGTGATTTTTTTCACCATTACGTTATTATTGTACACAGAGTGGTGTGTACATGACAAGGCAATTGTAAAGGCAATACATAAAAATAAAATTCCATAATTAGGTATCAACATTCCATACTATGTGGTAAATGCATTATTATTTTCCCAAATATACATACTATTAGTATACAATGCAATAGTTTAGATTTATTCCTAATACAAATATTCTGAGAACACACCTGAGCTGTTTACTAAACCCATACAAATGAGTTAAATTGTTGGAATCTAAATCGAGAACAGCGATGACTGTGTTTATAAGAAATCAATAGTAGAAATTAGTACTCCACTCCTTTTAATGGTGGAGCTGTCTGTCACTGAACACAGCTCTTTGTGTCTCAACCTGTGTACTAGCTGTCCAGTAACTGCACAGCTTCTGTGTTGTTGCATCGTTGAGCCAAGGTTAAGGCAGTATATCCTTTAGAGTCCAGTACACCTTGCTGTGCATTATTCATTAGTAGAGCTTTGATAATGGGGATGTTGCTGTGTTGGGCGGCTAAATGTAATGGTGTCGACTGATTGTTGTTCACGGCGTTTACATTGGCTTTATGGGAAATCAGCTGTAAGACACTAGGGAAGTAGCTACTGTTACAGGCCAAGTGAAGGGGTGTCCAGCCATTATCCTCGGCCAGGTTAGGGTCAGCACCTGCTGATAGTAGGACTGAAACCACTTCTTCCTGTCCATGATGGCAGGCCAGGTGCAGAGGTGTCCAACCATCCTTCCCTTGGATGTTGACTGAGCCTCGGTGCTCCTCCAACACATGAATAATCTCGGGATGGCCCTTTAGGGATGCTAGGTGCATGGCCGTCCAGTTCTGATTGGTTTTGCTGTCAGGGTCCACCCCTTTACTCAACAAGATTCTGCAGATGCCTGTGCATCCTTTAATAGCAGCAAAGTGAAGGGGACTGTAGCATCGTTCATTAACTTTTTTCACATCAGCATTGCTATTCACCAGCAAACGGACCACTCTGAAGTGCCCCTCATCAGCTGCCAGGTGTAGGGAAGTAGACTGAAGGTTATCTGTTTTATTTACATCAGCTCCTTGTTTGAGCAAGAGCTTGACAATATTTAGATGGCCATAAATGCTAGCCACGTGAAGTGCCGTCCGCCCAAATTGGCACTCTTGCTCATCCACACAATCCAGACGTGGGAGCAAGATCCTCACAATGTTCTCGTGGCCGTTCTGTGCAGCTAAGTGCAAAGGCGTCCATCCATCCTTCTCCTTGGCATCAGCTCTTGCCTTATTGTCTAACAAAAGGCGAGTGGATCTGTCATCACCAGCCTGGGTGGCAAAATGCAGTGCAGTCCATTGGTCACCATCGCTGAGGTTGACATCAGCCCCACATTCTGTCAGAAGATTGCAGATCTCATAATACCTGTTCAGGACTGCAATGATAAGAGGGGTGTAGCCTTTTACACTCTGGCAGTTCACTGATGCTTCAAGATCCAGGACCATCTGCACACTTTCTTTGTCACCGCTTGCCACAGCATGGTGAAGGAGAGAGTTGTTATCTTTGAAGAGCATCGACACATGCTCTTTCCTTAGATTTTTCTTAAAGGTCTCAAAGTCCTTATTTTTGAGGAGAGAGTAAATACTTGTGCTAGAATCATCTGTAATAAATAAGAACAAATTTAATGGAGGACAGATTTACAGTAAATGAAGGCTCATTCATGCTGGCCCAACAAATTATAAATTTCAACAATAGTTTGGTTTTGATAGATCAATGTGTAGACCTTGTTGGTGTTCGTTGGGGTAGAGTGTAAATTACAGTTAGGTTTTCCAACATTCTAAATACAACAGCCAACTTTAGGCCACATCCACAATAGGGGGCCATTCGGACCGAGCACTTTTTTGTGAAAATTGCAGAAGTCTCAAGATGTGTTTTTAAAAGTTTCCATTTTTGGTGGAGGAAAACACTGTTCCAATGTTTATGAAAGGCAATAACATAGCGAAAAATCTATGTTTTTAACCAAAAACATATAAAGTACTCTACACGACTTTTAATACTAGGCATTATATCCTAACTGACTTTGAAAATCGCTACAGACAAAAACTTCTAGGTTACTATTGCAACCTCCGTTCCCTGATGGAGGGAACGAGACGTTGTGTCGAAGAAGCAACACTAGGGGTCTCTCTTGAGAGCCTCGCGCATCTCTGAACTTGAGAAAAGGCCAATGAGAAATTGGCAGACATACGGGAAATGCGTCTGTCCATTAAGGATTTTGCCCTGAGGAGCTGAGATTGAGGTTCTGCCGTAACAGTGGCTCGGTTCAACGATGTGGCCAGGAGAACACAACGTCGCGTTCCCTCCATCAGGGAATGTAGGTTACAATAGTAACCTAGATGTTCTCCGTCTGTCGCTCACTTCAACGTTGTGTCAAAGAAGCGACACTAGGGGTCCATATTTAATCACGCCATGCACTGAATTGTGTATGTACGTTGCTGACGCAGGCAGCGCCAGCTGAGCCTTTTCTCTCACTATGTTTCTCGCAAAGAGTTAAAGCAGCTGGGGCTATCTTAATGCTATCACAAGCATTGGGGAAGGTGTTCTTTTCCAATACTCATTCTTTCAGGGGGAATAGACCCCGCAGAAACTACACCTGCCCAGGCTAGGGGAGGTAAAGAGTGGTGAAATACATCACATGGGTTTTCAGGCTGCATGTGGAGAATGGCGCGGTGGTAGATCCTACCTGTTGAGAGGGAGGAGTTGCTACAAACATGGTGACCGGGGGGGAGCAGGGACTGCCCAAGGGAGACGTGGGTCTGCTCGCAAGCGGGCCGTACCATGTAAAATACACATAGGGGGATAAGTCCACAGGGGCACCCTTCCTGTGGAGCACCTATTCCTGTACAGAGTAGTTTGAGTACTCGTAGTGGGTTCGGTCAGGGAATTCCTCCACTGAATTCACGGACCAGAGGGATTGGGAGGAGTCATCCAGGGAGCCGAGTTAGTGGGATCTCCTGGGATTAGAGCGCACGAGATTGCCTCAGTGGAGGGGAAAGGTGCTAGATGCAAGCGGTATACCCAGTCAGTTGTTTCTGCGTTACAGAGTTCTACTGGCTCGCACCTGAGAAAACACAGGATGAAACCGACTTGACCCTGAGATTGTAAAATCTCGTAAAGGTACTGGGTTTTGCCCAACACACTGCTCTGCATATGTCTGCCTCAGACTGGGCGTGCCGACCCGAGGGTGGCACCCCGAGGGTCAGACACCGGAGCACTCTCCGATGCAGCGGTGAGCTCATCATCCAGCTCGGGGGGCTCAAGGGGATAAGCAGATTGGCCGTGAGGCGAGCCGCTGTCTCCCCGAGCCTGGGCAGAAGTCAACAAGCTTGTCAGGGGGCGGGTGGTTCATGGGGATGTGCCCGGCAAAACCAAGTCCGCTGCCATCCCCAAATCACCACAATTGCCAGCCAAGTCATCCTCAATCCCGTGGGAAGAAGGAGTGATGCGGGGGGTGGCTGGAGTGGCGTTCCTTTTTAGGAAAGTGAGATCACGAACCATCCACAAACGCTGCCTCAGTGTGATCGCAGCCCAGACACACGAGGCAGTGCCTGTGACCATCAGGAGCAGAGAGAACTCGATCACATCCAGGAACTACACATAGGCGGAAGGGCATCTTTATAAAGACGCATCCTGAAAAGGATGTTCAACGCTGCTGTGTTCTTAAAAGCGGTGTCGAAGTGCCCAGGGGCAAAGCTGCACTGCTGTGAAGAGAAGGAGAAAGCCGCTGATATGCGCCGTAGATCCACTCTGTAGTAAAATTTCAAACATCCATTTGAGATCCTCCGACTAGATGGAATCGGTACCCATTATCCACAAAAAGCTAAATCTGCACACACAAAAACTAAATCTTTTTAAAATCTGCAGACTGCAGCCGACTAGTCCTGACTAGCACTAACCCAGCCAGACTTAAAATCTGGGCTAAAATTGTCATTAAGGTTGTGTAGTGTGATCCAGCCTTTAGGGAGGACATGGCCTTAGAATGTTTGAAATGTTAGCATTTGTTGACATTTGTTTGGACAATGTGAACTAGCTTAGTGCATAAAGTTTGAACAGAAAAACTAAGAACATGACTGCTTCATTTCCTGAAAAGGATGTCTTTGAATGCTTGTACTTTGAATTTGAAAGTTCTTTGTTTAAAATACTTGCCTGAAGTGTCAGCAGTTTTATTTGGTGTCTAATGGAAAGAAACATATAGAATCTGTGTTATATCTTTTGTGTGACAAACAATATTTACATAGGCATTAAGAAATGGCAAAGCATGAAGGTAAAGTTGTAATGGATTGCAGACAGCACTTTGTTCAGTATTACTCTTCTTACTCTTTCCTGTTTATTCAGACTCCTTATCTCGCCCCGCAACTTCGTGTCTGGGATTTTCAGGACTTTACTAAGGACTTCAGTCAACAAAATGGTCTCTGCAGAGAAATAGAGATGATGCCACTGAATGTCACTTTGGGAAACGGGGCTCTTTTTTCAAGTGTTCAGTTTGATAAATGTGCAATTGGCAAGACAATGATTGACAGACTTTCAAACGCTTTAATGGAGAGCCATCTTAATTGGACAGCCCATAATGTGAGAGATAAAATTGTAGCTCAGGTTATAACCATGCTAATTACATTGCATTTTTCTTAATCTGATGTACAAGTTTAATTGTATTCAGCTCATTATACAACTCCGCAACGAAGTTAGCAGAAGCTTTTTCAAGTACTTTAACGCTTGAATATATACAGTGAACTTTTGCACAATCGTACTTTAGCAGTCCTAACCACAGTAACCGAATTAAATAATTTAATTTGATATTTTGCCCAATGTGACCCGATGAAAATACAAGTACAATCACAGAGGAACTGGGAGGTTGATTAAAGATGCAAAATTGTTGGTTCTTTTCTTATTGGTATTGCAGGAGGTGCATACAAAGCAAAACCAGTAAAGCTACAGAGCCACTAAAACTTTGTCTGTCGGTAATAGAAGCACTTTTATAGTTTTCATTAAACAGAAAAGGGGACAAAAATCAGATTTGTTACCAGAGAAAGCAGGTCGCCGGTTGCAGTCTTGGTGCCAGGATTGCTTCATGACACCAATCATCTCGTGGCTCTCTGGGGGCTTGTCTTCAGGGATCTTCTCAACACTAGGCCTTTTGCCAGATGACACTCTGATTATTATTTCTATCATACTCAGCCCTGTGAAAAAGAGAATAGAACAAATTGCTTGCATTGTTGTCACTGAACTAAACAAATTCCAATGAATGAACTTATAAATACAAATCATATTTCTGCTTTGAGCTCCCTCGTGACAAACAGAGTGTAAAATTAGGAACAAGATATACCTTGATATGAGTGTTGTTGAGAGAGAATTTCCCACATAACAATAGAAAAGCTGCAAGGTAAGAATAGCTTTGATGTTTATTTCATGGCACTGAAATTTTGTTATAAGTTTCAAATTCATACACATGATTTAATGTTTTGTAAGTCAGGAACTCTCACCTGTATACATCATACTTGGTTCCAGGGGGTTCAGTATTCTGGGTTAAGGTCTCTGGAGGTACATAGTGTATGTTCCCTCGAGCAGTCAGGTGTTCCACAAATTCCGTCTTACTAGAAAACTCCTCCCATTTAATGAGGCCAAAATCTGAAATCTGATAGGAGTAAATGAAGTCTGAAAATGCTTTTAGAATTTATTTATTTTTAGAGAAATGGTTAACCTAAAAATGTAAAAATTCTGTCATCATTTACTCACCCTTATGTAATTTCATATCCATATGACTTGCTTTCTTATGCAAAACACAAAAAGGAAATGTTTTAATGCAATTGCAGTTAATAGTGACTATGGCTGAGCTGATACAATCTTATATCTATATATTGCAATACTCTTTCAAACAATATATTATATAGGTCCCTGTATCAATAGTTTTATTGATTTATTTGTGGATTCATATATTGTTCAAACAATGCAAGATCTTGTGTTAACATGCACACCAATGTATACTAGCTTCTTTCACATGGAATATTATGCATGAGTCATATGCACTACTTTTATAGTAATTCTGGGTTGTTTTTAAGCTTTAAAGTGAGGCACTATCCACTGCCATATATTGAAAAGACAGACGGGGCCATGATATTTATTATAACATCTCCTTTTAAAGAAATAAAATCATACATGTTTGTAATGACATGAGGGTGAGTAAATTATGACAGAATTAAAATAATGTGAACTATTCCTTTAATGTTAATACATTTTAAATAGTATTTGACTTACCTTCACATGCAGATGATCATCAAGAAGGATGTTGGCTGGTTTCAAATTCAAATGAAGGATGGGAGGTTTCAGACTGTGCAGAAAATTCATGCCCATGGTCACTTCATGGATCATTTGGAACTTCTTGGGCCACATTAACACATGACTGTTCAGGATGTTGTTCAGGGATCCTTTGCTCATATATTCCATCACTAAAGCAGGTGGATTTTTGCTTATTCCGTAAATGGAGATTAAATAATTGAATTTCACTTTGCCAATTTTGGACATATTTATCATGTTCCTGTTGGGACACAAATATAGTACTGAGCTGTAGATTATGAAGAAAATAAAGACACATAGTATTTACTGTAGTTTAATGTTGTCTACCAAAAACGGGTCAACACAACTTTCAATACAACAATCAGTTAAAACACATTAACACTTCTTTAAAATGTACTGTATGACAACTACTACAGTACCTACTCATGATCATTATAGTATAGTTTCATTATAGCATAACTGTGTATATGTACCTGTAGTCACTGGTTGTGGTCTTTAGGGCACATGTTTCCCGCCAGAGTTTAAGTTTCACCTTATAGACACGACAAAACTTGTGCTCAGCCACTTTGTCCCAGTCATTTTCAAAGTCATTTTTTGTAAAATAATTAAATCTCTCCACGCTGCCATCTCTGGAAGGGTCCTTTCCACTGGAATGTGTTGCTGTCATTTTCCAGCAGCAAATAATCCTTTAGTCTCAGGAAATGTAGAGACGTTCTTCTGAATTTCTCTTTGGCACATAGAAACCAGGTCAAGGAACATACTAAACAAAAACGCCTGCTGGTTTTGGTGGGAGGAGTCAGTGCTCTGATTATCTGAATAGAAATGTAACATAGCCAGTTTTGGATGAGTTACACAGGAGAGGTCGAGTGATTTAAGTGAGACACCTGATAACTGGATATACCAGCTTCATTCTTTTTACAAAATTGCAAGGATCAGTTCTTAAGGCACGTGTGAATAGTTTCATTGTATAATTCCTTTAATTATGTCCACATTGATTTGATGCAAACAAATTATGTGAAGAATTCACTTTCTCACAGTTCACCACATATATTATATAAATAATTGGTCATATTTTCATTACACTGCACTGTATATACTATAACATAACACTGTATATGTATAACATAAGCTAATGTTTTTACTATTCTTACTAGTTTTAATTAAGTTAATGTTACACTCTAAATCCTAAAGTTACCATTAAAAAAACATTTAAAACATTTGGCTTTGAGTACTAGTAACTCCAAATTATCAAGTAGAAAATACCCATAAGCCCTTGTGCTTCAATAAATTATGTACTGTATGTTTGGTCAAGACAAAGGAACTTATGTAGAAAAATATTGTTTTAACTCATATGACAATATCAACTTGTTGTTGTGGTTTTGTTTTAGTCACTGATAGGGTAATTAGTGTTCCCTATCTGTCACTCACTCAACATTGTGTCGATGTAGTGACACTAGGGGTCACTATTGGTAGCCAATGGGAATTGGCGTGTGGAATTTGCACACTCGTTGTCACTCCCCCGGGCAAACGGGTATAAAAGGAGCTGGTTCTCAACCACTCATACAGATTTTATCTTCAGAGCCGAGCAGTGTTGAGCAGCTCCTTCCACTGCCATTCCATTAACTTCACAGCGAGAAGCATATGCTGTTGGATATACGGCGCATTCCAGCGGCTTACTCCCCCTCATCGCGATTGATGCAGAGTACGCCCCTGGGTGCTTTGACAGCTAGAAGATTATATATACTTGCAGATAAAAGAGTATATTTCCTCTAAAAGACAGTGTACTGACGGACAGCGTCATGTGCAGAATGAGCCTTTCGATCGCAGCATAGGAGATTGGGATGGTGCAGTCGGATGCTGAGGACTCGACTGGGCTTCCATCTTCTGGTGTGCCCGGACAGTTTGAGGCCAACGTGGAGCTGACTGGCATGCTTGCCTGGGCTGCCGCGAGTGTCTGGCTGGAGTGGAACCCTCCACCCTGCCCTGAGCCCTCGCTGCTTGATGACTGGTTCCTGGGTTCGGCACGCCGCTAACAGCCACGCATCCCCCGGTCCCATTCTTCCTGGAGTTACATGAAGAACTCCTTTTACTTCCTGGAGCCGAATTCTTGGTTTGTCCGCTTTCACTACCCTCAATGGTGGGAGGCCAGGGGGTACACGGAGATTCCTTAGGTAGATAAGGTGGCTGCGGTACACTTGTGCCCGCAAAATCCCACCACCTGGCATAAATCGCGACCCTTCTGCAGAAGGACGCGATAGAGTTTATCTTGGTGGTAGACCTGAAGGATGCGTACTTTCACTTCTCGGTTTTACCTCTGCACAGGCACTTTCTATAGTTTGCCTTCAAGGGCCATGCGTACCAGTTCAAGGTCCTC
This sequence comes from Moxostoma hubbsi, assembly GCA_032164185.1. Lineage (NCBI taxonomy): Eukaryota > Metazoa > Chordata > Actinopteri > Cypriniformes > Catostomidae > Moxostoma > Moxostoma hubbsi. The sequence goes on along the minus strand of JAVLUX010000029.1, from coordinate 21,797,724 downwards.
CTCTTCGGTCTGTCCCTGTCGCCTTGCATCTTCACAAAAGTCACAGAAGCAGCCCTTGCCCCATTAAGGGAAGTGGGCATTCACATCCTCATTTATCATGACGATTGGCTGATTCTAGCTCACTCTTGAGCTCTGTTGTGTGCGCACAGGGACCTGGTGATTGAGCACCTCAGCCGGTTCGGGCTTCGGGTCAACTGGGAAAAGAGCAAGCTCTCCTCGGTTCAAAGCATCTGATTTCTTGGGATTGAATTAGACTCAGTCTCTATGATAGCACAGCTCTCGAGCGAGTGCACGCAGTCAGCGCTGAACTGCCTGAAGTCGTTCAGGTGTAGAACGGCAGACCACTGAAACAGTTTCAGAGTCTCCTGGGTCATAAGTGCTCGGGTTGTTGCATATGATACCGCTTCAGCACTGGCTTCAGACTCGATTCCCGAGATGGGCATGGCACCTCTGCACACATAGAGTGGCCATCACTCCGATTTGGCGCCTCTTGTTCTGCCCTTGGACAGACCTTGCATTTCTGTGGGCAGTGGTCCCCATACAGCAAATGTCTAGGCGTGTCATGGTTATGGCTGTGTGCAACAGGCACGCAGCTGCTGGCTCCAGGACCACGACTGCTTTGGCATATCAATTGCCTCGAGTTGCTGCCAGTATTGCTGACCCTGCGGAGGCTTTTGCCGTTGAACCAGGGCAAGTGCGTGATGGTCAGGATGGACAATACGACAACGGGAGTGCATGAAAAACCAACAAGGCAGCCTACGCTCATGACCATGAGGTTGCTGTGGGCCACTCACATCCCGGGAGACCTCAACCGTACAGTGGATGATCTGTCGAGGCAGGTGACACTCAGGGGAGAGTGGAGACTCCACCCCCAGGTGGTCCAGCTGATTTGGAGTCATTTCGACAAAGCACAGGTAGACCTGTTTGCTGGGAAAGAACACCTTCCCCGACGCAAATACATTTGGCCCCAGCCAAAAAAAAAAATTCACTCAAAAAAGAGAGAAAAGGCCACGGCTGTTGCAGCCTGTTCCTATAGTAGATACATCATGGTATGCTGTATAAGATGTGCTATAACTCAGTTTAAATAATTAAAAACAATGATAATCACAGATGAATTAAATTTACTTGTAACTAGTTAAAGTTACTTAAAAAATATATTAATCGAAGTATGGTCAACTAATTTGAATTTACAATATATAATCAAAAATATTTTCTGGAAGTTTATCCAATTGTTAATTACTCGTTCATGTGCTACTTGAATTTCTTGACACACACCACAGAACTTGTGGTGTGAATGTTTTTCTAAGCTAAAACTTAAACAGGCTTTCAAAAAACTAAAGTAATAGTACTTATAGCAAAAATTAACAATCATGCATTGAGTACCACTTTTGAACTGAGGTAAAAATATGCTGTTCCTGTAACAACCTGTAACAGTTTGGGGAGACTTGGCATGCAGTCACAGTCATTCAGGTTTTGTGTGGCCACCAGAAGGGACTCTTCATCCTTAAAGTGCTGCACAGAGAGCCAGTCACTGTGTTGTATGTTGTATGTTGATTTTCTGCTTGGGTATAAAGTTTATAAAAGGGCCAGGTGCAGTAAGGCATGTTAAGACATGTCATAAATTATTACTTGTATTGATGCAGTGGAAGTGACTTCATTTACTGTGAAATGTAGAAAGCACTGGAAACTTGTTGTAATGCCATTTTACCACTTAAGATAATTACCTTACTCATTAGGAGGGTAAATATCAAGCAACCAGCTTCATCCTTTGCATTTCTTCTCTTTCAAAGATAATTTTCTAAGATTTGATGTTGGAGCTTTTTTTCGTCCAATGCTCTTTCATTTTAGATATGTGATATCTGTGAACACTTTCAAGTACATGAAACCATTCTGTTTTTTTATTAAGTGATCTTCAGCACTATTTCCCTCTGCCATCTTAATCTGCTTCACCAACGGGTTATCAGCCTGGTGTGGTGATTTACATATGGGTGCATCTCAAAGGCAATTTATGCTTGTTACTACTTAATTGCAGCTCTCTTTTTAATCAAATAGTGTAATATAATAGTGTAATGTAAAACCTTATGTGCAGTAGTGCAGAACCTGAATATGTCCAATGTGTGTGTGTTGGGAAGTGATAGTCTCCCTACTGTATAGATAAGCATCATCTTGTTAACAGCAGCACATAATTACCTCATGAAATGGATTGAAACTGGTTTGTTGTGATCTTTGTTCCTTGTTCTGTTAGCATTTACAAAGAGCCCAGCACCAGCTGTAAGCAAACTTTGCAAGACAACGTCAGTTTGCCATCCAGACAAGCATCAAAGCCAAACACGCCAATAAACTGCTTGCCACTGAGCTATTAATCACCACCGCTGCATCGATGTCAGCTGTGCCATAACATTATCATGTATTAAGAATATTCTGTTCAAATTAGTATGTTTTACTACTAAATCCGCGCAACCTGTTGATAAGTTGCCTGCTGTTTCAGAAAAGTATCCGTTCCTTTTAAAACAAGGCCAAAAGATATCTGATTTTCTGTGCTGCCGAAGATGGCCCCTGCTTTCTCAACAGGATATGCATTTTGATGCTGAACACGCTGTTGCGATGAGAAATGGATAACCAATAATGTCATGATTCAGGAATCAAGCCATTAAACAGTGTAGAAATCAATTCACTGAACTTCTGCATACTTTAAACTTGTTTGCAGGCTCAGAGAGTTATTCTGCTAGAATACGAAAAGCCTACTACTTCACATTCTGACTGGTGGTGACAGAGTAACAAGCTTGGGATAGATCATTTATATAGCAACTGCAGGCACCATCATCAAAAAAGGAAGAGTAATGAAAAGTAGAAAATGTTTCAGGAGAAATATTGATACCTGTTCAAAAGTGATAAATGATCACCAAATTTTCATCTGTGAGGCCTATTTGAGTCATACGGTTGAGACTCAGCCTCTTGCACTCAGAATGGTTCTTCAAGCAAACACTCAGGTCGCAATGCAGGTAAGCAATGGAGTAATTGATCATCTGGAAGAGACTGATGGTAAAGCTGGGCTTTTTTGACAGGACACTTGGAAGCAGTCTAATTAAATGAGGGTCTACAGGCAGCGTAAGGAAGTTCACATCAGAGAGACACATTAAGAAACATCGATGTCACATACAAAACTAAAACAAAGAACCCGTCGAGTGGTGCAAACAGAGTTGAAGCATCTTGCACTAAAAAGCAGGAAAATTAAGTCCTGTTAGGTTTGCTGTTTGTTCAAAAGAGTGCTGTATGCAGATATCTGACATTCCTGTTATTGCAAGATAACCTTGCTGAACAAAACAAAAGCACAGTGTATAAAAAATAAAATAGCTTGAAGGTGAATGGAACAACCTCAGAGATGTTTGTTTTAATATACTTTTTTTACATGAATCTAGTGAAAGTTAGTCTCCTGTAAACAGACTTTTGACTACTATGGCATAATGTCCGGTTTGTATTGCAGCTTATGGAGTGCAACAGTCTGGTGTTGGAAGTAAAAGGTCCTTTAATTGTTTCCATAGACAAATAGATTTTCAACAATAACTTATAAACCAGGCAGATCTAGATTGAACTCCGATGTTGTTCATCGATGATGTATGCTTCCATTGAAAGCTTCCGACGTTTTAACTTTGTGTTTGATAGCGGAATTCATGGTAAACAACTACATCACCCACAATTCAGCAGAGAGATTCACCAATCAGAGGACTGTGGCCAATCAAGCCTGCAAAACACGCCTCAGAGCAGCCAATCCCATGACACACTATGAATGATGTCAGTAGCGCCTGCAGCTATATGGCCGTACGCACTGTGCATACCATGAGTGCTTCGACTGACCTGAGAAATATTTACTCCAAATATTTCACCAATCATGAAATGTGGCCATATTTCTGTTGGCTGTTTAAAAGAACCAATTAGCAAATTCTTTTGAGTTGGTTCTTTTGAGTAAATTGGCCAAATGGGCTTGCAAAACGGTCTCAATCGTTTTGTGATTCAGTACAATTCGTTCAGAGCGCTCTATCACTGAATCTTTTGGAGCGATTTCTCACACAGTAAAACAATATCGGAACATTTACATATATAGTGCTGGATACAGTGGAAATTTACCTACAGTCAACTGAAACAAAAGGCTGTCTATTTGAGAGGTAACTGAGAAATTTTAGCTAGTGCTGTGTCATGTGAACAAGAGGCTGATTAAACTGAATGTATTTTTGTGTCAGCTCGTAATATTTTTCAATCGTATTTCTTGTAAACATTCGCTAGATTGATGTCTTTTGACAACTGTGTCACGTTTCACTGTGTTTTTAGCATCTCTCACAGGAGCACTGCATTTTTAGACGCTGTGTCAAGTTAAGAAGAGCTTCAATTGATAAAAACGCATCTCGAGACACTTGCATTCTGCTCTATTCTTTGTGGTGCATTTTTCTTTTTTATCACGAAAATGTGTCTGTCTGAACGGTTACTGGTAGAAATGTTTATCTCAAAGTCACCAGAATTGAACGATTTGGTGTTGTTTTTTGCAACAAAACAAATCTCCCGGGGGAGCATCCACCCCAAGGATTATTTGGCAGATTTCTGTGTGTACCCTAAGATTAAATCCTGCACCCCTGAATGATGTAATTGGCTCGGTGTATTTTCACCCTTAAACTACTTATCTATTTGACTATGCCTGTCATTTTTTTTTACAATAAATGTAAAATATATTGTTTCTATACTTATAATCAACTAATTAAATTCAATAGTTTTGTATATTCCCATCATTTTATATTCAATGTCATCATTTGCAATGCATAATGGGGTTTTAATCCATGCACTTATGAAAGACGGTTAATACACAGTCTTGTACCTTAGTCTTTTTGTCCAATTTTCAAATACTTTTTTTCTTCAAATCAAAGTTTGTGATGTTGTGATTCACTTCGGAGCTGGTTGGTGTGGTTCATGACTTATAACTCTTTTATGAAGGATTTATTAAAGTCTATGGAAAAAGTTATATGAAAAAATACTTCCAGAACCCAGACAGCTGAAAATGTGTTGTGCTCTATTTTGACCAAGAACCGGCCATTAAACAGGAAGTGTCTGACTGACATGTAAAATGCCCAACCAAAGTGTTTGTTTTGTTTTTGGATGCCGTTTAGGCAGGTCTGTACAGTGTGACATGAAATTTGCAGAGAATAAGCTAGCTAGCTATTAGCTATTATTAATTTTCAATTACGATTTTGGGTTCCAACCCAAAATTATCGAGATTAAACGATTATTGTGCCACATTCCTTTTCGCAATGAAACACCCCGGCATTATAACTTTAAAGCATCTTTTATTAAAGTCCAAATAATAAGGAAGAAGTTTATGAAAATTAACTCAGAAACTGGCATCTCTCTGTGCGGTCAGCGGCGTGTCTATGAGTTGTGTGAAGTGATCGGTGGAAGAGATTGAATCTTCTCCCGGCTGATGCATACTCTGGTGCGGGGACGCTTGTCACTCACATCCATTTGCTGCAGATAGATTATAATATGTTGGCTCATGACGTAGTGAATCATAATATATGTGTCACGTTCACTGTGTGTATCTTATCGTGAAGAAAATCTGTGATATTTTTGAAGGGGCAAGTGAAAGGGAATTTGACTTACCCGACCAGATAAGCAGACTGATTAAAACATCAATAACAAAAAAAAATAATTGGCTATATTTGTGATAGCCTTGGCCTGTGTCACTAATTAGAAAGTTCATATTCTTATTCTGCTGTTGAAAGTAATCCAGAGCATGTAGTTTTATAATTCACAAGTGATCTAGTAAAAGCTGCACCTGTTTGATAATGTGTGTGAAATGCTCACGCTAATGTGTGCCTGAACGGTCAAATGCATTTAAAAATTCTGCCAAATACATGTCTTGGTGAGGTACTCATGTAAACACAAAAAGTGATGTCTAAAGTGAACAGTGGAGAAATATGCGGATTTGTATTAAAATGTCGGACTTGTAAGTATAAATGTAAGCTAATAGACCTGCTGCCATCTAGTGTGAAATTATAATAATCTAACAACCATAAAAAGAAAACTCACTGCTCTTGACTGGGTAGCTTTAATAGCTTTAAAACGTATTAATGTATTATAATAATACAGTGAAGAACAGTATAAGTTTTGTTGCATTTCAGTCTGAATGTTTCCTTAAATACTTGAAACTGCTTTTAAAAACTTTAAAAGCTGTAATAAAAGCTCAAAATTTGCTTGATTTGTATTTTTTGTTCAAGTATTTTTCATCTATTTCTATTTGTTTTATTACTGACTGTTTAGTCTTGAATAATTACTTAAGAACCTGAAATCATTCTTCCATAACTAACATTTTGTTATTGTTATTATTTGTTGTGGTTTTGAAGCTCACCACCAACAACTGAAATATTGGTATTTTGATAATGTATAGTCTTTATTGTACATGGTAGATAGAAATCCACAGAAGTGTGTGCACCCCTGCTATGAATGATGGCGACGGAGGCTTTTCTTTATTTGTCTACCATATGTGAGTTTGCATGTTCAAGGAATCCAGGTTAAAAAAAATATTTTTTTTTAAAGTTCAATAACTGCATGATGTTTCCAAAGTCAATAAGTAATAATGTTAAATAATCGTAATCTCAGTACTGACCAAATAACTGTGATTATGATTTTTTGGCATAATCGAGCTGCGCTACTAGCTATCTAGATTTATTTGGATGTTAAAGTAGGTGTAATGCTTCAGATAAAATAATTCTTCCAATTGTGCCTTGCCTTTATAAATAGGCAAGGTAAATAATGGTGAATGCTATTTACACCGTGGATCAAACCCTTACCTGAACCCACTGACAGTGGGTGGTCTGTGGGTGTGCCATCTGAGGCGTAGCCTAACTGAAAGTAAACAGCGTGTGATTGGTAACAGAGCAGAGAGTTTAACATGGAGAAGAGAGTTGCAGTTCTAGTGCTGTCATGTTCTCTGTTGTCTTTTGTTTTTTGTGTTTTTATGTTGAAGTTTCCTGTTTAGTTCCTGTTTCCTGTTTGGTTTTTGTAGTCCTTTGTAGTTCTGTTTTTTGATTGGTTTTCCCCTGATTGTTTCCCATGCCCTGATTGTTTCCCCAGGTGTTTCTAGTTTTCCCTTGTGTATTTAAGCCCTTGTTTCCTTCCTGTCCAGTTGTCTGTTATTTCATGTTTTTGTTTTGCATTACTTCCCCTGTGGATTTTTGTTATTCTTAGTGTTCTGGTTTTTTGGCTTCAATAAATGCTGCACATAGATCCTCTCCTGTTTTTGATCGTTACAGAATAACAGACCGACCAAACATGGATCTAGCAGCTATCTTTCTTCAGCTGAGCCGAGCGAACCTCCCGTTAACAGAATACTCACGTCTGTTTTGCACCGTTGCCCGATGCACTAGTTTTCCTGATAGGCATCTCAAATCCATTTTCCAGCTCGGCCTCCTGGCCCAAGGGTGGATTGAGTTCCCAGAGACTGGTGATTATACGTGGGAGAGGTATGTAAACCTGGTTTTGGAGACGTTTGCCCCTGTGGGTACCTCCAACGAGCCCTCGCCTGCCACGGACAACGAGCCCTCGCCTGCCACGGACAATGAGCCCACGCCTGCCACGGCCAACGAGCCAACGCCCACGCCTGCCACGGCCAACGAGCCAACGCCCACGCCTGCCACGGCCAACGAGCCAACGCCCACGCCTACCACGGCCAACGAGCCAACGACCACGCCTGTCACGGTCAACGCGTTGCCAGCCTCGTCCGTCCCAGTGCCAGCGTTGCCAGCCTCGTCCGTCCCAGTGCCGGCGTTGCCAGCCTCGTCCGTCCCAGCGCCAGAGTTGCCAGCCTCGTCTGCCAAGAAGAGGAGGAGAAGAGGAAGGGCTTCCGCTCACCAGTCTCCGCCCTCCACGGCCCCGTCCTCAGTGCCAAGAGCCAGAGCCAGCGCCTGTAGCCTCGACCGTCCAAGAGCCAGAGCCAGCGCCTGTAGCCTCGACCGTCCAAGAGCCAGAGCCAGCGCCTGTAGCCTCGACCGTCCAAGAGCCAGAGCCAGCGCCTGTAGCCTCGACCGTCCAAGAGCCAGCGCCTGTAGCCTCGACCGTCCCAGAGCCAGAGCCAGTGCCTGTAGCCTCGACCGTCCCAGAGCCAGTGCCTGTAGCCTCGACCGTCCCAGAGCCAGTGCCTGTAGCCTCGACTGTCCCAGAGCCAGAGCCAGTGCCTGTAGCCTCGACCGTCCCAGAGCCAGAGCCAGTGCCTGTAGCCTCGACCGTCCCAGAGCCAGAGCCAGTGCCTGTAGCCTCGACCGTCCCAGAGCCAGAGCCAGTGCCTGTAGCCTCGACCGTCCCAGAGCCAGAGCCAGTGCCTGTAGCCTCGACCGTCCCAGAGCCAGTGCCTGTAGCCTCGACCGTCCCAGAGCCAGTGCCTGTAGCCTCGACCGTCCCAGAGCCAGTGCCTGTAGCCTCGACCGTCCCAGAGCCTGTGCCTGTAGCCTCGACCGTCCCAGAGCCAGAGCCAGTGCCTGTAGCCTCGACCGTCCCAGAGCCAGTGCCTGTAGCCTCGACCGTCCCGAGCCTGCTTCCCAGTGCTCCGCCTCCCGAGCTTCCCAGTGCTCCGCCTCCCGAGCTTCCCAGTGCTGAGCCTCCCAGAGCTCCGCCTCCCGAGCCTCCCAGAGCTCTGCCTCCCGAGCCTCCCAGTGCTCTGCTTCCCAGTGCTCCGCCTCCCGAGCCTCCCAGTGCTCCGCCTCCCGAGCCTCCCAGTGCTCCGCCTCCCGAGCTTCCCAGAGCTCCGCCTCCCGAGCCTCCCAGTGCTCTGCTTCCCAGTGCTCCGCCTCCCGAGCTTCCCAGTGCTCCGCTTCCCAGTGCTCCGCTTCCCAGTGCTCCGCCTCCCGAGCTTCCCAGTGCTCCGCCTCCCTGTGCTCCGCCTCCCTGTGCTCCGCTTCCCTGTGCTCCGCTTCCCAGTGCTCCGCTTCCCAGTGCTCCGCTTCCCAGTGCTCTGCTTCCCAGTGCTCTGTTTCCCAGAGCTCCGCCTCCCGAGCCTCCCAGAGCTCCGCCTCCCAAGCCTCCCAGAGCTCCGCCTCCCGATCTTCCCAGAGCTCTGCCTCCCTGTGCTCCGCCTCACGAGCCACCCAGTACTCCGCCTCTCGGGCCTACCAGGCCTCAGCCTCTTGAGCGCCCCAGGTCTCCGCCTCCAGGGCCTTCCTCGCCTCCAGTGCCCTCTGCGGCTCCGCCTCCTGAACCTTCCATGGCTCCGCCATCTATGGCTCCGCCTACTATGGCACCGCCCCTGCAGTCCTCCTCGCCTCCTCCCTGGCCTTCTGACCCTGTCTCGCGGCCTCCTCCCTGGCCTTCTGACCCTGTCTCGCGGCCTCCTCCCTGGCCTTCTGACCCTGTCTCGCGGCCTCCTCCCTGGCCTTCTGACCCTGTCTCGCGGCCTCCTCCCTGGCCTTCTGACCCTGTCTCGCGGCCTCCTCCCTGGCCTTCTGACCCTGTCTCGCGGCCTCCTCCCTGGCCTTCTGACCCTGTCTCGCGGCCTCCTGACCCTATCCTAGCCCTGTGGCCATCCCCTAGGCCTCCTGACCCTGTCCCAGCCCTGTGGCCATCCCCTAGACCTCCTGACCCTGTCCCAGTCCTGTGGCCCTCTTCTTGGCCTCCTGACCCTGCCCTAGCCCAGCGGCCATCCCCTAGACCTCCTGACCCTGTCCTAGCCCTGTGGCCATCCCCTAGACTCCCTAACCCGGTTCTATGGCCGCCTCCCTGGCCTCCTGACCCTGCCCTAGTCCAGTGGCCATCCCCTAGACCTCCTGACCCTGCCCTAGCCCTGTGGCCATCCCCTAGACCTCCTGACCCTGACCTGGCCCTGTGGCCATCCCCTAGACCCCCTGACCAGGTCCCTGCCCTACGGCCACCTCCCCGGCCTCCAGACCCCTCGTGTCCCCTTGAACTGCCTATTTGCCCCTGGTGCCCCCTGGACTATCTGTTTACCTTGTGCTCTATGGACAATGTTTTTTTTTTTGTTTGTTTTTGGAGCTTCTGGAATCCGCTCCTTAAAGGGGGGGCTCTGTCATGTTCTCTGTTGTCTTTTGTGTTTTTATGTTGAAGTTTCCTGTTTAGTTCCTGTTTCCTGTTTGGTTTTTGTAGTCCTTTTTGTAGTTCTGTTTTTTGATTGGTTTTCCCCTGATTGTTTCCCATGCCCTGATTGTTTCCCCAGGTGTTTCTAGTTTTCCCTTGTGTATTTAAGCCCTTGTTTCCTTCCTGTCCAGTTGTCTGTTATTTCATGTTTTTGTTTTGCATTACTTCCCCTGTGGATTTTTGTTATTCTTAGTGTTCTGTTTTTTTTTGGCTTCAATAAATGCTGCACATAGATCCTCTCCCGTTTTTGATCGTTACAAGTGCGAGTTAATACTATACGCATCAGCAGGGACACAGACATCAGTTTTCTGTATTGCTCTAACAACACAACATTCTGCTCAATATATAGTGTTGCCCAGGATATTTATAGCTTTCTCAACTTAAAAAATTTTGAGGGAATGTTTCTAAGCCAGTCATTACAATGCTGCTCCCCTGTGATAATGTGACTGGCTAAAGCTGAGTTGCTAAATGTATTAATGAACTAAAGTTGCTGATGTATTAAATCTGCACATATAAATGAGGAAGATTGGGCTATATAATCCATTTGGTACTACAGTGTGAAATATGGTTAGATTCAAGGGGACCGTGTCATTTGGATTAACACAAAAAGACCTGAGAAGAGCACATTACCTGGAGAAAATGCAGCAGGTAGTGTTATATTCATCAAGTCTGACGGTGGGCAAGAGGCAGCAGGATTTTATCTTGAGGTTCACTTGGTTGTTATTTATTTTCAGGCTGATGATGTCAAGCAGGTTTCTTGATCTCCGGACATGATATCTCTTTCTGGGCTCATCTCTGCTGTGTAGTTGCCAGTGCCACAGATATCATCAGAGATTTGTGCCAGGCTGAAAGAAGACAATAAGGTGGTCAAAATTCAATTGAGTACAGTGAAAATGTATCAAGCTGACAACAGTTTATCACCATGATGGCATCAGCGTAGATTGCATCTGTACCTTTTGGAGCTAAAGTTTAATCAGTAAGGTACAAATCTTTCCATCAACAACAACAGCAATAATACTTATTTATTGATACAAGTTGATGGTTATGCTCCCAGAATAAAATTGTATTGCTCAGAGTTTGCTCTTCCATTTCTCAGGAGACTTAATGGAGTTATCAGTTATGCTGTATTGATGTATCAATTTCATCACAGATCTTTCTCATACAATTACTTTGGAGACACAAGCAAGACTGTAGTCGACACACATGGTATTGAGCTACCAAATTAATGTGAATAACAAAAGTCAGATCAATTTGTTTTGGAAAATTTTGATGAGAAATGTTCAACTCTGTCTCATGACAAGTCATAATAATTGTATAAAATTTGTTGAAATGCAAAGAAATTGTAAGAGTTGTGGAATGAGATGAGGGAAAAATATTACATGTAATTGACGTACATCAGTCATTTTTATTGCATAAATAAATATAGAATAAGTGACTACATTTGTTCAGAGGTGTTTCTTTCTGAATGGATAAGGGGCTAGCTAAAATGTGATGCCTGTATTGAATTTAAATTCTGTTTGTTGATTGGCTGATCTCTATGGGAATAAAAGTTGTGAAAGTGCTACGACATCACAAACAGATCCCAGATCCAGTCCTATTTTACTAAAAATCTCCACTTCCATTTTCAGAATCTCACCCACACCTATCATGTCGCTTCAGAAGATATGGATTGAATCACTGGAGTCATATGGCTTACTTTTACAGTATGCTGCCTTAATGTGATTTTTGGAGTTTGAAAGATTTGGTCACCATTCACTTGCAAGTTATGGTTCTACAGAGCTTAAATATTCTTCTAAAAAGCTTTGTTTTTGTTCAACAGAGGAAAGAAATTGACATCTGGGATGGAATGAAAGTGAGTAAATTATGAGTGAATTTTCATTTTTGAGTGAACTATTATTTTAAGCTATAAATCAAAGCTGCTAATTGATTTAACACAGCATACATGCTAATTAAAATATACAACTTTCTGTTCCACAGTATCAAAGTGATGTAAAAATTCTGTGTCATTACCCACTGAGAGAGTCTGATGATGTGATCCTGCTCTTCCTCTTTATCACTGGGACGTTTGACAGAAACCCACTCGAGTCAGTTTGCGCAAATATAGTGGTGTTGTCTGAAACACCTTCACTCCCTCCCCTGGACTGTAGTGAAGCTTGTGGGACAGGTTCTGTCTCTGTACTTGAGGAAATCAAATCTGTATGGACAATGTGAGACATCTTTTCTGTAGTAACAGCAGACTGCACAATGTGTTTCTGTATATCTTCAATTATGCCTGAAATGGCCATTTCTTCAGACGGAAAGTTAGGTTGCGCCATTTGTGAATGCTTTTTCCTTTTGAAAAATTCTGTCTGGTTTTCAGATAAGGTCAAATGCTCTTTTTGCAACACAGCCTGCATTTGAAAGAGAAATAAAAGGGGAGTATGTGGTTGTTTCTGTGGATGATTCAAGGGGTGAAAAAGAAAACACTTACTTAAACAACTGGGGAAACAAATGTGCTGTGTATTGGAAGTATGTTTGAAGTCTGTGGGAGTGAAACAATCTTGGGTGAAACTGATGCCAACAAGGACTGATTCATGCCTAAAATTAAATGACTGTTGTGATCATAGTGTTTCAGAGTTTAACTGTGCCATCTCTCTTCTTTAAAAATGTCTCCATCTGAACTCCAGATTGTGATTGCAGTGTTGCTGTGAGGAATGTTTTGCTACTACTTTTCTTAGAGATGCCCAAAGGTTTTGAGAGACCTGTGGCATTTGTTGTCACGATGTGTGTGACTTACTGAATGGCGTTAATGGCAGCAAGGTCTTCTTTTGTAAAACTGTATTAGCAACAGACATCTGGGTTTCAAAAGGCAAGGGTGTAATCAAGGTCTTTGTTGTCATGGCAGATGCGATAGAAGCTGTTCTGGATACATTACTGTCAACAGTTTGATGTATTGAAATGATTTGTATAAATTGTTGGGGCTATTGCAGCATTAATGCTTATGCTAACGATTGGCCTCGCAGACATTAGCGATGGGCCTTTTTGTTACACTGTATGCTCTCTGTTTTGGTCTTAGTCAAGTCTTGCATATTTGTCATTCTCTTAACAGTCGCAGATGTAAATGATGATTGAATCAATGCTCGCTCAATGGAATCTCAAGTAGTTTGAGCTGGTGTGCGTTCTGTACGATTTGATACAAAATACTTTTCAAAAGACTACAAAAGAAATTAGTTAGAGGCACATGAAACACATGTGCTTTATCAGAGGTTGCAAAGGGGATGCTGTAGATAATTTGTCTAACTGATCAGGGTGTTATGAAGTATCTTCTTGTGGTGAAAGTGTTGGCGGAGCAGTAAATCAACTTTGAGTCAGTTTCATTAAATTTCCCCTAACATGCTTCCTTGGCATAGGTGAACAAGGCAGTACTTAAGGCCATCAGTTTACTGAGCAAAATTGTAAAATTATCTATTTTGTTATGTTATTCTGTCACAGAGATATTACATTTTCTGGCATTAATAGATACTTTGGTACAAAGATCCAGCATTTGTAGTAAATGCTTGTGATTGTTAGGTTGGGAATAATTTTTATTCCGACAATGAAGGAAACTGATTGTTGATGTTTTAAAATTTACTTTCTAGATAATTTCTTGTGGAGATAATTCTACACAAAGAGACAGATATCAACTGTGAGGTCACACATTTTTATGTCATGTGCATTTTTCCTGCATCTGTTACCTTGTATGAAAAATAATTCAGTGTGGTTGTGTCTGTAGTCTTTGTAGGGGCCACCTTTGAAGCAACAAATGAAAATATTGAGTCTGAGCACTTTTCATCTCTGGCATTAAGTGACACCCCCAAGATGGGTTTCGGTCCATTGGTTCTGATATTTATGCTGCTTTCTGTCATTCAATTAACTCCTACTTGGCTGGTTGATTTCACTTGTTGTGGAGTATCAAGGATCACTGAGTTTGTAGAGGGTAGATTTTTCTGCTCTATTGACTCATGTTCAAATCCATTTTTTGGACTTTGACCAACACTTTTCAACTCAGAAGCACTGCCTATGTTATATGTCCTTCAAAACAAGGACATCAGTTTCTGCTGGATCAGAAGCAGATACCATGGGAATGACATGTGCAGTTGAAAGAGTAATGGGGTCCAAGACTCTTTGATTCTTTCTTTTCAGTGAAACATGATGTAAAGCAGAGATCTTTCCGTGACTCTGGACAAATGAGCAGAAGGCATCATGGTGTCATTCATCACTGACTCAAATTTGGCCTTTGCTGAGGGGTGAACATTCCCTTCATCATTAAAGATCAATAGGAGATCTCCTTTGGATTTAAACTGCTTCACTGCATTGCTGTCTTTATTGCTGGAAAGGGAACATGTACCATTTGCTAAAATAAGGCCAGCACCACTGTGTCTTTATCAGTACTTGTGTTTGCATTTATTGTACTCGAGTGCTGCCTCTTATGTGTTGTATGGAACAAATCTGCCCCTGGAGAACTGATTACATATATAGTCTGGCCAGCTGGGCTTTCAGTGAAACTTTTCCACTTTTGTGAATGGAGATGTTTTGCTCTTCTAATGGCATAGTCACTGTGAAGATTGTATGAAGTTTGATAGCCTTGCATGTCCTCCCTCCTTAGCACTGACTCAAGAAAAGCAGAGTTGTAACTTTTCTTGCAAAAGTGCTCATAAAATACACATAAATACAAATAATGTAAACAGTTTGAGAAGAAATAAAATTGTATGGTGGAATACACAAAAAATGCATAGTTGCACAAATATAATTATTGCATACACTGTTATTATTGCAAATAAAGTTTTGTTCTGTACCAATTTAAAGACAATAATTTTTAACGTTTGCTCCATCTAATGAATATTTAAGAACTCTATAGTACAGTGAGTACAGTAATATGTTATGGTCATTTAAACAATCTCTGGAAAGCTATTTGTTTGTGATATCTGGATATAAAATGTAGTTGCACAGTAAGAATTATTGCAATTATAAAAATGGGTCTATAACATTGTAAGTGAATTTTTACATGATATAGAAAATTAAATGATATTTCCCTTAAGGGGACAAAAAGCATATAAAAGCATATGACTTTATTGTTGTTTTCATTCACCATTTTCTTTCATTATATATAAGAAAAGGTGAAATCAAAGTGAATGGAGACTGAGGCTAAAATCTGTCTAATATCTTTTGTGTTACATGGAAGAAAGTCAAACAGGTTTGGAACAACATGAGCATGAGAGAATGATGGCAGAATTTTCTTATTTGGGTGAACAATCCATTTAAAGCTAATTTAATTGCAGTTCCATTTGTTTGTTTGCAAGGTGTAAGTCACCAAATTGAGCAAAATTTTCCACCAAAATTCCATTTAAATCTTACTTCTGATATTACTGCTGTTGAGAGAATTGCTTGCTGTGCTATCTGACATGATCACCAAACAGAAAATTAGATAAGCACCAGCAGTTATTGAGAATAAATCTGTACATAACTGAGTCAAAAAATTAAAAATAGAAAACCAATCCCCATATTTAATCTTCTCCCTTGGTTTCTTTGAAGGCACACACACACACACACACACACACACACACACATAGCATTATAATAAAGTTCTTTTGAGATACACTACACAAGGCACTCTCCCAACTCTTCAGGAGTCACACTGTGAGCCTTACCTTCCTCCCTAGTCATTTATAAGCAGATTAGATTACTGACATGTGAACAAAAGCAAACAGAGAAAAATAAAACAGATTTCTGAGTCAGTAAAATCCCTCAATGCTCTCATTCTGTTTGACTGAGTAACATTTTTCATGCGCATAACAGCTTGTGTGAGCTGCTATGATAAGGACCTTTTTTGAGACATCCATTATAAAACAGATTCAGATAAGGCTCAAATTCAGTGTAAGTTCTATTAATGAGCTTGTAGTTCTTGTATTAATTTGTCTTCAGGTGAGCTGGAACATTTACTCTGGTAGAGAGATTACAGTATAATCTAAGTTTCTATACACCTGAAAAGAAAATTGCACCAAACTGCTCCACCATTCACTTGCTTGAAGCCAAAAGAAAAATGAGGGGTTGGATATGTCTTTAATGTAAGGGATTAAAGGAATAGTTTTCTAAAACTGAAAGTTCTATAATCATTTACTAATCCTCATGTCATTCCAAAGCCATAAGACTTTCTTTCTTCAGTGAAATGCAAAAGGAAAATTTCTGAAGAATGTTCATGCTGCTCTTTTCCATATGACAAAAGCATATAGTGATCAGAACCTGTCAAGCTTCAAAAAAAGTAAATATTATATTATAATTATTATTTTATATTAATATTATATATATTATTTAGTAAATATTACTTGTGCGCTATATTCCAAGTATCCTGAAAACATACAATAACCTTTCATGGGATATTCATGCATATATTCAAACTTGATGTGTCAACATGCGCCACGGCAGGTTAAAAATCAGTGACTATAAATGCAGTCTTGAAACTGAACATGGTGTGCCAAGTCTGAAAAGAGATTTTTGAGACTGAGATTTCTCATTTTGTGTTCCAAAAAAAACAAAGAACATCATATGGGTTTGGAAAACCATGAGGGGGCACAATGAAAAGAGTTTTCATTTTGGGGAGAACTATTTCTATTAGGATGGTGCTGTACCACCTTTCTAACTCAGTATCTTTTAAAATACAGATAAAGAAACAGAATTATATACATGCTCTGGGAAGAGCCTAAAATGTCAAGGCTCCATAATGCAGTCCATTTCTGCAAAACCTGGATTACACTTTCATTGACTCACTTCCATTAAAACCATTTAAAATGTCACAATATTACCTTTTTTCTTATAACAGTACAACAACAAAAGCTGTCTTTAGCTATGAAGTCTGCAAAGATTAACAGATCTTAGGCATAATTATCTTCAAATACAGCTTAATAAATATTTTTTTTCAACACATGAAAGCAAACGTTAATCAAATAATCAACAAACAGATAGCAAATGTTATCAAGGCAACACACTTCCCAAGTGGACCATTTGGGATGAAACGAAACTGAAACATTTTGAATGTTGTCCTGGGGCAACATGTTATCTACCAAAGCAGATAACAGATTCACATGTCAATGTGAATTCTCTCTAATTAAAATGAACACACAAAACAGCTGCATAACCAAGCTAGGCCTAAAGGCATGACAATAATTTGTGACCTCACTTAAGATGAGCATCTTAGCTGGGAACCAAAGGACAGCATTTATCTGTATTTGTGTGTGGGTTTGCATGCTTTCCCTGAGATGTGGTGTCATTGACTGAAGAACTGAATGAGGGTAGAGGCTCATGTGATTAATCTCACACAAGAGTGAAGCATTTTTAAAACATGAGATTCACCATGTGCCTGGAAAATCAAAACAGAGATTTATCAAACTAACAGAATGAGGTCCCTTCTCATTCTGGCCTCACAATGAACTGAGACAAGCAAAATATAAAATCAGAGCTAAAAATATTACATGCAAACAAGCATAAATGAAAACATCACCCAGTGATTTTCTCTGCATATAAATGTTCATCTGTTATGTGTAATATATTATGCTGATCTGTGCCTTGCCTTCCACTATTGTCTATCCAGACTCAAGTCTGCACTGATTTCAAAGGCTTGAAACCTATGATGGCAAATAAATGCCAATAATCTGCATTTGTTATTGACGCTCACATGTGCAAGGAAACACAAGGAAAAAGGAAGAACTTGCATGCTCAAGATGTTCTGCACGTGCAATACAAGCTCTCGTGCATGAAGAAACCTCTGCAGCGTGAGCAAAATCATTCTTCTAACTTTGATTTAATTTGGTTAGTTGTAGGTTGGGCTCTTGCTGTTTTGCCTGTAACCTCAAATATCATTGGTTAATCCCTTTTCCTAGAAATTAGTTGTGATTGGCTCCCTTTTATTTTGAAGAATCAGGGCAGTAGCTAATGGAGTGAAAGGTGGTAATGATTCTAGGGCCCAAAGATCCAGGGGGGCCCACAGCAAATTCTAAACTGTACTATTTTAATAGGTAAGTGGCCCAGAGCAATATATATTCACAGGGCACAGAATTCTTTGCTACGGCCCTGCGAAGATCCTTACAAAGTTCTTTGTAAGCCATGACTTCATCAAGGAACCCTCTTCACAAGAGTCATTATAACTTTATTTGTTGCATTTTTTCATACAGTTTATCTTTGCCAGACACTTTAAAACAACAAGTTTACTACAGTTTACAAGCTACCTGTTGCTTTCTTGTTATGTTAGGTAGAACTACACAGAAAAATATATATTTTATAAATTGTATTACTCTAGTAATAAAACTCCAGTAATAAGGGGCAAATCGAGACAGTCGATTCAGCAAGATGGCTGATCAACAGGGGAGGTGCGTGCAGAGAACATGGCTAATGTGACATGCCTACCACAGTAAATGAGCCAGTGCCCATGCCTGTAGCCTTGATCATCCCAGAGCCAATGCCTGTGGTCTCGACCATCCCCGTAACAGCGCTTCCAGCTGTCCGGAAGAAGTTGAGGAGAAGAAGGGCACCTACTCCCCAGTCGCTGCACGTGCTCACAACCACGGAGGTCGTTCCCCAGATGCTGCCAGTGCTCACGACCACAGAGGTCGTTCCCCAGTCGCTGCCTGTTCTTACGACCACAGAGGTCAGTTCTCAGCCCCAAGACTTCCACGGCTCCTTGCTCCAAGCATCTCGTGGCTTCATCCCTTAAGTCTTCCATGGCTCTGCCTTCCCTGGCTCCGCTCCTCGAACCTCTCATGACTCCGCCTTCCATGGATTCGCCCCTTGAGCCTCTCACAGCTCCACCTTTCATGGCTTCGCCCCTCGAGCCTCTCATGGCTCTGCTTTCCTTGGCTCTGCCCCTCGAGCCTCTCATGGCTCCGCCTTTCCTGGCTCTGCCTGCCTTCGTCGAGCCTCTACTGGCTCTGGCTTCCATGGCTCTACTCTTCAAGCCTCCCACATCTCTGCCTTCCACGGCTTCATCCCTCGAGCCTTCACGGCTTCATCCCTTGAGCCTTCCATGGCTCCGCCTTCCATGGCTCTGCCAATCAGTCGTCTATTGGCTCCACCCCTCAAGCCTCTCCTGGCTCCGCCTTCCTTGGTTCTGCCATTGAGACTCTCCTGGCTCCGCCTACCTTCATCGAGCCTCCCTTGGCTCTGCCCTCACCCCCTAAAACTCCACCTCCAACGGTTCAGCCGCTCCGCCACTACCTCCACCTCCTGAGTCTCAAATCCCTGATACTCCTGTGGCTCTGCCTAATCCACCTCCAGTTCCTCCACTTGAGACCCAAATCCTCCATTCTCCTGTGGCTCTGCCTGACCCCATTCCAATTCTTCCTACTGAGTGTCCAGATTTTGATCCTCCCGCAGCTCCACCTCCTGACTCTCAAACTCCTGCTCTTCCTGCGGCTCTGCACGCTTTTCATCCTGAGGCTCCTCCTCCTACTGTTCCGCTCACTCCGTCTTCGTACCCATCTCCAGCTCCGCCATTGTAATCTCAAGTCCCTACTCCTGCTGATCTGCCTATGGCTCTGCCCCCTAAATTTCCACCTCCTGCAGCAAAACCGCTGGACCTCGTTCCCTTTCTTGTGCTGCTTCCCAAACCTCCTGAACCTGATCATGTTCTGTGGCCACCTCCCAGGCCTCCTGACCCTGTCCCTGCGCTGTGGTCACCCCCTTGGCCTCCTGACCCTGTCCCTGCTCTGTGGCCGCCTCCCAGGCCTCCTGACCCTGTTCCTGCCCTGTGGCCTCTTCCCAGGCCTCCTTACCCAGTCCCATCCCAGTGGTCACCTCCCTAGCCCCCTGATCATCCTCCTCCCTGTCCACCGGTTCGTCCACCAACTCCTCCTGATCTTCCTGCTGGATCCTCCCCTGTCACCTGTTTCCTCCTGCCCTCCTACATCTTTGGGCACCAGGAGTCATCCTTTACGGGTGGGGGGGGGTTCATGTCAAGAATAAACCAGGCTCCCTCTCTCACTCTACTCTCCTCTCTCTCTCCCTGAAATCTAGTCACCTGCACCTGTCCGTCGTATTCATGCTGATCTGCTCCCTTTATAATCCACTCTCACTTCTCAGTCAATGTCTAGTCTCCACAATGGAATGCAGACTCACTACCTGCTACTTACTTGTTCTCCCGTGATTCTCCATGTTCCACATCAATGACTTTCCACAATCTCTCCACGTATCCACTCCAGCGTCTCCCTAGATTTGTGTGTGTTCCATTCCAGCGATCTCCAAGTTTCCTCTCCAACGTCATCTCCAGTGATCTCTTCGAGTTTCCCCTCTAATGTCTACTTCAAGTTGTGTGTTTAACCTTAAGAATATACACTCCCTGCAACATCACAAACTATCATCAGGTTTCTGTTCATCCCACCAGCACAATTCTGTTTGTTTGGTACCCATCTGTTTACATCTACTGTTTGTTTAATAAAATACCCGAATTTGGGTTCTAACTTCATCTTCGAATCTGAGTTTTCCATAAAACTATTTACATTTGTATGACAGCAATGATCTAAAGAGTCATCTCTGAAAAGTATCCCATGAAGAAACCATTAATTACAATTTAGGTGCAATTTAGGTTTAAAAGCATAGCTGTGGGTGATGTGTAGGTAGGACCCCTTGTACAAGGGATGGAAATCATAGTAAAACATTCAACCACTCATATTGACAATACAGAAAAATCTAGGCTGATAGCAAAAAATGCTTTCTAGAATGTTTATATTGCATGCTTATTTATATGTACACTAATTTACTTTTTTATCTACAATGACATACATTATGCAAACAAAAGATAGTCACCTTATAGCAACTTTAAAGTTTAAAGTCACCAATGTAGACACAGACACATTGCAAGCTCCTGTTACTAAGACTATGGTTTATTTTCCTGGGCTCACAACCTTTCAATCAGTTATAAGTGTTTTACAACAGCAATAACAAAAGTCATATTGCTTATATATTATTATTATTATTATTATTATTATTATTATTATATTATATAAATAAATAAATAAATAAATAGCAGTTCTTAAAGATTTATGAGAACATCACAGGAATGCAACAACTATCTAGTCAACCTGTTTTTAAAGTGTCTGGCAAAGATACACAGTACTTACATACATTATATAACACTAAATCAGCCCAGTTATTATATGAAGAATTAGCAACAAATAAAGTAATAATGACTAACATGCAGAGTGTCCCTTAATGAAGCATTGTCTCTCACAAAGAACAGGCAAGTCTGTTTTGGTTCTTCGTAATAACAGAAATCCAATCACAACCAGTAGTGAATCCTGGCATAGGCGATATAGGCATGCTCCTAGTGTGGGTGGCAATGCTCTCTGGGACGGCACGAAAGGTTACCTGCCAGGTCGCAATGGGAGAAAGGTGCCCCGACAGGCTATGCAGCCTTAAAGGCTCTATAGAAGTACCGGTGTTCCCTATATAAGTACCACCGCAGTCTGCGTAGGGAACCAACTCCCTAGGGAGGCACCATCTTACCCTAGGATGGCACCAGAAAGTCCACCGGCTGCCCTTACTCACATGTTATACATTATTCAAGGACCCAAAAGCAGATGATCGCTTCACGGTCATATCACGCAAACCTTAGAGGGAGCGGCAGTACTGATATAGAGCCTTTAAGGATGAGTAGCCTGTCGGGGCACCTTTCTCCCATTCCGATCTTGTAAGCTGTTCTGGGGTAGAGAGGCACGATTTGAGGCATCCCCATTTGAGATTTTGTGCGCGCGCGCGTGCGTGTCAAAAATGCACGCTACTACCTCTCAGAAGCTGAAAGCTCATCAAAAAGGAATACTGTAAGATTTTAATTGTCCTTGGTGCTGACTGGGAGAATATAAGATGCCTCAAGAACATTCAGCTAAAGGACTATTGCTTTTCTTAGCCCTGAATATGTGGACCCAGTGAAAGCACCTTCATAAATTAAAAACAAAGTAAGAAAAAAAAAACCTCAATAGTTTTTAAGGGCAACTAAAAATTGAAAAGGTGAAATCTGTTTGAAATTTATATTCCCAGTCCGCCCCTGTCTGAATCATATTGGTTTAATGGGGTCAGAGCATACATTTTTTATCATTTTAGTTTAGGGGTTGTTCAGACTGAATCTGTACTTGCTTTTAAAAAAGCTAGTGGCCATGCAATCTTCTTATTGTGTCCAGCAACAAAGTACCCTAAAAAACGTCCATCCATAGGTTCATGCAGTTCTTCCCAACATCGTTATATTCTGCTAGATCAGTCATGTGGCAAGGTGTGGCCAGCAGAGGGCATGTCAAGAGGTGGTCCATGTTTTGTTTTTCTGTCCCACATTCAAAACTGGTGTCTCCATTAAAATATCCCCATTTTGCTCTGCTTTGACCTTACATTTTCCTGTTCGTGACCTCAGGCGATTAAGACACCTCCGCTCTCTCCACGCAATGAATAGAGCAGAATGCAGTTGTCTCGAGATGCATTTTTAAAAGTTGAAATCTTTCAAATTTAAACAGCATCTTAAAAACACAGGGCATATGTGGGCGACACTGAAAAATCACGGTGCAACGTGCAAAGATGTTTGTCTAGCCTAGCAAATGTTTACATAGATAAGGGCCGTAATCAGAGTTTGAAAATTTGTGAGGGCCATGAGAGTGGGGTGCCATGAATTTTTCCAAAATTACAATTATGATTTTACCAATGATGTTGTGAAACATTAGCTAATAAAATTTATTAAATATTATAGCCTTCTTCATGATCATTGTTCGCATATTTGACGTATTTCATACTACAGATATTGTACTAATGTAGTGTGCTGTTGTTTTTGAACATTTCTGATAATATAATGATGATCATTTGGGTCGGATTAAGTGCCTATGGGCATGAAGATATAGACTTTTCTTATAGAAGATGTAAAAAAAAAATTTCTTCTGTGAAACATGTGCTATTTTCCATGTTTTCTAAAGTCACACCAAAATTGCGAAACTGTTTACTTTGTGACACAAAAACGCTTTCCTAAAGGGGGCGCTTGATGGCGTAGAAAAACGAATCCTTCATTGTTCTTCATTCAAATCTCAGGACATTTTTATATATAATTGGACACTTTTTTACTCTGGATAGTAATTGCAATGATTTGTACCTGTGGATGGAATCTCTCCACAGCGTATCAGTATCTATACAATCATTTCTCATCCAGTGATAATAAATTACTAAATTTTTCATCTTGACCTTCAATGAGAAAAATAACAGTATATGTACCGTCTGGACCTCTGGACAGTTATTTACAGACGATTAATAATATTAAAACTTTTTAATAAATATTCAATTAAAGATTCAATGCGCCTGCACTTTATCGTGAACTTGTCAGATATGAACTGACCTGAGGCAATTTTAAAAAACTGCACTCTGCTTTTCAGTGTATATAGCTTCAAATTTTATTTTTGAATATGAAAAATTTACCGAGGTTGGGACATGGCCATGCATAGAAACACAATTCAGCAGTGCAGATGGATGCAAAAACACATTAGCACCTGTGAATTGCATTTTTGTGACCCTTTTAACACAAATTTTGCCTGTTTTTGCATCCGTTCATGTGCTAGACAAATGTCTTTGAAAAAAGCTAAATGTGACGCAATGGTCAGAGTCTCATGCAGAAGTGCTACTTTTTTCAGATGCCGAGTCAAGTTAAAAGGACTTCAAGTGTAAAAAATGTGCTTCGAGATGCTTGAGAAATGTACTTACATTAGGGTCAATATTTACTCACTGGATTTGATTTTCAGGGGCATTTTCTTACCTCTATGAGGGCGTATTATTTTTCTAACCATTTAAAACATAACTGTCTCATCTGTTAAATATGTCATTGTCAAATATGTCAATTTAATCAATTCACAGATACAAATTCTTAAGATTGAGTATTTTTGTTTTCTATTGCCTATGTATTAAATCAACATAAACGATTATGTTATGCCATAGTATCTATATTTAGGACTATAATATTATGAACTACACACACTGAACACTTTATTAGGAACAATATGGTCCTAATAAAGTGCCCGACATGGTCTTCTGCTGATTTTAAAATTAACTGAAGCTCCTGGCCTGTATCTGCCTGATTTTATACATTGTACTGCTGCCACATGATTGGCTGATTAAATAATCACATGAATAAGTACAGTAGGTATACAGGTGTTCCTAATAAAGTGCTTAGTGAGTGTATATCAGATGTTAAAAATAAATAACAGAAGACTTCAGTACGAGGATATATTTTGCCACCACATTTTGAATTTCAGGGGCATTTTTGGGTGGCTTAATAATACCAGGGCTTTGCTTTACATCGCTGGCAGCATGGCATAGCAGCAGCATTACACAGTTTGTGTCCATGAGGCCAGTGGCAACTCCATCCACTTTTATGCAATGCCCCACATACAGAGCTGCATTCCCCACCACCACCTCATCAATACCACCCAGAAGTTTTCTCAAAGTGTGCAGCCCTGAATGAAAAAAAACACTTTATTTTACGGTGTCCTTGTTACACATATTTCATGTATTGACTATAGTAATAACAGTTAATTATGCATAATTACAAGCAACTAACACTAAGCCAAACATTTACTCCACCCTAAACCTAGGTACATGCTGTAAATTAGTAATAAACACTAATTACTTGTGTAAATACACTGTAACAAGGACGCTGTAAAATAAAGTCTAACTGAAAAATGTGTGTGGCACATCCAGCTGCACGAACACACATACACACAAAGTTACTTTAAGGTCATAGAACTTAAGACATCTTGATCTGAATTCAATCCTCTGCCTCCCCACCCTTCAGAACTCACTCTTGTCAAGCTTAACCAGCTCCTCACAGGCCTGTGGGATAGAGGCAGTGCACACTGTCAAGGCTTTAATGGAGTATCTGGAGCTCATCTCTCCTCCTCCCTGACATGACAGAAACACAAGCAGACTTAACCATTACAACGGTGTTTATTTTCACGCAACTCTTTCTCTTAGTCCTTTAAATTTAGTCAATATTTGATTGTGTCATAGATAATTAATTTTAGTCAGTAAAAATATTATATGCAGTGCTAACGCCCAATATAGGCTCTACCTTCAGAATCTTCACTATTCCTTTCTCCACAACTTCCTGTATGGTAGCAAGAGACTTTGGAAGGAGAACATTGAGCAAACTTGCAGCTCTCTGAATCCAGAGACAAAACAAGACAACATGTTTGAAACTAGCTCTTATCATTAAGAAGGATGAAACATTTTAAAGCCAACTCATAAAAGAATTAGGATTTGTTTCTATGTATTTTGTGGCACCTTGTCAATATTACTGCTAAAGCCACATCACGGCACTGGAACTCCACCACAGAGTGTAAACAGCAGGTTCCTTTATTATATAGATCAATACTTTAGCAATGTCACCACCTATGCCACAGTCGGAAGTGTTGGCAAAAAGGATGGTGTCGCACCAGTGCGAATAGTAAATCAAACCTGTAGTTAGCTGACCAACAGTCCTCAAAAAATTAGCTGCTATAAAGAATCGCAATGACAAAACAGAGGGCTTCAGTTTTATTGGATTCCAACAACAGAGTTGACTGGCCTGAGGAGATCGTTTACAACTCGACATTTGCAGCGAAAAATTTATTATATGTATGTTATTAACTCATTATATATCATTATAACAATAGCATAGATACATATATTTCTTTATTTTTGATGGCTTTGTGTCATACTTTCATTTAATCGATGATTATAACTAATTGTGTTACTAGCAATAGTGTACTCAAACCTAGCTAGCTTTGAACCTGAAGGCTAATTTTATTCTAAATGATCTTTTGGTGATATTTAGAAGAGCTAGCTAATGCTAGCTGTCAAATCTAACACAACAGTTTGCTGGTTTCTGCCACCACTTTCTGCACTTGCACTACAATGTTAGTAAACAATGGGATTGCTCTATAAAGGAAAACAAAGAGAAAGTTGTTTCACCTTAATTGTACGCTGAAAAACAGCCTGACTGGAGAGATATGAAGCACTAAGGCAGCAAATCCCAACCAAACAACCTGAAGCCTAATTTACATAGTCAGAGAAAATAGCCCCTGGGCTAGTGCCTGCTACAGCAATAATTATGCAAATGCTTCCTTGCATGCACTTCTCTTGAGGTTGTTAAATGTTAACCATCAAACAACATCTATAAATGTAAACACTTAATTTTTTAACCTGCAAAAGCCAAATGGGTTGAATTAACCAAAGAGTTGTGGCACTTTAGTGCATGGTATTTCAGCAAAAAGAGTCTCATTCACTAACAACCCACAATCCAGTTTAACCAGGCACTAAATGCGCTTCAGTAGTGCGTTATTTAAATTAAGTTACTGCCACTGTTTAAATTAAGTCACATCATTCTTTTTAGCACAAATATTTCCTTTCTATTAATAGAATAGTTCACCCAAAAATGTTAATACTCTTATCATTTACTCACACTCATGCCATCCCAGACACAAACAAAGATTTTTAAAAGAATATTTCGGCTCTGAAGGTCCGTAAGTGAATGGGTACAAAAATTGTGAAGCTCCAAATGGACATAAAGGCAGAATAAAAGTTATCATATGACTCCAGTGGATATGATAAGTGTCAAAATGTAAGTAATTTTTAACCATCAGTCTCCACTTTAACTTTCAATTTCACATTCGTCTTATTTTGTTTTTACACATTCTTTGTGCATATCGCCAACTAATGAGCAGGGTGAGAATATATAGAAAAAACTTTTGAAAAATATTGATCTGTTATATCGTTGTAACGTTCTTGGCAGGCAATGACACAGGAGCAGACAATGATGTGATGACGAACCCAAGTACAGTTTATTTACAAAAGTGATATCCCAGAACCCTAACTTTAAACGTGAACAAAACATAAACATGAACTTGTCTAAACATGCTTTGACTATGAAACAACATTACACCAACAGAATAAACATGACATATCCCCCCCTCTAAATGGTGGCTCCTGATGCCACAACACGTGAAAAAACCCACATAAAACATGACTTAAGTTCAGAGTTCTGTAGGGAGTTGGGTGGGGGGGTCAAGGGTCAGAACCGATGGGGCTGAGGACAAATGCTCGGCGTGGCCATGACATGAAACGCTGGCTTGGCGGCAGCCATGACGTGAAAATCTCACTCGGTGGCGGCCATGACGTGAACTCTGGTTCGGAGATGGCCATGTCGTGGAACTCTGGTATGGCGTGAAAATGTCGTGAAACTCTGGTTCGGTATCTGCCTCTACCACAGTGAATGTGGAACCAATGATCTGCAGGGCAAGGTTGATATATTGCGCTAGATTGAGGGGACTGTGACCGCCAGGCATAAAGGAGGAGATGGGCTCACTAACTCCGACCCGAAATTGTCCTCGAGGGCGAGCTCATTAAAAGCCACCTGATAGGCTAGGGCTCAAATGTCCTCAACGTAATCCTCCAGGGGACGACTCCCCTGGAGGCTCAGAAGCTGAACTGCTGGGTCCATTGTGAGGTCGAGTATTCTGTAACATACTTGGCAGGCAATGACACAGGAGCAGATGATGATGTGATGACTAACCCATGTGCAGTTTATTTACAAAAGTGATATCCCAGAACCCTAACTTTAAACGTGAACAAAACATAAACATGAACTTGACTAAACATGGTTTGACTATGAAACAACATTACACCAACAGAATAAGCATGACAATCGCTTCTGAAGATAACAAATTAACCAGTCTCATGAATTACTTTTATGTTGTCTTAATGTGCATTTTGGAGCTTACATTTTTTGGTACCCATTCACTTGCACTGTTTGTGCCTACAGGGCTGAAATATTCTTCTAAAAATCTTTATTTGTTTTCAGAAGAAATTCATACACATCTAGGATGGCATAAGGGTTAGCAAATGATGAGAGAAATTAAATTTTTGGGTGAACTATCCCTTTAAGCTGATTATATCTTATGTGCCTTATTCACAAATCTCAGTGCTGTGTGCCTGCCACAATTTACCTTAAGCTTTTACAGACTGTAGAAAGCAGGCAGTAAACAGAATTTTATTTCAGAGCGATGGTTGTCTGCATTTTCTATTGATCATGGCAGCAGTTATTCATAAAAAGAAAAATTAATTGCATCATGTAATTGTGTACAGCCAGTGGCAAATTCTCAGGGCCAGCAAAGCCTTCTACATGCCAAATAAATAAATATTTTTCATCCTTTCATTCTCATTCACTTTTTTACCTATTTTTTTTAATCGCTTTTCACTCTTGATAACAAATAGAGAAAAACGAAAAGTTTATTCAGTCAGAATTTATTCCTTGATGCATACAAGCAAATTGTAACAAATGTTTCACAAATTGCATGCCCCAAGCAGCGTGTGAGTCTGAGCTCCATCCCCTCAGGCCTTCAGAATGTCTGAAGAATCCTTCAACAGTGCAACTGAATGGGCAACCAAAGTCGGATTGTCATATTCATCAGCCAATCAGATTGATTTATTTGTTCTTGGTGGGTGTGATCTTTAGGATATGTCCCAATGGCCTTGAGTGACGCAATCACACTTTAAGTGATGTACATAATTTGAAAGCGAAGAGATCTGTCTGAGAGTCGGCCGTCATCACTGCCGCTATCTCCATTGAGAAAGAGATTCTTATGGATTTAAAAACACAAGATGACCGTGTGATTGCTTCATTTATTAAACAGGAAAGGAGGACTGATTTTCAATTCAAGCAAATTGGTAAGTGCTTTTTTAAGTGTAAATTGTGTACAGCATTAAATTATTGGGAATTTCCCCTAAACATGTATATGTTTTTTTTATTCATTGTAAAGATGTTCTTGAAATGCCTGTTGCTGTGTTCCAAAACAACTACATTTCATTTAAAATAAATGTTTCAATAATTTATTTGTAGAAATATACAATTCAAACATCTGAGAAGCACCAGCCATCAGAGACTGGCTTAAAGTTAGTTTGCTTTTGGTAAAATTAATTCAACTCACTGTCATGATGCCTCCATGGGGATCACTCAGCAAGCCCAGGCACCTGCTGCTGGCCAGAAAAGCATGCTTCTGTGTTAAAATAGAGCCAAAAAAAATTCTCTCCAATTCTTCGCATTTTTGGGCATGATTTTGGCATGATTGCAACATATGGTGGTGCAGCATTCTGCCTATGCAGTTGCCCTATTCCATTAGCTACAAAAATGATGATGATATGCTGACTGAGAACTGGTTCAAAACCCAATGTATCCAACTTCCTGCTTTACCTGGATAACTTGAGAGGGATTTGAGGCTAAGTTGATCATCAGACCCAGGAGGGGATAAAGGACACTTCTATATTTGCAGCCAACGCACTGCTCCTGCAACAAAAACAGAGTGTTATCTTGACAGTGCTGGAAATAAAATGCTATGCTTTCGCAGTTTTAGCGTTTGTGGGAATTTCACAGCTCATGCAACAAGATAGCAAAAGGAGCTTAGAAACAAACCCTCTGAATCAAAATTCACACTGCAAAATGTCATACATTATTCAGCATCATTCAAGGACAGAGCATTTGGAAGCTAGGTCGTGCTGTAAAGGGTTATCATCTGAATCAAGCTTACCATGGCTGGGAGATATGCTCCCAATCACGGAGATTAAGGAAGCTAGCATCTTGCGGATGGCTGTCACAATGTTTGACTAAAAATTATGAATTTAAAGTTATTATAGAAAAAAACCAGTGTGATCTCTAGTATTCGAAGATATTTGTACATAAAGTTTAGTTCTTGCATATACACTCACTGACCACTTTATTAGTAACACCTGTACTCTTACTTATTCATGTGATTATCTAATCAGCCAATTGTGTGACAACAGTGCAATGTATAAAATCATGCAGATACAGGTCAAGATTTTCAGTTAATGTCCACATCAACCATCTGATTGGGGAAACATTTAATCTCAGGGATTTATTAGGACCATAGTGTTCCCAATAAAGTGCTTATTGAATGTACACAGAAATGTATAATGTAAATGTATAATATCAATGCACTGACAGCATCCAAAACGTAAACACTTTTAGGTATGTCCCATTTTAGTACAAGACAAATGTTTGTGTATCCTTTGATCCATTGGTTTTTAGAATATTGAATTCATAGGTTGATTTTATTGTATTTATAATAAATGAGATTAATTAAATATGTTTAACTGCATTACATTTCTTTAACGCAGTAAAAGTATTTACCTAATTTGACATAACAGTTTCATTCTGTTCTGTGAGATTTCTAAAGACTGTTTTGGACACTGTGTTAACACATACACAGTAATATCAATGTTGTTTGACTTATATGTCATACTTGTTGAACTTTGATGATTATAACCTTTATTAAACTGGATCTCATTCATAAACCAATCTGTCATTTAAAAAAAATTCTCTGATAAAATTTCTCCATGATTTACTGATAAATGTCATTGCCGATATGGGATTGTGTCTGTGTCACCTGTGGCGGTACCTTTGCTAAAGTTCCAGACATTTCAGTACTGACCAGTTGTCCAAAGTTCATAAAGTGTTTGTCTCTAATGTTCACATTTTAGATGATGTCTATATATCACAATGTCTATCCAAAAGTCCTAAAATGTACGTATACACTTTATGCATACAAATGAGATCCCCCTGGAAAAACAGCGTAAGCTATAGAATGAGGACAATTTTAAAAGCTAATAATGTTTCAAGACATTATAATACATCACCAGAGGATGCTCAAAAGGAAGGACAAAACTGCTAAGAAGTTCCCCCTTGACTGAATCTTAAATCTGAATGATAAACCAAAACAAATTAATTACATAATTCAAACAGTATATTGAATATTCCACCACAGACTTCTTTTCTTAAATCCTCAGATAACCCTCCTGCTGTTGTGCACAATGAGCCTTGGGGGCAAGAGATAAAATGTTATAATGTGGTGAGCACTAATCCAATGGCTCTATGGTTTCAAATCTAACATTGCTGACATCCTGGATACAACATGAGACACGACCAATACAGCTAACCATCCTTGAATAAAAAAATAACAAAGTGAGCAGTTTAAATTCACAGAACACTTTTCATTGACCATCTATCCTCTATCCATCAAACCTTTACAGCATTCTCATTTCCTTTTGTGCATGAAGTGGCTTGCTATTTCATTTAATCTCCTGTTCACTGTGAGCAACCTTTCTCTATCTGTAAAATGCCTAGAAAAAGCGAAAGGCTGATCTCCCTCACAGAGATAAATGGAGGGATTCTTGAATGTGATGGATTGTTTTGCCTTAAATGTGTTCACATTGCGTTCTCAAGGGGCCCGGGCTCTTAAGCTGAATGAATTTATATGTGTCTCGATATAATACGAGCAAATGTGATGTATGGAGATCTAATGGGCTTTTGGGTGGGTCGTGTTCAAGATTTCGTAAAATGGACCCGGTTCTCGTATCTTTTACAGGCATTCATCAACTTCAAATGCAAATAGGGAGTGGGATATGGTAAGGGCAAATGTACTGACTATACATACTTATTTTCTGCAGTCAAGTTCTCCAGAACTGTCAGTGCAGAGGCAGAGCTCGATTCACAGCAGACGCAGCCCATCAGGTTCTCTGACATTTTACAAGGGACAGAATGCATTCATTATGAGGGGTTCATTAAAATTACCTTAATAAAACATGCTTTAACCATAGGAGGCCTTCAGCATGCTAGCTAATGAGATGATTCACAGATACCATATGTCAAAATCAAATAATATCTCCTGCTTTGCTCTGTAAATAACACAGAGGTTGAGATAAAACTGACATACAAGTGTACTTTTTTAATAAATATCAATCAGACTATGCAAAGAATCATTATTCTTACAGAGCACAGGAGAAAAACAATTCTTACATTTTAGAGATTAAAATTGAATCAATATAAACATGGATAATCTTCAAAGTTGTGTTTGATTGCTGATCAGTTTCTGATATGTGCATTTATTACTTATTAACTAGGCCTATATTTCTGAGTATGCACTTTAATCATTACACTTGATGTAAAATGATATACACCAATCCCATCTAGTTTTACATTTTCAGCAATATCTAAATAGTTCATTTGACTTCAAATGTTTATGTTTTAAATAATTCAATTCATGACACATCAATTGACGCCTTGTCAGTATTATACTAAAACACACAAGGGTATAAATTTAGGTTGTCGATAAGCAAGTCTCTTCCATACGGTGTCTGTAAGTACATGCGGAGCAATTCCCGACATTCCCTGTGTATTTCATGTTCTGGTGAAGCCAACATTTGGACAATGTTTTCTCCACTGGGACACTCCATCAACAGCTGCTGGTTCAGCTCTGAAACAAAGACAATTATGGAGATGGTTTAATTAAGACAAATGCAGATTTAGTTAAGCAGTAAATGAGAATATAACTGAAGGGCACAAACTACATACTAAAGAGATTTTTTTTAATGTGGGAGGCAATAATCATTTCACTACTAGTAGGTAGGAACAGGATAAATTGATTTAAACTTGGATTCAGACAATTTCACAAATCCTCATTACATTAAAAGGGGAGAAAAACAGAACCGGATCAGTACGTTTTAAGTTGTCCAGAGTGAGGGAGTTAACAAGGAAAAAAGGGAATGTGCGAATGGGATTGCTACATTTTCCTCAGCAATAATATCTTTTATTTTCAAGGACTTTGGAAAAGCTTCATATGCTCACGTGATGCATTTCTACTTACCATTTCCCCCATAGTCTCAGGATGGACATGCATAGATCTACTGCATATGGTTCTTTAAAATTCTGTGAGAGACCGCAAAATATAAAGGGGGAAAAATAATTGAACAGCAGTTGATTTTTTAATGGGCATGTTTTAATGATGAGGGACCACATGCACACAAACTGTATGGAACAAACACAGCAGATCTCCTAAACAAACCAATCAATCATTGTCAAATACAGACACATCATTTAAGTTTGATTCTGGTGATGAAAAGGGAAATCCTGATCACATGGCAGACAAGATTACACATCTGCTGCTTAAATGTATTCATATTATTCAATTCATTTTAAAAGCATTTTTGGTTGGAGCAAGAAAACTGATAAGGAAAGAGAAAGCTGTTTGATCAATTTTGAGGATGTAATCAATAATACAAACATGAATATAGGGTGAATACAGGTAAAGTGGGAAACTTTCTGATAATTTGCTGTCATTTAAAAATGATGCCAAATGTCTTATCCCCTCCCACAATACTATTTGAAACAACTAAAATCTCCACTACACTAGAATGATTAAATACAATATGTAAACGTAAGTGTCCCATTTCACCTGTATTCCCCCAACAAAGCTCTATGCATTAAGCTTACAATACAAATCAAATTTTATATAATTATGGCACAGTATCTGGAGATCATTACACTGTTTTACATAAACCATGTCCAAAGCACACACTGAACACAATCTGTCAGGTTCACTTCTTTTGCAACTTTACCTCCTTCCAATGTTATTATATTGTAATAATTTATTATTACAATATAATATAATAATATATTAATATAATATAATAATATATTAATATTAATGATACTGAAGCATTGTTTAATCTGAATATGTCTGCCCAGTACCTGTGAGGGACACCAAATAAGGTCAGTGTTACTAGGTGTGCAGTGAGCCCCATATATAAACACTGAAGCACAGTAGCCGGCCTCAGACACACAATACGTTTATTTCAAGGGCAAAACAGCGAGCAAGGAGAATAAACAAAAGCTCATAAAGAGAAAGGGAGTGTTCTCTTATCTTTAAAAAAGCAGAGTTCATTCTGTAGAAATACAAAACATTAGTTCACAAAGACCCATTCGATATCTCACATGTACAAAACATTGACATGAAGCTTTTTGTCCTGGAGAGCTTTCGAGATAAAGCTACACAGCGTGCAGAAGTTTGTCTAGAGGCCAACACTTTAGTAGCAGAGTACTTGTGTCACTTAAAGAGCTTTGAGGTAGTCAGTTTGCTCTGCTGGGAAAATTCCAAAAGAAGTTTTTTCCCCCAGTGCAATTACAATTGATGGTGAATGGAGCTTTCTAGTTTCAAAAAGGAGAATAGCTTTATGTGAGAAACAGACCAACATTTAAGTTATCCACTGAAAAATCTCACATACTCCCAAGTTCTCCTTGACATTTTCATGAGAGGTGTTGCGATGTCCGATTTGAGTCAATGCTGATTAAGTATTTTTAATGAATTGGTTCACAAAACCAATCTGAATGTTACGTTCATAAATCCAGTTCTTGAATTTAGCTCAATTATTTGGTTGCAGCGGTAAACAGCTCACCGAAGAGGAAGATTATCAATGAATAATGATTCAATTTTCAGTCCGTTTCCACACAAAAATCTGTTTTCAGAATATTTGGAATATAGCACAAGACTCAATTATAAAGACAATTTTATGTTGCTTTTGGATTCTTTTTTAAGGTATCTATTCATTGTAATTGCATTTATTTTTGTGAATAAAATTGTAAAATACCACAACACTTTTGTGCTGTTTGTTCAAGTAAAGAAATCTGTTTTTTTCTACATTAATACGTTCATAAAAGTCAGTGGACGTACGACCCATTGACAAGAGGCTCTAAACGCATCAATTGTGTCCCACCTGGATACAGCATTTCTCTGGGAGTCTATATGAGCTTCATTAGCGCTATTTGTATTGGATCGGCATCTGAATGTCTATTGGACAGTGGGCTTTTAATCAACGTATTTTTGTCCCGCCTGGAAGCCCAGCATTTCTACATGATGATTGGTCAAACTTCCAAATGGGCAGGAATTCCCAACAAACTGACAATATTTTTTAAACTGTGACTTATATAATTGACAGCATTTGAAATATAAAACCAGATCAGAGTGTTCAGCGTTTCTAAGATACTTGTGCAGTTTTTTACAATCTGACTTTTATTTAAGTTTTTATAATCTGATATCATGCCTTGTTTTGAGCTTAGTTAATTATTTTCTAAAAGAAATGTCACAGTTTCACTAGTAGTTTGAGACCCAAAAACAATAGTCTGTGCTTTCCCATTTTTGAAAAGCACCAGTCGTAATTGCCAAAGATTGAATTGAAATTTACTACACTGACCTTTGCAAAGGTATAGACAGACAAAATGAAAGGTAATGCATACATTCACAAATAGATTCTAAAATCCTTTGGGCTTGTGCTTGTGATAGGGGCTGCATCTGTCTTCTGTGCCTGATCATGAGGATTAGTTTCCTCATCATGAACTGCAAATGAACCGCAGAGCAGGATCAATGAGCCCTCTGCACAAAATTCCTCACTCATATCCTTATTGATCTTGAGTGCAAGAAATATCACCCCGCTTGCTGGAACAACACTGAGTAAACTGAAGGCATATTTTATACAAATCTGAACTTCAACACTTTGGCTCAAGCATTTGTTGAGCCTACCAAAAAAGTTCACTGGCAATTAATGGAATTAATGAGAAAAACAAAAGTACCTCTTGGAAAAAAAGGGAGACTTTGAATTAATCATGTGAACTTACAATCTTTAATAGCCTTTGCAACTCAAGCTCCTCCACAGTAGTATAGATTGATCTAATTTGGTTTGTCAAGCTTTTTCAGAAGCTCTGGTACTGCTGTGGCCTGCTCGGTTCCCCCTCAGAGCCGCCTACTCCTCCAAATTCACTTGGGTCAGATAAGCTATTGTAATGTATGGTGATCATTCAATAAAAATATTTCTTTTTTGCAAATTTATGTGGAAAAATTGTATTAAAATGCACTGGATGTGAAACAGCAATGCCATTCTTCTTATGGAAAGGTTCAAATTGAATGGAAATGAGCAGCTAATGTTGTAAAACTGCTGATGTAAGCATGTGACTCTCTGTATGTATAAAAATGTATGAGAGAGAGGAAACGAGAGTGAGAATGGGAAACTTATGTGAAAGTGACTAACTGCTTATTCTGATACCATTGAGAGATGCTTGATATATACAGCACATATCAGATAGAGCAGACACCATGTCCATTGTTAACATGGATTTAGGGTCTATTTAGGTTTTGTAACTTAATGCGTCTTGATCGATCGTATTGAATCAGATCGGGTATGCACATTCTATTAATACTTAAATGTGTACTCGTAAATGGTTCACATAAAACCGATGCCGATCCACTTGCTATATGCAAATAACAGTGTTAACTTCTGTGTTAACACTGCGCAGCAACATTTTGCTTAGATGATTCTGTTTCTTTATAGAAAATGATATATACCTTTGAAAGAATTTCTGTTAAATGACAGTTTTTCTGATGCTACATCTATGTGTCTTATTCATGATTGTTAGCTCATGGACTGCGGGGCTCCCAAACTTCCATATGCTGACATAGTTCTGTTTATATATTTGGCCTGAAAAACCAGATGCATTTACAATTATCCGAGTCATGTCTTGTATGCTTCTCAAACCACCTCCCGAGCATGGTTGGGAACCAAAATTCAAGAAAAAAATTGCGGAACCATATGATTTTTATGACTTTTGGTTTTATTAACGGTTGATGTAATGAGTAATTTTCAGAGGCTCCTGGGGCATATGGCATCCTCCACGGCGGTCGCGCCACTAGGATTGATACATATGAGAATGCTTCAGCACTGGCTTCAGACTCGAGTCCCGAGATGGTCATGGCGTCGCAGAACGCACCGTGTGATGGTCACCCCCACCTGCAGCCAAACATTCAAACCCTGGACAGACCTCTGCTTTTTACGGGCAGGAGTACACTTGCAGCAGGTGTCCCAATGCGTCTTGGTCACGACCGACGCCTCCAGATTGGGTTGGGGCGCCGTGTGCAATGGGCACGCAGTGGCGGGCCGTTGGAAAGGGGCCCCGCTGCGCTGGCACATCAACTGCCTAGAGTTGCTGACAGTTTTCTTTGCCCTGCGGAAGTTTCTCCCATTAGTTCGAGACAAACATGACCTGATCAGGTCAGACAGCACCACCGCGGTAGCGTACATAAATCACCAAGGCAGCGTACACTCCTGCCACATGTCACAACTCGCCCATCGTCTCATCCTTTAGAGTCGGCTCAAGTTGCTGCGTGCCACTCACATCCCTGGTAACCTCAATGTCATGACAACGCTTGCCCAGTGGAGAGTGGAGGCTTCACCCCCAGTCGGTCCAGCTGATTTGGGAACGGTTCGGCAAGGCCCAGGTAGACCTGTTTGCCTCCCAAGAGACCTCCCACTGACCGCTAATGCAAATTGTTGTTCTTCCCGAGCTGAAGACCCACAGAGGTGCGCAGTTAGGTCAGTGCTCTTATTTCTGCAAGAGAGGCTGGAGGGGAGGCTGTCCCCTTCCACCCTGAAGGTGTATGTCGCCACTATCATGGTCCACCATGATGCAGTAGATGGCAAGTCTTTCGATAAGCATGACTTATTCATTAGGTTCCTAAGAGGCACCCGGAGGTTGAACCCCTCCCGGTCAAGCCTGTTCCCCTCCTGGGATCTCTCAGTGGTCCTCGCAGGCCTCCAGAGACCCCCCTTCGAGCCGCTAGAATCAGTTGGACTCAGGGCCCTCTCTTAAAAGACAGCCCTGCTGATCGTGCTCGCCTCCATCAAGAGGGTCGGGGACCTGCAAGCGTTCTCTGTTAGCGACACCTGCCTGGAGTTCGGTCCAGCAGAAACATACACGATCCTAAGACCATGACTAGGCTACGTGCCCAAGGTTCCTACCACGCCCTTCAAAGACCAGGTAGTGAACCTGCAAGCGCTGCCCCGGAAGGAGGCAGACCCAGCCCTCTTGTTGCTGTGTCCGGTACGTGCTTTGCGTACCTACTTGGACAGCACACCGAGCTTCAGACACTCTGAGCAGATTTTTGTCTGCTTTGGTGGACAGCGGAAAGGGAATGTTGTCTCCAAACAAAGGCTCTGCCACTGGGTGGTGGATGCCATTTCATTGGCCTTCGCAGGTTCAAGCGTACAAAAACAAGGAGTATTGCGTCCTCATGGGCACTGGCCAGAGGTACCTCCATAGCAGACATATGTAGAGCAGCGGGTTGGGCAACACCTAATACCTTTGCGAGATTTTATAATCTCAGGGTTGAGTCAGTATCATCCCGTGTTTTCTTAGGTCCGAGCTGGTAGAACTCGGTAACATGCTGATGGACTGGCCAGGTGGATCGCTTGCACCTGGTGCCCTTTCTCTCAGCCGAGGTAAAACTGTGCGCTTTCTCTAACAGGAGAGCCCACCCATCCGGATACCTGGATGATTCCTCCCTAGCCCTTTGGGTCCGCAGTTCAGTGGAGGAACTCGCCGACCCAGTTCACTGCAGGTACTCAATCTATCCTGTACTGGAATAGTTGCTCCACAGGTCAGGACTCCTACATGGACTCCCCCTGTATGTATTTTCCGTGGTATGTTCCCCTCACGAAGTGGACCCGCGTCTCCCTTAGGCAGTCCCAGTCTTTTTTCATAGATCAGAGGCATATTGTTGATGAATTAATCTTTCTGATTACTTAAGACATGTGAAAGTTCAGGCAGTGCAGTTACTGGTTGTTCATATGTGTGGTCAGGGCTGGACTTGTAATCTGGTATAACAGGCATTTTCCTTTGGGGGCGATCAGAGGCAGATTTTCTATCAGAAGAGCCGAGAGGGCCAGTGGGTCGGCCGCGAAATGGACCGAATGGGCCACAATAAGCTAAAATCCCGGGCCAGCCCTGTGTGTGTTTAAAGGATCTCAACATTTGGCATAAGGCTGTTGAGAGCAGTAAATAGTATCGCATTTCATATTTCCAAATAATTCTTCCTCAGAAGTAATAAAAACCATTAAAGGAATCATTAAGAAACAAGAATCATTAACCATCCCTCCTCCCAAGTGATCGGATTGCTATATGCCTCAAATGCATCTTGGAGGGCATTACTCTTGGTCTTTTCATTATCCGATCAGTAAAAAAATGTGAAGTGAACATGGGTCAATATATCTTTAGTAGTGTTTCTTGTAGTAAAGTATGTTTTTAAAGGATATTGGAATTGCCTTTCCTTGCCTCAGATCTTCACAGTATTTTCAGGTCCTACCTTTGACCATAGTCTCCCACTGTGACTCTATCTCCAAAATCTTTCAATAGCACATCTTGGACTGTAGATGAAGCAAAAGAAATACGATAAAAAGAAGAAAGGGGACAAATAAGGTGATAAGTGTAATCCAGCTTTAGACTTGAGGTCATCATTTTGAAAGATACTAACCTTTGAGAAATCTCTGAGTGCTAAGTGTGATTTCCCCATGCGTATATACGCTTTAATACACTTCTCATTGCACTGTGAAAGAAAATATAGATTCATTAGCCAATTGAAAACTACAAAGAATTGCTTTGAAGTTATACAGTAGTTAAGACATAGGACTTTCCTTTAAACCAGGCAAAGCATAAAATATTTAAATATATTTTATTTAACACTTTCTAAGGATTCTAAAAGTTTTCCAAAAGCATAGACACTATTTGGCACTGCTCAGAAGGAACTACAATTTTCAAGTGCTAAGCAACTGTACAGTTCAATGGACGCTGCAGTAACAGAGCCTGCTGTTCTCACCAGACAAGGTAGGATGAGAAACTCTCTGCTTGGGCTGACAATGAAAAATGAGGGGGCACTTCCTTGCCCTCTTTCCTACTATTCTACTCACCCTCAAAGCCAACTTGCAGTCTCGTATGGTCTCCTTATATCTCTTCAGCTTCATAAAGGCCTATATAATAGATGAATGCATAAGACAAAAATCACAATAGGTGTAGCTCATGGGAATATCAAATTATATTTTCATACAATTCATCCGTCAATTAGGAGAGCTTGTTCTGAAATGTAGAAGTATAGAGGCGCCTGAGCTCTGTTTGTGTAGAGTGCCTGCATGTCCTGCAGATAGTACAGCCCTTCTGTATAAAACCTGACAGTCGTTTTATTGTCTCCTTGAGTGAAAGCCTCATTCTCTTTCTCCCTCAGAGCTGCGGGTCAAACGGGGACAAAGCAAATCTCCATGCTGCAACCAAAAAAGTAGCCAGGCCAAACAAAGACTTTCCATTCCCCTCTCCATGTACCCACCATTGGCCTTTTCTGTATTCATCTCTCTACTCCGTATTTTCTCCTCTGTATCTTTTTCTAATATCCTCATCAATTTCTCTGACGAATAAAAGGGTACAACAAAAACAACCGTTGCAACATTTATAATAAAAGAAATGGAGAGAAGATTAAGGTGGGCTAGTTTGTATTGATTTATGAATTATTTGTAAGACTTCTAAGTCAGACAGACATTCAAGTTTATCCTTGAAACCAAATTATTCAGAGAAAGAGAAGTCATGTCAACAACTGAAAAAACAGCTGATAAGGGACTCTAAAAAGGAAATGGAGAAAAAAAAAAAAAAAATTTGTGGGCAAATCAGAAGTGCTCCTTTTGATAATTAATGAAACATATTGCACGGTACATATTATATTAATCAGTAAAAAATCAAACTGATCAAATAGACATGTATCATATGTTGTTGGAAAGCTCTCAGAGAGTGGAATGTAACCAGCCTGTTTGTGTATTTACTCACAGACAAAAATATAGCATGTAATAGCTGAGTATACGTTTTTGACATTTATGTTTCATGTGAACAGATGTTGCGTAAATGCTTATAGCTTCCCAAAAAATAAACAGAACATAAAATATCAGCACACACCATTAATTAGAGGAGGTGATTAACTTTCAAACGAGCCCCCACACAAGGTAATTGATGCATAGATCATTAGATAATTGACACAAAGCTCAATATGCACAATGTGCACAAAACACCTTGCAATCTGCCTGAAAACACATTATATTTTCTGAATCAGATGATGTCATCTCAAATGATGTAGCATCATGG
This sequence comes from Moxostoma hubbsi, assembly GCA_032164185.1. NCBI lineage: Eukaryota > Metazoa > Chordata > Actinopteri > Cypriniformes > Catostomidae > Moxostoma > Moxostoma hubbsi. The sequence continues at coordinate 21,756,749 of JAVLUX010000029.1, read as the reverse complement.
AATGCTAAACCAATTGGATTAGTTTCAGATAAAAAATAAAATCATCCATATTTGGGCAGAAAGACATGTGACTGGTGACTGTTACATATGGCACCAAGAGATAGCGCCAAGTACATGACACAATATCGATGTAGACTGACTGAGTTAAATTGCACTCATTTTGTGAAATCTTATTACTAAAATCATGTCTGCATGCTATGCATAACTTTAGTCATTGTTGTTTTTACATGTGTAATTAGTTCTCATGTACAACTATCATTAATTTATTTGTTTGGAGAGGCTTCTGGACACTTTTGGACACTTGAATAAATCATTTTTGTAATGCTATAACTTTTGATTGCTTTGTCATATCAATTTTACTCAGTTATAGATGACATGATTGGGAACAAAGCAAAAGCAGTTTTTTCGGAGCCACCTCATTTACACCCACATATAATGAATATAATGTAAAATCAGGAAAAAAAGAAAAAAGGAAAAGTTGGCTCAAGTTTTTTTGGGATTTGTCAGCAGTTTCTTAGGCTGAGAGTCTCAGAATTTATCATAATCTATATCATTAAAAAATATGAAAAGGTTTCTTTATAATGATGCCAAACTATTGACCTTCCTTGTTTTTTTGTATATGCCTTTAATTTTGGGTTTGCCACTGAAACAGGGAATATTAAAAAACACCTTCAAAGGTTAGAGTTAAAAAATAAAAATAAAAAAAAGCAAAAGGTTACAGTCAGACACTTAAAAGTGAATAGGGCCAAATTGTGGAGGATTGAAGCGTGTAATTTTATAAAAGCACTTATATTAATTCTTCTGTGAAAACTCTATGTATTATTTGAGCTGTAAAGTAGTTTTTACAGTCATTTTAGGTTCTTGTGGGTTGTTCATTGTTAAAATGGATATAACTTTAAACAGAAAAGGTTAGTAAGTGATTTTATCACACTAAAATCATGTTAACATACATATTGTTTATGTCATATAGTATATATATTAACAGTTCAGTGAAGCATGTCAGCATCTGCCCTAATTACTTCGCTTCTCTCACTCGTCTTAATGAACGTGACGTCTGCCATTTTATTTTAAGCACAGAACTATTGTTCCTGTTATACCCAATATGTTATGTATTTTTCTTGGCCAACTTGTTCAATGAACTTATAAATATATTTTAAAAATAAGAATTTATTGGATCACACACTTTTGTGTTTCTACTGCATGTCACAAGATTAAATTGTTATATTGTCAGTTTAATACATAACTAGAATGAGAAAGAGATGCTTAAATTTAACAACAAAATATACCAAGTATAAACCAAATATAAATAAATGTATAATAGCAAAATATGAATGTGATCAAAAATAGAAAATAAATAAAATGATTATCATTTATTTGAAATCTACTTATTATTTTGCATCACATAATTATATTTATAATTATATTTTTTATAATGAAAAGATACTTAAATTGATAGTTATTTGGTTTGATGCATGCAACTTTGTTTAGATTTACATGTATTTTATCCAAAGAAACTTACAATTGAGTAAAACAATATCAGCACTCAGTTTGTATCAAAACAGATAAGGCTGCTGCTTTACAAACTCCCAAAATAATATGGTCTGTAAAATGTTTCTTGCAGATTCTAGCATGTTCATATTTTGTTCAGCCCCCTTGAAGTATTTCAAAGACAAGATATATATACAAAATGGTTCCCTTTAAGTCCAATGCTTCGCCGTCTCGTCAGGGTATAAATGTCCTACATAACTGTCCTTTGACATTGGAAAAAAGTAAAACAAATTGAAACAGGGGTGTAAATGTTACTTTAATTACACCTATAAAAAGACTAATAAATAAAAGTTTTTATTTTAAAAATTAAGCCTTGAATGACTTTCTTGACTTTGTTTTTATCCCTGTCATGATTTAATGTTATATTAATATTTTAGCCCCCATATCACCCGTTAAGAAATTAAAGTAATAAATATTTTAGTGGGCTGAAAAAAATATGAAAATGTACATATCTGAGTCCGTTCAGCAACACATTACATTAATTCAGTCTGATTTTACAAGAACTAGAGATCAGGAAGACTCGCAGACTTGAGTAAAATTTAAGATGACATTTATTTAATGAATCTAAAAAAGAAAAGTAATGTCTCTCTTTGGAGTAGGCCCCATCTGGCGGTCCGAAGAAGTTCTACTCGGAACCATCATATCCTGCCAGAGATAGGAGGAAGGGTGAAGTGCCTAACCATGTGCAGAACGGGACTCAACCTGTGGTGGTGGGGTGGTGGAGGTTACGTGTTAGCACATTGAAACAGCAATGTGATAGATTGTGAGCAGACTTATAAAGCAATGACTTACATGTGATTAGCTAGGAATTACCCAGCTAATGGTGCAATGATGTACAGCTGCAAGTCTTCCCACTAGAACTACGCTGCGCTTACATTTATTAGAGTTATCAATATGTTTGTGGCAGGGCGGAGGGTGGAGGGCGGGCCCGGGTCGTGATCCTACACACCCGGTCCCGTATTAGGCTAATCAAGCCTCCGAGAGGGATAAAGGCCGACTGCAGAGGATGATGCGGGAGAGAGAGAGATCATTTACGGACATGTCCGTCATGTGTGTGTTTGTGTCTTTTGTTTTAAGTTTATAATAAAAACATTATTTATGTTGACAAGCCAGTTCTCGCCTCCTCATTTCCCTTCTGAACTCCATTTATACTGATGCCGAAATCCGTGAAGGAGGAGGGATACGCCGTAGTAGAGTTCTTGCCACTACCGTCCACCCCACCGGAGCAGCCGTGGCCATCTGCTGGGGGGCGAGGAGCCCAGCCGCCTGGATGCAGAGGAACGGCCGCTGACCGTGAGGGGAGAAGGGGCTCCTAGCCGACCGCCTGGAGCGGTCAGGGCCGCTGCCAGGGGTGGAGGAGTCCCCTTCCAGCCGCTGAAATGCGGCAGGGTCTGAGACCACCGACCACGAGAGGGGAGGGGCTCGGAGACCGACCGCCTGGAGCAGGAGAACCGCTGCCAGGGGCGGAGGAGACCCTTCGGCCTCCGAGAATGTGCCGGAGCGTTCTGTCCGGCAGGGGCTGGAGGACTGCCTCCGATCCGCCTGGAGAGGCCCGGCTGTCGTCCGTTAGAAGATGGAGGAGTGGCCGAGAAACAAGCTTCGGCGTATCGGAGAACTGGCGAGTACATTTTTTTTTCATCTCTATCTCCCTCTCTTTCAAATTTAACATTGTTTATTTGGGGGGTACAACACTGTTACAGGAAGTACCCCCCCCATTTTTAATTATTTATCTTTCCCTCCCCTTGTCCCCTCCCTCATCCAGGTAGACGGGATGACCTGCCGGCAGACGGGGCTTAGGGCACGCCCTCCCCCAGGGAAAGGGGGGGGGGGGGGCTGTAAGTCATTCCGGGGGCTCCCCAGCCTGAGAGAACAAGGGAGGAATGTCGTGATCCTACACACCCGGTCCCGTATTAGGCTAATCAAGCCTCCGAGAGGGATAAAGGCCGACTGCAGAGGATGGTGCGGGAGAGAGAGATAATTTACGGACATGTCCGTCATGTGTGTGTTTGTGTCTTTCATTTTAAGTTTATTATCCATCCATCCATCCATCTTCAACCGCTTATCCGAAGTTGGGTCGCTGGGGCAGCAGCTCCAGCAGGGGGGCCCAAACTTCCCTATCCCGAGTCACATTAACCAGCTCTGACTGGGGGACCCCAAGGCATTCCTAGGCCAGTGTGGAGATGTAATCTCTCCACCTAGTCCTGGGTCTTCCCCGAGGCCTCCTTCCAGCTGGACGTGCCTGAAACACCTCCCTAGGGAGGCGCCCAGGGGGCATCCTTACCAGATGCCCCAACCACCTCAACTGACTCCTTCCCAAGCAAAGGAGCAGCGGCTCTACTCCGAGCTCCTCACGGATGACTGAGCTCCTCACCCTATCTCTAAGGGAGAAGCCCGCCACCCTTCTCAGGAAGCCCATTTCGGCCGCTTGTACTCGCGACCTAGTTCTTTAAGATTATTATTAAAACATTATTTATGTTGACAAGCCGGTTCTCGCCTTCTCCTTTCCCTTCTGAACTCCCTTTACAATGTATTAATGTGATTCACCTATTTTTTTAACCATTTAATACACAGCTTCTGAAACAGTCTAACAGTGATGTACACACTTATAGCTCTTTCACATTTTTCAACAATGTGTCATTTGTTGTTTTAAGTTTGTATTTTAATTTGTAATCCCATGTTTTATTAAACAATGTTTTTTTGTTGTTGTTGTTCTTGTTTTTTTTTTTTTTTACTACAAACATTTTAACACTTATGTAATGTCTTAAACTTCGTTGTTTAAGAATCAAGTTTGACAGCAGAATACATGGTAAACAACTACATTACCCATGGTTCATCAGATGTTTCTAATCATCCGACCAGCCATAGATTCCATAAAAACTATAGACCTTTTTCACACTCAGGGTTTTGTAACATGGAATTAAACGTTTGCAGGGCAAACTTCGACAGTGTTGAATGGCAGTGAATGGGAGATCACAGCATATATTATTTTAACTTTTAAAGAAAAAATTACTAATGTATCACTATTACATTTGAATGATTTTCCAGAAGAATGAAAAAATAGAGAGTGTTGGATTAAGACAGTCAGATGGGAGAAGATTACAAATTTACTGTGACTCTCTCAGCAGCTGTATTAGAAACCAACTCGCAACTGTGGTAATTCGTTTTTTTTAAAATTCCATGATAATTTAACACAAAGCATATTTAACACAATATGTATATATATTTTTTTTAAAAAGATAATGTAAAAAGTTTGCTAGATTTACACTGCTAAATAAGGCAGAAATGCATTATCACAGTTGTGAAAAGGTCTATAGAGGAGGAGCAGAAAATCCGTTCAGATGATCGAGTGAAGTGGAGGACACAGATGGCATGTTAACAAGATGCAGACATCACATTCATTCAGACGAGCGAGTGAAGCGGTAGACACAGACGGTGCATTAACGAGTGAGTGAAGTGGCAGACACAGACGGCGCGTTATCGAGATGCAGGTGTCACGTTCATTCAGACCAAGGAGTGAAGCGGCAGATACAGATGGCACATTAACGAGATGCAGACGTCATGTTCATACAGACGAGCGAGTGAAGTGGCAGACACAGACAGGGTGTTAACGAGAAGCAGACGTCATGTTCATACACACCAGTGAGTGAAGTGGCAGACACAGACGGTGCGTTTACGAGACGTAGATGTCACGTTCATTCAGACCAAGAAGTGAAGCGGCAGATACAGATGGCACATTAACAAGATTCAGACGTCATGTTCATACAGACGAGCGAGTGAAGTGGCAGACACAGACAGGGTGTTAACGAGAAGCAGACGTCACATTCATTCAGATGAGCGAGTGAAGCGGCAGACACAGACGCGCGTTAACGAGACGTATACATCACATTCATTCAGATGAGCGAGTGAAGCAGCAAACACAAACCGCGTGTTAACGAGACATAGACATTACATTCATACAGACCAGCGAGTGAAGCAGCAGACACAGACGGCATGTTAACGAGACATAGACGTCATGTTCATACAGACCAGCGAGTGAAGCGGCAGACACAGACGGCATGTTAACGAGACATATACATCACGTTCATACAGACCAGCGAGTGAAGCGGCAGACACAGACGGCACATTAACGAGACATAGACGTCATGTTCATACAGACCAGCGAGTGAAGCGGCAGACACAGACGCTGCGTTAACAAGACATAGATGTCACGTTCATACAGACCAGTGAGTGAAGCGGCAGACACAGACGGCACATTAACGAGACGCAGACGTCACGTTCATTCAGACGAGCGAGTGAAGCGGCAGACACAGACGCCACTTTAATGAGACACAGACGTCACGTTCATTCAGACCAGCGAGTGATGCGGCAGACACAGACTGCGTGTTAACGAGATATAGACGTCACGTTCATACAGACGAGCGAGTGAAGCGGTAGACACAGACGGCACATTAACGAGACATAGACATCACGTTCATTCAGATAAGCGAGTGAAGCGGTAGACACAGACGCCACTTTAATGAGACACAGACGTCACGTTCATTCAGACCAGCGAGTGAAGCGGCAGACACAGACGGCGTGTTAACGAGATATATATACGTCATGTTCATACAGACGAGTGAGTGAAGCGATGTGAAGGCACACACAGATGTCACATTAAAGAGATGCAGACATTAAGTTCAGTGAGACGAGTGTGTGATGCAAAGCCATAATTTTGACCCCAAATGTACGCCATATGTTGCAATATGTGTTAGTGAAATTGAACACAAAACACTCCACTGCAACACGTAAATGACGTGTGACATCTGCCTAGACGCTTCACTGATACACATAGGGTTTACGTGATGTCTGCGTTACGTCTACGTCTCATCTGTGTCTTGAATTTAAGGGTTTAGGACACATGAAGGTGCTCCAGTATATCTGATGTAATCTAAATGTAATCCAAAAACAGCCATACTTGAACAGATAAAAATGCTATATTGTTCCTTTCTATGTCTTGCTGTTGCGCCAGACAAAAATACTTAATTGATTCCTAGGGGGAATTTCAGGCACTTATTAGCAACAGTATAAAATATGAATAGCACAAACACACCAATATTCAGTACATAAACAAAGTGCAATAAAACAAGGCATATATGGGTATTTTATACATATGGTAAACAAGATTTTGGAAGTTTCATTTTAAGACAAAACAGAAAAAACAGAGACACTTTATGTGAATAAATATAAAATATTTTACTTTGAATAGTTGTTTTCTCATTTCAAATGTTAGCATTATAATTCTAAATGCATAGTATAAGAAGGCTGTTATATCTCTATATATGCTGTATATGTTTTTTTATTTATTATAGTCATAAAATCCGATAAAGTGGTTCCAAACTTTGTGCCGCAGGTCTGTTTTGACAAGGTTGTAGATAGCAGGGGAAAATCAATATATTCAAATAATTAAACACAATTAATTATATACTATTATTGTGCATAGTTAGGGTAGCAAAATACACCTAACAACTACCTTCAATATGGGTTCACTTGCATAGGTTCACTTGTTAGGGCTATGAAGTTTATGGTAAATTTAAGAATATAAATGTTTGACATTTTTGTTAACCTTTGTACAATAATCCATTTTGGAAACTGGTTTGGGTCACCACTTGGTGTAAAATCCATAAGCACTTGAGAACCTCTAATCTAATAAACCTGGTCCAAGGATCCTTATCATCCAAGAGTATAAGGCCTCTCTCACAGCATGTAAAATGCCTTTGAAATCTGCATTCATCATTGACAAGAAAGGCAGCACTGTTCAAAGTTGGAGCATCAGCTCATGGAGGAGCAGTGTCTTGGTTCTCTGTGCTGTCATTGAGAGACAGATCAGTGTCAAGATGGATGATCTCCAGCTTCTCTTGAGACTCTCTCAGAAGACTCTCAACTTGGCGGAACACTGAAGCCTCCCTGTATTTCTGCAGACATCCATGAACCTCCTGCCCAGAGAACACCAAATATCCAAAATCTCACACTCTGAAAAGTATTACTTCTGCCACATCCGAAGGCATCAGCTATATCCTGTGAATTACTTGGCAAACAATACTGATAAAGTGTGGGGCGAATATGGCAAAATAAATCAAACTTACCTCCTCTGAGAAAATCCCTGGACTGGGTTTCTGTACTCTCTCCAGAAGAAGACCATCGAGAGCTGTGTCAGAGCCCAAACTATCTTTCAGCCTCCCATCTTCTGTTCTAGTGGTCTGTCCCAATCTGGCATGGAACAGCTCACTTAGGCCCACCTGTAAAACCTTAAACAAATTATAATATTGGAAATGCATTAATAAAGATTATACAACAGTTAGTACTGTTCTTCTAAACTGATTGGCTAAGTGGCATTAACAGAGTCCTTTAAGTAAACAGCACTGTGCAGTTTATGGGAAGCAGTGAAGTTAACTACATAACCACCATATTTAATTTAAGCATTTTCCTTTATTAAAGGGATAGTTCATACAAAAATTAAAATTATCTCATCATTTACTCACCCTTATGCTATCCCAGATGCAAATTATATTCTTTCTTCTGCTGAACTGTAATGTTTTTATCTGAATTTCATTTCACCACTAGATGGCATTATTTCAACCCAGATTAATTCTCCTTTGATAAATGGTTGTAATGCTCTAAATAAACCCTATTTAAGGCCTCACTGACATTTTGTTCTTGTTCAGTCCTGATGTTTGCCTAAGAGTTGCCATTCCTAAGGATTTTTTAGGTTTGCGAAAGTTCATACAAAATTTCAGTGACATGGCTGCTCCACCTTTGACCCTTACTAGGAAGAACATGAAGGGTTTCCAGTGGACGAGAAGGCTGAAAGTGATTTCTGCAAATTAAAGGACAGATTTACTTCAGCGCCCATTCTCACAATCCCAGATCCTGAGCTGCCCTTCATTGTCAAGGTGGATGCCTCTGAGGTAGGGGCCGGCACTCTACTTTCCCAGCGGGCCAGAAAAGATGACCGATTGCATCCTTGTGCCTTTTCACACAAGCTCTCTTCTACTGAAAGAAATTATGATATTGGGAACAGGGAGTTATTAGCAGTCAGGCTAGCATTGGAAGAATTGAGGCACTGGTTGTAAGGGGCCAAATATCCCTTTGTCGTATGGACTGACCACAAGAATCTAGCTTGCATCCAAGAAGCCAAGAGACTGAACTCTCGCCAGGCCAGATGGGCAATATTCTTTAATCGCTTTGACTTTGTTCTTTCCTATAGACCAGTTTCTAAGAATCAAAAGCCTGATGCTCTCCAGGCAGTTTGGCCCACCCAAGTTGATTTCAACCCCAGTGACGATCATCCCCCCTCCAAGATTCTGGCTCCAGTTAGATGGGGAATTGAGACCATGGTTGGAAAAGCATTGCAGCAGGGCACTGACCCAGGAAATTGGCCATCTGGCTGCCTCTTTGTACCCAAAAGAGTGCGCACTAATGTTTTGCAGTGGGGACATTCCTCATCAATCAAATGTCACCCAGGATTCCGAAGGAATCTTGAGTTAATTTGCATATTCTGGTGGCCAAAGATTGTTGACATCAAATCCTTTGTTGCTGCCTGCCCCATTTGTGCCCAGCATAAGGATTCCAGGTCTCATCTACAAGGTCACCTGCTTCCCCTCCCTGTCCATGCTCAGCCTTTGTCACATATTTCTATGGACTTTGTTACCTTGGGTGAGTTGTAGGCCCATTACAAAGTGATTTTTGTCATTGTGGATAGATTTTTAAAGGCTTGCCACGTTATACCATTGCCAAAACTTCTTTCAGCCCCACAGACCGCTGAGATTGTATTTCAGCATGTCTTTAGGTTGCATGGCTTTCCCCAAGATTTGGTATCAGACCGTGGTCTTCAGTTTGCATCCAGGTTCTGGAAGGCCTTCTGCCAGATGATTGGGGCTTCAGTCAGCCTGTCATCTGGATTTCATTCCCAGTCTAATGGACAGACTGAAAGAACTATCCAAGAGATTGAGACAACCATGAGATGTCCAACGTCCTGGATCAAACACCTGATATGGACAGAATTTGCCCATAATACTCTTCGCCATTCCACAATGGGTATGTCTCTTTAAGAATGCCAATTTGGCATTCTACCACCTTTGTTCTCTGAGCAGGAGTCTGAGGTAGGAGTTCCAGCTGCCCAACTTCTGGTTCAACGGTGCCGCAGGAGGAAGGCCAGAGCTGCGTTTCTGAAAACTTCACAGCTACAACAGCAATGGGCCAACGTCCAGGGCAGAATGTCTCGCTGTCCAGTAAGGATCTTCCTCTCTGAGTTGAAGCATGCAAATTGGCTACCAGATTCATAGGTCCCTTCAAGGTTTTAAGGAAAGTTTTAAGAAAGTAAACCCTGTTTCCTACTATCTCCTACTTCCCAAGACTGCGTATACCTTTCATGTTTCCCGCTTAACTTGTCAAATACAGTCCTTTGTCTCCTGCCACCAGGCCACCCCCAGCACCTCAGATCATTGATGGCCAGCCAGCAAACAGGGTCAGGCGGATATTGGACACTCGTCTGGTTCATGGCATGGCAGTTTCATGGCAGTTTCTAGTGGATTGGGAAGGATCTGGGCCGGAGGAAAGGTCTTGGATGCCGACTCACCATATAGGAATTTCATCGTCTCCACTCAACCTGAGCGGTTGGGAACGTCAAGAGCTGTTCCTAAAAGAGGGGGATCTGTAATGTTTTGTCTGAAGCTCCTTGATTTCACCACTAGATGGTGTTATTTCAACCCAGATTACTTCTCCTTTGTTAAATGTTTGTAATACTCTCACCTGTGTTGAATCACTCCTTATGATCAACCCTATTTAAGGCCTCCACTGTCTTTTTGTTCTTGTTCAGTCCTGTTGTTTGCCTAAGTGTTGCCATTCCTAAGGATTTTTTGGGTTTGAGATTTTTTTTTCCTGTCTTCTGCTTTGTTCTTGGATAATCAGTTTTTTTCACCTTTTGTGGATTGTGGACTTCTGGATTTATCTTCTGCATTGCTTTTACAGGAGAGATGTTTAAGTTACCCTGTGGCGTGTTCATTTAACCCTCTGGGGTCGATGGACACGCCGGCACGTCCTTCTGGATTTTTTCGTCATTACAGCGGAAACAACATAAAATACTCCGTCATTTTGGGGCATACAGATAAGTGTAGACATCATTAGAGACTTTAAAGGGTCTACTTTTATTTGTATACACTCACAATAACAACAAAACCTTGTGCTTTTGTAAAATAGAGTATAAAGGGTGAGCTTTCAGCAGCCTGCTCTTGTAAACGAGCATATTTCTGAAACGCGTCACAAAAATGAACTGAAACTCAGCTAATACTAATCACACAAACATGAAACATATGTCTAAAGAAAGCTTAAAATGTCTACTTTTAAATAAAATAATTCAAATTAAAACAAATATCCTCCTACAATGTAATCTGTATGAAACAAAGCGATGAACAATTTCTCCCGGCTCAGCTAATTATACCTAATGTGATCGCACCCACAGGCAGAGGGCGCTATTCATATGGTAATGTGCTGAGGCGATCAAATGGTAAACGCCACCGACTGTGCCTTAAAACATCCAGTTCATTCACTTTTCTGCACATTTGAAAGATAGCACAATACACAAGAGAGGAAAAGTCCTGGATAGTGACGAAGAGTTAACATTGTCCTTAGAAGAAGAGCGGGACTCCGATGAATGTTTGTATTTTGAAGAGAGACTTGATCCAGCCAAGGATACAATTTCAGACGAGTAAGGCAATTCGTTTTCATTAGTTGACATGCTATTTTATATAAACATGCACATATTTTATTAGTGGGACTGTTTCCAGACTTGCCAGCCAGGAATCAGAGTATTGAAATTTGAAATGTCCTAATAGGCAAGTTTTAGTTATATTTAAATGTGGTTTCGGCTAAAGCAAGTATTTAAATTGTATGCTGTATGATATAAATATGATATAAAAATAATATGAATGTTTAGATTATATTTTAACAAATGTTTATGCTGCCTCGTTATCATCAACAAAGCTTGTGCTTGTAAATTTGTGTTCAGGTGTAAATGTGTTGTAAAATGTGATGTAAATATGCAAATATTAGAAAATCAGCATATTATAATGATTTCTGAAGGATCATGTGACACTGAAGACTGCAGTAATGATGCTGAAAATACAGCTTTCATCACAAATTGCATTTTAAAATATATTCAAAAACAAATCTGTTTTTTTAAATTGTAAAAAGAGTTCACAATATCAATGTTTTTACTGTATTTTGGATCAAATAAATGCAGCCTTGGTGAGCAGAAGAGACTTCTTTTAAACTGTAATGCAGGTCTAAAATTAAGTAAAGTCTTTATGTAAAGAAAATGTATAGTTAGATTACTTCTTTTTACTTAAAACTTGATTTTGATCATAAAGTCTCCTGACATTCATTCTCTTTCTGTCACATTCCTCAGTGATAGGCTCAGGGGAGGGGACTTTTGTCTCCTCAGGTGTGAATTTCAATATTCATGATAATTCATGCCTCCTTGCATATGGTCTTTCTAACACTAAAAGTGTCTTACAAATGTTAAATTACTATATTGTTTTGTAGGAATGAGTGATCAGGATGGTTTTCACATCATTTTGTAGCAAAAACTCTAGGCTACAAGATCCAGTTCTCAAAAGTCTTGTGGACAAATGTTTTGTATGTGTTATATGGCCTTATTTCAATAACTTTTCAAAAACTGTGTTTTTTCAAAAAACCCGCATAAACGTTATTTTCTCAAAAATACAAACCTGTACACACATGTTGCTCACATATTATTTTAGCCCAGTTTGTGCTGGATACAGTGTTATTAGACTTTAGCCATTGTTATGTTTTTAAGAAACTGAAAAAAGCACAAATGTCAAGGCTTGTCAAAACTTCTCCAGGGCCCAAAACACCCTCAGACCCCAGAGGGTTAAAGTGCTGACCAAGACTGTAGTTAATGTTTTGTTTTTCCCCCCTGAAGTAAAGAGCAAACAATAAAACTCAAGATTTGTGTGGTCTCATTGTTCCTTATTCCTCTGCATTTGGGTTCATCCTCCTCCACTGGTGGAGAGGACAGCATCAAGGACACGCACACCGTAGACCAGAGTTAAATCCCCAGCTGGATCATAACACTGTCAGAGCTTCAAATTTCTGGCCACCATGTTCAATCACATAATGGAAGAATAAAAGTAATGCATTTGAATCCAGTGGTTTAATCTATGTCTTCTGAAGCGGGAAACAGATACATATTTACAGTGCATTCAGAAAGTATTCAGACACCTTCACTTCGTTATGCTTTAAATAATTTATATTATAAATCAATCTACACTACATACCCAATAATGACAGCAAAAAACAGATTTTTGATAACTTTGTAACTCTGAAACACTCCACCAATCAGGACTTTATGGCAGAGAGTGAGTAAATGATGAGAGAATCTTATTTTTTAGGTAAACTATCCCTTTTTTGAACTGGACAGACCAAAGACTATATTCACTTGCATTATGTTTATATAATATATAAACAAGTTACACACGGGTAAATATTGGTTTAAAAATTCTATTAGCACGTTCCTTTCAGACTTGGTCAAGCTGCGCTGGTATGTGGCGGTTGAATATAGTACCTTGAAGAAAGCCCTCTGGAAGGCAGGATTGGAGTCAGTCCTCATATTGTTGGTGGAAATGTGTGCTGCACAGTGCATAATCAGCAGAGACAGACCACCCACTGACTGCAACCTCTGACTGCGAACAAAGAGAGTCCTCTCTTCCTCCTGAAAATATGGGTAGTGCTAAGTGAACAGGTTTGTATTACAGAGCACTAAGTGCTTAATATGAATTAATTATCACATTTAATCAATTACAAGTTTACAACCCAAGTAGCTATGAAGCTAACTAAATAACAGGTGAAAAAAATTATAAAATCTTATTTTTAATATTATTAACCATTTATATTTATATCAGGCATATTAGTATTAAAGGGAAATATATAGTGTTAAAGGAAAAGTTCACCAAAAAAATTCTGTCATCATTCACTTATACATCATGCCAAACCCATATGACTTAATCATCTCAGTCACCATTTAATTTCATAGAATCTTTTTTTTTTTTCAACACAATGAAAGTGAATGGTGACAAAGTCTGAACACACTCCATTATATCTTCTTTTGTGTTCCACGGAAAGAAAAGTCATACAGGTTTGGAACAACATGGGAATGTGTAAATGATGACTGAATTTTTATTTTTTGATGAACTATTCCTTTAATATGTTTATATATTTTAACAATACACACACATACACACATATCCAAATAAAATAAAATAAAACTGACTCTATACATAAATGTGTAAATACCTGATAATAGAAGGAGTTGCGGAAAGCATTATTGTCGTAGTCGTTGAAAGGAAGACTGGAAGCCAGTTGCAGTTTTACTGCTGGGATCTGTGATGAAGAAATCACAGCTATGAAAATAAATTTCAGGCTGCATGTCTGTAACTACTACAGCATTTAAAGTATGCACCAAAGTATTATACTTAGTTTTAGAGGTTTTGAAAAATCCCTAACCCCTAGTATGACTAATAGTAATAGTGATGATACCTATTCAAATAGAATAGAACAGCAACACTAAGGCCACATCCACACTAATACATTTTCTTACGAGATTGCATTGGGCTTCTGTAACAAATCCCTTAGTTCCAGGGAATGAGGAAGCAGGAGACGGCGTACTTTATTCCAATATTACAGTCTTTTTTAACACAACCTCTCTTTTCAGCAGAAAACTCTTAAATCATAAACACACAGCTTGACGCTCGGCTCTCTCTCCTCCAGCGGTCTGGACTGCCCTCTTATCCCTCTCTAGCTCTCACTGCAACACAAAACAGCTTTTGGAGATAATTTCCCACAGGTGTCAATCCTTACCGCTCTTCCTCTCCCAGCCTCGCTCTCCACAGATGTCGCTCGGCCACGTCTCAATCTCCACATACCTCCATCAGGCATGTCACTTAAGCCCAGATACCGTACTTCCACCCGCCCAATTGCGCACTTCTTTGTGTTTGCCTGTGGTCTGTCTGAGTTGCAGGTGCCGCTTCCAATCATTTATGAAAATAATGATGTCATCTAGATAGGCAGCAGCATAAGCAGTGTGCGTACTGAGGATTCTGTCCATGAGCCGCTGGACCATAGCCGGGGCCCCGAACATACCGAACGGAAGCGTCATGAATTGGTGTTATCCAAATGGTATGGAAAATGGCGTTTTTCACAGGACTTAAGGGGATCTGCCAATATCCCTTCATCAAATCCAGTGTTGATTAACAGTGAGCTGTACCTAACTGATCGAGCAGTTCATCAATTCAAGTCATTGGGTATGCATCAAACACTACATTGACTTTTCTATAATCCACACAGAACCGGACTGAGCTATCGCTCTTAGGGACCAGAACCACTGGGCTGGCCCAGTCACTGTGGAATTCTTCTATTACCCCCATATTTAACATGGCCTTTAATTCTTTCCACATCACTTTTTTGTGTTTGGGTAATCGGTAGGGACGACTGCATGCCACTACCGCTGTTATTGTTTCATTATGGAGCTCTGTGAGATTCGTAGAACCGAGAAGAGGCGAGAATACATTGGATAATTCTTCTTGCAACCTCCGTGACTTGGGATGGTGAGAGGTGGTCTCCACAAGTGCTCCTCCCTCTCCGGAACAACTATTGCCAAAGTCATGGGAACCGCCTCTCTCCGTGGTTTTAGCAGGTTGAGGTTGTAAATCTGAAGTGCTCTGCCTCTATCCATTCATTTTACCTCATAATCGATTTCCCTGGCTTGTTGTGTGACCTCAAAGGGCCCTTGCCACTTGGTCAGTAATTTAGAGCTTGATGTGCGGAGCAATACAAGGACTTCATATCCCAGTGTAAATTCCCCTAGTAGAGTGCCCCCATTATACAGCCGGCTTTTACATTCTTGAGCCTGGAGCAAATTATCCTGTGTTTATTGCACCACTTTTTGGTATTTTGCTTTCAGGTTAAGAACTTATTGAATTTAGTTTTTGCTTTTTGCAGGTCCCTCCTCCCAATTTTCCCTTAGTAAGTGCACTCTGTGCGGTTGATGCCCATATAATAATTCAAATGGGTAGAACCCAGTGGAGGCTTGCAGGACCTCTCGTACTGCCAATAATAGGGGCTAGAGCCACTTGTTCTAATTTCGAGCGTCTACGTGCACGAACTTACGAATCATGTTCATTAGGGTCTAAATAGTTTGACCAAGCCGTCCATTTGGGGGTGGTAAACACTGTTACGATTTGATTTAATTCCCAGTAATTCTTACAATTCACATAATGTGTGTGACATTAATTTAGTGGCTTGATCAGTGAGGATTTCTTTCTGAATCCCCACTCGGTAGATAATTCTGAAGAGTGCCTCCACAACACTTTGCACTGGCATGTTGTGCAGAGACATGTTGTAATGCTAATGCTGTTAAACCCAAATAAACACCTCAAGGGCAGGTGCGTACACAATACAGTGGGGAAAAATAGAAAAAGCCTGCACAGTCATATATAGTTTGCAAATCGGTCATGTCTTACATCGTTATGATCAAAGATCTTCTTCAGACATTCAGTTACCATTATTTCTCTTAAGATTCTTCCAGTTGCAAGTATATCACTGTAACCATCCAGATTAATTCAAAATGTTTCACAGATTATGCTGGTGATGCGCTATGAACTGAACTAGAGAAGGTTAATGGTGGTAGATATCATTCTCCTGGTATGAACTGAACATGCTTTACACTCATGTCAAACCATTTTTATTGACTTCTTGAACTGTTTAATTCACAATAGAGCATCATATTACAGCAAAAACTTACAATGACAGTAACTCACTTTCTTTGAGATGCTATTGTATACTGTTCCATGTAGGTGTTAACAGCATTTACTAGCGAGTCTGGTGCCTTCCTCATATAGCATTTTCATGGTCGTGGATTATGATAATTGTGAATGAACATGCACATACCCCCTCTTTACGAATGTTTGGAATCTGGGAAAGTGTTCAGGAAGGTTCCATTTTCGTGCAAATTACTCCAAATTTACAAAAGTTTCATGAATGAGGCCCATTGATTACTGTATGTTTATGCCTCTCATCCACAATGGAATGATGTTTTCCTACAACAAAAATGAAGCATTTAAAAAACACTCTATATTACTGCATAGTTACTGCATAGAGTTCTTAAAAATGGATTAGTGTGGACATCACCTAAAAATGCACATTAAGTCTCATGCATTCAGTTTCACTTTGTTTTGTTTTGTCTAGCTATTTTTGAACGTGTCTTGTGTGAATGCTTTTAATACTGTAATCTCTTACTGATGATATTGTAAACGCTAACATAAAAGCATGAAAATGAGAGAGAGGGAGGGAAAGACAAAAGGATCCAGACCATTTTGTGTGAGTGCAGGTGCCGCAGGAGGAACTGTCCATGCTGGTAGAGAAGAAGCTCTCGTGGTTTGAGGGTATCAGAGTTCACTTTAATCAGCTCTCCATCACACTCCCATTGCGCATCTAAAAAGTCCAAGAATGACCGGCCTGCACCTGAATTCACGCACAAACACACCCAAAGAACCAAACAGTACAGTCCTTCACAGCAGGGTAACAAATTATATAGGGCAAAAAAGAAATCCTCAAATATTTCAAATGTGGGAGCAGAAATTCCCCTGTGGGGAAGTATTTGACATAAATGGACCACACATGTTTTTATATGATTATAAAAATATTTTCTCATAAAAAACAAAAATGTCCTTGAAAATCTGAATCCGGGGGGCAAATATATTCCGAAACTGCTTTACAGGATGTGATCATAATCAGAAACTGCAACTTTGCAATCTCCAAAGTGGTTTGTTAATTAATTACACTGTTATATGTGTAATCAAGCTACAACACTGCCCCTTGATGCCAATAAGTCACTAAAAATAAAACTTACTGTAGGTACAAGTTCACGTACAAGTTATTTCCCTACTGCACTGACATGGTTATGATAGTTCTCATGACTTTAAGTCATCTGTTGCAAGTCTAATGACTTTGCAGTTCTTCTGAGTTCAGATTGAAAGTTTCAGTGGTGATAATTAGAGCTTGACCTGGGGGCTGAATCTTGAGAAGGCCTATATCTCTGGCACTATCTCTGAGCTGCTGCTCCACTTTCTTCATCTGCTTGAAGAGTGGAGATAATGCTACCAGTCTGGACCAGTCTTCTTCTGTAACATAGACAGCAAAATAAATACAGAATACAGGAAAGAGAG
Source organism: Moxostoma hubbsi (assembly GCA_032164185.1). NCBI lineage: Eukaryota > Metazoa > Chordata > Actinopteri > Cypriniformes > Catostomidae > Moxostoma > Moxostoma hubbsi. The sequence continues at coordinate 21,738,924 of JAVLUX010000029.1, read as the reverse complement.
GAAAGGCATTTTCTGTAACAGTTTTGCATTCCCTTTCAATAAGTGTTTGGTTTCTTCACAATTATTTTGGATTCCTTCACAATAGCTTTTATAAATTTTTATCAGTTATCATAGTTCAACTATAGTTCAACCAAGGCTTTACTACAGTAACCATATTGTAACAATGATATTTGTACTAAAGCCATAGGAAAATCTAAACTAAAAATCCTAATGCCAAAAAAACATGATAATACAGTTTTACTTTAGTAACAGCATGGTTCTTTTGGTAAATTATCCACAAAATTAAAACCATGGTTCCTACCAAAAATTATTACTCCAGTCATGGTTACTGAGGTTTTACTATTGTAAAACCTTGGTTCATTTTCAAATTTATTATTTATTTTTGTAGGAAGAATGGTTTATTATTGGTTAAAATATGGTTACTGTAGTAAAACCATTGTAGATTTTATGGTTATTGTGGCTTTACTACAAATACCATAATTGATCTATGGTTACTGTAGTAAAACAATGGTTAAAGAGATTTAATAGTAAAGAGGGAATTAAATATTGATCTGTTTGTCACCCACTCATATTCATATCACTTCTGAAGACATGGATTAAACCCCTGGAGTTGTATGAATTACTTTTATGTTGCCTTTATGCGCATTTTGGACCTTGAAAGTTCTGGCCACTATTCACTTGCATTGTATGAACCTACAGAGCTGAGATATTCTTCTAAAAATATTTCATTTGCGTTCAGTAGAAGACAGAAAGTCATACACATCTGGGATGGAATGAGGGTGAGTAAATTATGAGATAATTTAAATTTTTGAGTGTAATATCCCTTTAAGGAAGTCAAAAATCCTTCTTGGAATACCAGCACACCAACATCCTGTGTTGTGGACCAGCATTTAAAACACAACATATGCTTGTTTTAAGCAGGTTAGCACACATCTTCCCAATAAGCCACACAATTTTGAGGTATCATTCCTACAGTAACTGTAGTACAAAGAGTGCGGGATGAGTTACGTGCTGAGGTTTAATAATTATGCGTGGGATTTGTTTAAATCCCCAACCCTTAGTATGAGCAATAGTAATAGTGATGCTTGCCTTTTTGTGCAACTATTTGGGTCAAGTGACCAGTGAGTGATCTTGATTAAAAAGCATTGGATCACAAAGCCCTTAAATTGGGTCATGATTGTTTCACAGTGCCAATGCATTTAAAAAAATAACTTTTCTGGTTCACTGTCCTCCTTCAGCTCAAATTTGACCTTCAAGCTTAACAGAAACTAAGAGTTTAAAACTCCACAGTAAAGAGCCTCGAAAAGGCTCTGACCTGCTAGTTTCGGGATACTGATGTGCACGGGCAGCCCAGGTTCCTGGACATCTGAATAAAACAAGAGGGAACATCACGTCATGATCTGAAATAAGGATGCTGGTAAGATCTAAGACCAAAGACCTTCTTACCCTGGCTGTGGCTCCGCTGGGTTTTTTCCTGGCTTTTGTGTGTGTATGATGGGTTTGACAGAGGAAGAGAGGGCATAGTGGCATTCTGTTCACTTGCAGACGGAGCCTTCAATTGATCTTTAAAGGACTGAGTTGAGACACCTGTGCAGCAGAAGACAAAAACACAGTTGTGAAATTCTTCAGGCTGGCTGACTGACAACCAAAGACTCAATTTTTCTCCCAGCTTTCAAGTATACCTTTAACAACAGACACAGACTCAGTCCACGCTCTAGAAACAGTCTCTCGGCCAAATGCCTGCTTCCCTGGGAGATTTTGAGAAAGATTTTTAATGCTGTAGAAGTCAAAGTTATAATTAAAGAGATAGTCCAGCCAAAAATGAAATTTCTGTCACCATTTACTCGCCCTCTTTTCATTCTAAACCTGTTTGACTTTCTTCACAAAAGGAGAAATACAGTGAAAATTACTGGAGACTGAGGCTAACATTATGTCTAACATCTTTTGAGTTCCATAGAAGAATGAAAGTCATATGGGTTTGGAACAGCATTAGGATGAATAAATGATAACAGAATTATTTTTATTTTTGTCTGATCTAAGGCATTAATATGGATATTGTACCAAAGCTTGGCTGTTGCTCTGTGCTAGTTATCTGGCCAGGTGCTTTGCTTTCCTCCAAGAGCTGAATGAGTCGTTCAAGCCGAGGAAGGATTTTTTGCTGAGTCATGGCTACAACTTTCAGAGGGTTGTTGACAACCTTGGGCTGCAGCACACCAAAATCCCTATACCAGAATGAGCCAGACACCAAAGACTAGATAGAAGAAGAGAGGCATTTCAGTACACTGACTGACAGAAAATAAAATTCTCCAAATGATGAAAGTGTTTTATTCATTGGCAAGTTCTATGGAAATTCTTCCAACTATATACCAAGGGCATCACTATACAATTATCAGTCAGTGCCTGAGCTTCAGCTCAAAATTGTACAGTGCATTGTGTGTTTTGCCTCTAGCATGCAATACCTGTGCAGTGTCAGCACGCAGCTGGCAGACCAGACGAGCACAGTGAAGAGAAGAAAGAACTGCATCCAGCTCTGCTTGTCTCTGCATTAATTGCTCCCACAGTTCCCTCTCTCTCAATTTCCCATCCTGCGATAATCAAAAGACACATTCATTTTATTCACCCTGAGCCACATTCCATCAAACTGGAAAATGGACAAGAGTGCAAAGCCAGAATATTGGCGAAAACATCAACAGCATATGTAGCAGAGGAGTACATCGAGAATTCAATGTATTGATCTGCTCATTCAACTGTTTAACGATGTAGTAATGAGCTCAATTAACTTTGTCAGCATATGTTTCTGTAGGAGAGTGTGAGAGTGTTTAATGTTACAGTACACTACCAGTCAAAAGTGTGGGCACACCTACACATTCTTTATTTGTACTATTTTCAAAATTTTAGAATAATTGCAAAGTCATTAAAACTATGAAATAACACAAATGGAAGGATGGGGATTATATAATGACCTTAACATTTTAAATATAATATATTTTAGTTTCTTCAAAGTAATCAACATTTGCCTAAATTATGCCACAGCTGGGCATTCTCTCCACAAATTTCATAATGTGCAGCCTGAATGATTTTAAACCATTTAAGCTCGGATGGGCCCGCTGGTGAGGAAAATATTATCAAAATATTCAGAACTAGAAGAAGAGATATATTTTGACATACATCTTGTTATATGTAAACAGGAATTGCTTATAAGCCACATTTTTTCTTATAACTTCACAAAAAATAAACAGAACATCATAAAATATCACATATCATTACTTAGAGGAGGGGATTCTCATTAAAAACGAGCCCACACAAAATGTAATCAGATGCATAGATCATTCAATAATCCACACAAAGCACAACGTGTACACAGTACATAATGTGCTATTGGGCTAAAAACACATCAGCTTTCCAGGATCAGATGACTTCATCGGAAGTGACGTAGTATGTTGTCCAGCATCATGGAATGCAAAACCAATCACATTAGGATTCAGATCGCAGCAACAAGAGGTGGAAGTCATTCAAATATTGGCAGAGAGTATCGCTCACTGTAATTACATATGGTCACCATGAGATGGAGCAAAGTACATGACACAGACTCAATGATGGCTCAAATGACACAGAACTGAACTGAATGAGATCTCTTTACTCATGTCTGCATGCTTTTGAGAGAGAGCATACCTTTAGTCATTGATGTATTTGCATGTGTATTTAGTTCTTACACTCTTAGAAGAAAAGGTTCCATATATTCGGCTCGCTTCATATTTGGAACCCCTAAAAGGTTCTATAGAACCTCTTAGGGGTTTCCAACATGTAACCGTAACATTTGTTTTTTGTTTATTTTTTATTTTTCTATTACAGGAAAACGTTGAATGGATATGCAAATTGAATAGATATACCACTAAGAAAGTTAAATAACCATATAAAAGACATTTAAGTATTATTAAGTAAAACATTTTATTAGCTTGTATTTACAACAACACAAGCAATAATTAACAAAATCCATTATGCAATAGTTATGAGAATCGACTTAATAAATCCACATGTTTTTAATGATAAGCTAACAGTTTATTAGTAGTAATATTATTTATATGAAAATCTTAAATATAAAATGTTAACATTAACTATAAGTTAACTTTATAACCATAAGTAAGATAAATAAAACAAGTAAAAAACTAAGTGAAAATAAATCAAATCAAATGACCAATGAAAAACTGTTAAAACAAATTTGGGCAGATACAGAATCATTTTGTTGTCACTTCAATTCATTCAGCCATCAACATGTCATCAGTTTGATGCTGAATCTCTGCACTGAGGGGTCTTAACACCATATGAAAGATCAGGTTAAGGATGGATGTGCTGATCCCTGTAAGTATGTGAAACCTTTAATAGGCTTGCTGTCAGTATGAAGAGTAATTAAAAATAAAAAACAAATAAATTGGTATCTCTCTAAATTGCTTCTTAAAGCTTACATAAATAGGAATGTTGTGTTTTATCTGTATGAAGATGGTCAAACTAGTAATGCTGCACTCCAGAGCCACTGCAAACAGAAATTAACCATTATTTAGTATCATAAAAACCAATGAAACACAAAATAATGAGAAATAATAGAGAAATATCTACCTTTTATGTCATTGTTTATGTCATTGTATTGACATATGATTATGTCCCCTTTGACTTTCACTTGTGTCATGGCTCTGATGATGTTGGTGGTCAGAACTTCAGAAGTGCTCTGAGTTAGGTGAAGGTCTTTGCTTAAAAAAAAAAAAATAACATGCTAAATGAATATGCCATATTCAATTAAAAAATACATAATTATCATATTTTTGTGCATGACAATATAAATACAAACAACAAATACTCACAAGTAGAGAAATTGAAAAATGTCCATGACTTCCTCTCTTTGACTTTGACTATTGAATAGAGTTGTATTAATCTCTTTTATATCAGTGCAGTTGGCAATTCAATGCTGTGATGTGTTCCAGGAAACTTGTTTTGTTTTTTCCCTTGTTTTCTTGATGCAAAGAAAATTTTATTATAACATAACCTAGTATCAGGATTTGTCAATCCATAACAGTGATTTTAGTTATTCAAGTTTGAAATTACAGCTGGCCTGAACGAAACTCTTTAGTCGACATTTATTCTTTGTGCTTACTGCAATAAATGTGCAAGTCATGAATGACAAGGAGTTAGGTCAAAATAAATAAAAATAGCATTCAATTTAACATCACCCTCAAGCTTTCTGCTCAACTGACTTTCCGTGACCGTTAAAATTTGAAATAGTATACTCGCACATTCTATTTCCTTTCATTCCAGTCCACCAGAAGCAGCACTGAAAGTAATAGTGGAAAACTCTTGTGCTTGTGCTACAAAAACCCCTGAACCTCGATCTCTTCTTCATTCTCGCTTGAAAGAATCGATTGTGACAATATTTTGTATATTTTGTATTTGTATACATGTTTCAGAAGGAAACTGGTACTTTAATTCTCCAAAGCGGCATTCAACTGATCACAAATTATAATCAGGACATTACTGATACAATAAATAGCACAGTCACTATTTGAAAAATTTCATTTTTGATAAACTCTTGACAGGCCCCATTTCCAGCAGCCAACACTCCAACACCTTATCCTTGAGTAATCATGTGAAATTGCTAATTTGGTACAAGAAAATCATTTTTCCATTAGTGTCATTAAATGAATCTTAACATTGTCTTTGTATTAGGTCAAAAATGGCAAAAAAGAAACAGTTTTCTCTAGAAACCTGTCAGTCAATCATTGTTTTGAGGAATGAAGGCTATACAAATATACAAATATTGAAATTGCTTGAAACAGAAAAACTAAAAGAATTGGACATTGGACAACAGATAATTGGAAAAGAGTGTTATGGATCTTAACTCCATTGAGCTAGACTGTAAGGTACATGAGAAGTGCCCAACAAGTGCTGACAAGTGCTACAGGAAGCGTTGAAATGTCACCTGAGGATCTGGACAAACTGACAGCTAGAATGCCAAGGATTTACTGATGAGAACCCTTTGGAGTAGTTTAAGAAGTTCTGAAGATGTCTTTTAAATTGTATTAGTAATTTTTCACGTTATTAATGTCCTGACTATACATTGTTATCAGTTGAATGACACTTTGGTGAATAAAAGTACTCATTTCTTTCTATATGAGCAAAATCTGTACATTATTCCAAACTTTTGGCTGCCAGTGTATACTCTGAGGCCCTGGTTGCCTAGGCTTAATGAGTGTAGGATCATAGTTTGTTTCTCACTGGACGTGAAACTTACGTGAGTGTCATTAACGAACGCTGGATTTAAACTCATTGGATTGCTCTTAGCTGTGTAATGAAATCAGTACGTATACATCTAGATGTTCTGCATGCCTTAATGTGATTGTGTATATAGTGGATGGACATAATCAGTTCCCTGCTTGTCTTGGTGTGGACCATCTTAAAGAGGCCATGTCTAACCCATGCCCTGAGTGCTCCATAATGCCTCTTGTTGTGCGCCGAGCACGACTGGCAGCTCTGGAATCATCTGCAGAGGATTTGCTGCAGTCTTTGAGCCTCCCTATGGTTGATAGTAAGCGTTAGCAAACACTTCAGCATGACAAAAGATTTAGCATGCAAAGAGAAGCAGCTGTCTTCTGCTGTAGAACTTTTACTGCCGCTTCTGGCTAGAGCTCATCCTACAAAAGAGGCACAGGACAAAGTGGAGCCTGAATCATGCACGCCATCGTCACAAGCTATACATGCAGAACAGGAATTAGATGCGATGTCTGTGACTGCCTCTGACTTTGCTGCGCAAAGGAGCCATAGAATTTGTCAACCCCAAAGTTCATCCCACAAAGAAAGATGGTGGGTTTTGGCCGATCTTAGATTTAAAGAATTTATATTGTTTTCTAAACTTCAAGCCATTCCGAATGTTGCGCACGGCAGATGTTTTACAGGCCACTATGCCTCAAGATTGGTTTGTGACTATAGGTTTAAGGGATACCTACTTCCAAATTCCAATTGTTCCGGAGCACAGGCGATTAAATCGGTTTTCATTTATGGATCAATTATTTCAGTTTAGAGTTCTCCCATTTGGCCTTTCTCTAATACCAAGGGTGTTTTCGAAGTGTGTCCAGGCTGCACTGGAACTACTACAAAGCAATGGCATGACATTGACCAAGACATTGTCTCCACAATTTATGAATCAGCCTATTGTGTTGGCTGCTCTGCTGCCAGATCAGGCTGACATGCGGGTTGAGCTATGTTCAGTTAGGTCTTTGAAGGTTTACATAGACAGGACAGCAGCCTGGCGCAAGAATGACCAATTGTTTGTTTGCTTTAGTGATGAACGCAAAGGGACTGCACTCTCCAAGCAGAGACTAGCGCGCTGGGTGACACAGATAACTTCTCATGCATACGAGTCTTCAGGGCATCCTGTCCCCTCATCTATTCACTGTCACTCTGTCACTGTTCACGCTCTTACAACATCTTGGGTAGCGCTTAGATGTGTATCACTATCTGAAATTTGTGCAGCAGCAACATGGGCTTCAGCCTGCACTTTTTCTCATTTCTACAGACTGAATGTGACTCCCCTGCCAGCAGTGTGTGCTGCAATACTTTCTACCTGCACTGATCCATCGCAAGGGGTTTCTTTGTGACTGCATATGTATTCATCTTCCACTAGTGCTTTTAGTACTGCCTCTGGTAGTCTGGAATGAAAGGAAATAGAACGGTAGTTATGAATGTAACTGTGGTTCTATGACTGAGTTGAAGACAGCTAGGGCCTCTGGTCACATTTGGAATATGTAAGAATGATTTAGAGATCGAGTTGTCATGTTTAGGGATTTTTATATCTAAAGACGCATCAAGCATCATGGGGTGACAATTTTCTAATTTGATTCTTAGTCAAAGCGCATGCGCAAGAGTTTTCCACTTGTGCTTTCAGTACTGCCTCTGGCAGTCATCCAATCAGTCGTAGAACCACAGTTACATTCATAACCAGCATTTCTGCAAGCGTACGCCTTTATGCCATGTAGATTGGAGGGGAAAGCACTACATGTTTAAGATGTTTGCTATTTAAGATAAACAGTTTTTTGCATTTTATTGAATTATGAGTCAAGAATAGACTATACCACAGACTGTATATTAATACTAAGATAAACCTGTCATCTAAAAGAGAAAGGACATTGGATCTAATCATCTGTCATATATCCTTTTCAAATCAAACCAAAAGCTGTAGAAGTACATTGTAAAAGTTTTATTTTTCTGCAGTATGAAATGCAAATGGAAAGTAATATAGTGTAGTGTTGAAAACTATTTATAAACAAAACTTTCAATAATCTAATTTATGCATACACATACATACATACATACATACATGCTCGCATTAAGCAATTGTCAACCAATTGTTCCAATGTTCCAACGTATGCTGGCTTCTTTTCCTTCACTAACCAGTCCACCTCATTTATTAAAAGAAAAAAAAATCTAAAATGTATATTTGTGTACAAAACCAATTTCAAGAATTTAGCCATAACTCTGAAAACTGCTGAAAACACATAGCATACGTTGAGTTGTGGATGCTGGTGTCCCTAAAAGTATATAAAAAAATGTGTATATATATATATATATATATATATATATAAAATGTTTTACCTATCTTAACCAGCAAGACTTCCTTGGTCAACCAGTTTGAACATTCAGAAAGTTCTGAAAGACCTGTTATGCTGGTGAACAGCTTCATTATGCTGGTAGACCACCTAGACTGGCACAAAACCATCACTGCCCACAATAAACCAGTCTAGACTAGCATATGAATGGATTCTGTTCTAAGATGATATTTGCAGCAGGAAAGCCTTTAGACCAAATGGATTTTCAGATCATGGAAAACATCAATTCATTCATAAGTTTGTCCAAAGTTTGTCCAAACTTTTGACTGGTAGTGTATGTGAGGAAAGTGGGAAAGTTTTTAAAGAGAAGCAGACCATATACTGCAATTCCTGGTCCTTCCGAAGTCTCTCCATGGACACACTCACTCGGTTCAGCACAGCCTTTAGCTCAGAGTTCCAGTGACACTGTTGTTCCCACTCCTCCTCATCCCCTTAACACACACACAAACACAGTGTAAGTTGTCAAATGTAATCTGTTACTTATCTATATTTTATACATGTGGATCATGAGTGCTATTTTTCTGAATCTTTAAAGCGTAACCCTTTGTAGTCTCATTGGGACTGTGAGTGTGAGGGCTGACCTCCTGTTAGAGTGAGCAACACATGGGCTTGTAGAAGCAGAGATAACTCAGAGTTCTGGAGAGCTTTTCTCTGGGCTTCACAATGGGTGATTTCCTGGATCTCAGCGGCGGTCTCTCTTAGCTGCCTTTCTGTGTCCGTCCAGTCTATCTGGACACATACACACACACAAACACTCACATATACAATCTTGTTCAGATTGCAAGGATGGTGGAATTTTTTACCCATCACACAGACAGTCAGATTAATAAAAATAGACACTTGGTCAAAAGTCTTGTATGTTAAATAGGAAACTCACACAGTCAGACTCTGGCACGGATGCGCAGAGATAGTTTTTAATGGCTCTGTCAAAATCTCCCACCATCTCCTCTTCCTTCAGTGTCTGCTCACACCAGTAATTGCCCCGAACACTGCTTTCCTTCTGGAGGACTTCCATCTGAGGCAAACAACACGTTTATACACACACACATAAATACCCCTGAGCCAAATTAGATTTTGTGCCATTGGGATTTAGTTCAACTTTGCTTACCATTACACTGTCTGGATTTTCTCCTAATGTCAGAAACTGGTACACAGTAACAGGGATCACGGTCCGCTTCCAAACATCCAGATGGGCCCCCACAACAGGAGCCAGCACACCCGTGACCGGGTCTACCGTCTGGGCTCCAAAACGTATGGGAACCAGCCCTGAAAGCAATAATATACTCTGGATTAACAGATTAATCTAACAGGATTTGGACATTTCCGGTGACCTCCATTACCTTTACCATCTGCATCCTCCATGGTTCCTGCCAGGGGCACCATGCAGCCTGACACCCAGTCTAACTGAGCACCGAGAACTGGAACGTGCAAACCCGAACCCCCAGGGTCAGGATACTCAAACCCTAGTAGAGCGGGCAAGGAGAGCTCAGTGCCAGGCAGCTTGATCTCACCTGAATAAACAAGTGTAAACAAAATAAGGAGGGATGCAAAAATTGGCTTTTGAACAATTAGAAAAATTATTAATATACATATGAACGACTTAGCTTTTTTAAAATTTGAATCACACATTGTAATACTCTATGGTAAGTATTTAGTTAGTGATATTATTATTATGTGAAAACTGGAAAATATTTCAGTAAATAATATCATGATACACTTCTGTGTGCATTTTCCATATCATTTTTTGATTTGTTACAAGCAGCACCTAAAAACTATAGGAAAGTTATGGGATGCACCCTTGCTCCCAATTTAGTGAACTAATTAACCTCCAGTGTGCTGTCTGTATGCACTGGTCTCAGAACAGTTTGAAATGCAGCTTATTTTCATCCTAACTCCATATAAAGCCCCTGAAAGCAAAGATTTTCAGCTTTTGAATGAATACATTTATTCTCAATGTGCACAGTATATATATATATATATATATATATATATATATATATATAGGAATGCATTTGCTAATGTTAATGAATGGCACCTTATTGTACAGTGTTAACAAACAAAAATATGACAAAATTTTTATTAAAATAAAGTGAAATGTCCCACAGATTTTTTACTGTGAAAAGTGGCTCAAAATAACAAACATGTATTTAGAACCTCTGTCAGAAATCCGCTCCGCAGCACTCATCCGAGTACTTCATGTTCATCAGCGCACCAAAACGCGAAAAATAATTTAAAGCAGCATATTAAACAAAACTAGAGATGCTACTCTACAACCAATAGGTTTCAGTGAAAAACATTAAGAGGTTTCTTACCAGAGGCACAGAAAAAGTTCACGGAAATCGACGCCATGGTGTTTGGTCACGTGACACCGTGCTTCAGAAGTGCCTTTACCCTTAAATCACTTCTTAGAGTCTCCTGCACAGTATGCATTGGGTTTAAATTAATTCAAATTATGCATTGCATATAGTGAATCCAAAATAGCAAGTCCTTGCATAAGGCCACGGAATCGCACAAGGTTAAAGCTGAAGTATGTAACTTTTTCGGTGTTAAAATACTTTCTTCTATCCCAGCTTAATATGCAGAGACAACTATATGCAAATACTGTGTCTCTGCAGCTCTATGAAAATTCCTCATGTTTGTTTTGAGAGACCTGTCTCAAGAGACACAGTAACACTGACTCGAAAAATGGCATGTGTTGGGGACGGGACTATCTGTTTGTTTGATTAATGGCAGACAAGGGCATTTTTTTTAAACTGTTTGAAAAACAATGTTTATTTTTCTAATTCCGTTTGGTGGTGCTAGTAGCGCAAAAATTGCATCAGCTTCAAAGTTGCATGGACACATTAAGAGAAGGGACCAGCAGGAGGCCCTAATAAGCTGCAGTAACACTAGTTTACAAAGTTCTTTACAGATGTTTACATACATAGAATAAGATACAGATTAAAAACAGAATTTAAATATAAAAATAAGAGAGTAAAATAGACCTAAAATAGACCATATTGCCACCTAGTCTAATAGAATGAACGTTACTATAACTACATTTCTGTGTTTTAAGTGCCGTTTTCTACATTTTGCTGCAGTTTTCTGGTAAGCATAACACCAGAGGTACTACAACAACTGTGCTTTTTATTCACTTTCACACAAATAATGAGTACTATGGCCTCTATTACTCACACCTTGCTATGTTATTATTTTCAAAACACTTTTACCTTATCACATAATTTGAAAAAATTTAAATATAACGCTTATATTACACATTTACAAACGTATTCCAATATTATTCGTTTGCACGGTAACTCACCAGATAGTGTGTTGAACATTAGTCTCGGAGAACAAGCCTCCAGCCAAGCCAAGGACGCTCAGAGAGAAAGAGTTGCGAAAGTGCGACATGAAATGACGTGGTTGCTTCAGTTAATGTGCTTTTCGTTTGAAATATACTTTTAAAACACTCTCGGTTAGGTTTAGGCAATGATTAAGGGTAAGGATGTCCATTTTGTTCACCTCTCATTTATCTTTAGGACACTATTGGTTAAGTTTAGGCTAAAGTTTAGGTTAGGGAGGTATGTTTTACTCATTAAACATCAGTGTTTCCCATTGTCTAGACTATGGTGGCCCGCCAAAGTCTAATTTGCCCAGAATCTCAAAGTCTTCCTTCATGAGAAATAAGGGCTTGTGAGTTAATCATTTACATTTACATTTATTCATTTGGCAGACGCTTTTATCCAAAGCGACTTAAAAAAGAGGAAAACATAAGCGAATCATCTTAAGGATACATTAGTACGAAAAGTGCCACACTACAAAGTTTCACTAGCATCAGAATAGCATTCAAGTGCAACAGTGCCTGGTTGAGTGCTCTTGGAAAAGATGTGTTTTAACCGTTTTTTGAAGGCAGAGAGTGCGACAGCTTCACGGATGGAGTTGGGAAGGTCATTCCACCAACGTGTTATGATGAAACTGAGAGTCCGGGAAAGTGTTTTGGTGCCTCTTTGTGTTGGTAAAACAAGGCGACGTTCCTTAGCCGACCACAGGCTTCTGGCAGGAGTGTAGATCTGCATAAAAGATTTTAGGTATGCTGGAGCAGACCCAGTGACCCAGTGTTTTGTATGTCAGCATCAGAGCCTTGAATTTAATACGTGCATCAACCGGCAAATCAGAGAGCCTTAAAATAATGTGTGAAAGTGAAGAATTTAAGGTAGAAATATTTTACTATTGCATAATATAATTAATATAATTACTATAATACAAAATGTAATACAATATAATGTAATATATAGCTATACAGGTTGGCTGGGTTACAAAAGAAGCAAAAGAAAACAAAAAAAAAGTTACAATCATGATGATTAACGTGAATTAAAGTTAGAATTACTAGGTTAATTGGCATAACGTTACAATGCTTACGGCTTCACTAGCTAACTATTGTTAGCAGTCTGAGGTAACGTTAAAAGATTAAAAGCTGAAAGTGACATCACTAGTTTGTATCCTGCTTTTTAGAATGGAAGAATTTAGAATGTATTTTAGAAAGAAATTGTTAAAGCTACAGTAGGTAGTATTTATTCATTGAACAAAAAAGTTTTCTATATAAAAATGGTGTCTTAGTTAAATGAGGCCCTGTGAGAAATTAGTTAGCACAACAGACACAGAGAAAGGCAGGCCTTGGCTCTGTTTGTGAACAGCTGTCAAGTAACCCTGACTGGGGCGAAAAGCATCATGTATATGGGGAAGAATTGGGGGCGCTGTTTCTCACAATTCAATTTATTTCAAAGTTGCCTACTGCAGCTTTAAGAGCACAAAACTGTTTACAAGAGCACAACACTAGCCTCTGAATTTTGCTCTCAAAGTGCACCAGATGATAGTATTTACCTATAAAATGTACAACATTTTAGAGGGTCGGAGGTCCACCCCCCATTGTCTCACAAAATCCTGTGGGAAACCCTGAACATCCAAGCCTTAAAAATCTTGTCTGTTTGCAATATCATTTCAGTTGGTACCCCTCGCTGAACATTTCACTAGGAAATTGCAACCAAACGTGTAATGAATCACATCATTTTTGTTTGCAATAATGTTGGCATTTTCACGTAAATTTCATGAGATCAGGCTGGCATATTTACTAGAACAGTATATTATTATATGCTATTATTTGTTTGTTTATCTATATATTTATTTGTATATTTATATAGCAATAAAATTTGGTTTGTAAGGGGCCATTAACCTGATAAAAGCAGTCTTGTGCTAAAAAAAGCTAAAAGCAGTGCCACGAACGTAGGTGTATAGAGCTTTTTTTAACTTAACACTGTGTAACACAAATACAGTGCACCTTCAAGAGATGCTAAAAAAAAAAAAAAACTGCATGGATGGTCACAAAAATATATTTTTGTGTGAACTGCCCCTTAGTAGTGTTACCTGCTCAGGAGCGAGTGGCTCCAAGTGGTGAGGGAAAATCACTGTGTAATATAAGCAGGCAAGCGAAAAACAACTCTTCGCAGAACCATCGAAGAAATACAGACCAATTTCTTAAATGGCTATAAACTGTGCAGAAAGCAATCAATAGTTAAGGTAATGCTAATCGTTTGTAACGTACTGTATGCCCCTTCAGTAAGAATCAAGGGTTGCAATGTAACAAAACTAACGCTCTCTTAAAAAAGTCAATGAAGCATTGCCACCGTGCCACTCTAATCAAGTCGGAGCCATCGGTCAAAATCCATCCCTGAGTTATTGTTCCTACAATAGACCTTATTCAGTGTAGCACCATATTTATTTTTTTGTTGGGAATGAAAACAATGCAAAATTAAAAGAGTATGAATTCAACCCACCCACACTACCGCCATTTTCACACACACAGCGACCCCACTCCTGCATGGCTTCCAGGCGGCTCAGCAACTGCAGCATACAATGCTGGCTGCTCCTCCAGGCCTGCTGCAGCTCAGATGTTGCTGCTGAAAGCCTATCCAGGTCACCTTGTGGATCTGCTGCTCCTGAAATCCACTCCTCACCGCATCCTTGCAGGAGTTCTGCCACACGCAAGCAAGCATACAGAGCCTGGCTGTCTAGCAGAGCCTGAAAACCCCCAGCATGAGGTACCACCTTCCCTCCCCGCATGCTGCCTCCACCAATCCGCACCATCCTTCCGCTCAAGGGCTCGATGAAGGACTCACTCAGGAGGAGCCCCCCAACTGGAAGTATAGCCCCTGAACAGACAGTGTCATCAGTCATCTCTTAAACAGTATGTCTGAACATGCTCAGGCTTTTTTTTAAATGCACATCATTTTCTCAATTAAAATAAAAAAAAAAATCCAATAAAAGTATCTAAACATCCCTAAAACAAGCCAAATTTACTTGAAAAGCTAAACTGCATTAGATGTTAAAGAAATATTCCACGTTCAAAACAAGTTGATAATAATTAAACAAAAAAAAAAAAGTTTACTCCTCCCCACTAAAATCAAGGTTACAGTGAGACACTCACAAGTAATTTTATATCGTTTTAAGGATATTTAGCAATTTTACTTGAAAACGAGACAAAATTTGGATTATATATATACAATTTATATATACACACACATACAGTGTTCCTGGATTCGAAATGAAAGATAAAAAGAATAACAATATTTGAAAACTGACTTGGAGCCAACTGCTGCAAAATGCATTAGCGAATTACTTACCTGTATGAGGATCAAGACTGACCCCTGTGGTGAGCACTAAGTTTCCTGTCCTAGGGTCCAGCATTGGAGAGCCGATCTGAATGGGCTGCCGCATGCGTGAGAAAGGGCACATATGAACACCACCCAGAGGATAAACTAGTCCTGTCTGTGGGTGGATGGTGACTGCCAGAATAGGGACCAACACCCCAGTGTCATAATCACACATTGGTCCCCCCAGCACCAGCCTTTGCCCTGCACGTAGTCCCCGAAGCTTGGAAGCTGCGTGGATTGCGTGACGAGATGTAGGATAGGGGATAAAAGACAACAGGGGTGATTCCCATTTTCCCACCTCACCTAAGAAGAGAGAAAGGCTGCATAAAGACAGATGGTACATAAAGGGATATTTCACACAAAAATGACAATTTTGTCATCATTTATTCCAATTTATATATTGTTCCAAAGTTGTATGACTGTCTTTCTTCCGTGGAACACACAAGATGTTAGGCAGAATGTTAACCTCAGACATCATTCACTTTCATTGTATGGACAAAAAAAAAAATCAAATCAAAAAAAGCAAAGTGAATTTTGGGCTAACATTCTGCCCAACATTTCCTTGTGTGTTCCACAGAAGAAAGGTTTGGAACAACACGAGAAGTAAATGGATTCTCAATTTTGGGCGATCTATCCCTTTAAATGGATTCTGCTGTGCAAAGGCAAAACACTGAAACTTCATTTAAACTAAATCAGGATTTTTAGACAATATGATTTGTCCTGTGACAGATTTGGCTCAGTTATGCTCAGAATGAGAACTTTAATTCACACTACTAAAATCCACAAAAAGTGTACTTTTTTCCAGTTTTTAGTGTTGCCATAGTTACTGTGTTTTGCCTTGGTATGTAGCAGTAAAAAACTTGTGCATTTTGTGCATATGACTCACCTACACAAGCATCTGCTGTAAAGACAAGGGTAGAGGTGGCAGGATCAAAGCCCACATTCCCCGCCACAGGCAGTAGTTTGCCAGTCTGGGGGTGCAGGAAAAAGTCAGAGGGCACTGGCATGCTGTGCCCGCTAGCCAGTAACATATGGGCATTAGGGTTGGGTTGAATGAGGCCTGTGAGAGGGTCTACATGCACAGCTTCACAAGCCCTAACAGACCCATCGGGAGCTGCGGAAGGATAAAGAGTGAAATCTTTCTGGTGTTTTCCTTAGAATTTAATCAATCAGACATGCCACAGACTTACAAATTACGATTTTGACAGGATTTGACCAGCAGTAAATGTATGTGTAATGTTGTAAAATAGCATCACCTTGTGGTGAAGCTGTACTTTACTTTCTGACCATATTAGATATTAATATTCCGTCAGATTTCCAATGTTTATTCCTACAAATTCCCTGAGCAACTTTTAACAAGGTCTCACCGATTATGTCTTCTCTACTGAGGGCTGACCCAGTAGCAGGGCATAATAGCTGTGCTCCAGTGCCTTCTTTAAGCACAACCCACGCCCCCTGCCTCTGGCACTCCACTGATACCATGTCAGTCATCGCATTAGCCAGCTCAGACACTCGCTCCAGGACACTGAAAGCATATAGGTTACAAATCATTAGTCTACCAGGATTCTCACAAACTAAATGACACAAACTGGATCAGTACAGAAGAGTGATGATAAGTAAATCAACATAACAATAATAATTTATTTAGGAATGTCTCGATACCATTTATTTATTTATTTATTTATTTATTTATTGAGAATGAGTAAACACAATTCTTTTTTTCTTTTCTTCTTTTTTTGGTACTCGCCCTTACCGTTGTCCGAAAACTGTTTTTTGTTTTTTGTTTTTTGTTTTTCCTGAATACCATTTCAACAGATTATCATCAAAATTGTCCTTAAATAAATAAATTAAAAATTAAAATAGAACAATCAATTTTCAACATTGTATTATTTTCATCAAATGAAAGGGATCGTTAACCCAAACATATATTCTACCCAAACATATATAGAAAATATTCTGTCATCATTTACTCACCCTCATGCCATCCCAGATGTGTTTCAATTTCTTTCTTCAGCAGAAAACAAATTAAGATTTTTTTTAAGAATATCTCAGCTCTATAGGTCCTCACAATGAAAGTGATGCCCCAAAAAGTACATAAAGGCAGCATAAAAGTAATCCATATGACTCCAGTGGTTATATCTGTATCTTCAGAAGTGATATGATGAGAAACAGATAAATATTTAAGTAAATTTTTGCTAGAAATTCTTCTCCCTGCCCAGTAAGTGGCCTATGCATGAAGAATGTGAATCACTAAAAAAAACAAGAAGAAGAATGTGAAAGTGGAAGTGGAGATTGACTGAGCAGGTAGGAGAATTTATAGTAAAAAATTGACTTAAATATTGATCTGTTTCTCACATACACCTATCATATAATTTCTGAAGACTTTGAATTAACCACTGGAGTCACATGGATTACTTTTATGCTGACTTATGTGATTTTTGGAGCTTCAAAATTTTGGCCACCATTCACTTGCATTTTATGGACTAAAAGAGCTGAGACAATCTTCTAAAAATCTTCGTTTGGGTTCTGCTGAATAAAGAAAGTCATACACATCAAGGATGGCATAAGGGTGAGTAAATGATGAAAGAATTTTCATTTTTGGATGAACTATCCCTTTAAGTGCTTTTATAGAAAACCTCACAGCACAATTTGAAACACAACACTGGAGTTATTTTTGTCAAATAAAGTGCTGCATAACAGAGCTTTACATAAGTGAGATATTGTTTAAATATCATCAAAGTCTTTCTAGCAAGTCAGTCCACTGGCGGCAATATTTGGAAAGCTCCCAGACAGCTATGACATACAATGCAGCTCCTATCTACTTGAATGGGGAAAGACCGAAATCTCCAAAACTGTTGGTCAAGATTACAATCAAAGAACATATTTCAAATCAGCAGTAAAATCTGACAACACTGGTATCCTAAATTGTGCTACTTTACCTCAGATTACGCTAACAAACACAATCTTCCCAGTTTTTATAGCAAATACGCATGCATGTACTCCAGGTGTCTAACAGATTTTTTCTGTATCTAGTAGTATTAAAGTGAATATTACATAACTATACAGTAGTGATCTTTTTCTGTCGTATGTTTTTCCCTTTAAATTGAGCTTTCATTTTTGGTGGAGCTTTTAGTTTGAAGTGTTTATGTGTTGTTTTGACGGTAGCTTCTCAATCTGGAAAACCCGGTCACTACATGAGTCAAAGTGTTTATTTAGCTGCAAAAGACTGCTATTTGATTTAATAAATAGCCTATGTAGACTGTATGTAAGCGACTTGTGCTACAAAGTGAATTAACACTCAGCTCACTGTCATCTGCTACAAACAAGGCACGCCACACTCTTGCTGGTGTTTTCCATGTATGAGTCAAGGAGCTCTAAATGTCTTCAGTTTATCAGATTTAAAGGAATATTCCGGGTTCAATATAAATTAAGCTCAATCAACAGCATTTGTTGCATAATATTGATTACCACAAAAACTATTTTGACTCGTCCCTCCTTTTCTTTAAAAAAAGCAAAAGTCTGGTTCACAGTGAGGCACTTACAATGGAAGTGAATGGGGACCAATCTGTAAACGTTAAAATACTCACTGTTTTAAAAGTATAGTCATGAACAATATGTGTGTCAACATGATTTTAGTGTGATAAAATCACTTACTAATGTTTTCTGTGTAAAGTTATTTTACAACTTTGTTGCCATGACGATGAAACAAGGCCTAAAACGACTGTAAAAATGACTAAACAACTATACAACTAACATAACACATGATTTTTAACAGAAGAATTAATATAAGTGCTTTTATAAAATTATTAGCTATTTCTGCCTTTAAACCCTCCAAATATTGTCCCCATTCACTTCCATTGTAAGTGCCTCACTACAACCCAGATGAGTAAAAAAAAACATTTGAGGTAATCAATGTTATGCCACAAATGCCGACTGAGCTTAACTTTTACTGAACTTGGAATATTCCTTTAAAGGGGGTAGTTTCATAAGATCATTGAAACCCTTATATTTATGACTACCTAGTTATCCAAATGGGGGTGCTGTGACAAGGAGGAGGGTGTGGCCAGGCCGTGATGGTGCACATCTGGCGCTGAATCAGATGATCAGCGGGAGAGCAAGATAAAGGTGAGCATTTATCTATATCTAGTTACGGTCGGGCAAGGAGGAGGCAGAAACCAGCTGAACAGTAAACAAGGTTTAATTATATAAATGAACTTAAAACAACATAAACAGACACACATGCAGCGCGGCCACGTTCGTCTCTCTCTCTCTCGAACTGGCGTCTCCGGCTCCCCTTTATCTCGCTCTCCCGCTGATCATCTGATTCAGCACCCTCCTCCTTGTCACAGGGGCATACTGTACTACAGATTTCTATTGCTTTTAAATGAATAGTTCACCCAAAAATAAAGATTCTGTCATCATTTACTCACACTCAAGTTGTTCCAAAAATGTATGACTTTCTTCAATTGAAAACAAAAGGAGATGTTTGTCTCAGTTACCTTTCAATTTCATTGCATCTTTTCCATACAATGAAAGTGAATGGTAACTGAGAATAACATCTTCTTTTTGTGTTCCGCAGAAAACAAAGAAAGCTGTATGGAACTGGAAGAACATGAGGATGTGAATGAAGACAGAATATTATTTTTTTTTGGTGTAATATCGTTTTAAATGCTTATTAGAGAGAACCTTTTGCATTTTTACTAATGAAAAATATTTTTATGGATTTTTATGATTTTTAAGAGGTTTCATCTAATTCTCCAAACTTGTGTAGACATTTTTTCAGCATGAAAAATTTTCTTCACCAAATTATGACCACATTAGAGCACACACTTCGACATAATCACAGAGAGGAAACAGACACATATGTATTCTTTCACATAAGTCATGACATACTGTTGCTTGATGTGTTTATCCCAGAGTGAGGTCTGGCCCTCAGAGAGCAGCCTTAGAAGTCTAATGCACTCCCTCAGAGGTGCTCTGAAGGACTTTTGCATGGTCTGCTGTGCTTTTGCCTCCACACGCAGGATCTGAATCTGACTGTCAAGTAGCTGTCCCAGTTGATTCCCCAATGCTCTCCTCCGGAACATCTCTTGTTCCACCTGTCTCTCCAAACCCTCGGTTTTCCCCCCCAGCATCCTCCAGCCTGGGTGGAGCTCTGTCAACTTCCCCAGCACCCCCTGGTAGAGCAGCTTCACCTAACATTAGATACAGAGTAGCAGAGCATGTTCCCTTCAATGGGACAGTTTGACATAGGAATGTTGTTCTTACAACTCATTTTACAACTTAATCCTCACACTATGCCCCAGGGAAGTAACGGCTCTAAGACCCTGCTATATTATGCATAGTATCATACTCAACAGTGCAACAAGAGAGACCGTTAATTAGCACCCATCCAAAACTCTGTATATCAGTAATGCCATTCAATATAGATAAGTATGTTTAAACTTTACGAGAGTGATATCTGAAACTTGGAGGTGGTGCGAGATTGACTGTTGTTCCCATGGAGTCTCACCTCTCCTCTCAGCTGTCCGAGACGTGATGTGACGGACACACTGTGCTTGAGCAGGATATCATAGAAAGTACTTGAACTGAAGGCTTCAAGATCCACTTGCTTTTCGTAATCCCAGAAGTCATTTGACACCAGAGCCACTGCTGTGGGCAATATGAACACAGTCTGTGGGAATACTCTGCATGGAGCTATTACCCACCATAGTAAAGCCAAATGTGTCACACCCAAAAACAATTACCCTGACAATCATGACATTGTAATCTCTGGTGTGTCACTCACGTATAAAGCCTGATATCATGATTATCTTGGAAGTAGATATGTTGTTATCTTGAAAACGGATGTTACTTAAAAAAAAAAAAATTAGCTTAAATCTGTTGTCTCCTTTATTGATGAGTGTAAGGGGATCTCTTCAATTTGATAGTATTCTAAAAGCAATAAAGATGGGAATCGTAATTATTCTAGTTCTGATTCCTCTTATCGTTTACTTTTCCTCAAATGTTTAAAGATTCTTTAAGTACTGTACAAACATGACACATTTTTTTTTTAAATAAAATACAAATTATGTTATTTGGAGTGATATATTTTCTGTTTTCTCTCTTTTGGTTCTAGAGTATTAGTTAGGCTATATACTGCAACAAATTTTAGGCAGTTATCTTATTATTTTTGATAGCTTATGTAAAGTCTGTGTTATCTTCTTGGTCATATATAATGTACTGTAAAAGGTGAGGTACGTGAGGTATCATAGTCAAGACACCTGGGTCCCACAGAGTCAGAAGGGATCTTGTGTAAGATAGTTGCCCCTTCAAAAAATAAAAAATAAATAGGTGCATGATTCCCCTGCTGTTAGTTCTTAATATTTTGCCACTGTCATATGGGTTTGGACCAATGTGAGAGTGAGAAAATGACAACAGAATGTTCATTTTTGTGTTTTTTATTTTTAATTAAAACTAATTAAGAGGTAAGAGTTTTACCTCTCTGCATTGAGTCCTCTGTCAACCCCATCAGCAGGTTTCGATGTGTTTTTTTCACAGCCACCACCCTGGAACCCTTCGATGAATAGTCATCCATATTGTACCTGAGCTGCAGAGCACGGTATTTAGCATGAGCTGGCAGCTTCTCTGGCCAGCCGTATTCCCTGAACACAATCTATAAGAACGCAGTGTTCAAGAATAACCAATTCTTGTGCACCCTATAATCTTACCCCAGGATTTTGATTTGCCGTCTGTTATCACTTACCAGTATTGTGACACATAAGCAAAGGACTACCACAGCCCCTACTAAAAGCCCACCAATCATCAGCCAATCTGGGCGGAGCGGCAGTTGGCGTCTCTGGGCAATGCCCATGCGAGTCAAATGATGTGGGTCAGAAGGGAAGAATGGTCCAGTGTCATAGCACTCGCCGCCAGCAGGCACTACTCTAACATACTGAAGGAACCAAACAAGAACATTTACTGATGAATAGACAACAGAAAGGAAAGTCTTGCACAAGATTTTGTGGGTGGTTGCTAAGGTGTCACCACGTAGTTGCTAAGGTGCCCTGGTTGCAAGCTGTAGGTGTTCTATAGGAGGTTGGTTACTGGCCCACGTCAAAAAAAAGTCTCTATAGCTTGGTTTCCATCCAAATGTATACAAGTTTTTAATTGCATTTCTGAATAATAGGCTATTTTTACACTTCAAAGTGTCCAGAGCAAGGTTTGAAGCATGTTTGGAGTGGAAAAACATACCTAAATGGTCAAAGCGTGTCATCGTTTCTGAACGATTCTGAAACTGTTTGCATAACCTTAATTCAAATTTTGACTGATGCAAAATTTAAAAAAAAAATCCTCCTTAGCCAAGCACACAAACATTTTGAGAGTGTATGTGCATCTCCAGTGTTTCTATTTTTTTTTACATGCAAAATCAAAATATGCCAAAAAAATTTGTTGTATAGAAACCTATATGGGATATTTTTGCTTGTTTTATTGTCCGTTCACCACAAGAAAAATGCATTTGCTAGTACCATGTGAAACATTTCTTTAACCCTGTGAATGAAAATTAATTTCATAAAGTTTGTAATTCAGGACTTTGAAGATCATAATACCATGTGCCTGTGTTGGTGGCTGCTGAGTTTGAAAACATACACCCCAGGCTCATTGAGATTTATAGAGAACAGGGAGTGGGCAGATTTTGCCAGTTTCTGGCTGTGCGCCAGTAATCTGAAGGCTCCCCAGTCAAAGGCAGCATTAGTGTTGTACAAGTTGTCTCTGTGAAATAGAATGGAGTATTCCCGTGTGACAATCAGGAATTGTGAGGATGAATTGGCAGTAAATTAATCATATGTCAGCATGCACTTACATATCATACTGAGGGTAATGTTGTTGGGTCACAGTAAAGAGAAGAATGTCTCCTGGATGTAGACATGCTGTTGGGTTTAAGACTCCTTCAGGCCGTTTGTCAGATGCACTGAATGCTGACGATTTGATAGACCAGTGAGAGCCCCATTCTTCCCCCTTGTCTCTGATGTTTCCTGTCAAAAAAATAAATAAAAATAAATAAATAAAAAAAATGGATATGTCTTGTACACTGTCCAGAGTGTAGATTGATGTATTAAAGAAATGGTTTACCCAGAAATGAAAAATGTCTCGTAATTTTTCTTACCCTCATGCCATCCCAGATGTGTATGACTAACTTTCTTCTGCTGAACACAAAAGAAATGTAATCCATACAGCTCCA
Source organism: Moxostoma hubbsi (assembly GCA_032164185.1). NCBI lineage: Eukaryota > Metazoa > Chordata > Actinopteri > Cypriniformes > Catostomidae > Moxostoma > Moxostoma hubbsi. The sequence goes on along the minus strand of JAVLUX010000029.1, from coordinate 21,715,366 downwards.
GTGGTGAAGCCCATATCTTCAGAAGTGAAATGATAGGAGTGGGTGAGAAACAGATCAATATATGTCCTTTTTTTTCTATAAATTTTCATCCCTGTCCAGTAGGTGACAATATGCACAAAGAATACTTTCAGCTGTAACTGTACTTTTACAGCGCTATTTTCCCATGTTCACTACTTCCCTGTCCTGATTTTATTTTTATCTATCACTGTGATTGGCTAGGGAGAGTCTTGTGACTCCCATCCAATCAAATTTTCATACACAATTTACATATTCTTTTAGAAGAATATTTCAGCTCTGTTGGTCCATTCACTGTAAGTGAAGGGGTGCCAAAATGTTGACGCTCCAAAAAGCACATAAAAGTAATACATACAACTCCAGTGGTTTAATCCATGGTGTGGGTGAGAAACAGATCAATATTTAATACATTTTTGCTAGAAATTCTTCTCTCTGCCCAGTAGGTGGTGATATGCATGAAGAATGTGAATCCCCAAAAACACAAGAAGAACAATATGAAATTTAAAGTGGAGATTGACTGAGCAGGGAGGAGAATTAATAGTAAAAAAGGAATTAAATATTGATCTGTTTCTCACCACATCTATCATTTCGCTTATAAAGACATGGATTAAACCACTGGAGGTACATGGATTAGACTACTTTTATGCTGATTTATGTGATTTTTGGAGCTTTTAGCATTGATTCACTTTCATTGTATTCACTTTTTTGACCAAAAAAGCTGAGATATTCTTTTAAAAATCTTAATTTGTGCTCTGTAGAAAAAGAAAGTCATACACATCCAGGATGGCATGAGGGTGAGTAAATGATGAGAGAATTTTTATTTTCAGGGGAATTATTCCAGAGCGTCCTACTAGATTTTTTCCGCATAACAGTGGAAAAACTTAAAATACTCCATCATTACAAAATTAATACTCATGAGAAATTAATACTTTTATTCAGCAAGGATGTGTAATATTGATCAAAAGTGACAGTAAATACATTTATAATGTTAGAAAAGATTTCTATTTCAGATAAATTCTGTTATTTATTTTCTATTCTATTCATCAAAGCATCCTGAAAATGCATTTATATATTGTGTAAATGCTCTATATCAGATATTACACTTTATTCTGTTCCCAGGGGAGGGGTCTTTGTCTCCTCAGGTGTGAATCACATCAATAGTCATGAGCATTCACGCCCTTGCATATGACCTTTCTAACACTAAAATTGTCTTACAAAAGTTAAATTACTATATTGTTTTGTATGAATGAGTGATCAGGATGGTTTTCACATCATTTTGTAGCAAAGATTCTAGGCTACAAGATCCAGTTCTCAAAAGTCTTGAGGACAAATGTTTAGTATGTGTTGTATGGCCTTGTTTCAGTGACTTACATTTTTTTTTTTTTTTTTTTTTAAAAACCATGCATAAACATTATTTTCTCAAAAATACAAACATGTTCATACATGTTGTTCAAATATTATTGTATCCCAGTTTGTGCTGAATACAGTGTTATCAGACTTTAGTCATTAATATGTTTTTAAGCCACTGAAAAAAACACAAATTTCAAGGCATGTCAAAACTTCTCAAGGGCCCAAAAACAGAGGGTTATGGGAAATTTAGACCCTATACATAAACTGATTTGAATGTAATTGTTTCATACATTACAATTTAAAATGGTGATCAGTGTATTGAAAATACATTTTTAATCTTTTCATTTCTGGTATCATGTCTCCCTTTTCATTTTTGGAATCAGATTCATGTAGTGTTTATCGTAGATTATAAAAGTTGGCATACAGTTGGCATTATAATGGGGCATAGGTTTTGCAACTTAGTACTCAATACTCACTACTTATGAGTACTCTTTTACTCTTACTTGAGTATTTTTAGGACAGGTACTTTTACTCTACTCACATAAAAACATTTTGGGATGTAAAAGTACTTCTACTTGAGCATGATTTTTCAGTATTCCTTCCACCCCTGCTTACAGCACAAAAATATTCTTCTAATAATCTTAATTTATGTTCTGCAGAACAAAGAAAGTCATACATCTGGGATGGCATGAGTAAATGATGAGAGAATTTTCATTTTTAGGTGAAATATGCCTTTGAGGCAAGGGTATTCTGTAAGCTTTTACATCTACGGCATGGTTGAATTTCTGAAAAATCCCATTTTAGAGTCTAAAAAAAAAATACAAATAATTTTTACAAACCTGAAACAATCTGGTTTAAAAATGAAAGTGTGTCATTCTGAACAGTGAGGTTGAATTTCAAGTAGTTTTTTCATTATCTTGGACATACAGTTAAAAGTGTGCAGTAACCCTTACTGTGACATTAGCTATGTAATGAATTAGTGAAGGAATGAGTGCTTTTGGACAGCATATGAATTAATGTGTAAATAGAGTAACGCCTTTGTTGCATATGTTTTCTCATGTGCTTAAATACCTCTGTATTCTTCAGCAATACTGTGTGTATTTGGGAGCTCAGTGGTGCTACGTGCCATAATCAATCTCCGGACCTCCACCGGGACTGCACTGATCAGACCAAAGAAGCCTGTCTCTGCACAATGGCAAACAGATAATAGGCTGTTGATACAACATAGTCAATAAACCCTCTCTACTTCCTGCCCTTGTCTCTTGCCACTCACCCCCTGTTTGCATTGTGTACACAGGCCTGGAGAAGTTGTGCTGCACATTGCATTCCAAGCTCCTATGGGAATCCCAGTGTTTAAGAACAGTCTCCAGCATGCTTCCCGACATGCTCACCTTTTAAGAAAACACAAGGTTGAATTAACGACAAATAGGTCAGAGTGATTTCTTACCTTTGTTTGTGCAAATCTCTCCCTTGTGTATTACACTGGGGCTGTATTACACTCGTGATATCCTGTGCAAGTCATACTGTACTTTGTTGAAAAGCTATCTAACCAGACTGTTCACTTTCTTTATTTCAGTTAATCATCCTGTGGATTATGATATCTGTTTGCTGGATTGTTTGCCGGAGTCAAACTATAATATGAATTCAGGGATTGGACTTCCTCACTAATACCACAGCACATTTGACTGGACTGCAGGCCTAGGTATAAAAAAAACAGTGCATTTTTTTTAATAAACTTGAACTGAATGATTTTCATAATGCTCAGAACATTCTTAAATGTCTGCATTCTACTAAAATACAGTGCTAATTGTCTCAATGCTACTGAAGCTGATGAACCACAACCAAATATACTTTGTTTTATCAAAGTTGTGAGATTGCAGACTGAATTAATTGTAATGTGAAAGAGACTGCAATATATTATAATTAGAAAAAATAGACAATACACAACACATCATCTTTCACAAAGGAATGAATCATAGGAGTCATAAAAGTTATGAGTCTTAAGTTTAACTGTTTATAAATGGAAGATAGACAACGCATCATCTTTCTATTGTGTTGTCAATGCTGATTCGCTGTTCTTTTTAATGAATTGTTCGACTCACTTTGTCACAGACACATTGTCAGTCTCATGAATAGTGCATAAAAGTCATGTCAGAATAACCGTCGTTAAGCGCACATGAATGCTACCACAAAGTTGTAATTATTAGTGGGAAACTTTCTAAGATGGGGGTGTGTCGATTTAAGAATCATGGCGGAAGCAATTTTTTTTTTCTTAATAATTCAGTTTTTCTTCAGGATTTTGACTGTGCAGTTCAGTTTGTATGCATTTTTATTTTTATTGTGTGCTTTTTTAGAAGAATATCAATAAAACTTGCCAGAAAATAAGATTCATTAAGTTGGTTATGCGACAAGTGTTTCCAACAAAACTACAGAACTTCCCAGGAGGACTTGAATGCACCATAAATCAGTCACAATGGTTTCTGAGCTAACATCTTCCTTAAAGGTGCACTCACTCATTTTTTACCTCATAAAAAATGTTTTACCCCTAAAGACATATTTGCAATTTTGAAACATATGTATGGGTATATAATCATAATGACTCACAGAAAATGAATACTCCAGTCATATCGGTAACCTTATAAAGGCTGTTTAATTCTACATGGAGACAGTCCGCTCATGTTGCCAATGTTAGGATTACATGGCCAGTCAAATACTACTCGCTTAATCTCAGTAACTGCCATCTTATTGTACACTTTCTCTCATGGATTAAATTAATCATGGCTGTCTGTGAATTGTGAATTTCTACAATGACATCCTACTATTTTGATGCTGCATCCACACAGCTAGGTTTCAGTGTAAGTCTACGATGACATGAACTTACTGAGTGCACCTTTTTAAGATTCATTAGGAACAGAAGATTTAATTGTTTTTAATTAAAAATAGTATTGTTTTTGTCTAGTTTTGTTTTATTTTTTTTTTTGAATGTGTAAATCAAATCCAATTAGGATATATTATTTGTTCTTCCTGAAGTGTGAGGAATCCTTAAGGAAGCAGAATTTTTTAAGTGTAATTGAAATCAGAACCAGAATCGTTAAATTCCTTATGATTCCCATCCTTCTACAGGCCTTACCTGTTGATTAGACTCGGTGTAGAGTAGGTAAAGGCTTCCAGTGCAAACCAGCTGCAGAACTGGACTCTGTATGCCCTGGCACCACCCCACGCACTCAACCCTCTCTGGCTCAGGCCTGGACAGCTCTCTGCATGCACACAGGCCCAAGGAGCCATCGTAGCCCTCATACAGCTCAGGAGATGGACACACCTGGGGAGGTACAGCACATGACATACTCAACAACAGGGCAATAGGTCCTAGCCCATAGGTCACAAACTACTTTCAATCATAGATGTAAGCCCCCTCCAAGTGTCAATATAGTTAATGGAAGAAGGTTTTTTACTTTTGGAGGACACAGACTTGCAGACTAACCAGAAAAACATCCAACTTTTGGATTGAATGCCTTTTATGAGTGAAATCCGGGAGTTTTGTGATGTACTGCATCATTTTAAAATAATTTTGATTCTTTGCCTTACTGAACTTGTTGCATACTTTTAGTGAGAAGTTACATAATGTGATTTCATAACAGTTTAAATCTTTTCACACATTTGTTGTGGTTTTCTTTGTGTTGAGCATCATAGAAAAAGTATTCTTTCAAACAACCTCTTGAAGATGGGCTTCAAATTTTTTGTTCACATTTTTTTACATTAAGATAGTAACCTAGCTAGCTACAAAATCCTCAGCTGGCACAATTGTAAATAAAGAAAGTTTTAACCAGCTTTTCGACTAGCCAAGTTCTCCTACTGTAGGTCAAGACTTTGAGAAATGTGCTTGACCAGGAAAAATATCACCAAATGAACAATAAATAGGTCAGCTTTGCTGGCCACCAGTGTTTTGTAGACTGGCTTTTCAATTAGCTCAACCGAGACTCATGTCTCTGCAGAACAAAAATGGGCTTTTCCCAATAAGTGGCCATGAGATTCCCAAACCATGAGATTCCCTACTTTCACTGGATAGTACTTTCTACCTACTTTCATTAAATTGATATCCCCTACTTTCATTGGATAGTTTGGAAATGCCCATCCCGGTTTGAGAACACCCACAGATTTGAAAACACCCATTATTGTTCTGCAGAGACCAATACTTGGCCTGACCAGCAAGCCTTCCTTGGTCAACCATTTACATCAGAAAGGTAATGGTGGTCCATCAATACCAAACTTGTACAAACTAATATAAAAGCTTGGACAAGCATGGATTTTCAGCAGGGTACAGACACTCACCTGCTGGGAGCAATACTGCTTCCATTGCTTGTGATCTAGACACTCCCCATGCTGGTTACGTGTTCTCCCATCTTTGCAGATCTCATAGACCTTCAATGCACAGGCATCTCCTTTTTGTGTGGAGTGATATCCCAAAGTGCATGGACACTGCCCGTCACTAGCCTACATTCAAGAGGATTGAGAAGATGACATCCCTGAGAGACAATAAAGTCTGTGCTGGACTCATGTCAGTAACTGATTAAAGTAGCATTCAGCAGTCAGCGAGAGTGGTGTAGAGCTAGTAATCTGACTACCATTTAGCTGAAACGTGAGTGCCTGTTTGAGGTCTGCAGATTGCTTTTCTGAATGCAATTACTGTAGCTACAAAAGCATGGGAACTTATACAGTTTACAAATGTAAACAATACAAATTTGTAACTCACTGAAAAAGTTCTCACCTGGAAGACTTGCCCTTCTTGTAGACATGTACAGCATTCTTGTCCAGGGAGAGGCTGCTGTGACCAGGGCCCACAAGGAAGGCAATTGCTCAAACCTTCTCTAGGTCCATAGTGATGTATTGGGCAACTGATACAACTGTTTACTGTTGTGGCCCAAAAACTTGGCCCAAATGTTCCTCTGGGACATGGAAATGGACCCTGATCTTCCCCCGGACAGTAAAAACCTTCACAGTGCACAAAAACCAAAAGGCTCTCTGAAGACTTATCTGACTCATTCCAAAACACTGCTGAAAATAAGCTTAAACCAGCCAGGTGGACTCCCAGCCTCGCCAAACTGATTTAGGCTGGCTTAGGTGATCTCACAGCCTGGTCAAGCTGGTTTAACTGGTTTCCCAGCCTGGCTAAGCCTTTTTAACTGGTCTCATTGCCTGCTCTAGCTGGTATCCCAGCCTGGCCAAGCTTCTTTAAGCTGATTTAGCTAGTGTACTGTCTGGCCAAGCTGGTTTAAGCTGTTTTTTCTGGTATTCCAGCCTGGTTTAGCTGGATTAACTAGTATCCAAGCCTGGCCAAGCTGGTTTAGCTAATCTCCCAACCTAGTCTAGCTGGTCTTCTAGCCTGGCCAAGCTGGTTTAAGCTGATTTGGCTAGTGTCTAAGCCTGGCCAAGCAGATTTTGGTTTAGATGGTCTCACAGCTTGGCAAAGCTGGTGCTCAACATGTTTAGGCTGTCAGCCAACTGCTCTCTTTGACTGACAACTGGTATTTGCCCAAACCCACACTAAAACCAGCAAACAGATCAGCCTGACTAAGCTGGGAGACTAGCAAACTGGCTTTATTCTACTTTTTGATGCACTAACATCCACATGTCCCAGAAAAATGTTAATTACCTGGTTTGCAAGAAGATCTTTTAGATGGTCCTAGAGTTATGGTTGATCCCAAAGCAGTGCCCAGTCTTGGGATGCAGAACAAAGAAAGTAGGGTAGGCCAGCAGAGGCAAACCCTGAATGTGCACATCATCTTAGTGTGTTGTTTAGGGCTCAGAGACAGCTCGAAAGCATACAGGAAACTCTCTCCCTGCCATGCTGAATGATTCATGAACATTCTAGAGATAAGGTATCACAAATGCCAACAGGTAGAGAGATGCAACCTGATACTGCCGGTTAAAATTACAGGCTGATGTGGACCACAGTAAAACCATGAAGCTGATTAATGATTTTAGCTGTGCTTTAAATGTCTTTCAGCACATTTGTGAATTGGTTGTAAGCTGCAGTTTCAAAATCCTTATCAGAACTTTGCTGCTAATGCACATTTTCTAGAATGCTTTGGGTGGAAACTGGGCACATTCTAGGCAATCTGTATTCAAACAATCACTGGACACTAAAATAACAAGCCTTGTTTTTAACATCCCTTCACTTGGCTCAATGCTCTTGATGCACCCAGTGGGCGAAAAGGCCATGGCCAGCCTAGTAAACCTGTTGTGATATCTGGGTGAAAGTTGAATCTCCAGGATACAGAGCCCAATATCACTCTAAACAAACGTAAATTAACACTAAACACTTACATAAGCAAACCTTGTAACACTCTTTTTGAACTATGCATGGACATCATTTTAAGTATAAATAGGTTGTAACATTTAAAATTAAAAACATAAAATTGTATAAATTCATTTTCTAAAATGCATTCAGTTGAACTGCATTAAGACATTGTGTACTAATAATGATTTCTTCATAATTGTTTTGTAACTCCACCAAAATCAATGGACTTTGACCCAGAATTACTTCCAGCAGAGTATGTGTGGACTATGACCTAAACTGTAAACTATGACTTTTTGATTCTCATACATTTTTCACATTTCACACACTTTTGGCCATTCAATGAGAGTGAACTCAAATGATAAGGTGGTTGGAAGAGTTACATAGAGTTACAGGTAGCTGAAAGAGCATGTTACAGACAGTGTCTTGGTGTTGCAGGTTTTGAAAAATATCTGAAACACACATGTGTTAAGGAGAAGATTACAGATACAGTATTTATTAACATATTAATGGGATGGTTCACCATAAAATGTAACTTCTCTCATTGTTGTTCCCAACCCTGAAGACTTACATTATTACATGGCAGCATGATATTCTGAGTTACTTTTCACTTTGACTATAATTTCATTGTACAGTACAATGACAATAAAGAGCCTGACTTTCATAGCATCTTATTTCCATACCATGAATTGTGACACAGGCTAGGGTTTTGCTAAATATTTCCTCTTGTGTTCCTCAGAAGAAAGAAAGTTATATTGGCATAAAACAACATGAGGGGGAGTAAATGATGGCAGAGTTTTATATTTTTCATTGTTCTTTTAATAGTATAGCCATTTAGTAATGTATACCCACTTCCTTAAAATAACCTCTTGCACCAATTGTTATTGTATTTTTAACTTTTAATCATAAAACATAATGTAACATCATCTGTTCAAACATGGAAAGTTGTCCTGCAATTTGTTCATTATGCCCGTTTTGTTGTAACTATCCCTTTAATACTTTCTTATACAACAGCAAAAAGTGGGTTGAGGCTTTTGAGTCTGGCTCTTTTCCCTGCACTGCATATATAATTAGACTAGAATAATAAAATCTTCAAAGTAAGCCGCTATTGGATTTGTTTATCACTAGCTCTGATCCTGTGACTCAAAAGTAAAGCAAAGTGGTCTCATTCAGTAAAGTACAAACAAACAGCACCTTTGTTCAGAGAGCACAAGATAATGCAGCAAACATGGGGTTCAGTCTCTGTGACTTATTTCTGTGTCAGTGCTGTGGGAAAGCCAAGTAGGACACAACAAAGTTGATAAAACTGAGCCAAATTCCAGGCAGTTCACAGAATGAACTTCAAACCCAATATAATTCCCGTGCAGAGCCCATCCAGATGTCCACGTGCTCATTTGCATTCAAACACATATATGATTCAGTATAACCCTTAATTAAGAATAATCTGACATATCAAACTTCTCAGACTTCTTCACTAAAGAATAGCTGTCGAAACACTTCGCTTAGTGGTAAACATATTCCAATAGCAATGACCTTGCCTGACTAGTAATTGCGTCAACATCGGCCTTGATATGACATCACTGGGGCTACTCTGAATCTGTGTTGTTGGAACAGAGAAGCGTTGGAGAGGCCAATCTGCAAAACACATTTAGGATCCCACCGCTTACCGTTATCAAACTGACCCTCCACGTGGTATGTGTTGTTGACACAGATGAAGACCAGGACATAGATGAAGACCAGGACAAACTCTGATAAGGGACTGCTTTAAATGTGAAACCTGAGAAGAAATTTTCACATTTACACATCAGCAGGTAAGGGCCAGATGCTCCCCTTGCATTCATCTGAATAAATCCATGCATAGATTAATACTTGATGATGTTTGAGTTGTCAATTTTAAATTATTGAGAGCCAAAACAATTAAAATAAACAAAATATTTTTGAGACTTTAGCTCTGTCAAACATGATTCTTTGTTATATTTATATATATTTCTGATCTCCTATTTTCAGACAGAGAGAATAACCTGCATCAGCTGAAATTATGCATCTGCAGATTGCGATATTCACTTTCACCCTTGCTACCACAACAGGTTTGTAGCCTTTGCAATTTCTTATTGAAATCTTTTCTCTAATTTCAGAGACAGATAGTTGTAAATATGTTCTATATGTTTATATATGCATTTCAGCATTTCCGCTCAATCACGAGGCCAGTCAAGAAGCCCCGTGGAGTTTACAGGGAGACAATCAGGCCGTTGACAAGAAAACCTTTGCCAAAGATTCAAAGTGAGTTCATATCAGCCAAATCTTATGAAAATTATGTGACTGTGGCAACATTTTTGCTAAATGGTATTACATGGTTCTTAACACAAAACTCAGCAGTTTTGAGAAATATGTAATTTTGTGTTTTTTCTATAAAATGTTTGGCTCTCGTGTTGATTCGTGTGCTCTCCTGGATTTGTACACCAGTCCTTTACCTCACTAGTGCAACACTATCAGTTGAGCTACCATGCAATTTGATTGCACACAAACCAGCTTGTAAATGTAGTTGGTTATTGTAATTCAAACATTAAAATATATCGCCTTACAGGTCATGTGCTCTACGGTAGTAAAAGTGTTTTGATATCATAAGAAAGCATTGTGTGATTAACAGGGAGAACAGTAAGTGATACTCGTGATTTGTGGGAAATGGAATAAAAATCACTGTTGTTGTAACAGTGTTGATTTCACAAGGAAATTGCCACAATACGTGCAACGATGTACTTAAAAATAATTTAGCAAAAATGTATTTAGTAACATGATTCTGTGAGACCAGGTTGGTCATTGTAGAAGTGTTAATTAGAGAACCAAAGCATGATATGTGTAAAAAGACAAAGAAATAGCCAAAATGGAAATTGATTTGTTCCTTTTTCAGCAGTGGAATGTGGAAGAACCATGTTGTGAGCAATGACCTTTACTCCCAAGATTCCTACAACCCCATGGCTACTGAACTCCGACAAAAGCTGAGTATGGAGTCTGAACGGCTGAGAGCTCGTCTAAAGCAGGAGCTTGCTGAGCTGAGGGAGAGGCTCTCTCCTTACCCCAGCCACCCAAAACACACTCTGGCCAATGTCAGAGACTTCTTAGCCCCCTTCACAAAGCAGCTCCAGTCTGCTCTCCAGTCAAACACCCAGGAACTCTGTGAGAGACTCAGTCTGAATCTCCAAGACCTGAACCCAGATGAAACAACGCTCTACCAAGAGGCAGCGCAGAAGGTCACCCAAGCACTGGATGAAAGCCACCAGAAAAGGACTGCAGCTTTTGAGGAGTTTAAAACAAAAGCCTTTGAAGCTGTTGAGGAGGAAAAGGACAGCAGTGGAAAGGAACTCTGGGAGGAAGTGACTGCCAGGCTCGGACAGGAAGTCTGTACCTTCAGTTTGGAGGTACAAGGCAAGGTGGCAGCACTGAAAATCGTTTTGGCTGGCCATCTTGCATCGACACAGCCTCCAAGAGATTTGATGGCTTCAAAAGTGGACCAGTTCTGTCAAAATTCCTCAGCTTGGAATCAACAGTTTATTTCTAATTTAGACCAACAGATAATCACACTACAAGAAAATCAGAATAATAATGATTCAGCTAGCTTTCATCAGACAAACATAGAGTCCATACAGGAGGATTTCTCTACTAGACTTACAGCCCTTTTACAAGACATTGTACACACCCTAAATTAACATGAATACCGCTCCATTTCTTATCCATTCCAAGAAATCCAACTGTAATGTAAATATTAGCTAATGCAATGCTTGGATTGTACACTGTAAACTATAAGTTTTGTAAAATGCTCTTTGTATGTACAGTTTTCAAAGATAATCTTATATAACGTATGTGGAAATCAACCGATCTGTCAAGTGATAGAAACAACCAAGAAACTTTCATTTAATGCAGGTTTATTAAAAATGAGTGTATTGTACTGTATATTTTGTATCATAAACTATTCAAAAACATGTAAATAAAGATATATTTGTATATATGTTGAAATTAATATATGTTGTCCATTGATCATTCCCTCAACCATGCTTATAAAAAAAAGTATTAATTTCTAAACACCCGCATCACATCTAAACTGTTATTACGTCACATTATATTACAAGAAAGCAGCAAATCATTGGCTAATAAACAAGCAATCTGCATGATACTTTAGCAATGATAAAAATAATGGAATGGTCCAGGTTCACTACAAGTTAAACTCAACTGACAGCATTTGTGACATAATGTGGATTACCACAAAAATCATTTTGGCTCATCCCTGGCTTATAAAAACAAAAATACAGTTACAGTGAGGTGCTTAAAATGGAAGTGAATGAGGCCAGTCCACAACCATTAAAACACACACCATTTCAAAAGTATAGCCACAAGACAAGACAAGACAAGACTTAATACATGTTCATATGATTTTAGCGTGATTGTTACATTGTATACCAGATTACAAGGTTTACCGCCATTACGTCATCATGACAACAAAATTGTAATATTGGCTACAACTTTTACCAAGATAAGGTTAGTAAGTGATTTTATAACACTAAATTCATGTTAACATATATAATGTTTGCATCTTGGGGCTATACTTCTGAAACAGTGTGTATTTTAATGTTTATGGACTGGCCCCATTCACTTGTACTGTAAGTGTTTTGTTTTTTCAACAAACATCTCTTTTATTTTTTTTTGTATGTGATAATCCATATTAGGCCACAAATGCTGCTTGATTAAACCTGTATTGAACATGGAACATTCTTTTAAATGCAGTGAACAAAATAGTACATTAAAATCAGTTAGCAATTGTAATAATCCACAGTTTGTTCCTCTCATTAATGCATGTGTACAAGCATACCTATTAATAATTCAGATAATCAATTTAAAACATAAGCAGTAGAAGTATTTTTCATTTACTGTACTGTACATGAAAAGTTCCTTCATCAAGGTTTTCTGCAGAGTGCATGGCTGCAGAGTGGTTACTGAACTACTACATGAAGTCTAAACAGATTCAAATATGCTAAATTGGCAAAATGCAAAGCGGCTCTGCTGGTGTGTCCAGATGCTGATCAGACGTCTTATGGGGCATGTCAAATTATGTTTCGTTCAACACAAAGCGGATGGCGAGTTGATGGATCCCTCAGTGGAAAGCTTGAGGCAGAGCACCAGCCCAGTAAAACTTCTTCAGCACAAACCATCCAGCCATAGCTAGCAACACAACACCACCGGTGGCAAATATGACCCCCACCACCACTCCAGCAACATTCACATTGTTCCTGTCCAATGGTTCACTGCCTCCTGATTCACAACAGAGAACAAACACTTAACACATGCCACACTGTGCTGTTAGTTTTTTAGGTGCAATGTTATTGATTATTTTCAAGATATTTAAAGACAGAACACCTGCTTTTGATATTCATCTACAATTTAAATAAAAAATTATTAAAAAAAATATTATTGAAATGAAAAGAATCTCATACCATAGGCAGATGCAGTGGGAACATCATTCTCTACAGGATCAATAAGATACATGGTATTAGTTAGGCATGGCTGCATCTAAAAAACTGTGCACATTTTGGAGTTCACTCTCAATAGTTCAGCCCACTCACTTTTTAGCCATCTGGGAAGTATTTTCCCTATTCATTTCTTCCATAGACTATTTATAAAATCCTTCATAATTTAAAAAATATTTGAAAATCAAACATAAAAACAAAGGTATGGCTGTGTACTTACCGTCTTTCTACAACTACAATCCTATGAAGCATATTTAACGATCTAATTGAATAAAAATCTATGGGAATATATTAAACTATTGATTTTAGGTTGTTGATTATAAGTATAGAAACAATATATTTAATTTCAATTGCAAAATATTCTGATATGTACAAATATATAAGTCGTTTTAGGGTGAAGGGAGACAGACTCGATTATGTCATTCACAGCACTCTTTTGCAGGTTTGTTAGCCGCAGTTCTCTGATTGGTGCAACCTCGTCGTTCATGGTAGGCTTTTAAACTTTAAAGGTTTATAAGTTATTGTTGAAAACCAATCCGTCTATGGGATAAATTAATGGGGTTTTTACTTCCGGAACCAGACTGTTGTGCTTTTTTTAGATTTTGCAGCTTTTTGTGTGTTCTTAAATGGATAGTTTGCCCAAAACTAAAAACCTGGTACCATTTACTCACCCTCATGTTATTCCAATCCTGTATGACTTTTTTCTTCAGTGGATCTCAAAAGGCGATGTTAAGCCAAATATTAGCCTGAGTCACTTAGTCACTACTTTGTTTCCACACAATAAAAGTAAATAGAGGCTCATAGACCCTTACTTTATACTTTTTGTGTTCCACATAAGAAAAGAAAGTCATGTGAGTTTGGAACAGCATAAGGATGAGTAAATGATGACAGAATTATAGTTTTGGGTGAACAATCCCTGTAATTGTGTTGAGGTCTCATGCTGGTTTTGTATGTGTATCTGCAGACTTACTTAGAGCTGCGGTGTACAAAGGACCCACAGACACTGTGGCAGAGTCTTTTGCTTGTGATCCATAAGGCTCTAGGTCTCTCCGTCTACGTTTTCCATTACTGTTGCAAGACTGCACAAAAGTAGAAGGTTAACTGACTTACCTTTCATGTTGTGGTGTTGATTCTAATCTAATCGTTCTATTCTATTCTATTCTATTCTATTCTATTCTATTCGCCAACATTGAAAGGTGCACTTACTTTAAGTAGTTCTTGGCATTTATTTGGCTCACAAAGTCGCAGTATACAGTGCAGGTATATAGTGGACTTTTCTTGATCACGGTGCTCCACAAAGCGGAATGCTTCAAACGAGAATCTGGAGAACTTGGAAATCCCATTATCAGTTAACGTTGTCCTGTTCTCTACAAAACATCTGTGGTGAAACAACAGAAAATCAGCAACAGATTTATGAGGGTCAATTGCGCATTGAATTCAAAATCAGAACATGTGTTAATGGTAATGTAGGAATAGGAATAGCTCACCCAGTGAAAAAGTTATACTGTGTATTGGAGGTTTGATTATAAGGTGATGGGGTAGCAAAGCACTGGTCCAGCAAGAGATAAAAACTGAACATGGAAAATAAGACAAATGGTATTTAATTCCATAATTAAACACATACTAATATGATCAGAAACATGCAAATCACTGTCCGAGAGAAAACTGAAACAATTCTTACTTTCCAGTGAGATTGACAGCTTTAACTTCAACATAGACATTAGTGCGCAGCTCCAGCCCTGTAGGAGGAACCACCAACGGGTAGGTATAGTTTGTGCTCTGAAAAAGAAAGAGACATGATATCTTTTTAAAAATGTGGTATATGTTGCATTTTGAACAACTGATTTCTGTAAATATACAAACTCACATTGTAAACACTCATTCTGAGAGTGTCAATGAAAGTTCCATTGTTGTCACTAGTGGCCACTGACACTGAAGACCTGCATTAAGAACATGGGTCAAGTCAATCCTGCAGTAATTGTCTACTGTCATCCTGCAGTATGTCAAGTATGTAGACTGAAGGGTGAATCTTTTCATACTTACGATATGATCTGAGTGTTGTTGATGAGATATTCCAGTGGGTAACGACAGGAGAAGTGGTAGTAGAGGTCTGTGGAGTAACTGATGAGGCCTGCTGAGGAGGTGGGTGTATCAATGAAGCCTGTGATAATGACGGACTGAATGGTGGAGAACATGTGGAATGGACCAGAGGAACTGGGCACCTCGTCCACAATCTATTAACATGCAACAAACACATCCAGGGAACAAGAATCTTCATTATCTTAAAAAATAAATCTGCACCAAATCTCAAATAGAAAGTGTGCTCCAAAATCTGAAAGCATATTCAAAATGCAATCCAGTTAATAAGCAGAAAATTTTAGGATTTAAAAAATGTAAAACAAAGAAATGTTAGGACATACAATATAATGAATATGAAACTTTTAAGATTCCTTCTTTCACTAATCAAATGTATGCAAATATGGGCCATTGACCATGTGACCTTTCCATTGAAGCACACATGATGCTCTTTGGAACATTCTCACATCATACTTGAATAACATGGATCGTCAGGTTTTGCACAAACTTGTGGAGTCCATGTCATCTCGGGTGCATGCTGTCATTAATGCAAAAGCATGATGTACCAAATACAAATTCATTCTTGAAAAAATTTTCAATTCAACTTTGCACTTAAAGGAATATTCCGTGTTCAATACAAGTTTTGCTCAATCAACATCATTTGTGGAAAAATTCATTTTGACTCATCCCTCCTGTTCTTGAAAAAAAGCACAAATCTGGGTTCCAGTGAGGCACTTAAAATAGAAGTCAATGGGGCCAATCCGTAAACATTAAAATACCCACTGTTTCAAAAGATCCAAGACATAAACAATATGCGTTTTAACATGATTTTAGTGTGATAAAATCACTTACAATTTTCTGTGTAAAGTTAAAGCCAATTTAACTTCATTGCCATGACGATGTAATCCCTAAAAAACTAAAATGACTATTTAAACAGCTGTACAGCTCAAATAATATACAGTTATAACAGAATAATGAATGAAAGTGCTTTTATAAAAATATTAGGTTCACATTTCTGCCTTTTTTTAGTTCCTCCAAAAATTGGCCCCATTCACTTCCATTGTAAGTGTCTCAACGTAATTGAGGACGGATGATTCGAAATTTATGGAGCATTATGCCTCAAATGCTGTCATTTGAGCTTAACTTGTTTTGAACCCGGAATATTCTTTTAAACTGTTGCTGATAATATCATTTGTTTGAAAAAATAAGAGCATTTTCTAGTGTATAAGTATAATTTCAATCTTAATGAAGTGTCAAAAGTCAACCTCATTTTGTTTTCATTATTATGTTTTTAAGCTCTTAACAATAGTTATATGGAAACAGGAAACATTTTGAGAAACTGTTTGTTATCACCTGCAGAGACTGTCTGCATGGGTTCTCTTGACTGTGATTGACAGGCAGTTGGTAACGGATGACTGGTGGGTCCACATTGGTGTCAATCTTGCCCAAGCACTGATTATTATTGTGCTCCCCGTTCAGGGCCAGGCTACTGGGGTCAAAGCCTGCCCACTCAGCAGTGCACAAGTTTACCTCCATAGAGATCATATTTGTGCCACAGTTTACTGTCAAGTCACTGTTATCTAGACAAAAAGGGAGATGTTAGTGTTAGTGGTAAGGAATTTGCAGATAATTCAAGGGCTGTCTAAGATCTGCAAGCCCAGTCATTCACCTGGAACCCTGTTATACACCGAGGAGCAGTTATAGGCAGAGTGAACTGGCTGCAGGACAAGAGCCAGTGCAGAGAGGTAGACACACAGCATCATTCCTGCTTCTGAGCAAAGGCAGAAAATGTTACAGGTTGATAGATGATGCTCACAATATTCAATTTATCAGCAGTATTCTTGCAAACAGACACATGTAAATAAAAACACATTCTGTCTGAAAAAAAAGTTTTGAAAATTCAAAACTGAAAATTATGTCATCGGACAGAAAAAAAAGAAAGAAAAAAACATCCAATAAATGTAAATAATGACTTTATGTTTCATGGAACAACATGGCAGCATTTTCTTAGGTGAACATTTTATGCATGTGAAACCAAATAACTAAGAGATTTCAATATATGACAAAATTCAACAGCATCATCTAACACGACAGTCTTAACCTCTATGAAAGTAATAATCACCATGAATGTTATTATTCAAAATGTATAGTGTTTTATATTCTAATTTAAAGAGCATCCTCTAAAGCAAGACATCAATTTGAAAAGATGTCAGTTTACCATACCTTTTTATCCCCTAAAGTGGTAATGCACAAAATTTGAGAAAGCTGTTTGGATGCTTCTTATATAGCATTAGACACCAAGCGTGACTGAATAGGTAAAGGGAGTGTCTCATCCCTTCTACTACTTGACTGTACTGTTCCTTCCCAGATTACCGTAAAAATGAATCCTCTCTTTTCTCTTTAGAAGGATTACTTGGTCAACAATGATGGTTCTTGAATGCCATAACAGTGTTTTTGGCACATATCACATGATTTCAGGTAATTAGTAATTCTACTCTCATTATAAAGGGAGGCTGTGATACAAAATGTAAGTATATTATTTATTTATGTATTATGTGTACTTGAAGACATGTGGCTATACGTGAGTTTATACTATTACAATTGTCTTTATTGTTTTGTCTGCTATGCAGTTTGAATATATTATATGATATACTGTATATATTGAAGAACTAATTGAGAATACCATAAAACACATCATATTGCCTGAAAATACATTGAAAACAATCTCTTAACCAAAGCATTATTTTGAATTATTTGCATAATTGCATTTGTCCATTTTAGCCATCTGGGACCATTTATTTTTCCATATGATAGTCAATGTTAAACAATGTTTAGAAAGCAAATTAAGAGTCTATTGTGCATAAATCATTGGAAACATAAAATGTTGCATCATCTCCTGGGATTAGAACATTATGAATACAAGAAATGTGATAATGTGCCACAAGGTATGAAACATAGGACACCAAAAATAGTCTTTGTTTGTCTGTCTGGCTTGCATGCAAGCATCATCTATGTTCTGTGAGCATCTAGTTCAAGACTCCCCTGCTACAGGCAAAAGCATTAGTTTTGACTGAGAGACAGTATTGTCTATCAAAGAACCTTGAATGAAGTGCACAGACTTGTTTGCACCAAAAAGTCCCTCGGTCAGAGAACGCATTTCACGTATTATACACAGATTATACTGAGATGCGTCACACCTTGAAGATTTTTTTTACATTCTCCACCTCTAGATAAAACAACTCAATAGTGATCGCAATCTAAACATTGATGTACACAAATTTTATTCTCAGATTACATTAATCCACGTGACAGCGAGGGTCTCTCTAGACATCTACTGTTGACAGTCTTACATGGTTTGTAGATGTGCTGAAAGGTCAAACATACAAGGTCTATGAAGTATGCTTATCTTGTTTCTTTTTAAACTCTGCACTTCATAAACCATAATTTTTTCAGGTTTTACAATAACTTTCTGATTTTATAACCAAAGACTTAAATAAAAGCCACCAAATACAGTATTTCATTACCCTTCAGAACTCTTCCATTAGCCATCTCTTTACATTGAAATCTTTTCTCAGTTATTATGCCTCGTAGATTTTTAGCCACACTGAAGAAGACACAAATGCACTTTTTACAAGTGTCTTTTCTTGTCTTTAAAAAATGTAGACCAATCCCAAAAAATATGTCATTATGTGTTTGTTGTATTCCATCTCATGTGCTAGCAAAATTAATATTGTAATTTGACCACATTTTGTGGAAGAACCTGTAGATATGAGTACCCTTTTACATAAATTATGTAAAAGGATACTGGGAATTGTTTACCACACAGCGAGGGAAGACCAGTTTGTGAAGAATGGAGCTTTGTGGTCAAATGATTCAAGACTTTTATTATTCATAGCCTGAGGCCTCAAAAAACATCTGTTCAGTCACATTTGTCCAATGTCCCTTTTACCATTTTTAATAGTGTAATGATTTTTAATCACTATTTTAATAATGTCATATCAGGGGGTTTACATATTTCAAAAAGATTAAAAAGTTCGAAATGGCGACAGTTGAGAAAATGCAAACGCAAGGAATGTTGAAGCGTCTTCTGAACATCTATCCCCGTTCCAATACTGCCACCTGCTGGGGAGCTCAGAAATTCTTTAGAACAAACACAAGTATTTATTCAATAATGCCAAAGCGTCGTGCGCGCGCAGCTCTCGTTAGCCCGAAGGCATTTATACTTGAAATGAACCGCAGGTGCAAACTTCTCCGACAGACGGCAGTGCAGAGAAAATTCAGCTAATCTAGCCAGAAACAGCAGTGAAAAATCGCTTTGTTGAACTTTACGTTTACCTATCCAGGTATGTTAATAATAGTTAATGTTCGCTGGTCATATACAAGATGTAAACAAAGCAAAAACACTTTAAAAAAAAAAAAAACAGTTGTAGGCTATTAACACTGTCTGGCTGTGGCTATAAACTCCAGCACAGTTAATAGTTAAGATTCTAGTGTTTTATAGTCAAGCTGATGACTTTTACATTTAAAGGTGCATTCAGTAATTTTTTCCTTATTAAAAAATGTAGCTCCTAAAGAAAATCATGATCACTCACATTAAAATTGACGACTCAAGTCATATCAGTAACCTTATAAAAGCTGTTTTCTTATTCTACATGGAGAGGGTCCGCACATGGGGGCTGCCATGTTAGAATCACATGACCATCCGAAATCTACTTGTTTAACCTCAGTAACCGCCCTGTTATTTGACACTTTCACTCATGATTTAAATAATCATGGCTGACTGTGAATACTACATTTCTGCAAAGGCATCAAAATCTGAAAACTTTTTATTTTAAATGATGCTGCATCCAAGATGCTAGGAATCAGTGTCCAAGATGGCACAAAGACTAAAGTTACTGAGTGCACCTTTAACAACTCGGATTTCAACACATTTCAGCACATGGTAAAGGATTAGAAAAATGAAAATTCAGCCATTGTTTACTCACATTTACTCATGACTTTCTTTCTTTTTCTTAGCACAAAGGGAGAAATTGTGGGGGAAAAAATATTCTCAGTGATGTCATACAATGGCAGTTATGGCGACCACCTCTTAAAGCTTCAAAAGGACCAAAAGGTATAATTCAGAAGTCTTAATAAATTATTCCCTGAGATTTATGATTGTTATGAAAACATATGATATGGTTTGGTGCAAAACAAAACGAAATTCAATGTATTACTGAGTACAAATTTTCACTGACTGTTATTCTCCTGTGTGCATTCATGAGTCTGCACGCAAGCTTTAGAGCTCTTTGCACGAGAGCAACAGTAGTTACACAGCACGCGCGAGATGGGATGTTCAAGCTAAAACTTGTTTTGTTTTGCTTCAATGGGAACACAAGCGATATTAACAAGAGAAAATACAGCATAGCTGCACACAAACCTGAGAACCTACAAACATGTCTGAAGAGCTTTTTTGGGTGAAACAAGTGCATTGTTTAGAACTTTTTATTAAGTGTGCAAAGGTAGTGGGTAAATTGGTTGTGATACAACTGGTTCTGGCTTTCTTGCGGAAAAGGAAGCAGGACCTGGGTAACTGTCCATGGAATTCTTTATTTCTACACACTTCTCATAGTAACACACAAAAATAATGCTTTAGAGCTTTTTTTTTCATTGCATACACGCACACACACAGCTTTGTGGATCTCTCTCTCTTCTCAAGTGCCTGGACTGCCATTTTGTCCCTCTCCAGCTCTCACTGCAACACAGAACAGCTGTTAGAGATAATTTCCCACAGGCGTCAATCCTTACCGCTCTTCCTCTCCTGGCCTCGCTCTCCACAGAGGTCGCTCGGCCATGGCAAAATCACCACATACCGCCATCGCTCGACTCAGGCCGGGGCGCCATCCGTCCTCTCACTTAATCCCCCCCACCCTATTTCTGGAGAGGAAATCTGCAAGAGCCCCGGCCTGTGGACCACCTCGAACTTAAATGGCTGAAGGGCTAGATACCAACGGGTGATCTGCGTGTTGGCATCCTTCATGCAATGGAGCCACTGAAGCGGGCCATGGCTGAACAGATGGTGAAAGCACAATACAGCAGTTTGTACAGGTCTCCGTGACAAAACTCCTAGAGTTTTCTTCTTCCTAATTCCCGGGTTTCGCCACCACTGTGATAGAAGTGGGAGCTGGGTAACAGTCCATGTAATTCATTATTTCTACACACTTTTAAGTGTAACACACAAAAACAATGCTTTTCAGTCGTCTATCGCATACACATACATAGCTTTGTGAGTCTCTCTCTCCTCTGGCTGTCTGGACTGCCCTTTTTTCAGTCTTCAGCTCTCACTAGCTGTTAGAGTTCAATTTCCACAGGTGTCAATCCTTACCGATCTTCCTCTCCCGGACTCGCTCTCCACAGATGTCGCTTGGCCACCCCCCACATCACCACACTGGTCTACCTTTTAGACTACAGCAAACAACCTTTTTGTACAGAAAGTTTAAACACCCTGTCTGTATAAATGTGTTCACAAAGTAGTCTTAATTTTATATATTTATCCGATTATGATTTGAAGGCATTGTCTCTCCCAAAATGCTGTTTTATATGTGTGTTTGTGAAATTGTGTGTGTGTGTGTGTGGTCAATAACCAATGTTTTATTGAAAATATAAGTTCTGTGAGGGTTAGGGGTTGTGTTAGATTTAGGGGATATAATCTATAATTTGTACAGTATAAAAATTATTATGTCTATGGAAAGTCCTCATAATGATAGGTAGACCAACATGTGTGTGTGAGTGTGTGTGTGCGTGTGCGTGTGCGTGCATGCATGTGTGAAAAACAACAGTGGTATTATGTAAACAAACTGACATTTAAAGGGTTCAAATCCTGAAAATTAATGAATATTTGCTGGTTATGATCAGGACTTTTTGGTTAAAATATCTTCATTATTGAAAGTGGAAAAAAATATTAATATATAATTTTTATCCTCTGAGGTACTGTTTTCTGTTTTGTTATTAATGTGACACTTCACAAAAAATAATAATGCATCAAAATCAATGTTGTTACTAATAATTGACATATCCCAGACTGTGATATTCAAAAAAAAAAAAAACAATCCCCTTAGCATTTAGTATATGGAAAATAATTCAATTTTTTGTGTTTTTTTTTTCATTGAGAACAACGGTGACATTATATATTTTTAAAAATGGCATTTAAAGGGTTAAAATCCTGAAAATGAATGAATATTTGGTAGTTATGATCAGGACTGATATTGGTTAAAAAATTAACTCACTGAAAGTGGAAAATAATATATAATATTATTATAACAGAAATTTTTGTCCACTAAGGTCCTTTGAGTAACTTTTTTAAATTAATGCATTTGATTATTTATAATCAAATGCATCATGAATTGTTATTTATAAGTGTTAAGACTTGGTCTCTAATTTAGAGATTCTAAATTATTTAAGAGCACTGCAGATGTATCCTAACCTAGTTAGGTATAGTACAATGAAAGAGTTGTGCTGACACTACACACACTCCAACAAAGAAAGAATGTATTGGATTTATATGCTACTAATATTATAATCCATCAACATAGAGATAAATAACCAATAGGGGTTTTTATAGTTTATACTAGCAAGAAACCCATTTTAAAGCTTTGTAATTGGAATTCTTAGTAAAAAGTAAAAATTTAATTTAACTGAGTTTTTACTAGTAAGAATCAAATTGCAGAACTCTTAAACTGGAATTTTTGCTTATAAAAAATGCAATTGTAGAGCTCTCTAATTAGTGAGCTCTGTGATTATAATTCTTAAAGAAATCAATTGTAGATCTCTTTAATTGGAGTTTTGTATCCTGGGAATAGTAAAAATGCAATTGTGGAGATCTGTAATTCAGTTGTAGAGCTCTGCAATTTCATTCTTACAAGTAAAAATGTCATTAGACAGCTCTGTTATTATAATATTTTCTAGTGAAAAATCAACTGTAGATCTTTTTAATTGGAGTTTTTACTTGTAAAAATGCAATTGCAGTGCTCTGTAATTCAGTTGTAGAGATCTGCAACTGCTTTCATACTAGTAAAAATGCAAACAGAGAGAAAATTCTTAGATGAAAATCTATTTTAGAGCTCCCTAATTTAAAAATTACAAGTGAAACTGCAATTAAACTAGTAATGCTGAGAGTGTTAAAAGCTAAATTGGCTTGCCATATGTTGCATATAAACCAGGCTTTACTTAATGTTTTATCTGCATATTTGATATTTGGTCTCTGTAGCATTGTCGTGAGAACAATTAAGAGAACTCAAGTCTTTTTAGGACTTAAATAATATAATATCTCACACCAGATTGTGACTTTGCCACAAATATTTGTCACTTTACTCATACTTAAGCTGATGACTTGAGACATAGTCGTTTATTCACAAACTAAGTTTCAGTATAGCTTCTCTATTAATGGGGGCATTGGGCAGCATCTTAGGACAGCATCAGATGTTTTTGAAGGAGACCATTTTTTCTGTCTATGATGTCTTTGAAAACAGTTGCAGTGGATCTAGTGGCTTTTCCTACTCATTTTGAGAATCAGCCTGTGCATGTTTACTACTCACTATCTGGCAGCTGCAATAACTGCTTTCCAGGATCCAGGTTATAGAAAATTCATTGCATTCAGTGAGATAAACTTTAATTTTCATTCTATATGCATGTGCAATAAATATGCATGTTGGAGCACCCATCCAAGGTTACACAAGTTTAACATATCTCAACAAGTAAATACATTTCAACATCCAATATTGTTTTAAAGCTACATGTCCAAATGTATTTCCTCCAATAACCAGCAATATGCCAGTAAAAATAAAACATATTGTATATACAAATATATATTTTAGTCAAAATTATTTTAATACCTCCAGTATAATGTATGTTAATGTTTTAAAGCTACTGTAATACAATAACAAAATCATAATTTATTCCTTAAAGTGATAGTTCACCCAAAATAAATTGGCATTCTGTCATTATTTACTCACTCTCATTGTTCCAAACCCGACTTTCTCTACTCTTCTGTGGAACACAGAGGAGATGTTAAGCAGGATGTGACTTTTATTGCATGTTTTTCCATGAAATGAAAATACGTAAATGGTGATTGATGCTAACATTCTGTCACATTTCTCCTTTTGTGGTCCACATAAAAAAGAAAGTCATAAAGCTTTGGAACATGAGGGTGAGTAAATGTAGTAAAACTATCCCTTTAATATTTAATTAGAAGGCCTTATCCTTGCACAATTCAAATTAAATACTTTATTAGGCTCGAAGGTATTAAAAAATATAATAAGATAAGTCTTAGTAAAATAAGCATTAAAGTTGTAGTTATCTGTTGTGTTACAGCAGACACTAACTGCCTAGGAGAAAATAACCTTGTTGCACAACAATAACTTGTTGAGACTTAGTTTATGTTTAAAATAATAATCAAGTATTAGTTCAGAAGTTGGAGGCTGTCAAAAGAACAGACTTGTGCCACTAATAAAGAGACATGGCAGATTCTCCATACAGCAAGGAGGGGCGATGAGTCTGGGCAGCCTGCCAGACATCAGCACAAACAAACTACACATGCACTGCCACTGGCCCAATGGCCTCACCCTTATTTTTCCAAAACCTCATGACATCTGCAAGATCTGTTCATAATATCCCACAAAGTTTTCATGGAATACACAATTACACTGTTACTCAGTAAGAGATTTGCCTCTTCTAGCTTAACCAAATATTTAACTCAAGTTTTAACTAAGTAACCCAAGTAAAAACAGCTTATATTTCCCATTTTAAGCTCTGAATAGTTAATTTATTTTCTTTGCCAGGTCAAGGGGGGAATGTCTGGAAATGAAAAGGGACAAAATACAACTCAGAAATGAAGAGGAAACAGGCTGTTAAAAAAACGTGTGCTTCCTTTCCTGACTGGCTTCCTATTCCTGGGGATAGTGTGTCTGACTGTGAGCTGGCAGGGTCAGCAGCACTCACTGAGCTCCTTTGAATTCACACAGACCATTCACCCTCATAAAAAGCCATCTTCCTCTGTCATTTAGCAAGTGAGCCAAACAAAATTGGTCTCTGTACTTTAAATGACTCAGAACAGAATGTAGAGGGATTGTAAAACTACAGCAATTACACATGTTGTAGTGGAGAGGCCAGAAGTGGGTGCCCAGACGTGGGTGGACCTTGGTAAAACAGGGTGGTCCTCTGTTTTGTGACTACTTTCTGAGTTCATTGTGAATATTATGAAGTTTACCCCTTTCCACAGCCATTATGAGTCAATATTCACTCATTTACACCACCTAATATACACTCATTGAGCACTTCATTAGGAACACTATGGTCCTTATAAAGTGCTCAACATGGTCTTCTGCTGTTGTAGCCCATCCGCCCCAAGGTTCGACAAGTTGCGCTTCCTAAGATGCTATTCTGCTCACTACAATTGTACAGAGTGGTTATCTGAGTTACTATAGCCTTTCTGTCAGCTAGAACCAGTCTGACCATTCACCGTTGACCCCTCTCATCAAAAAGGCGTTTCCATCTGCACAACTGTTGCTCACTGGATGTTTTTTGTTTTTGAGAAACTATTGAGACTGTTGTGTGTGAAAATCCCAGGAGATCAGCTGTTACAGAAATACTCAAACCAGCCTGTCTGGCACCAACAATCATGCCATGGTCGAAATCTCTGAGATCACATTTTTTTCCCTGTTTTGATGGTTGATGTGAACATTAACTTGAGCTCCTGACCCATATCTGCATGATTTTATGTATTGCACTGCAGCCACACGATTGGCTGATTAGATAATTGCATGAATAAGTAGGTGTAAAGGTGTTCCTAATAAAGTGTATTAGGAATTCAAGTTCCTTGAATAAAATTCAAAAGAATAACATTATTTTTGCAGATGCAATTAAAATCATCCTGCTGTGAACAGGTATATATACTTTCCTAAAGATGGGATCTTTCATTTAGCTGTCAAACTCTACATAGGCTGATGTTTTGTGTTTTGTGGAGCTACTGTAATGGTGTATACTGTAATAATTATTTGTAATAGTATAATTATTTTGAAAAGGCTTATTTCTTCCCTCAACCTTATTTGTGATCTGAATCATTGTAGGTTCCTTCTTAGACCTATCATTGAAATTTACATGCACACCAATACACTGATTACTCCCAAAAATATGCTTATTTAAAAAATCTGACAAAGCAAGAAAACAGTGTTTTCATGAGATTTGAAATAACATGTTATTCTCTGCTTTTGATGTCAAAGCGTGAAGAGACATGCGTTTAACACGTGCGCATATTGGATAAGCCGGTGAGAACACTGCTAAAGGAATTTATATGCCACACGAAATCCATGGGCAGAAATCTACCAGTGTTGACTGGTGTATTCTTACAGCGTTTATGACCTTAAGCCGATAAAGGAATGCCGTTTATTGCGTTTACATGACCTCAAGCGTTGTCAGCTTATAAAGCAAAATCGGTGTAAGAATGTGCATGTAAACATGCTCATTGTATGATACTATTTTCTTTAATTCTTTTGGGGGGGGGGGGCTATTGACAAGTGCAGTAATGTTTCACTACAAAATAATCTTTATCTGTCACTTGGATGGACTTGACAGATTTTTAGCAGTTTTGTTTAATTTCCCCGACAATTACCATTTGATACTGTCTTGATATAGACAATATTTACATTTTTAGTAACCCAATTAAATTCGTAGCAAGCGTTAGTCTGGTGATAAATGTTAATTTAATCATTTTCAGACATATTCAGGGAATGTTACTTTTGTTAAATCATGTTAAATAATGTTAAATAATTCTGTTGTTGATAAATAATCGTTAGGCTTGATCATTCCTTTGTATGCAAATTAGCGCATTTGGTGTCAGTTTTCATTAAAATTGCTTTTTTTTCTCACAGTCACTTCACTTGCACTCTAATTTTCAGTTTTAATGTGCTTTATTGGCAAGACAAATAATGGTAGGCTACATTCGTTGCCAAAGCAGTGGCAGCTGAGATGTATACAGATATACAACATATATAAATCTCTCTCTTGTGCACATATAGCACGCAAGCAAAGAGAGAAGCCATGCAAAATAAAATGAAAATGCGCTAGGATTAACTGGTTTTTAATCAGTGGTGGAAAGGTTTTTTTTTTTTTACTTAAGTAAAAGTACTGCTACTGAAGAAATAATTAACTTGAGTACAAGTAGTAGTAGTATGACTCAACTAAGAGTAAGTAGTTTACCGAAAAACTACTCAAGTAATTACGTCACAAGTTACTTTATGAAAGTTATATTATATGTAATGTAGTATATATGCCATCGCTTCCATTTTTAGAACACAAAGACATTTATGTTCTTGAAAGAAATGTATGCTTCCTTTCACCAAGAATGCATTAAATTGATAAAAACAATACTGCCAAAATCATTAATTGCAAATTATTACTATGGTTTGAAAAAAAAAAATTCCAAACCGAAACCCCCAATGTTCAAGCCAAATCTACACCCTTGCAAATGGTTACGGAATTTAATGCAGGAGTACAATACCGAACTGATGCGGATTGATGCGGATGCCAATGCGGAGAGCCTGTCTGTGCATGCAATGGTGTGAAGAACCACACATCTGTTAAATAAAGTAGCTACAATCATACAGCACATCACGTTTTTGTTTATAAACACATTTAGCACTTATACATTTCTTCTTTCTAAAAATTCATAAATATTATGCATTTTTTAGTACTTTGTAATTGTGGTGAAATATAACTGAGGCAAAGTTGAATACTTCACTTTTAATCAACTCAAGTAGAAGTACTATTGTTTTATTTATACTTTACAAAGTAGAAAAATGTACTCAAGTACTGTAACGAGAGTAGTCGTAATTTGTTACTTTCCACCTCTGCTTTTAATGTCAAATACACATGCCTAAAATACGACGTTGGTAAAGAGCACATTGAAATGAAGGCTGGTCCCGGACATTCGGGTTATTTACAAACCTCGGCCAAACGCTCTGCATGTATGTAGGTATTGTGTCAGTTTGTTTGTGACGGATATTAAGCATCCTGCATACCAAAGCACAGAAATACCATCCAATACCGCAATCCCACGTTAATGTTAAAAAAATGAACCATGCAAAGTTGATCAATTAGTGCTGAGCGGATCCATTTACAGGAGGAGCGATCCATTTGTTTTGATGTTATATGACATTTTTAAATTAAATAAATACATAAATCTGACTTTATTTATAACAGGAAAGTGATGATTATCATGCATGTGACTAAATTTTGATTGGGTGGACCAGTGCCACAATGGCCTTGCCCTTGACATGGTGATTTATGCACAAATTATTCTAAATGCTAAAAGATGATACACAGTTTTAATTATCTTATGCAGCACATTTTAACATTTGCAGGTTAAAGATGTTTGTAATTTTGTAAAGACAGACATTTATTTTGCAGTAAACAAAATATGCATACATTCATAATAGAATTAACCTATAGGCTCTATGATAACCACAATGAAACAAGACAAATTAAATACATAACAAAGCTGAAATTGATTTGTACCCAAATAGAAAAAGTGTCAATAAATAAATACAATTCGATGTTATACATAAATAACAGGGTAATATTATTACAAATGAAAGTTAAAAAAACAAACGAAAAAAAAAAAAAAACATGAGTGGGTGAAAAAACAGACATCAGCAGAAGAAAAGACATGAGGCTCTAACTGTTTCTGCTAGCAGGCAGGCACATTCAGTCGGATACTTTCTTGAGTCGTCTGAAACTTCAGAACCAAAACTCTGCATGTATTTGTTTCGTCTGGCAACAGGACGTTTTGCCATGATCTAGAATCAGTCCAGCTGAAATCTGGACGCGTCGATCGTGAAGTGGCAATCGCACGCCCTTTGAAACTATGTAGAGATGGAGTACATGAAACTGTTTGGAATTGTTTTGGCAGTTTGTTTACATCCCAGCTGCGCATCGAAAGCGATCAGTGGTAAGTATCTGCCTGTGCGTTATGTAAACGTTTCGTTTCACGCACAGTGATTTTCTCTCCGTAACTTGTTATGGCTTTTGAAGTATCCTTTGACAGAAAAACGATCGTTTGAGTGCACTGCGCGCGAGACTGTTGCATAATCTGATAATTGTCACAATAATACAATGGTTTGTTTTTAAGGGCCACATAACACACATTTTGAAACTAATCATGTTTTCCAGAACCTGAAAATATTTTGTGAAATGTATTGTATTTTGTTATTTCGATTTAACCACCGTCTAATGATGAAACGAAATATTTCGTTTGATTTTTAGTTTTTTATTTACAGTCGTGGATTGCGTTTTTCTATCTTTTACTCGCTTTTATTTATCGTTTAAGGGGGCATTCACACCGAGCGCGTTTTTTGCGTCCGCCTGCGCTGTTCATTTTTTCAATGATTTTTCAATGTAAACACGTCTGTGGCCGTTACGCCGCGTCTTGCGGTAGTGTCGCGTTTTTTAGACCCCATGTCAACTTCAACTTGTAAAAAAAGGTTATCGAGAAACCTGCGTTCAGTTCTAGCTTATTCTTATTCTTTTTAGCACAAATACGTGTTATGACTGAACGGCCCCTTAAGAATTGATTTAAATTTGGGTCACAGCACGCTGTTTATTAGTCAGGGAGGAAATGGCTGATGCTGTTGCACACATGACTTTGCTTGCTTTAGAGGATTTTCCGCCTGACAGTTTGTGGAAGTTCTCCTGGTAACCTCCTCTCAGCCAACTTTCCTGTAACTGTCTCTATGATATTTCCATAATAGTACTTTGAGTTCAGCACTAAAGTGTTTTTGTGAGCTACTTCTTTTTTATGTGGCTTACAGATCAGCGGATATGCCGGAGAGGGACAGAAAAGCCCTGCTATAAGATCACAAGCTTCCAGGACAGCAGGCTCAGAGCAAGCTTTGAGGCAGCCAAACAGAAGTGCAGGGCTGACGATGGAGAGCTGCTCAGTATTGAGACCGAGAATGAGCAGCGTCTGGTAGAGAGGTTTGTTCAGGAGTTCAGGGCCTCAGATGGAGACTTCTGGATAGGTCTACGAAGGAACCTACAGTACAAAGACTCAGTTGCAGATTGTCCATCACAGTTTTACTGGCTGGATTACAGTCAGGCCACATTCAGGTATGAGATTAGCAGTCATAATATTCTGAAAAATGTTTAACGGAACTTTTTTTAGAATCACGTTCAGCATTGCTCCACGCCACGTCTTGAAAACATGCATTGCAAAGTTACTTAAAATAGAAGCCTGTGACATAAGGCACTCTCAGCTGTCTTGTCTTAAGATAGACTTTTCATTAGTTGTGTGTGTGTGTGTGTGTGTGTGTGTGTGTGTGTGTGTGTGTGTGTGTGCTTTGTTTCTCAGGAACTGGCTGGTGACTGAGCCCTCGTGCGGTCATGATCAATGTGTTGCTTTGCTCTACCGACCCTCCTCTTCTGCTGGCCAGAAGGAGCACAATCTGTTCAAGTGGATTGACTATAACTGCAATACCAAGAATAATTTCATCTGCAAGTACTCCGAAGGTGGGCCTTTGCTTATGTTAATGTCAGCTGTCACTTAAAGATATCTAATAGGCAACAACTATGAGACGAGCATCTTTAAGTGTAAATAAGGGAACAAATTATGTAAGACTTCATTGAATGCTCTGCTGTCTCCTTTGTGTTTAGAGAAGCATCCTGTTCCCACTCCAGAAGGAAATTTCACATCACACACAGGTAAACAAATCATTGTTTTAGCTGATGTTTTTGCTACTTTTTTCCTACACAACTTAATTTCTTTATATTGCTATTTCAATTAGGGTAAAAAGATTTTCCGATGCATCACAATCTTCTTTTGAACCATCTCGAATCTCAAATCCCAAGATCGAAATTTCACTCTATGTGGCAACCCTCTATAATGCAAGAAAATCACTCACATATGCAACCAATTCTCATGCTATGCGAATACAAATTTAAACGATTTGCCACTGGCTGGCAAACTTTTCATTTCATTCACCAGTGATTGAGAAGTACTGTATAGTGGAGAAGAAATTGTTAGCACAAAGGTCCTTAATAAGTTTGGTTTGACTTGTTCTTTGTGTCCAATGATGAGGTCCACGGATCCATATGTCATTGAAAAATGTCTCTTTTAAATGGGTCATGTCATGCTTTATTTTTTATTTAATTATTTTTCTTGAGGTTCACTTATAATGTCATGATATAGTACTAAATTACATTAATTCACTATGTCTCTTGCCCTCTGTCTGAAAAGCTCAGTTTTCTGTGCTGCCCCTTTAAGACTTCGATATACACGCACACTGTGTTATGATTGGCTAACGTTTTTGAAGTGCAAACACCCCCAACACAACACTTTTTTTTTTTTTTTTTCCTAGACTAAACAAATTAAAATGTGCAATGTTACCTGAAAGCACTCCGTTTCACATGTCCCAATTTATGTGAAGCGCACAATGAAAGATTGTAGTAAGGCTGCTTATATAACGCCTTCTGTGGGAAACACAGTATCACGGCAACAATCATTTTCACTGGTCGATTGTGAATGGGGATCACCCTCCAACATCATCCTCCGCATTTATGATTTATTTTGTGATAAAATGGCTGACAATACAATTCTGAATATCTAGTATCTTGAATATAAAAAAAAACAGACAGAAACATTAGTATTATATTTGTTACTCATTGTGTCATGTCCAGTGTTGCTGGTTCTGCTAAATCTCTCAAAGTTTCTTTGCAAAGTGTGAATCATAATAGTTCTCAAAAGAATCCTTAGAGAAATGTGCTGGCCAAACCATATAATCTACATTGACAAATTCAGGAACAAAAACAAACATTGTCATCCTTCAAAAGGCTGTGCAGAGATGCCAAATTTCCACAGCCAGGAACGTCCCAACATTTTCGACTGTTCCCTGGCATTGCAGACTTTTTGTTAGTTCAAAACACAAACAGCAATAGTCAAGGGCGGATTTACGATTTCTGAGGCCCAAGCAACCGACCAACCTGGGGCACCTTTTCAAAAATGTTGCTTTGAAAATTACATGGAATTGATTTTCAATCATAAAACAACATTGCCGTTTATCAAGCCAAGCCCTGAAACTTTGCTTGGTGCAAAATAATCTGAAATAATGTTAAACGTTTTAGCAGTTTCCCCTTTGCATCCTGAACTTGTTCAGAACATTAAATCTTTGTGGCAGCTCAAAGAATGAAACAGAACGCAGGTGTCTTGACATGCATTTTTGAGACCTGAAGTTATTTTTAACTTGATGCAGTGTTTAAATATGTGCTGGTCCTGCATGAGACACGAAAGAAACAACGAGACGGTGATGGTGCAGCAGTCAAGGACGTTCGTTTAGTGTGTGTTTACATAGAAAAACAATGAAAAAACAGAGCAGACACATACAAAAACATGTTCAGTGTAAACGGCCCCTAACTCATGGGCGAAACAAGTTTGGAAATCCTGTAAATTTTTTCATAAATTACAAACCCGAACCCAAAGTCCTTCTTTGTCGGACCTCTAATGTGAACTGCTCTAAGAGTGCTGACAACTGTATATTCGCGCATGTTCCCAGAACATCATGTCACCCCTCAAGTATTTTTTGCAGAGCTTTCCTACTGGGGCGGGGGCCCCCTCAACATTTGCGTGGTGGTTAAAACCGCTACTGGCAATAGTTCCTCTATGTTTGTAGGAATGCTGTACATGTCCTGCTCTCTACTTGACCATCAGGCAATTATGTAAATGGAGGCAATGATCTTGTGCCTTCTTGGAGGCAGTCATGCATTACTAAGTACCATTTGTGACATCACTAATGTAAGGATGTAGAGAACGAGGCATTTCTAAATCTTGGTGTCAATAAATCCTCTTCGGCTGGGGAGGAAGTTCTGAGATCTGAAACTTACAGTATGTTTTTATAGTACAATAATGTCAAAAATGATCAAGGAAAATTTGATTCCTCATGGCATGACCCCTTTCTGTTTACAGTTGTTGTTGATTTAAAAATAACAAAAATCACACATGGATGGGCTAAAGAAACCATGCACTCTTCTCTCACTAATGTGCGCTTACTGGCTGATGCCGCTATTCTTAAAGAGACAGTACAGATTAAGGGAGTGTTCTACATATCAATGTAAATACTTGTAAATAGTACAAATTATGCAAGTAAACAATAAAAATGTAACAAAAATATATATGTGCAACATAAATGCAATTTCAAGACATTCAAAAGATAAAATGTGACCAATTTAATGAAAAGCTAATGGTAAAATATAATTTGTAAAAGTTATATTTTCGAATTGTACCTAGAAGGGTTGCCTAGAAGGTTTTTTATAATATACATTCTGTTGGTTTGACTACATAATCTTGTTAAAAATATATAAACATAGCCCAAAGATCATCCGCCATATTAAGTCAGTTGTTATTATTAAGGCCAAACATTATAAATGCATATTCAACATTTATGGTAATACTTTCTGTTAGGTCTTGATCACTTGACTTTGGTTCCAAAGCACCCACCCATTACATTGGACAATGACAGGATGAAAACAGATCTCTCAGAGTCATCAGGTAATTCAGCAATAAATTATAAATTAAGTTTATAATCAATTGCAATTTATGATGTTTCATCACAATATTAATGTTTCTAAAGCAAATTGTATTCAAATTTTGCTTCTCTTCATTGAAAATATGCTTTAGCCCTCCCTTCTCAATTATTTAAGCCTTTCTGTCAGTTTCTCTTTCAGATGACACAATTAATATTTACTACATCCTCCTTGCTACTTTACCTGTAATGCTGCTATTGATATCGGTGGTGTCGGGGGTGTTCTGTTTCAGAGTCAGGTCTAAGAGGTATGTAATGTGGTGCTTACATTATTTAACATTTATCTTTGTTAATTATTGTGTCTATCAACCCATACTTGCCATTTTAAATGTACCGGTTCTTCATAACTGTGTCTTTGCAGGAGAAAAGAGCAGAATGAAATCTACGCAGTTCCAGGGCAGTGGCTGCGTACAGCATCTCCAAAAAGTCAAAATGATTATGAACGCAATAAATTCAAGCAGCCAGGAGCTCATCTGGAATACATGAGCTCAGAAATTAATACAACATTTAGTGTTACTTCCACTAACAGTCAATTTGAGGACTATGAAAATGTTCAGAGCAGAATTACACAGTGTGGTTTTGTCACTAATGACATTTATGAGACCTGTCGGAACCCCTCAGCACTAGAGGCCGGATGGGTGGACAATGACATCTATGGATACTAAAACACGCTATAGTATATACTGACAGCAAGTGACCTCTCTACTAGTGTGGCTGGCTCTCCCACTATGTTTGACCTCCCAGTCTGTATGCCCACTCTTTGATGTGCACTATGTTTGACCTGGTGTGAAGGACGGTAAAGGCCTGTGAGGCCCTGGGTTAACACAGGGGTGTACAGTGAAACTCAGATTTCCATAACTGACTATACAAAGAAGCATAAAGGTGTAAATCGGCTTGTGGTAGTTTCCTCTGTGGAAGCTGGCATCCTGGAACAGGAGCTACAATTTGGAAATTCACAAAACAGTGTGCTGACCTTTCAGGCCATCTCAACAACATCCTTCTATATTTCTGAGAATGCCCTCTCCAAAGGATACTTGCTTTCATCCCTTTTTTTTATTTAGATGAACGCTATATACTTGCTGTTTTTAGCTGGGCAACAGCCAAGCACTGACTATTCGGGTGTTGCTGATATAGTCTGAGATTCCTAAAATCCTGTCAAGATCCCTTTTTTTTATTATTATCCATTGTGTAAAAAAATACAATAACGAAGCATAGTAGCATAATAATTTGAGTGTACAGAACTGTATTGTAGCGTATTAAAAATAATGATATGTTTGATATATTGTTGTGTTTATCTTTGATATGAAATGTCTAGTCCTTTGGACTCGTTCTTGTACATAGAAGAAGCTGCAATGAACATGTTTGGTTTTATGTGTTTAATCTTTATAACACTAACATGGAATTTTATTTGATTGTATTTGCTTGTTATAATGAATAAACATGTTTGATAGCTTATGTCCACTGGGAATCTTTTAAAGTTCAGTGGTTTTCATATAATATTGACAATATTCCTCTACCTCACACATATCGTTAAACGTCACTGCATTTTGTAATTCACGTTAAATGAGGTAGATATAATTTGATATGACCTGCTGAAACCTGCTATTTCACATTTTGTACAATTTGTTAATGTATAGCAAAAAAAAAAAAATTTGAGCCAAACAATGGCCTATTCTTTGGAGGTGGATAATTATTCTGCAGAATTCCCTGACGTCAGAGAGCAGGAATTGCAGAAACAGGAAAGTACAAGTATTTTGAGACTGCAGTATGTTGCCAGGAGATGTCGCCATATGTCAGGACACCTATAACTTCTTTGCCTGTCACACTAGTAGTGCAGTTTTGAGGAAATGTGACACTTGTGTTATAGAGATATATATATTGACATTTCCAATACAAATATACACCACACTAGATTATACACCCTAGTTATACACTAAACACTAGAACTAATATCTAGCAATGGCAAGAAAATGTATGTGAACCCTTTGGAATGAGCAAATTAAGCTCTGGGCCACTCCAAAAGGTATTTTCTCTTTTTTTTTTTTTTAAGCCATTCTGTAGTGGATTTACTTTTGTGTTTAGAGTGATTGTCCTGCTGCTACTGAGCTTTAGCTGCTTAGCTCCTACTTTATTCTGTAGGATGTCTTGATTAACTCCCCTCAATAATGGCAAGCGGTCCAGGCCCCAAATCGTGACGTTCCCTCCACCATACTTCACCGTTGTGATGTTTTAATGTTGGTATGCGGTCGCCATATTTAGTGCTGCGTGTTATTCCCAAACAATTCAACCTTAGATTCATCAGTCCACAAAACATTTTCCATATAGCGTTGGAAAGCCGGTTAGAAATCTGTCTGACTTGCTGTGATGTCATGACGACAGACGTCCAAGCTGTTATTGGCGAGAGTGAGGTGGCCGCACTTGTAGCAGGCAGGCGGCGCAGTTGCGCTAAGTGCAAGCACGATGGGAATAGACTTGCTGAGGACACAGCTTCATGCTCATTGGCATCACAACAGTAATGTTTCGTGCTCTTCTAATATGTTTGATTTTTTGTATCTATTCAAATGTCTTTGTTTGTTGTTTTCTGCTCTGATTTGGACACAATATTACAAAACGTATGTGAATATTCCATCTGTATACATTTTAGAGCTGCTTTTAACTCTTGAATACACAGAAGGTGTGAATAAAGCCTGATCTTTATTATCAAATGATTGGTGGTATCAAGATGGTGCCAGGATGGCTGCGTTGCCGTTGAGCTCTCCGATTCTTTTGTGGTTTTTGTTTGTTTGACCTGTGTTTAGTTATTTTTTTCCAATCCTTTTTTACCAGGGACGAACTGCTGAACATTCGGCAGCACATACCAGACAATCTTTTCCTGTTTTTTTTTTGTTTTTTTTTTACTATTCTGACATTTTGCTGGACATTTTAGTCGGAAGCGCAGCTGTGTTGTTTAAACGCGGTATGAGACGCAAACTCCATCAGCACGGCTTTCGAACAGAGCTGTATTCATCTAACTATGCTCTCTTCCTAACAAAACGGATGAATTACATCTCCTCACCTGTACAAACTAGGACTTTTCAAACTCTACTCCCTTGTGCTTCAAAGAAACCTGGCTGAGTGAAGCTATTCCGGACAGCGCGGAGTTAACGGGAAACCAGGCGGTGGAACATGCTTTTACATCAATGAAAGTTACAGATGTAACAACGTTAAAAGAAGGTGTGCTGTCCTAATTTGGAAGCACTCTTTATCAACTGTAAGCCTTTCTACTCGCTGAGGGAGTTTTTCTTGATTATTCTGGTGAGTGTTTATATTCCTCCACAAGCATGTGTGAGTGCAGTGCTGCAAAAGCTGGCAGATCAGATCACAGACACGGAACAACAATACCCGGACTCACTTATTATTATTCTCTGCGATTTTAACAAAGGCAATCTCATCCATGAACTGCCAAAGACAGCACATTACATGCCCCATCAGAGACAGAAATATACTGGACCACTGCTATACAACAATAAAGGATGCATATCACTCTGTTCCTAGCGCAGTTTTGGGACTCAATAATCATTGTCTGGTTCATCTTCTTCCGACCTTCAGGCAGAAACTTAAATCAGCTAAACCTGTAGTAAGGACCAATGAAGCAGAGCTGGAACTATAAGCCTGCTTTGTTTGCACTGTTTGGAGTGTTTTGAAGCTGCAGACATCAATCTAGACAAGCTCACAGATAACGTGACATCAAATATAACTTTCTGTGATGATATGTGCATTCCTACTAGGACTTAGTAGGAATGACAAACCATGATTTACAGCAAAACTCAGGCAGCTTCGTCAGGCCAAAAGGATGCTTACAGAAGTGGAGATAAAATCTTATACTAACAGACCAGAAACACACTGACAAAAGAGATTTACAGTGGATAAATAAGCTATTCTGAGAAGCTGAAAAACAAGATTTAATCTAATGACACTGCATCAGTGTGGAGAGGCCTGATAGTCATTACTAACTATTAGACACCATCCCGCAACACTGTAGGGAATCAACAACTGGCTGATGACCTGAATGTGTTTTACTGTAGATTTGAAAAGCCCGGTCTCACACCCCACACCTGCTCTGATCTTCATCACACAAACATCAACACCTCCTTCAACCACCCTCCTCCCCACTTCTGCTACTCAAACTGCACTTAAGATCTGTGAAGAGGATGTGTGCAGGGGCTTCTGGAAACAAAAGACAAGGAAAGCACAGGGTCCAGATGCTATTTCAACCACTTGTCTAAAATCCTGTGCTGACCAGCTGGGCCCCATCTTCACACAGATCTTCAACAGATCACTGGACCAGTGTGAGGTTCCCTGCTGCATCAAATGCTTCACCATCATCCCTGTCCCAAAGAACCCCAAAATCATATGATTTAATGACTACAGACCCGTTGCTCTGACGTCTGTATGGGATGTGTGCTCTCCCCACTACTCTTCTCCCTGTACACAAATGACTGCACCTCCAAGGACACTCTGTCAAGCTCCTGAATTTGCAAATGACACTACTGTCATCGTCCTCATGCAGGATGACATTGAATCTGTATACAAAAGCGAGGTGAACACGCTCAAAACAGCGGAAATGATAGTGGACTTTAGGAGGAACACCCCAACATTGACCCAACTCTACATTCTGAACAGCATTGTGGCAGTAGTGGAGTCATTCAGGTTCCTGGGCTCTACCATCTCACAGGACCTGAAGTGGGAGACCCACATTGACTCCATTGTGAAAAAGGCCCAGCAGAGGTTGTACATCCTCGCCAGTTCAGGAAGTTCAACCTGCCCCAGGCGGTGCTGATATAGTTCTACTCAGCAGACATTGAGTCTGTCCTCTGCACTTCAATAACTGTTTGGTTTGGTTCAGCTACAAAATCAGACATCAGAAGACTACAAAGGACAGTTCGGACTGCTGAGCAGATTATTGGTTCCCCCTGCCATCCCCCAAGAACTGTACACTTCCAGAGTGAGGAAAAGGGCTGGAAAAATCACTCTGGACCCCACTCACCCAACCCACTACCTCTTTGAATTGTTGCCTTCTGGCCGGCACTACAGAGCACCAGAACTGTCAGGCACAAGAACAGATTTGTCAGAGTTACACTGGAACAGAGTTCCAGTGCACAAACAATACAACAAGACAAAGATAATAAAAAAAAAAAAAAAAAAAAAAAAAAAAGCCATTAGAAAATATAAATATATATAAGCAAGATTACCTGTGGCCGAATCACAGCAGTGCTGATGTAGGGCCATATCACACTCTTGCTTGTGTGATATTGCTTAAATATTATATATATATATATATATATATATATATACACACGCACTGTGTATGTATATATATATATATTTATATTTTCTAATGGCTTTTATTTTTATTCAGTTTTTTTAATTATTATTATCTCTGTCTTATTGTGTTGTTTGTGCTCTGGAACCTTCTGTCACCAAGACAAATGTGTAGCATACTTGGCAATAAAGCTCATTCTGATTCTGGTGTGTTGTTTATTGACTAACTTTAGTATATACACATTAAATATGTAGAACTGTATATTGACATTTATAGTGCTTTTTTATTTATTGCAATGTGTTACAATCATGACATTCCGTTATACAGTCTGTGTTGTGAAAAATATCATCCTTTGCATTTCCATTTTAAATGTATCTGAATCGATGATGTTATAAATATTGCTGACATGTGCATAGACAACTGACACATCTGAATAAATGAGCAAAGAACTACACATGTGTAAAGGGATTGATGGACAGGAGGAGGCGAGAACCGGCTTGACAATATAAATAATATTTTAATACAAAACTTAAACAAAAAGACAAACACACAAAGGTGTCGGACAGCTGTCCATAAATATCTCTCTCTCTCGCACTGCAGCTTCCAGTCGGCCTTTATCCCTCTCTGAGGCTTGATTAGCCTGATTAGGGCCCTCTGCCCTGTCACAAAGTGTGTTATCTGTGCTCTCTCCCTTCACCACTTCATGACTTTGGTGTAATAAAGCCATGTCACTTAAAAGATAAAACTTTATTGAAAGAAAAAATATATTTTGGCTCTGGCAATTAAACAGCAGTATCACTTTATCAAGATCTATAAACAGAAATTGAAATTTCACAGACTTGTGTTGTATCCCACAGCGTAGCACAAATGTAATTTTGGTCACAAACATGGTGGCACGGCCATACAGAGACATCACATGAAACAGGTAAATTGTGACAACTTTTGTTTAGAATCTGCATTATCTAAATTTCATCAGCAGGCTCTTCTTTCCTGGAAGTTATGTTACACCCACAATTTGTCACCACATGAGGCTTTTTTGTGGAATAACTCTGATATAACAATTAGGAATAAATCTCTCTTTTTTACAACATGGTTTACATTTACATATTTGGCAGATGCTTTTATCCAAAGCAACTTACAGTGCACTTATTACAGGGACAATCCCCCCAGAGCAACCTGGAGTTAAGTGCCTTGCTCAAGGACACAATATTGGTGGCTGTGGGGATCGAACCAGCAACCTTCTGATTACCAGATTACCAGTAATGTGCTTTAGACCACTACACCACCACCACCACTCCATAATACTTAGGTACATATATGGAATCTTTTCAGTTTTTGATAAATCTGGCAATGTCTTGTCTTTTGAGCATTTTATGTCTATTTATGACTTCCCAATACCTTTTAAAGAATATAATGCTGTGCTCAGAGCATTCCTGCCAGCCTAATTCAACTTGTGAAGAGTCACTTAATGTTTTGTAAGGGAGACACAAAAGAGTCTGCTTTGATATTAGATGGAACAGGGTTGGGAGGGTTACTTTTGAAATGTATTCCACTACAGATTACAGAATACATGCTGTAAAATGTAATTCGTAATGTATTTCATTAGATTACTCAAGGTCAGTAACGTATTATAAACACTTTGGATTACTTCTTCAGCACTGGTAGATTTTTTTCACTTGTTTTGACTATAAAAACTCTGTCAGTTCAGTAAATACAAATACAAAATACACGCTAAAAATACATTCACTGAAAAACATAAATATCTTATGCAGTGTTGTTTCTAAAACAAGATAAATCAAATGTATCTTATTTTAAGGGTTTTTAGATATTTTTACAGGAAAACAATACAAAAATTGTCAAGAATAGGATTTTTGCCCTAATATCAAATGTCTTACTAGAAAAAAGAAACTATATTCCAACGTGAATTTTCTTAAAAAATAATCTTGTCTGGTAACATGTGCGTGTAAACTGGCTACAAAAAGTATTTTAGCCTAGCGTAAAGCTGACAATTTACACAAGGTTTATTTCTATTTCTTCTGCTCCAAACTTACTTCAAACTTACTTTACTGTCTGCTCGTATGAATGTAACACATCATAAGAAAGTGTTTCACCGCTGTTCAAATGCACTTTGGATCGCATCATTTATATGTATAAATGTTTTCCATCTGAAAGGACTAAATATTAAACAAATGACGATAAAATGCAAAGTAATCTCTACAGTAATCAAAATACTTCTTGAATGTAACTGCATTATAATTACCAATGATTTAAATTGTAACTGTAGTGGAATACAGTTACTTATATTTTGTATTTTTAATATGTAATCCTGTTACATATATTCCATTACTCCCCAACCCTGGATGGAATAAGTATATTCATCAAGAAGTGTAATAATAAGCATATTCTCCAAATTTTTCAACAAAGAAAACATATTGTCCCTAAAGGTACATTTCATTGGGCATCCTTTTTTAGTTTATAATATGGGGTAAATAAAAAGCATGGTTGCTACCTCATATGTACTGCACCCCCAATAAGACCAAAGAAATTCATTTTAAGATTTTGCATAAAATATATCCTGTGAATCTCACCGTGTCCAAATATAGAGATGTTGACAGCATCTGCTCATTTTGTGGATGTGAGGATGAAACATTAATCCATTTATTTTTTCAGTGTGAAATAACTCTTATAAATATTATTTGCTCCTATAGCAACTCTTCTAATGATTCAATGGAATATATTGTTAGTTTTTTTTTTTATTTTGTATGGAAAGTTTTTCATCCATGAGCAAAAATGTTCTAACTCGCAGCTCTCTCACATTTTTTAATAGAAATTGATGCATTTCTCAAATCTCTTCAAGAAAAGCAACAAATTCATGAAACACTATGAGAAATGTTTTTGTAATACTTCTGATGATGTGTAATGTTTTCCTCTGTATGTATAAGTATATTTTTATTTATTGTTGTTCAATAATAATAAAAAAAATTATAATCTAAAAGTTTCAGTAAAACAACTGTTGTTTAGAATCACTTCAGAATGCACATTCAAATTCACAAATATTTAAAACAAAGCCTTCTAGAACATATTTGAATATTACAAACAGAATGACTGCCCATCCCATTAAATAGTTTTACTGTCAATACATTAGTAAATACAATTTATTGCATTCTTAGAAGGCACATGGCAATCAACTGGTTAATGCTTGTAATCAATAAATATATATATATATATATATATATATATATATATATATATATATATATATATATATATATATATATATATATATATACGGTTTATATGATGATGATGATGATAATGATGATGATGATGATGATGATGATGAAATTGAGCAAATATGTGGCACGCCTGCTTTGAAATCTGCAGGATTCGGTTGAAAACAGAAAGAAGAAAGAACAGAACACTGCATTCAATAAATACAGGAAAAGGAATGGGGACAATTTGTAAAATACAATTATTTACAAAAACAAAAAAAAACTATTGCACATAAATAACACAAATGTTTGATTCGAAAGAAAAAAACGGCGTCATAATACCTAGGAAATTGGTTATTATTGAAATTATATATAAGTTTAAGATATTGTTTAGTATGATATATTTTAACTAAACAGACTGACGCTCTTTTTAGAATAGCAATACTGTAGGTTGACGTAAGAGGAGGGTCTGGTCGTCTTGGCAACGAGTTGGCAGGGGAGTTTAGAACCGCTTGAAAGCCCCGCCCCATGTACAAATACCCCCTAAGGCTCTGACGTCAATGCGCGTCAACCAGAGAACATGATGCCTCCTGCAAGTCAACTCGTGTACTCTCGCAAACATAACTGAAATATTGGAGTTGTATTGTATTGGAGGAGGGTGGCGTGACACACCGCCGCACTCTTGAACGCTCTGTTTCTTCTGGTTGGACCGGAGTGGACCATCAGTGATCAAACTGGCCGGTAGACCGGGATTTCTACTCGGTCTATTTTTGATAGACACATTTTAGTCTCTGTCGACCTCGTTATCTTGAGGCTCTCCGAAACCTAGTGTTTAACAAAAAGCATGGTCATGGCTGACTGTCAACAAAAGCCAGTGCTCCGGGGTCCGGTACGAGTGGGCTTCTACGATATCGAGCGGACTCTAGGAAAGGGCAATTTCGCGGTTGTAAAACTGGCGAGACATCGTATAACCAAGACTGAGGTAAGTTGGAAACGAACTGCACCGTCTAACCCCAAATCCGTATGCATACACGCGCTTGAAAAAAAATAAATGTTGGAAATAAGTAAACAATTTACTTGTAAAAAAAAGTTGTAGTCTTAGAAATAGTCAGTAGTAGTTACTAATGTGATCATATAATTTAATCGTTCGTTCATACTAGTGCTGATGTTTGTAACCTGGTATAATTATTACTTTTAGTAACGCGTCCTCAATTGAAATAAGCCGTGTATTCAGGCATTGTCAACATTATTTGTGTCAATAACGTATTATAGGAACATATACTAACATACTATTCTGTAGTGTATATATACTGATTATAAAGTATTAAATAGCATGAAATTATGCTGATTTACGCGCCCTTTCAATGTGGGACATGCTGTTGATTTGTGGTTGCATAAGCAACAGGGGTAATTTTGTGAACATGCATATAGTCTCATCACAAAATCTTATGGCTGCCTGACATTTATTTCAAAGAATCCCTGCTAAGTATGAAATGCATGCCATTATGGCACTGTGATAGTGCAGTAAAGTTTGTCTTCAAGATGTTTACAGTGCAGTAATGGGTGTAAGCTGCAGTTTACCCTAGGTCACTGGGCTCCTGTGGTTTTTTCAGACAAGTCTGCAAGTGTGCAACTGCAGATGTAGAATTTTGCATTGGAGCAGTCAGTGTGTTTTGGGATTAAGATATTAAATATGATTAGGCTCTATAGAGTTGATGCATCTCTGCTACGGCTGTCTTGGGGCTGCTTCATTTCTGCGGGGACAACACTGCCTTTGCATTCAGATCTTTTTGAACAGTCTCTTGTGTTTTGAGGTTTCTCTGTACAACACCCGCTGAGCTTTCTGAAAAATACACACTGAGATTATACTGTGTGTCTATTGCATTGTCTTCCTGGTCTAATGTTGCCTGCACTAACCTACTGCCAGTGTGGATGACTAGCCATATTCACATATGAAAAATGATTCAGTTTTACTGATTCCGTGATTCAGAAACGTTATGGTGTAGTGTATAATATATTTTTTCCGGTTGTGCTCTGCTATAAAATATTAAATTGTCTATATATTGCTCTTCTGTATTGCATGAGAGTCATAGTTGTGTCTGATTTGTGGGTAAATTATTATCTTGTGTCAGTTCTTTTCAAACAACTGGTCAAATTAGTTCACAAATCATCTGAAAGATTCATTAGTGAATCTGTCTGAATCGTATGATTTTTAAAAATCCTTATCCAATAGGGCTGGGTATTGATAAAGTTTTCCCAATTCGATTATGATTTACAAGCTCTCGATTTGGTTCCCTTTTTGATTCGAGGCTAATTTATGTCTGAAGCCTTTTTGTGTTGTTTGAAAATGTATTTTTATTTTTGGTTTTGTTACTGTACAGTATGTGGTTGAAAAACAGGAAGCATGCTAAAGTACTGCTGTGCTATAAAACGTCAAAACATAAATGTT
This sequence comes from Moxostoma hubbsi, assembly GCA_032164185.1. NCBI lineage: Eukaryota > Metazoa > Chordata > Actinopteri > Cypriniformes > Catostomidae > Moxostoma > Moxostoma hubbsi. The sequence goes on along the minus strand of JAVLUX010000029.1, from coordinate 21,670,549 downwards.
TTATATCACTGTAATGATATAAAACAAAGGTCAAAGTCTTTAACTGCAATCTGTTCTGTTTTCTCTGCTTCTGTATATTTATTTTCCTGAACATTATCATTATACTGTGTACGTTTTTAAAGGTATGAGTGGTTATTAAATGGTAAATTACTTATTTTCATCTCCCATTTGTCTGGCAAATGATGAAAAGCCTGTGGAAAAATGATGAGATAATTCGTATCATTAGTCTAGTTCAATAGTAAAGCCGCGAAAACAAACGTTCAGATGTCTGTTAGATTTACTCACATGAAATCTGCCTTTGATGTGCACCAGGGCTTGTGAGGACTGGATCGACTTGCACCACAGACAGTTAAAAGACCAATCACTTAGTGTATGTTGAAGTGTAGCTTGAGGCATTAGGTTCAATGCCAACAAAAGTCTCTATTCTCTTTATTCAACAGGTGGCTATAAAGATCATCGACAAGACGCAGCTGGATGCTGTCAACCTGGAGAAGATCTATCGTGAAGTACAAATCATGAAAATGCTGGACCATCTGCACATCATTAAACTGTACCAGGTAATGCCTTCCCAAACCATTTCCTTCACAAATATCTAATTAACTTTACTTTTTCTAAATGAGTGTTAATAAAACCCTCACAAAAAAGTACTGTGATAGTACTGTGGTACAGATATGGTATCAGATGGTAATATCATAGTACTTCAATAAATACCATGGTACTCCCAAGAAAATGGACTCCCATGTGGTACAAAATGGTACTCCCAAGAAAACCAACCTAACAAAGAACCACAGTGGTAGTACTGTGACACAGTGATGATATCTGATGGTAATACTCTGGATCTTTGAATTATATCATGGTATTGAAAGTGTACCTTGGTCTTAACATGGTTCTTCAAGGTACTTCCAAGAATACCATGGTACTACCAAGGTACTGTACGTGTCTAAAAACCATAGAAGTACCATCTCCAGTAAACTATGGTAATACATTTTTGTAGCACATTTTGCTACTAAGGAGCAAGCTACTGGCTTAGTACTGTTCAAAAAAAGCATAGTAGTTGTACCATGGTACATTTTGTTACTTTGTTGTCAGGCAAAGTTTTTAAGAATTTATACAGCATTTAACCTGAGCAAGTATCTCCAAATTCCCAGCAATCAGGCCAGAGTTAATGGCTAACTTCTCTTAAACGTTCACATGGCCACATTAAAGATGTCAGGCTGGATTCAGTCCTGTTTTTTTAGCAGGGGATTATTTTGAGTCACTCTGGAGTCACACAAACATTCGGAAGATGAGATAGCTTCTCCCCCAGTGTGACTTCACTGCAGCATTATGTAAGACTTCAGGTCACTTTGGTTTTTGGGGATGTGAATAGTGCTTCATTATTATACAACGAAGTGGCACCGATCCAGGGCTTGCCGTGTAATCATAGTGTATCATTATTTCCAACAGTTACACCATTCAAACGGCATGGGACAATTAGTCATTTCCTTTTGGTCCTTATAAACAGAGGGCTGCTCTGCAGGCCCCTGCTGTCTCATCTCTAACCCCCTGTTTCCCTCTGCCCCATCTGCCACGGCTCAGGGTCCTAACACCAAGCAGCTGCTAAAAACGTGACGACAAATGGTCCATATTTACTGTGGCGCTCTGCCTCTGTTCACACGTCACTTATTTGCTGCATTACAGTGTAAGTTTTCTTATTTTGAATTACATTTGCGCCATTCCAAAACCTACCGTAGTGAGCTGCCTATAGAGGCTGCATTTTAAGGTAGTAGTTCACCTAAAAATCATCATTTTTTGCAGCTGTATGACTTTCTTGCTTATAAAGAACACAAAAGGAGATGTTTTATGAAGATCCCTTTGCATCTTTGCAATTCAGTGGCAGCGGATAATGCCTCATTTTAATGCTTTAAGCATTAAATGGTCAAAAATATAAATTCTCTCAACATTTTCTCACCCTCATGCCATCCCAGATGTGTATGACTTCCTTCTACTGAACACAAACAAAGATTTTTAGAAGAAAATCTCAGCTCTGTAGGTCTGTACAATGCAAGTGAATGGTGGCCAAATCTTTGAATGTCCAAAAAGCATATAAAGGCAGCATAAAAGTAATCCATATAACTTCAGTGGATTAGTCAATGTCTTTTGGGTGAATGGTAATCCAGTTGGTTTTGGGTGAGAACAGAGCCAAATGTAACTCCTTTTTCACTGTATATCTTGTCATTGCAGTCTTTAGGCTACATCATGATTTCAAGCTCGATTACACTTCCTAGTAGTGAAAGACTTCCAAGAACTTTCAGTACTGAAAATTATTGGTAGAAAATAGTATAGTCTATTTAAATATAGACATTTATTTAACCCAATATTTATGTGTGCTACATATATATTGTGCTGTTAGCTTAGCACCATGCTAATATCAAACTCACTTGAATTCAGTTGTGAGTCACGTATTTCATGCGCTTCGCACAAGGAGTGTTATTTGTGTGTTGTGCAGAGTTGCTGCCAGTGATAAGTGTTCCAAATCGGTCACCTATGAGGTACCATTTTAGTTAGGATGCTGCCTTAGAAGGCAGCTGCCTATGTCGGCAGGGAGGCAGCTCACTTCGTTATATTTGTCATATTTCTCATGCATCATTTATTTAGGTCTCTTGGCAACATGTTTTGTTGGTTGACAGTTTATTCACATTTAGCTTTGACAATAGCGTGACCCTTCCCTCAATATAATGTGACACACAACCAGCGATTTGTCATATAAACAGACAACCAACTAGTGTATAATAAACAATTCATATGAGATCATTTGAGTTTTTTCCAGCTATTTGCATATTTGGCAGCTGATTGGGAGAAGAAGTGCTTTGTGGTCATTGTGTTCTGAACAGTTCTGAGATCACAGCTTCCATCAAAACAAGTTTCTGGAAAGGAGAGAGAGCGTTTAGGAGTTTAAAACATGATTCATATTCTGGCTTAGTTGCTGATTTTATTAGTCAATCCTGTAATGCCTTTAAATGGCAAGGACATTAAATCCTCTCCAAGAAGTTGAAGCCAGATAAGGCTGATTTACAAAAGAGCCTCACAGTACAAATGAGGTTGATGTATCAGTAAACCCCAATTTAATTGGCTGCATAAACGTGTGACAGAAGTGTTTATGTTTGACTTAGTGAATGTATCTGAATCCACTTCTCTTTACTACATTTAGGTCTATTTATCTTTTTGTATTGTTTGGCTAATTCTGAGTCCTCCCACACATTGCTGGCTCTGACACTGCATTGTGATTCAAGACTATGATTACACCAGCACCATCGCTCTGATTCATATGTGTTTCATTATAGTCCCAACTGAATGGGATACTTCATTTTTCAGCTGCTGAACGTAGAAGTGATTTTATCACTCAACCTACTTTTTGTAAAGCATTTTGAACCTGCTCAATTTTTTATCTGTACTTTGTCTGTAGTGTATGTTTGCCATCTAGCTCAGTTAAAGGTGCTCTATGTAACATTTTGACTGTACTACATCAAAAAAATGAACATAAGAGAATTAGAAAACATGCTATGTTGAAATACTGGCTTCTCCGATAACAATGCTGCAGCCAGTATATTCTACTTTGAAGTTTCCATTCCAGGCCGGAATTTCTGTTTATGTTTTGGCCTGTGTGATCCTGCCCACTGCCCACTCACCAATAGTATTTAGACACCGCCGGGTTGCCAGATTTGAACAAGTTTCCAGGCGAACAACACTGCAGGCTGCAGCCATTGAAGCCAGCAAACTAACTGGATCAGAGATAACAGATTCCACCCAAACTAAAAAGCCTCGCCATCCATCTTAAAACCACCATGACCAGAGGTGTTGTAAAACAAGGATAAATATCGGAGATGCCTTTGGAAAATGGAGACAACTTAAAGCCCAGAAATTCTTTAAAACAGACACTGAGTTGGCTAATTTGCATGTCAACATTCTGGCAACCCGCATGATCTTCGAGTCTGGCAGACATCTCTCCCAATATTTTGAATTTGGACTGCAGTACCCATTTCAAACGCTTGTTGTCAATCTTACATATAACACCTTTAAAGAGGTCATATGGAGGGTTCTACATGTTACATACATGCAACTTAAAAAAAAATAAAAAATCTTCATGTTGTAGCATCTAAATTTTCTGGTCATGTGGACTTATTCAAGTCAAAATGTTATTTAAATATTACTGAATCATATGGCTGGGTAAAAATATAGATTTTCTGATGCATTGCAATCTTCATTTGAACAATCTCAATGTTGTTTCTTAAATCCCAAGATTGATCTATCACTATATGTTGCAATCCTTTACAATGTGAGTAAATCACTCAGATATGCAACTAAAAAGGTCTGTGATTAGCTTCTGACTCATACATTTTCAGAATTCATTCTAGGGCTGCAAATAACAAGTATTTTGATAATCGATTAATCTGACGATTATTATAACAATTATTTAACTATTCGGCGATTATTCCAGCGATTTATCATTGGCTCTTAACCAATTATTCAGCTTGTGCCCCAACTTAAAAGGTTGTAGTAAACGTGCTTACTAACAATAAAGAGGCCAAAATCATCTTTTAAAAATACCTCTAAATGACATTCACTGAATTAAAGGGAATAATTCAGTAAAGGAATTCACATTTACTTGAGAAGCAACATATAAGATATTTAGACTTGCTTTAAGAGAATTTAAGTGTATTTTGTATATAAGTTTATTTTTTTAATTGTTTATACTTCTGCAAGTATAAGTAAAGACAAAATATACTTATATTCAAGATGTATTCTCTAAAAGCAATTATAAATATCTTATATGCTGCTTCTCAGTTTACTGCATCTTTTTTTTAAAGGATTTTTAGATATTTTTAAATATTTGAATTTTTTATATTATATTCAACATTCTCAGATAACAGTTTTTTTCATCTGCAGTGAACAAGCCAAAACAAATAAAAAATGTATTTAGTTGCAGTGTATAATGGGATGAAGACTATCCTCTCTCACCATTCTGTTCACTTCAATCCATCTTTAACTCACAAAAAAAAAAAAAAAAAAACTCTATATTAATAAAGCTGCGTATTGTCAATTATCTTAACGAGAATAAATGCACAGTGAAATATATTATGATTCAATAAGTCACGAGACATCACGTTATAATCTATAGTGCAAGGGATGAGCGTCCCCGTGACAGAGTGTGCCTCAGCCGGCTACAGTTTCAGTCTCTTCCCCTTAGATCTGGACATTTGGGCAACTCATTGAAAAGGCGCTGACTGCACAGAGAAATGCCAGAGTCGAGTTTGTATTTATTTACGTGATCTGCTTCTGTATTATTTGAACTTTAATAAAGCTATAACACATTAAAACTGCATTAAAGAAGTAACGTGTTTCCGTTAAAGAGCTCCGGCTCCGCTTATCCACATCAAGAGTGTTTCTGTAGTTCCTTTTTTGGTATTGCTGTATAATTCCCTCATGTTTTGTGATCTACATCACCTGAAGCTATTTGGAAAGTTTAGAGTGTGTCTGGACTGTGAGTTGTGTAATTCTTCCTCTCCTCATTCAGGTGTGAGCTGCAGTGCTGCTCTCATCATTAGTTTCAAATCTGATCTCATAAAAACGTTTTATTGTCGATGTTGTCGATAACGTTGACTAATCGTTTCAGCCCTAATTCATTCATCAAGATTGATTAGTATAGTGGTGAAAAAGTTCAGCAGCGAGATCCTTTCACAGTGTGTTAAAAGAAAAAGTGTGGTTTGACTCATTCAGAGAAATGTGTGGCCAAAGAGTAGATCCCCCGCAACCAATTTGTACCAATAAATATAAACAGAAATATGGCCATATTAATCAGAATAGAATTGAATCAAAATCTGAATCCAATCGAATCGATAACTTGTAAATCAGAATCTGGGAAATCTGTGTCAACACCCAACCCTACTAAATCAAACTGAATTCATTCATTTAAATCAACAAATATAATTTTTCTGGATTTGAGAAAGTAGAACTCTTTTAAGATAACAAATTGCACATATCTACATTTTACAATGATCGCAATATTCTTCATCCTTACACAGGTCATGGAGACCAAGAATATGCTGTACCTAGTGACAGAGTATGCCAAGAATGGGGAAATTTTTGGTAAGTGATTGTTTTTTATTAATCATCAATGATACCTTGACCATCATTGAACAATGGATAATTTTGTTCTGTTACTTTGTACAAATAATTTCTTTGTATTAACGGAATAGTTCATCCAAAAATTATGATTCTTTAATCATTATCTCACCCTCATGCCATCGCAAACTCGTATGAGTTTCTTTCTCCGGTGGAACAGGAACAAATATATTTTGATTTGTGATTTGATGTCTGTTTGTCTATACAATTAAAGTCAATGGGGACCAAACTTTGAAGCTTCAAAAAGGACATAAAGGCAGCATAAAGGTAATCCATAAGACTCTAGTTTAATCCATGTCTTCTGAAGTGATCCATTTAGTTTTGTGTGAGAACAGTACAAAATGTAACTCATCTTGTCATTGTAGTCTATAGGCTAGATCAGGATTTCAAGTTCGATTACACTTCCTAGTGCTTGATGCATGTTCATCAAGCTTGAAATCATGAATGCCAGAAAGACTGCAGATGTCAAGATTTATTGTCTGTTCTCACCCAAAATCAGATAACTTCAGAAGACATGGATTAAACCACTAGCCTTATAGATTACCTTTATGCTGCCTTAATGTCCTTTTTGGAGCTTGAAAGTTTGGTCCTCATTGACTTGCCTTGTATAATATCTTCAATTGTGTTCTGCAAAAGAATAAAGTCATAAGAGTTTGAGATGACATAAGGGTGAGTAAATGATGAGAGAATTTTCATGTGTGGATGAACTATCCCTTTAAGGTACAAGGCAAAAAGACAGGTCTCTTTGAGAATTTCAAAAAATATCAGGGACACCATAACCCAAAATAAACTGAATATGGCAGTTTTGACTGAATATTTAGTTGCCTTCATTATGGTTTGAAAAGAATTACCCCAGATTTGTGAAGACCATATTTATGTCTGAAGGTTTCCTGTTAAAAGCTGACAAGTCATATTTGTTTGGGTAAACTGAGCATAATTTCTCAGCAGGTTGTTGTTCTTGTTGATTCATGATGATATGAGATTCACTCATGTAAATGTCTGCCAGATCAGAACTATTTATCTCTAATCAATTTCGCTGTATATTTATCTTGATTCCAGATATCATTGACATAGAGAAAGAATGTGTTCTGGCAAACAGCTTGGTTTTAGACGATAATGACAAAGGTCAGGCTGAAATTAGCACAGGTGAGACAAACACAGTCTTTGTGAATAACCATCATAGTCACAAGCAACAAATGTGTCAGTGATGAGCATATTCCGACGGGTCAGCTGTTTGTCTCTCCATCGCTTTAGAGATCTGTACTGTCTGACATACAGGCTGGAACTTGAAACTAAGGAAATTCAGACCAAACCTAAAGGTCACAGATAATTAAAAAAATCATTTGTTGGGCTTGAAGTTGAAAATGCTATAAATGTAGACTACAACAGTTCCACTGAGTGATCCCTTTGACTTTGTAGCAGCAGCTGTTTTGCACCACCTGTGAACTCACATAATCATCAGACATTATTCTTACATAATAGTTTGTCTGTTTCACAGTACACTGCAATGTGTTATGCTAGAAAGCAATTGTTCCTACCCTGAGGAATCAAGTTTTCTTGTGTGTGTTCTGATGAGTGTTTTGATGTGTTTTCTATAGAAAGTAGCCCCGCCCATGAGTGAAATGTCATTGGTCCAAAATTCCACTTCACATAACTGTATATTAAACATCGAATATGTTCCGTTTGGCTGTTTTTGCCACATTTTCGCTTTCAGTTGACAAATTGTTTAACGGTGGAAACGTATTGCATTGTGCCTGGTTAGGACATAATGTTTTAAAGCATCCTGTGTTGTTCAACAATAGGATTCTAAGGGGTTCACTGTGAATGTGTTTTTTTTTTTTTAGGTGTGTGTGTGTGTGTGTGACCGCGTGACTGCCTAAAATGTTTTTCAATGTTTTTTTTATGTAAACATGCGCTAGATGGACAACTTTGACTGTTGCAACACATTGGGCTGTTTTTTCAGCATCTCATGCAAGTGCTCCATGTTTTTAGATGCCATGTCAAGTTAAAAAGCTCTACATTATTAAAACACATCTCACAACCCCTTTTTGTGAACAAGTTGTATTTGTTGCACTGCGTCTAGCGTCATGTGAATGACCAATAACGTTTTTTTTGTATTTTTTGGACATATTCTTCATACAAATTCTGTAATTGGAATAGTTTTATTACCAAACAATAAATAAACAAACATTGGCGCCACATAAAATGTTACCATCTTGCATTTGTGTTGTAATTTGTGTTCTGTAGATGTCATGTCCCTGATGTTCAATGTGTCAACAGCCTTTTAGTTTTTTAAAGAGATATACACCAAGATGTTGGTGCTGGGGCAAACCAGATGACATGTTCCCGCCCACGTGTGTTGGAGAATGAGGGAACAGCCAAATGTCCCATGGAGTCTCTCTGAAATGAGATTGCTATAGTTTATTATAAAATAAACACATAATAGCACATTTAAAGGGCATGTTACTTTAAAAGTGTTTACTTAAAAATGAATACTCTGTCATCATTTACTCATGTTCATGATGTTCCAAACCCATTTTACTTGGATAATGAGAAAATTAGTAGATTAAACCATTTTCATTTGTGGGTGAACTATCCCTTTAAGACTGTCAACATTGCATGACAAATGCTTACATGACAGTCTTTATCTAGATTACCTTATGATTATTGTCTGGACAGTACCGAGAGGCCACGTTGCCCAGTGATTGTGATTTGATTGCACAATATGGTTATGCAACCTATACAGCATGTCATTGCCATCAAGGATAAAAGTCTCTTGTTAATCCCAAATTATGAAAGATACTTTTTAAATTTAACTGGGCCTTTTAGGGGCCATTAAGATCAAGTAATGTAGGCTTACATCACACTAACATAGACTCACTTTAATCAGATAATCTTCACAGGGGAAAAAAGGGAAAGGAGAGAAAGAGAGCAGTATTTGGTATTGGGAAGTGAGTTGGGTTCAGTCCCGTGTGGAGGAGTTTAACTGTACAGAAGCCCACCACAAGAGCCTGTCTGCTCCACCAGCAACACAGAGCCAAGCTGCAGCTTTAAAGGGACCTGGAAACTGGGTCAACCTCGATTAAGCAGGAGCTGCCGAATTCACAGGCAAAGCAGAAGAGAGAGGGAAAGCTAAAAGACATTGATTTGAATTTTGGAAAGGGGGGGGTAGGCCATGCATATTTTAGGAAAAACCAAAGCTGGATTGAAGGTTCTATTCGAAGGGGAGGACATGTCGACTGAGTCAGATCAGTCTTGACACCCATGTCTGCCCTCACCCTCTCGATCCCTGCCTTATACAACACCCCTCGACACTTTTTCTAGAGTAAATCTAGACTGTAACAGTGATATACTACTTCCCCAGCAACTAGAAGAACCTTCAAACAAATTGACAGAATGCCTATAGAAGGCCTTTGACCAAAATGCTGTTAGATACGCCAGTACGTGGCTTTTCTACCCGCGACATGTTTATTTATAGCTTTGACGGCATTAACATTAACTACACGCCATCAACTGAACCAGAAATTTCGATGTCTATTCAAAATTGGTGAAACCTAAATTAGAGTTCATATCAAATGACGAAACTCTCCAACCAGTCATTTTAGAGGGCATTTATTTTTTCTAGAATATTGAACATAAAATTCATTAACATTTCACCCCATGCCAACATTTATCAAGCAGAGTTGGGAATAAACTATACTTTGAAGAAAAAAATGCAAGCACCAAAGAAACGCTTGAAATTAGGAATGTGGTTTAAATAGTTTTTTCCCTATTTTATGTTTTTTAAGGCTAATTGCACTCATTTAATTATTATTTTTTATTTTTTATTACTTATTTTATTACTTATTTTCACTTCTATGAAAATGTAGTCATTGCAGATTGTCTGAAAGGACATAAAACATTGGATGTCTTACACACACGACTCACACGTTGTTGGGAGCAGGTGTTCATTTTTGTTCATACTAAAACTTTCATGAATTCGAGAATTTACTTCAGAACGGCTTTACAATTTAAACACAATTTGTTTAGCTCTTCTTTCTTGAATGAGGCCCAATGCATTTTCATACGAAAGTGTAGTAGTGTGTATGTGGCCTCAGTACTCTCTTATGGTTTGGTGTATTTGTGCATGTGTGCAAGAAACCACTAACAAAAATGACCAAAGTTTACCTTGGTATAATTATAATTTTGTTTTGTTTTTTGCACGTTACCATGGTAGTACTTTGGGTTTTTGGACATGCACCACAGTAGTGTCCTAGATTTTTTGACATGCTCTATGGTAATACCATGGTATTTATTATTTTGCTTAAAGTACCATGAAAATACATGCAAGAATTTCAAGTGTTGTTCACATTGTTCACATTATTATACATTTAGTTTTTATGAGCTCATGATTTGAAATATGCTGTATTTTAAATATTTGTACTTCTAAAAGTCTATTTGTCACAGTGCTATTTAATTGAACTGCAAAAAGCTAAAAGGGAGAAACAACTTAGACTATATAAGATGTTGACCCTGTTACAGGACCTAAACATAGGCAATACACTCCTCCTTATAACCTAAAATGTTGGGTGGGAAAAAAATTCAACTTCATTATGTGTCAACCTATAGAATTAGGGAATCATTCAGTACCCTGGTATATATTAAAGTATGATGGTATTCCCATCTAATACCATAAATGCTCCATGGTACAGTACATTTTTATAAGATACAATGCTGCCAGGAGTCAGACAAGGTTCAACTGGTGCATGCTTTTATATCCTCAATACATAAAGCCTACATAAATTGCCCTTTGCTGGGAAGAGGAAATGCACTTTCTCTCTCCCCTTCTCACTTTCCTTGTATCGTTCACTTAATTTGCTCCTTTATCTTACCACTCATGCACCTTTTTGAGGCAGTTAGTCATTGATCATGCTGCTATGGTGTGACTGCCGCTCTGTTTTGAAAGGGTCAGTGGAATGGAACTCAAGTCTCAAGTCATATGACTTCTAATGAAGCAACAACTTTTATAAAGTCAGCTGGCCGGTCCAGACATTGTTGACCAACAGAACACCCCAAAAAGTACTTGGATACTTAAGCCAGGTTTCAAACTCTGGAACAAAAGATATATTGTCCCAAATTAAGACAAAGGGTATTTAAACATGTTCTGGTTGTCAATTGTTAGTGAAACATTATCATAGTTAGTGCTGTTAGGACACCTGTGTGATCTTGACTTTATACGTCCAATAAAAAATCACCTTCACCAGATGGCTTAAATTTATTGCTAGAATGGTTCTGAAAGGTGAAATAAGATAGAAAATGATCCTTTGGTTGTAGATGTTACTTGGTTTATATGTTGTTATCTAAATTGAATGCAATGAAATTCAACAGACAGTGGTTTTTAGGGTCATTGTATGTTTATCCTGTTCAATCTCACTGGCCAAGCAGAAAGCTGAATACATGTAGAATTCAACAACAAGCATATTTTACACAGGGCTAAGGTGCCTGCCTGGTAAGCTGGTACCAAACTGATAGTATGTTCTATTGGCCAAAGTCTGCATTGTTTGCTAAAGCGGGGGTGATTACAGCCGTAAAGTAGAGTGTATGTGCATCTTATCCTAGACCTAATTTCTGCTGGCCAATTGAGACAAGTATGAGACATTCCTATGTCAGGTGTGTTTTTTGATTAGCAACATCGTGCTAAAAAAAGTTTGGTCAAAACGGAGCACAATTCCAGAATGTTGCGCTCGTTGTCTAATCAAATCCACGTCGGTTTGCCTATAGTATTTAACATTTTCCCAGCTGTTATTTATGTTTACATTACTTAAATATACATTTGTATTTTGATTTTGAAAGGAGTACTGCAAAGATAAACAATCGAATGCTGTGATTGTGTGTTCATTGCTGTGAACAGTAAGATTTTGTTTTTGCTGCTCTGGTCTGGACCACACAAAATTATAAATGACATTTTCAGCAATGTATTTTTATACATGTCATAAAAAAATGATCAGTGACAGCTATTAATTTATTAAAGTGCTTTTGCTTGAAAACGATGACATACTGGGCAAATACTACTGATTAGTTCATCATTTTAAAAAACGCTTTCAAGACTATCTCAAGTCATTTTCACTACATCAAGTAAACCTCATCTACTTTAGCCATCTAGATAACATTACTTTCATGACATATTTAAATCCACAGAATTTGCAATTTCACAGAAAAACTAAAGTTTAAAGTTAGTACTGTCAATCGATTACAGTTTTTAATAAAATGATTTACATGGTGTGCTGTTAATCGCATATATAAATAAAGTATTTGCAGAGAAAGTTACTCAAATAGCAATAATTTAATACATAATGATAGTGATAATGAAGTTATACTTAAGTCATTATAATATATATTATAAATATAATAATTCATCTTATTAAAATGCATTACATAATTGTGGCAGAGGGGTAAAGCCTTGATAAGACAATACAAAAAAGCAGTTTGTTTATTTGCATATTATTAAACATAAGCCTATTATTGTCTACAGTCCCAACAATTAATTTTGCAATTGAATTCTTGCTTCAGTTAATTTTGCTTTTCTATGGACGGACGTGTCAATGTACACATGGATCAGCCGGACGCTGTTTGAGTGTCTCACTTTGGTTGCGTTGCATCATACACAGCATTTTTAGGTCGCTGTGTTAAATGTTGTTTGAAACTTAGAAAAACACATCTCGAGATCCCTGCATTCAGAAATGTGCCCTGACCAGCTGTGTTTGAATTGTGTTTGAACTAGCGACAACATATTGTGTTGGAGTTTCGCTTACTGCTCGCTCCTGAAATACTCTTGCATTAATATTTATATAATACATCACACTGAAGTAATGTAAAGCTGAAGTGTTTCATTTTGCGCCACTAGCAAAAAAAAGTAAACTGTTTTTAAATTCCGCTTTTCCATTTGGTTGAACAAACATGTAGTCCCGCCCCAAACTCATGTCACTGGTCGAGCCAATGTTGCAGTATTGGACTGGATAGGCCACTCTAACAAACATATTGTTAGAGTGTTTTAATAGTGCCACAGTGTTACACATAATGGCTTATTTATAGCATGTTCTGCATATTAAGCTAGGATTCAAAAAGGAATTTTAACATCGAAAAAATTACACACATCAGCCTTACATTTGCAATAGAGTCAAATTTGTATGATCAATAACCATAAAATTATGTAAATCTCTGACATTGGCGCTGGGCCATCCTTAGTATTGAGCCCTTAATTTAAGTTTATGCTAGCTCATTTTTACACATTAGCCCCATACATACAGTAAGCTATATGGTTTGTCACTAATATGTGCTCTTTGCAAGGTGCTTTGTAATAAAAAAAAATTTTTTTTAGCATCATTACAGTAAAGTATAAAGACCAAATAGACTTGTCCTACTTTTTTTAATATGGACGTGGACACAATGAGGCTTTTCTATAGTAACCCTTCATTTTTCTTCTCCACTCCTCACACAAACACACTTTTCACATCAACAGTTCATTCAGGTATAATTTGCGATATAAAGCTAGGTTACGGAAGAAAATCCTGTGACCACAAAATGTGGTCTGTTTTGAAAACGAATTTGTTTTTGTGTTTCTGAGTGTTTCTGCTGTTTGAAAATCAACTTGTGTTAAACACATTGGCATGTACCAAAACACGCTTGCTTTTGCCAGCACACCTCAGTGAAGTATGGAATGGAATGTGTGAGGACTGTGGGTTTGGCCATGGGCCGAGGGCCAGGGGCTGACCTAGCACTCTAGGGTGTGGTGACCGCATGATTATACCATCCGGGGGGATGTTTACCCTACTCACACACCACAGTGCCTCCTTATTGTGGCTCATCAATCTCTGCCAGTGGCCACAGCACACCACCGGAGCCTTTCCGGGTACAACGCATGGCAATGGTTTTCAACATTTTTTTTTATTTTTTTTTGTCCAGTCACGTTTTATTCTCACCCATTCATGGAACCTAAATTAAACTACTGTACCTGTACATATTGGGGATGTATATAGACCCTAAGAGTTTTGTGGCTTTTAGTCCAAGTCTGTAAGCTTGAAGCCATCTTTAAACTAGTGTAATCCTTAATTAGTTATCAAATTAACCTTTAGCAGATATACGTACATATTTATCCTCCTGAGACCTAAGCGTGACTGCTGTGTGCATTTTCCATTTCCCTTTTTGTAACTAGTAGCACCTAATAAACATGAATAATAAATTATGTTTCCAGGAGTATTGGTTATTAATTTTTTGAGACGGTAAAGACATTACATTATAAATTAGCATAATTAATTCTGATTCAATGTAATGGCCAGCATCATCCAATCACTGCCAACCACATTCAAATTAAATTATACATTACAAATTCTGAATCTATGTACTGATTACCATTGTCCCATGTCTGCCAAACATGTTGAGTGTTCCCAACGTCATTTGCTGCCTGAAACAGAATTTTCGATTGAAATTTGAAAGTTTGGATTGAATGCACTAAGCTTTGTATAGAGCAATAGGATGCTCCCTTGCTCCCTATTTAGTGAATGACTTAACCTCCAGTGTCTGTCTGCACTTGTCTCAAAACTGCAACTTATTTTATAAAAAAAAAAAACTCCATATAAAGCCTCTGAAAGCAAACTTTTTTCAGCTTTTGGATGAACCCATTGATTCTCAGTGTGATAATGCACAGTATAAATATAGGATATCTATGGGGAAATGTGCTAAAGTACACATTAGTGTACATTGTGTTTAGCAGCAAGGCGTTTCGTGATAAATTGCTAAAATTAAGAAAATGGCATATCGGATGAAACCAGAGCTTTTTACTTTCAATGTACAAACGGAATTATGTTTCTTACCAGATGTAGTTTTGTTGTCGTTTCTTACAAACATAATTTCTCCCAAAGACAAATGGCAGTTCGGCGCCATGTTGTTTTGTCACATGACTCTGTGCGTCAAAAGTTTAACCCTGTGCTGACAGCCAATAATCTTCTGAACTGAGATTAATAGGTTTAAATTAATTTAAATTATGCGTTGTGTGTAGAGAAGACCGAATGCAATGTCCATGCATGTGTACGTGGGGGGTCTCACAAGGTTAAAATGTATTTTTTGTCTGATAAAATAGATAAAAAATATTGATGACTCATCTTGCACTACACATATTTCTGTCCAATCCAGTGCTATCTAGGATGAGAATGTCCATCTCCCTAATATCACCTGCAACTGAATAGCAAGTAGCAAATCATGGTTCATAGCTGTGATGTGAATCATGCCTCTTGGCTAATTAAAAAATATGGACAATAACTTTTATGTCCAAACTTCCTATTTTAATTGGAAATATGTCAACAAAGGAAAGAAAACTGCACTCATCAAGTGTTTTCATGGGTATTAATTGATTCAGGGTGAAGTTTAGGAAAGGGATTGTCTTTGTTTTCTGTACTTAATGTTTGGTTAAACCCATCTCCTTTTTTTGTTCAGATTATCTAGCCAAGCATGGACGGCTGAGTGAACCAGAGGCACGTCGTAAATTCTGGCAAATTCTATCTGCTGTCGAGTACTGTCACAATCGTAACATTGTTCACCGGGACTTGAAGGCGGAGAACCTGCTTCTAGATGGACACATGAACATCAAGATTGCTGGTAAAGGCCATCACAATTACTGTCCTTCTCGATGAGGCCCATGTGATCCACAAAGACATTATCATTTGGTTTATTCTCCAAACACAGTGTTGTTGGATACTCAGTGGGTTTCATCTTTTGGCTCTTGACACAAGAATGGGTCAAAAGTCTGTTCTGATAGGGTCACGAATGTAAATGCCAACATAGATAGCAAGCATCCCCTAAAACCATGCAGAAAACTGTTAAAGGTAAAACAAAATACCACCCAGACCTGATTAATTATGGGTTCACTTGCAGTAAGGATAAACATGGACTTTGCTTACCATAATGTGTTTTGTGTAGCGAATGATTGGATGCTGAGAGCATTAAACCATCTGAAATCAAGATGCATTTAGAAACCAACATATCATAATTACATAATTTGCATAACATAACTTATTATTTTGTATATTATGTATAATTTTGTGTATTATGTTAGGCCTATGCAGTTGTCCTTGTCAAATATGCATCCTAGATTCGTTAAGAATCACTACACTAAATTAACATGTAAAACATTACAGGTTGTAGCACCTATATAAACAAAACAGGATCTGTCACAAAAGTGTTAGTCAAATGGCTTCCCTACATTTTTGTAGTTTTGGCATAGTGCATTATAGGGTAAATGTAATGGACAATTGATTAATTCAAAGCTGCATTGCTAAGGGACTATGACGAGGGACTGCTTAGTTGTTTGAGCCATGAAAAACTGAGGACACAGGTCTATTCTGCTGTATTCTGTACCATAGATGAAGGCCAAGGTTCATTCTTATTTGCAATTTGAGCAATCAAGAGACTATCTCACTGATTCCAAAGTGAGCCACACTTTGAGCATTTAAAGTTAATTATAAAATTTGCATTTAAAATTCCAAAATTTGGCCCCATTCACCTCCATTGTAAGTGTCTCACTGTAACCTTGACTTTTGCTTTTAATCAAAATAATTTTGTTGTGGTTATAAACGTTATGCTACTGATGCTGTCAATTGAGTTTAATTTATATTGAACCCCGGAACTTTTTTTTCATTGCAGTTCAGAAATTGAATGGATTGTGAAATGTGGGCGTTACCAGACTAAATGTGAGTTTGCTAAAACTAGGCTCTGCCTAAATAGCAATGTTGCTAGTGATTAATATTATCTAGTGGTCTGCGCAGCATAAGTCATGTCAGCAGAAAAGGAAAGTCGTTTCAGAGGAAGAGCAAGTTATTACAAATTGAATAAAGATTACAAAGACTAAAGAGCTAAATGTTTCTTTAGAATCATGCACACCAATGAATCATTCACAATAAGACCAGGAACATGCATTAAGCTGGAAAAATGGGGTACATTTTGGTTAAATCATATGATAGTATTTATTTTAGAATTTATATAGTCAACTTTTGTTATTTTATTAATGTTGTTTGAAACACATACTAAGCACTACACTATGTTTCATTTTACAGTGAATCAGTGCATCATGATTTTATGATGGATTAAAATGCCAAAGTATGATGCAAGAGTGCCCAGTGATATTTGCTTAATTTGTTTTCCCATAATCCATGTTGGATTGTGTCACTCTAATGAGCAAACCTGTAGGAGTGGGAGAGCTCCCAGAGGTGGGTAATGATTAGGAAACCATACCAACATTTATGATCAGATCCCCAGATATTTTTGTACAGCCGACCTCAAACATAAATCCACAGCAATGCACAGTACTGTACATTATGCATGTCCACCAATAGTCCATAAAAAAATATATATTTTGGAATCTATTCACTATCATGTATTTCCAAACCTGTATGACTTCTGTGAAAAAGGAGATTTTCGTGATCAATTTAATTGTGTGGAAGATGCATTGAAAGTGAAGACTGAGGCTAAGTTTCTGCTTAAGGTCTCCTTTTGTGTTCCACAGAAGATAGAAAATTATATGGTATTTGAATAACATGAGGGGGAGTAAACGATAAACAGAATTGTCATTTTTGAGCGAACAATCCCTTTTAGCTTTGCAACCAGATGAGATTGAGTGATTTCTGTATTAGATGTTGAGTCTCACCCCTGCAATGTCAACCAGTGGACTGCCTGGAGCATTGACGTCAATTCCCCCTGCTTGGCATTCAACCCATGAAGTGGGTCAACTCAACTGATATGGACTCATCATACTGGCTACTTGCATCACAGTGACAACACAACCCCCCTATGGCTTTTCATCTTTCTCCATTTTATGAGGTCACTAAATGTCTCCTACTCTTTCACTACTCATTGGAAATGTCTGGCAAATAATCCAATTTTAAATTCCATTAATAATTTCAAACCAAATGACCAAATTAATCCTTGTAAATCGCAAGTGGGCGGTTGGAGCGCATTAGTTATGTAAAAGTCACAGTAATGCCTTCCCACACAGAACTAGAGGTGGGAATCTGAAAGGACCTGTCGATACGATATTATATCGATATCTGAGTTGCAATACAATATTATTGTGATTCAAAACTGTATCTGAACGTATGCGGCCTTTAATGTCGGAGATGTATTCGATTTTTTTGGCAAATGTTTGCATTTATGGAGTTGCTCAACTTCATAAGTGACAACTTCAAATAAGACTGATGAACTATAGGGAACATTATGCTGTCACTATCATCCGAAGGCGGAGACGCTATCTGCAGCTGTAAAGCACAGTAATGTGTTCGTATATCGCTGCAAAGAGGCATCGTATATAACGAAAATGCATACTGTTTATTTAAGCTGTCTGCAATTTTCTTAATTCGTTTGGTTGAAGCTTAGCATAAAATAGCATAAAGTGGCTGTCCAGTTGACATTCTATGGGTGGTACACTGAGGACAAGGAGATAAGAGGCTGTTTTTTTTTTAATGGATGTCTATGGAGGAGATGCTTCAGTGTGCTAAATAAACTGTTTTTGTGAGGAAACAGCACATCACCTAATCAATTGACTGCCTGTCCACTAATCTTTAGCATGTTTTATACTAAACAATCCTATTGGAAGGAACTATGTGTGGCATTTACTATGATAAAACTGCTGTTTTAAAAGAGAATTCAGACAATTTTGTGACAGGAAGGTGTCAGTTTATGGCTCTCCCCATTCATTTGTATGTTATCTGCAAAAGGTGACTTACTGTTAACATGCTAATTGACCGTTGCTCTCTCTCCTATCGTAAAAGCGTAGCGGTATCTTTTTATTTTAATCATAGAATCTCTGGAGAAGCTCGCTAATGTCACTATATGACCAATTTGTTGAATTTTTTTCTTACTTCCAATTCACCGGTGTTCCACCGTGGAGTAATTGCGTCATCCCCATCAAAACTTTCTTAATTCTATGCGTCCTGACCTCATACGAACTGACACCATTAATCTTATAGCTCTGTTCACACATAACATCAATATGGAAATGTATAGGTATTGCAACAACTTCTCAGAGCAAAATTTACCAGTTTCAAAAGGGTCTTATTCACACATGACCTCTTACCAGAAAAGGCTGTATGTGTAAAACGGGCTATTAAAGCACAGGTGGGGCGATCCTACACATCGGCACATAGACGTCAGAGTAATGCCTTCCTACACTGAGCACGCACTTGAAAACAAATAGCAGCCAACAACTTTTAAGGGCGCTGGCATTTAAGTAAAGTTACCCACAAGAAATATCAGATTTTTCTTTGCCTTAGAGCCATATTTGTCCATCTCACATCACTGTCTTTGACGTCAGGCAATGGTGGCCATTGTATCTAATCTGTGAGCACTTTTCAAAGCTCATCCAACCCATTAAAGCCAGAGTGAGGTGGTGCTGATGGTTTCCATCTTCAGTGTTTCCACAACATGGTCCACGGAGCCTTACTACAGATACTACTCAGGCTGCCCTCTGTTCCTTCATTGGCTGTTGTCAGAGTTGCGTGTTATACAACATTTGCCAGCAGAGCATGGCCTGAATGCTGTGCGGCATAGTGTCATTCCCATAGGCTGTCACAGAGTGGAGCAGGCATTTCAAGTGACCTTATATAATGTAGTCTGATCTTTTCTCGTCATTCAAACAATGTTACGGTTTGTTAGTCATGGTATATATCTAGTTGTTTTATACCAATGAGAACGGCAAGTGTGCATTTTAAACATGTTTTTTAATCGAACCGTGCTAGAAGGAGTGGATTTTTTTGAAAGTTGTGTACCGAGTGGCATGGTAATATGTTTTATATGCAGGGTAATATGCAGACATTACACCTGTAGTTCATGCGTGAACAGATTTCACACACAAAAATTATAACAGCATGCAGATGGCAGCTCCTTACTGTTTTAATTGGTGATTTTCACAAAACCCACACACATTTACTTGGCTATCTATCACTAGGGGATGCCATAGACTTCAGTTGTTATAAAGCAGCGATGGCCTTTAATTATAATTACTATAGGCCAGGGGTCATCAACCTTTTTAACATGGAGTGCCATTTTTTATTTTCCTGGTCAATGGCTGTGCTGACAACCCCCCCAGTGAAAGTGTTTTAATGAAAGAAAACCTGTCCTTTTGTACCATAAGTGTTAATGTCACAAACTTGCTTATATGTTTACTGATCATAAATTATGTGGAACCTTAAATGTTTCTTATATTATGTTTACATTTTTCAAAATCACACAGAGGGGTTATCACTAGCCCGCAAGCAACAGTGAGAGAGGAGCAGTCTATTTTATTTCTATGAAGTTTTTCACACCTGTATTCCAATCTACATCTTGATGTAATCCTTCCTCACGATCACACAGCTTGTTTTCACCAGCTGAATGGGAGTGTGAAGAGACTTGCGCTGGGAGTGCAAGAAATTATGTTAACAATAAAAAAATATCTTTTAAAGGCCCCAAAGTTGAAATGAGATATATTCCTGATATGAAGCCTGCCCGCTTCATTCTTATCTCAAATATGCCTCTTTCTCTTTGTAGATTTTGGCTTTGGAAACTTCTTCCAGCCAGGAAAGCCCCTGGCCACGTGGTGCGGTAGTCCTCCATATGCAGCCCCGGAGGTTTTTGAGGGACAGCAGTATGAGGGACCCCAGCTGGACATCTGGGTAATACAGTTCTGCAGTGATCTAATAAGCTAGTGAATCCATGCAGGTTCACACTGCAGTGTTTTTGACTGTAAATGATGAGTGAGTCAGCTGACAGTTGTTTGTGTTACCACCTATTTAACCTTTGAGAGCTTGGCTGACGTCAAAGCGTAAACCAAACACCCTGTGGTCCATGTGATAGCGATAGAGATCAGATCATGTGAAAGCTCTCTCCCTCTGGATAAACTGCCATTAAGTGCGTGTACCTGTGCATTGCACCGTGTGTCTTGGTCCATCATCACTGAACTGACCACAATTTAGGGATGGGCATTTTGGTCATTTTGTCTACTCGAGAACTTGAGTACTATGCACTATTTTTTTTACAGGTTTCTCATGGCCATGGAAAACCTGAATTTTAGAATTGTAATTTCCAGAACTTTAAATGTTTTTTTGCTAGCTGTGCTAAGCTGTAAAATATTGTTCTTTGTGATGATATGATTTTTTAAAATTCTTATCCAGTAATTACAAAGGACCAGAAAAGTAATGAAAATTCCTTCATCAGAAAGGGTAGGGACCCTCTTTTTTCTTTGATGTGTCACATCTTGCTTTCTTCAGCATCTTACGCCATGAGAGTCACACTGAAGATGGCATGCCATGTTAAAAATAGCATAAATGTACATTAAAATAGGGATGCACGATATATCGGCGACCGATGTATTATTGGCTGATGTTTTGGGTCTTGTTTTAATCTGCTGTAATGCGACAAAAACATGTATGTATGTTACTTTGGGCGATCATTTTCACTTATTACTTAATGAAACATATATAGAAAGTGGGAAATAGCACATTGTTACTTACAGAACACCATTGCTATTAAAACAAGCACCAAAGCAACCTAAACTGGTTCATAGATCTTGAAAAACTTTTCACATAGTGACTCGAGATGGCTAAAAACATCAGTTTGTGAGTGAAACGAATGTGCTTGTTGTATTTTAAGAGTTGAGACTTTTCTAAAATTAGGACTCATGACAATTTGATCTCTATAATCTTACCTATTCCCATTATGATTGTTGTGTTCATATTTCATAAGTTATACAGTGGAAATGTTACAGATGAGTGCTGTAACAAGCATCTGTGAATGAGACGCTCATAAGCACAAATTCATAACAGACACAAACCACCACTGTACTCGCAGTCTGGCTGTTATTATAAATAGCACAGAGATTAGGGTTTGTATGGTGTGTTTTGTTGTTTAATATTTGTTACATGCTGTTTATCTCCTAATTTTTATTTAATTCCTTATTACAGCTGTTAAAAGTTAATTAGTCTCTCCCTGATAGCGAGTCATTAGGGTTACTGTAAACACTCATATAAATGGGCACCTTCAATTTAATCAATCAATTTATTATTTATAGAGCACTATAAAAACAACTACCATTGACCAATGTGTTGTACAATAAAACATAAATTACCATCAGATACAATCAGCACAAAGTCACACATAATACAAAAACAAAGTCATAAATTGTAGGCGAATTCAAATTAAAATGTTTTTTTAGTTTAGATTTAAAAATTGGCATTGTGGGGGCAGTTCTAATTTGACTTGGTAGGCTGTTCCAAAGTTTTTTTTAAATACCATACAATTTATTCATGTGTATTTGTATTTATTTCTCATTCAAATCAGCATACATCTGTAATATAGGCACATTTCTGGTTCATGTTACATCTGCCAAACCTTAAATAGCAGCAAGTCCAAATTTCAAGCTTTTAAAAAAACACATTTTTCAAATGAGAAGCTTTTAATTAATTAGCTAGCAGTTCCAGCTTAAAGGATTAAACATTTGAATTTATTTTAAATATTGGTTAGCGGTATCGGCCACAATGAGCTGTGAATTGCGGGTTGTCGTATCGGCCCAGAAATATTACCATATTACATTTCATACCTACATTAAAACAATAAATATATCATATTCTAAACATAAAATAGTAATATGCTATAATTATTTTGAATTATTGTACGTGTCACAGTCAGATGTCTTTGGCTTCCTTTTTTCAGCATCTTACGCGATGAGCTTTGTTTTTTTAAGATATGTTAAAAATAGTCTAAATATAAATTAATAATAAATATACTATATTATAAATAGAAAATAGTAATATCGTAAAAAATCTTTAAAATTTTTTAGTTATTGTACATAGGCCTATGTGTCAGAAGGACGTTTTTGGCCATTGCTTCTCATTTCCCCCTTGCACAATGAGGGATGCGTTTTAAGATTTCATGTCATTTTAAAAAAATCTAAATTTGAATAAATATACTATATTCTAAACATAATATAGTAAAAATAGAATACATATTTGTATTATTGTGCAAATGTGTCAGGTGGACGACTTTGTCTATTGCTTCATACCTCGCTTTTTTTCAGCATCTTGCGCTATGACCTTAGCATTTAAGACTTAATTTAAAAATAGTATACGTATAAAATAATAAAGTATGCACAGTGAGGGTCACAAAATCTCTGTTTCATTCAGTTGCGCTCTGTCTAGTTGTTTGAAAGGTAGATCTTGTCCTATATGAATGCCCTATGATTCTCATCAGAGTGTGTAGTGCTGTGGCTACCCTAGACTGAAAGTTTTGACACAAATTCATGTCGGCGTGAAAAACACTGCTGGAAATGACAGCATAGCAAAATAGAAAAG
Source organism: Moxostoma hubbsi (assembly GCA_032164185.1). Lineage (NCBI taxonomy): Eukaryota > Metazoa > Chordata > Actinopteri > Cypriniformes > Catostomidae > Moxostoma > Moxostoma hubbsi. Next base: position 21,647,039 of record JAVLUX010000029.1, on the reverse strand, counting down.
AGGGCCCCTTTTTGTCTTTGGCCTGTGTGTAGTTGTCACTGGATTTCAATGAGTGTGAAATATTTTTAAAATAAATAAATTTATGCCATTAACTGATGAACTGCTGCTGTGTGTGTTCCTGCAGAGTATGGGGGTGGTGCTGTATGTACTGGTGTGTGGGGCCCTGCCATTTGACGGCCCCTCTCTCCCCGTCCTGCGGCAGCGTGTTCTGGAGGGCCGTTTTCGTATCCCTTACTTCATGACAGAAGGTAAGACGCCACCGCCAAGAGAGGTTTTCTGGCGGCGGTTGCTGTTTTTGCACGAAACTCGAGCCTTAAAACACTCCTTAAGTGCTTGGATACATTTTATGTGTGTCTGGACTGTATAAAGGGGAATGGCTCTAGCTCATAGGCCTTGAGTAAACCTTTAAAGTAGGGATGAGTCCCAATGAACGACTAGTGGCCCACCGACTAGTCTATTAGCGAGGCCACCTAGTTTTTCCAGATTATTATTTCCATAATTTTTTTTTTTTTAATATACTTAGAGGCAGGGCTACAGTTAACATGCTTTGCTTTAGCTGTTAGTAAGTTTGCATCGTTAAACTCTCTCGCAAGATTTGCTTCTTTAAATTCATCTACTTTAAATCATGTCTTTGGCCATTGTATGTCATTTCGTGCCATGTCCCACCACGTTTCGTGTTTTTAAGACAGTGTGTCAAGGTCAATTTAGTCCAACTTGTAAAAATAAATCATTGATTTTGAAAATGTGTAGTTTTGGACATATTCTTATCCCTCTTTGAAGTAAGTCTCAACCCTCAAAGCGAACACAGCAGTCAGCATTCACTTCACTGACTTTTTAAGGCAGACTCACGCAAGCCGTGAATGATAGATAAGATGAGAGGGCAAAGGGTATGAGGCAAGGCAGTTTAAACTATGCTGATGGCAGGTAGCCAGTATGTGGCCGGCTCTGGGAAAGGGAGGGTGGCGGGCCACGTTTCACCCTTCTGCTCCTGCCAGATTGGCCCCTGATTGGGGAGGAGGGAGCCTGGTAGTAGGGGTCAGTTGGCTTTGTTCAAGACATTTAAACAGTTAAGCCATATTGAGAATGTTTGAATGTAATTCAAGCCCTTGCGGGTCCCCAAGTGAATCTAAGGCACCATTCCTCCAAATGAGAAGAACAGCATGTGCTTTTCCTTTACATTTCCTTTTTGAATGCTCTCATCACATAGGATTTTACCCCTGCAGCGCACGCACCCCACCTCAGTGTACACTCAGCCAAGATTCATAGCACGCACTATACAGAACACTACATGCTACACACTGAACACCATTCAGTGAATACAACATATGCAGAGATTATTAGAGCCTGGTGTGATGTTCAGGGAATTTTGTCTTATTTGTCAATTCAGGGAAGTCACAATGTTACAAAGGAAGAAGGAGGTCATTTCCAGGGTTATCCAAGCTATTTTAATGAGGACTAATGACAAGACATAACATTCAGGGACTCTTTTTCACGGTAATTGCAGTATCTTCTATGACATGTAGGGAAACTAATTTATTTAGAAATACTTAGGGCAAATGTATCCTTGCGCTACAAACGCTAGATGCAGAACAACAATGAGAACCGAACGCAGATGTCTCAAGACATGTTTTTAAAGGTTAAACTTATTTTTAACTTGACATGGCATCTAAAAAAGCAGTGTTCCTGCACGAGACGTTTTTGTGCTAACCAGCCACGATAAGCAACAAGACATTTTTTTGATCGCTTGGGTTCTATTTCATGTGCTGTTATGTTGGTTTGCTCCAGGTGCTATGAAATCTCATTGTTCCAAAATCCTTTGCTATATACAGTAGATGTATATTAACTTAAAAAATCTTTTGATTGGCTGTGACTGTCATGTTGTGCAACAGTATCACGTTTATTGTAGACAAACTATTTTCTTGGAAAGTTGTTGCATTTCGCCTTAGTTAGGCTACGTCCATATTAATCTGGATACATTTGAAAATGGTGTTTTTGCTTTCTAAATGCTCTCCATTCGCACTGCTGATTTCAAGCCTTTTCCAAAACCTGCTCGTCCACTAGTGTTGTCACGGTACCAAAATTACAGTAGTCATTACCAATACCAGTGAAATTTCCCGGTACTTGATACCATTTTCGGTACCAAAGCAAAACACAAAAACAGGTTACTGAACAACACTCTTTTATTAACAACAAAGTCTTAGCAGCAGAACTAAGAACAAAAATATACCACTGAGCAACACTTCAAGTTAAATATATTATTTTTGAATTATAACAAAACTGTACAATGTATGCTTAAAGTATTTTTGAACACTTCTGTAAGATTTGTTTCAACTGTTACTTTAAGTTTTTACCAAGTACTAAAAAAAATCCTAAATAAACAAGCATACAATAGAATGAATAAAAAACAATTTCCAAACTAATGCGCAAATTGCTCTCGTATTAATAAAGCTGCATAATGCCAATTTTCTTCACGATAAGAAATGCACAGTGACATATATTATAATTAAATAAGTCACGAGCCATCGCGTTCTAATCTAGCTGCGTTAAGTGTCCGCGCTCGAGGGATGAGCGTCCCCGAGGTACAGTCTCTCTCAGTCGGGTGCAGTTTCAATCTCTCCCCTTTCTCTGTCCCTCTCGGGACATTCGCGCAATTTATAGAAGAGGCACCGACCACACTTTCTGAGTTTATAGTTATTAACCCTAATAATTTGGGATCTACATAAGATGAAGCTGTGAAAGTTTAGAGTGCATCTGTACTGATCTGTGTAATTCTTCCTCTCCTCCATCAGGCGTGAACTGCAGTGCTGCTTTCGTTTCATCATTACAGTTTAATGTGATTTCATGTTACCGTAAATTTCTCGGTTACAGTAAATTTTTCATTTCTAAATGAGATTAAACGACTATTCGACAGCGAACATTTTTCTCGACAATTTTTTATTTTCGACGTTGTTGATAATGTCGACTAAAGTTTCAGCCCTAATGCAAATAATAATATGCTTCTAAACTCACCTGTTTTAATTGCTTGAATAAATCCGGTTGTTTGTATTTCAGGTGCTTTATTAAGTTTGATGTGTTTCCTCCTTTCGTCAGAAAATTGTGAAAGCAGCGTTTACAAATAGGTTTTTGCTGATCTACAATGTTTCCCTTTTCATCAGCCTCAAATCCAAAGAATTTCCAAACCTGGCTTTTTCCACTTTTCTTTTCGACAAGATTGTGAAAAGTTGAGACTCTGCAGCAGCAGCTACTTTGCTTGTCGTCATCTTTTGCTTGTGAGCATTCGAAAGTTCCCGACTCTGATTGGGAACTGGGTAGACCCGGTACTCGGTACTCCGGTACCTTCAGAAATTCTGGTATCGTAAACATTTTTTTGTTTGAGTACCGACTTGGAACCGGAGTACCGGTATTTTTGACAACACTATCATCCACACTGAAAAATATGCAAGTATAGGTCTCTTTGGAACAGTATTGGGTGTTTTCAAATCTGTGGGCGTTTTCAAAACGGGATGGGCATTTCTAAACTATCCAGTGAAAGTAGGGAATCTCAATGACCCACTGATTGGGAAAAGACTTTTTTTTTGTTGTTCTGAGACAGTATGAAAACTCTTAAATCCCCTTAATACGCATACGAAAAATCACCGTTCCATGTACGGTCTGAAACGCTGTCCTCGTGTTCCATTACTGGACAGCAGTTCTGAGTAAACTTCCCATCGCATTTCATGGAATGCAATGTAAAGTTTGTTCAAAGTAACGTTTATTTTTAATAATGCTATCAAAGTGAATAGCAGGCACAAAACCGGCAGTACAACATGGGTCACCATCATGATTGTTTTGGGTTGAATGGATCACATGACTGTGTCACATGACAACAAATATGTCATAGTTTTCAGGTTTATCTCCATTTCCCCTGCCCATACTACAATGCAAAGACAGCATTTTCGAATGTATCCACTTAAGTGAGTGTTTTCGAAAAGCTCTTTGTAGATGGAAGGCCAAAATATACAGAAAAAGATGTGTTTTCCAACCAAAACGTATTAGTGTGATTGTGACCTTAGTTGTCTCTGCATTTACAAACAGTTTGTGAAAACTTTAGAATTATCTCGATATCTGATGAAATGGCTGATGAAAGTCATCTTAGTTTTAATCAGGTGGTTGTATATAATTATATCCTGTCATAAAGATTTGGTTTAACCTGCCCAGAGATTTACCAAATGAGGTCACAGTACTACTGGAACTGTGTTTTGTAGGAAATAGTTCATGGTAAATAAACAGAGAAAACTCTGCATACCATAACCATGATGGTTGGAGTGAAATGGCATGGAGCTGCTTTAAACAGAGAGGATCAGTGAGTTCCATAATGAAACGAGATTGTACTGCAGAATTCTACAGCTTTTCTCTACGGTCTAAAACTTAAAGAAACTGGGTCATGTTGCATAGTTCAAAACTTAGGGATAAATCAGTTGCAGAGTGCCTCAAACCAAAGGCGGTATGTATTTAAAATTGTGAAATCATACTCCTGGGCTAAGTTCCAATGAATTGCTAAGCCGTGATCTGCTGCAGAGCACTGAAGCAGGATATCAACAATAAACTTCAACTAGGACTGTCAATCGATTAAAATGTTTAATCTTTTAACCAAATTAATTGCATCAAATGCTGATTAATTAATCTAAATTAATCAAATATATAAATATTTTCCACCCACACACACACACACACACAATAACAGTAATTCAGTATATAATGAATAAATAATATTTCTGATCATTACAAATATTATATTTCAAATTATAAAAATGCATAACATTATTGTCTGTGATGATAAAGCATTAATAAGGCAAGACAAAATGAGGATTTAGAATGCAATATATTGTTTATTGTCATATTATTGAACATATAATATTCTATTTTGCAATAGAATTCATCAATCTGTCCCAGATAGATTAATTATTGGAGTTTTTCATAGGATGTGTCAATGTAAACATGCGTCAGACGGATGCTTTTGAAGCGTCTCACATTGGTTGCGTTGCGTCATAAACACCGCATTTTTAGGTTGTTGATTCAAGTATAGTAGTAAACTATATCATAGTTTGAAAACTCAGAAAACATGTCTCGAGATCCCTGCTTCCAGCTGTGTTTGAACGCAAGAACACGTTCTCATCTTGTGCTGTCGCAAGGTCAAGCAATTGTGAGTGTGGTTTGTTCTCTTTACAGCTGTGCGTTGCCTATACAGCTGGAGTTTCGCTTTCTGCTCCCTGCTGAAAAAAGTGGTACTTCAAGTTTGAATTGCTCTGATAGTAGGAATACTCCTTTTTTATGATCCAGGGACAAGATTAATTGCATATATTTATTAGTGTTATTTGTTATATAATTAATTGCATTGAATTAGCATGTTAAATCAACAGCCCTAACTTGAACTGAAACAGATTTATATTATAAAGAAAAAATATATTAATATATATCTAGTGCTATGGTCTGATTAGCAAAGATTGGGATCTTACCTTAAAAGAAGTTTACACTTGTTGATAAATATAAGGATTAACATACTTTTCCATTTATGACTTTGAACAACAATTGTTTTTCAATGAATGATATCTAGATACAGGTGGCCAATGGCCTACATAATGCTGATTTCTGTAATAAAATGATTTATTGATAGCAAATGAGATTTACACAAAAAGTTCAGATTAAATAAGCACTTACAGTATTTTACACAATATTTACTAAACATGCACTAATACATTTTATCATAAATTGTATACTTTCCATTGAAACCCACAAGGGGTAACTAACACTTCTTTTAATTGTCCAAGTGCCTGATTATCCAAAGGGAGATGATCCTAAAATGCCAAAATATTGGCCGATTTAATCAGCCTGGCCTGTATATCAGTCTGACCTACTGTGGCACGGTGGAGGGCAGGACCGGCGCGTGATTACGCACGCCCGGTCCCGTATCAGGCTAATTGAGCCGTCTGCGAGTGGCCTTTATCCCTCTTGATGGCTCAATTAGCCTGATACGGGACCAGGTGTGTGTAATCACGCGCCGGTCCCGCCCTCCACCGTGCCACACCTACATTTTGGTTTATCACTTGTTTGTTCAGAAAGTTTCATCACACTATAAACTCCATTCACTTCTATTCATACACACCCGAAAGCAACAGACTGGAAACGCAAGCTCATGTGAAGAAATTCTCCATTATGCTGCTTGCCAAAGTTTCTTGAATTCTGACCTGTGAATTCATATGATAAGACGTGTGACCAATATAAGAACTAAATTTCAAAGATTGACCTCTTGGCTCAATACAAAGAATACATATTTAAAAGCTGCATGTTTATATTGTTGCGAAGTGGAGTAAATGGTTTATTGTTGCATTTTGAATATATAAAATATTTGTGATTTTATGATTTATTAAAAACAGAAGCTTAAGGAACTTGGGTTGCTCCACGAGTATTGACGCTGACTACCACCCCTGGATTCACGAGTTTGAATCCAGGGTGTGGTGAGTGACTCCAGCCAGATCTCCCAAGCAACCAAATTGGTCTGGTTGCTAGAGAGGGTAGAGTCACATGGGTTAACCTTCCCGTGGTCGCGATTAGTGGTTCTCGCTCTCAATGGGGCACGTGGCAAGTTGTGTGATGATCACAGAGAATAGCATGAGCCTCCAAATGTGGAGTCTCCACGGTGTCATGCACAATGAGCCACATGATATAATGTGCGGATTGACTGTCTTGGAATTGGGCATTCCAAATTGGGAGAAAAAGAGGATGAAGAAAAACAGAAGCTCAAAAACACAACATTATATAGTAATTTAGTAATTTTGCATGCTCTTCCATAGTTTTCAGGACTTGTGTGACTGCGGCTTGAATATGAAACTGTGAAAACAATATGCAATATTCTACATGCAACCTTGTAACAGTTCACTAGTGCCACATGAATTTGGTAATGAGATTGCTTTATTCCCTGAGGTGAAGGGAGGAGGATGTTTTAAGCAGGAGGGCATCCTGCTGTGTTCCAGCACAAGGAGTGTTACTTTAGTCCTATGACTCCCCCTGTTTGCACTAGTGTCTCTCAGGCTCTCTAGCATCCGTAAATACAGCAGATAAACAGGATGAGTGAGTTCTGAGTCTCACGTCAACAGGAGAATAGTGGAGCAGTGCGCACACCCACATCAAGCCCTCTAACACACAGCCCTTTGACGTCAATTTTATTCAGCCCAGCTGAGTCAGACACGGCCATTAGTCAAGGGTACAGGCAGCAGACAAAAGACCTTGTGCATTCTTGAATGAGATAATGTGTTTTGAGTTTGTGTCGGTCCAATCCTTGGTCCTCGACAGTGCTGAATTTATTGGGTTGTTTTCAGTTGGGGTTTGTAGACAGACTGTTCCACAAATCTCGTCCCAAGCAGTGGACGGTACATACTGTCACCACTTTTGTCTAGCAGGCCAAAGTGTATGTCTCAGATAGACCAGTGCTTACCGTGAGGCAAACACACAGTTACCCTTTCAGGGTGAGATTATAAGAGATTTTTGCTGTTCTCACCAAGTGCAGACAAGTACAGAACTCTCAAATTGCTACCACAATGATAATAATACTGTGAGAGATCTGTCTGTCACTACATCCGGGTGCACTGCACTCCAATTATTACCGTGGAAGACACATTTTGGGAATCATACTAGATTTATTTAGTTGTAGTCCCATTGAGGCAAGTAAGGTAACTTGGCGGACATGTTCATAAGGTTTCAGAGCTTAGGCTATTTTCTGTCTCTCTTGTGTTAGATACAAATGGAATACAATACAGCTCCTATCTACTTGAATGGGGAAAGATTAAAATCTCCAAATCTGTCTCTGGTGTGACATGATAACTAATTGCTGAATAATAGCATCTGCTATGAAAATTTAGTAAGATTCACATTATGCGATTTTGGACACAATTTTGCCGTCTGAGCAAATTCCCCAAGATCTCACTGGGGTCATATTGTAATTGTAATTGAACTTGTATTGAACCTGAAAAACTCTTTTAAGGTAGAGGATATGTTCTGTTTTTCTTACTCCTCTCAATTTCTATTCCTCTCTCCACTTTCATATGCAGACTGCGAGCATCTGATCAGGCGGATGTTGGTGTTGGACCCTTCCAAACGTCTGTCTATAGGACAAATAAAGGAGCACAAGTGGATGGTTATGGAGGTCCCTGTGCAGAGGCCAATGTTATATCAGCAGACTGCAGAGGGGGAGGCTAGGGTGGGAGAATACAGTGAGCAGGTGCTCAGGTTAATGCACAGTCTGGGCATCGACCAGCACAAGACCGTAGAGGTAAGGCCTCATGAACAAATTACTTTTTAAACAAAGGAAATTAAACAATATGTTTTCAAGCTTTTTTGAAGAAAAAAAAAAGGCTATTGTGTCGTCATTCTCTAACAATGACAATTAATTTGGACATCAGAACTCTTAGCAGATAAACATATGACCATTCACGTTTATCATGTTTACAGGGGCATTGTTACTCACTGCACATATGACGAGTCTAGCCAATCATTACAGAGGTCATTTAAACACATTTATACAGTGGCAAGAAAAAGTATGTAAACCTTTTGGAATTGCCTGCATTTATTTGTTACTAAAACCTGTTTTGATCTTCATATAAGTTACAATAACGAACAAACACAATCTGTTTTAACTAACAACACAAATTATCGTATTGTTCTTGGACATCATTCAACTCAAATTATTGTATTGTTCTTATACATCATTCAAACATTCACAGTGTTGGTTGGAAAAAGAATGTGAACCCCTAGGCTAATGACATCAACAAAAGCTAATTAGAGTCAGGAGATAGACAACCTGGCATCCAATTAATTAAACAAGATTGAGGATGTTGGGTTAGAGTTACATTGACTTATGAAAAGCACTTTGAAAACATTTTGAGTTTGCTATTCACAAGAAGCATCTGATGAAGTGGACCATACCTCAAAAAAAAAATATCTCAGAAAACATATGATCAATAATTGTTGCTTTGCATTGGGTTGCAATGGTTTTTGGAAGAGCTTAGACATTTATATGTCCACAGTTAGACAAATTGTCTATAAATTGTCTATAGTACTGTGGCTACTCTCCTTAGAAGTGGCCGTCCAGTCAAAATGACTCAAAGGGCACACCGCAGAATTCTCAATAAGGTAGGGGACTTGAAGGGAATCATTGGAACTGGTTAACATCTCCGTTCATGAGTCTACTTCACATTAAAACATCATGGTGTCAGTGTCAGGACACCACGAGGGAAACAGCTGATTTCCAACAAAAACTTGCAGTTTGCCAAAGGTCAACTTGACACTCCACAATGCTACTAGGAAAATGTTTTGTGGACTGATGAAACTAAAGTTGAACTGTTTAGGAAGAACATGCAGCACTACTTATTGTGTTAAAAGGGCACAGCATACCAACATGAATACATCATCCCAACTGTGAAGTACGTTATTGGGAGCATCATGATATGGGGCTGCTTTGCTCCTGGGCCTGGACCACTTACCAACATTGAGGGAAAAATGAATTCCCACATTTATCAAGATATCCTACAATATAATGTCAGGGTGGCTGCATATGCCAGCCGAAGCTCAGTAGACGTTGGATGATGCAGCAGGAAATACACTACAGAATGGCTTCAAAATATGAATCCATCTTTTGGAGTGGGCCAGTCAGAGCTCAGAACTTAACCTAATAGAGATGCTGTGGAATGACCTCGAGAGCCATTCACACTACACATCCTAAGAATATGGCTGAGCTGAAGCAGTTCTGTAAGCAAGAAAAGTCCAAAATGTCTTAGGAACATTGTCCAGGTCTAATGTGCAGTACCGGCTGTGCTGATTGAGCAAGTGTTTGTTCAACAAAGATGTGAAATATAATAATTTTTGTGTGTGGTTAGCTTAAGCACATTGTGTTTGTCTATACTTGTGACTTTGTCATTTCATGACCAATTAATGCAGAAAACTTCCTGGTTACTTCCGTAACCTCCATTCCCTGATGGAGGGAATGGATCGGCAGAGGAATTCAGCTCGCTGAACACAGCTGCTCGACCCTGAAAATCTGAATGAGTGGTTGCGAGCCAACTCCTTTTATACCCATATGTCCAAGGGAGTGGCATGCAAATTCCACTCACCAATTTGGTGTGTTTGGGGCTATATGTATAAGTCAACTACAAAAGTGTAGGTTATGGCCCTTTTAAGAAAATCTGTCAACTAATTTCTTTTCATATTTTTTTCGTCCATACTGCAGTCTCTTCAGAATAAGAGTTACAATCATTTTGCTGCTATCTACTATTTGCTGGTTGAGAGGTTGAAGGCACATCGCTGCAGTTTTCCCATTGAACCCCGTCTTGATGCCCACCAGAGACGTCCCAGTACGATCGCCGAGCAAACCGTCATCAAGGTAACACTTCAGTTTGTCTCTAAAAATGACAAATTTAACAGCAATATAAGTAAGATGTTTTTCAAGACATTGAGTTATTGTGCATCTTACTCTCTGTGCTTCAGGCGAGCAGCACTGCTCCTCAGGTGAGCCTCCTGCCTCAGAATGTACGGCACCTGCGCTCCCCAGCAGTGCCTCAAGCCTCCACGGACTCCTTCACATTCCCACAGTCCTCCTGTTCTGCCGAGCACAGCCTCATGGAGGAGGAGGTTGGAACTCCCAAAGTAAGCGAGAGATGGATTATAAAATGTTATGATTACAGAAGAAAGCTTGTGATTTGCCCGTACATAGTTTACGTAAAAAAACACTCATGTTTATTTTAACCTGTATGATTTTCTTTGTTCCGTGGAACACAAAAGGAGATATTGGGCAGAATATTTGCCTCAGTCACCATTCTCTTTTAATTATCTTTTTTTTCCATATAATGAAAATGAATGGTGACTGAGACTGTCATTTTGCCAAAAATCTTGTTTTGTGTTCCGCGGAACAAAGAAAGTCATACAGGCTTGGAAAAACACAAAGCTGAGTGAATGATGAAGGAATGTTTTTTTGGTGAGCTATCTCTTTAAATGTCATCATTGCTTGTTGTGCTTGAAACTTCACAATTGGTCGGATCATGTAGGGATGGGGTTGGATAGCTGACCTAACCGGAGTGTTGAGAAGCTAGTACAAACAGTTGTTGTCACAAAGCATTGAGTATTATCTGGCTGCTGCCTGCTGAGTGCCTTTGCACTCCTTTAGTCCCTCCAAGGTCAGGCAGTGGGCCTGGCTTTTAAATGTCAAAAGTGCACTTGATTATGTCTAGATATATGCCATTTATATTTCTCTTCTTCATAATTTGATTAATTACTTATTCATTGATCAATAGAAAATGTTCACGAACATCTCTTTTATGTAAAATTCTGTGTGATCAGTGATAATTCAGTGTTAATTGTGGCAGCACACTTTTATGAATAAGGCGCAATCTATAATTTTTTTTTTGAAGGAAGTATGTTTGAACTGGAAAGAATAACAATTACTAAGGTTACATACTCTTGGCACAGCAATGCATTTAGCACCTGGTTCAAATAAATTGTGGTGATTAATGTATAACTGCTGAAATACCGTGCATAAAAATGGTGCTGCTCTTTAGTGAATTCACCCCTCTCTTTCTGATGGTGAGGTTAGACACGTTATGTACGTGTTTCCCCTTGAGGTCATCCACAGCTGCTTGGCTTACATAAGCGAGTCAGACTACAGCCATCTCTGGCTGTGGCTCACATTGGACGTGACCGCTGTCCATTTGCTCCGGCTTAATAATTCCACTATTTCTTCTATCTTCCTTTCTTTCTCTCTCAAACCCACACACACACCACAGAGTGTCTGCCTGTCTTACCCAATACAGCCCTGCTTGGAAATCCACACACACCGCATTGGGTGGATTTGCACATGCCGGACATCTTCGGAATCTTTATATTTGTGCATTCATGTCATTCCTACTAAAAACGGCATCAAATAAATCTAGGGCTGGGTATTAATACAGATTTCCCGATTCAATTCGATTACGATTCACAAGCTCTCGATTCGATTTCTATACCATATCGATTCATATATGTTTATTTTAATTATAATGTCCCTTTTGCTTATATATGAAATAAATTATCTCCAAGCTAATGCTGTTAATTATACAGGGGACCTTTTAACTAGGTACATTTGGAAAATATGAATTTTTCTAATTATTTTATAATTAATTTGGTCACATTTTGACTTTTTAAAAAATTTACATATCAATGTATTCAATCAATAAATAAGATATTATATTTTTAAATATTATTTTTGTTACATATTTATTGTTAAATTGCACTATTTTCAAGTGTTTACATTGATTTGTTGAACACCTGCTAAACCTGGTACTGTCTCTTTAAAAACAACACAGCATTTCTGTAAAAAGCTTCTGTTAATGAGCGCCTGTTAACTAGAGAGGACTCTAGTGGCTTCACTTCATCTGTGCGATGCATGATTAGAATTAAATGTTTTTTGTTGTTGTTTTTGATCAACAACTGACTGTAAAGAACAGAAAGAGTATTAAAAGAGACATTATTCAATGACAAATGGGTAGCGTGGATCTCATCTTTTGACACACATTACACGGAACAACTTTTACTCTCAACATGCAGTGAAAGGATCTCGCTGCTGAACACTTCACGACTAAACTACACAATTACTGGTGAGTGAAATGTAAATATTTACCAGCCAGTTGCCAAATATATACATTTTAGTCGCATAGCGTGAAATTTGGTGCAAATGCGAGTGATTTCCTCTTATTGTATTGAGGGTTGCGCATAGAGTAAAAGATTGATTTTGGGACTTAAGGATCAATATCGAAATCATTCGAAAGAAGGTTGCGATGCATCGGAAAATCAATATGTTTACCCACCCCTAACTAAATCCATTGAAATAATAAACTAAATTCCTTATTGTAAAACCTTCATAATGGTATGTCAACACATCTCCATCTTGTTTTTAAAGTCAACTTAAAACGAGGTGTTTGCAAAAAATTTGACTTCCTTAACGTTAATTATTTCCAAATGAAACAGGAAAAAAATGTAGGATGGGACTTGATTTTATCCATCGGGAACTGCAGAGGAAGTTTTTACATTTTGATGAAATATTACAGACAAAGAGTTTTTTCTTTGGAATAATATGTACTAATAAATCGTGCACAGTAAGACCAGGAACCTGTATTAAGAAAGGAAATGGGGTGGATTTTGATTTAATGTTGACTTAAAGACCAGATTGTTACACTTTCTCCACTACGTGACATCAAAACTGAAGTTTGATCTCGAAGAGAACAACAGGACCCCTGGAGGGGAAGGGACTGCTGGGATTACATAATGTGTTCAGAGTCCACATGATCACACTGTGTCTGTGAATATGGTGTGACTGGGCATGATGATAAATGGCTGATGGCAAGAAAGACCAAGTATCTGTGGCTGTTCTTCACCCCATGTGTTGGGATAACAGCATTCCTGGCCCAGCATGCTGCAGGAAATCAACCCAGGAATGGTACAACTGTAGCTCTGACTCGTTTAGCTCCATGGCTGAAAATGATCCATGTCCATGAGTGTGTGCTTGAGTTAGATATGGGCAATACTGTATATTTTCAAAATTGAATTGCCTTTGGGTTGCAGCTAGTCAACTTATCGGGATTAAAGGAAGCCTTGTATAATTAGGCAAATTTCAGGTTCACCTGACTCTGAATGTACACGTTTCTTTTTTTAAAATTACTCCATACTCCATCCTAACTCAATATAAAGCCTTAGAACTCTTAATGTGAAAATGCATGGTAAATATAGGATTTCTAATGAAAACCTTGTGCTGTTCTACACATTAGTGTACACTGTGTTTAGCAGCATGGCGTTTCACGATAAATCACTCAAATTTTAAAATGGCATATCGGATGAAACTAGAGACCCCAATATTTTGACTCAAACAGGTTTCACTGTAAAAGCTTAATTAGGTTTCTTACCAGATGTAGTTTTGTTGGCATTTCTCCCAAAGACAAACTGACCTGTGATCACCTTTATGTTGTTTTGTCACATGACTCAACAACACTTTCTGATGACAAAATGACACTTTCTGACAGCTCAGAGTGTCCTGAACTGAGATCAGTCAGTTTAAATTAAATTAAACTATGCGTTGCATATAGCGAAGTTAAAATACAATGTCCACAAAAGCAAAAACAGCTGAATAGAGCGCAACAGAATGGTAAGGAATGCAGGAGTCGAGACTTCTTTAAAAGGTTTGACTTTCAAAAGTTGGAATTCTGACTTTGACATGTTGACATCTTAGAAACATACACATTTTTTGGAGAGATGCTCAAAAAAAACGACACAACGGCAAAAAAATGTCCAGCTAAATATTTTGGGCTATATAGCAGAAGTGCTTCAAATGGGTTTCATTTTAAGTTGCCACTTTAAAGGGCGTATACATCTTACGTTGAAAAACTGCTGGATAGAGCGCAAAAGTTTAACTGCATTATTAACTTTGACACACTGGTGTCTTAATGCAACATTTTTGGCAGAATACTCATAAAACAATGCAACAGCCAAATGTTTCAGTCTGAAAGTGTATGGCTGTAGTGGCAGTGCTTTAAAAGGGATGAATTCAAAGGCATAATTTGAGGGCATTTACATAAGACACGTTCTTGAATTTAAAAGCAGCTGGATTGAGTGCAACAGAATGTAACAACACAGGAGTTGGGAGACATTTAAAAGGTTGTACTTTTAAAAGCTGTATTTTTAATGTTTACTCTACATCATGGAAATGCAACATTTCTGTCGGGATGTTCAAAAAACAACACAGCGGCCAAAGATATTCAGTTGTAGAGGCGGTGCTTTAAATGTGATGAATTCAAAGACTGAACTTTTCCGAGATGGATTTACCATGCAAACCTGTCTAACAGCTAAAGAAGAACTAAAAAACTAACTAAAACTAATATAGGCCTACATGTATATGCATTAAAAAAATCTGGATATAGTCAACCATACTAATTTACTAGTCAACCATCATGACCCATGCCTAGTTTCAGCACGTGTGTGTGTTTTATGACATGTCTTGGTGTACTCTGTCTGCATGAGGCTCTGACTGTCCTCTTAGCCAAAACACACTTCCTGTCCCTGCATTCCAGACTTCCACCCCCTCCTCTCCCACTCACTCATTCGTCTGAGTGAAAACACGAGAGAGAAGGAAAGAGATGGAGCTATAAAAAGAGGCAGAAAGAGAGATTGTGCAAAGCTTTTGTTTACTCTCACTCAGTCCCCAATTCATTTTAGAATGTGTTCATGAAGTCTGGCCTGTCATCGTAAAGCATATACAGTTAGTGTGTGGTGCTGACTTGGTGGAAATGTGCCTCAGGACTTTTTGTGACTTATGAGGGCTTATGGGAGATTAGAGTTATATAGCTCTTTGGAAATATAGTGCTGGGAGCCACGTGGGTGAAATGTCTTATCTACAACAGTGTGAGGGAGAGTTGATCTGATCAAAATTTTGAAATCCTGAAAGGCTGTTGTCCCCTAAATGATGAAGGATGCATTGGTCACATATCTATAACCTATAAATATTGTGAATATGTATTGTATAGATTATGTATTATATTTATTACACGACTCTCTTACAAGAATCATGACTTGATTCTGATTGGTCATTCTATGGTAACTGTGGTTGATTGGTAAACTGCATAAGCTGTAAAAGGCCACGCATTGTCTTGTTTTCTCCAAGCTAATTGTAGTTCTTTTTATAATTTGGTGTGGAATTAGATTTTGTTTTCTAAACAATGTTTTTTTAAGAAATATGACCAACAAAGAAATCTAGACACTGAGCTTTGATGCTCATTAAAGAGATGCAGGTTAGATTCTGGCCCGCGTCACATCCCAATAACATTTCCCTTTCCTCTCTCAAATAATTTCATTTCTCTCTCTAGTTTCTATCATTAAAAAGTGGCGATAGCTAAAAAGCATCATATTTAGAGATCTTCACCATGTTTGCAGGTCAACGGCTGCATGCTGGACCCCTTGCCCCCCGTGGCCGTTCGCAAATCCAGTGCCTCATCCCCCAGCAACATGATGGAGACTTCTATAGATGAGGGCATCGAAACAGAGGAGCTGGACACAGAGGATGATCCTATCCATGTCTTCAACGCCTATCAGACGGCCCGCTTCGGGCAGCGCAGACACACGCTGTCAGAGGTAACCAACCAGCCAGGTGTCATGACCAATGCAGGTGAGATCATCTGTGAAATTTAGTGCATGTAATAACAAAGCTGTAGATGGCTGTTTTACAACTTTCAAAGTCAAAGCTAGCACATCTGAGAGTCTCTGAAGTTTACAATAAAAGTGATGGGTGTGGCTTAGAGATTAAAACATCTGGGCTGGTAACCAAAAGGTTCTAGGTTAAAAAAATAAGAGGGGGCTATTCATGAGCTGCTATTAAGTAGCACTTAACCTCAGGCTGCCCTAGAAGGATTATACCTGTAGTAAGTGTACTGTAATTTATCCTCCTGAGTCCCAAGCATGACTGCTGTGTGCATTTCTCATTTCCTTTTTTGATTTGTAACTAGTATCACCTTAATAAACAAACAAACAAAAAAAAATATATATATTTCCTTAAAATTCATGTTCATGTTCTGGACAGCGGGACTTGTGAAATTTTAAATGATACCAAGATTATTAAATTGTTTATTGTGTTTCCAGAAACTTCCAGTTTCATGTTTTTAGACATTACAGACATTACATCAGAAATTAGCATAATTAATTCTGATTCAAAGTAATGTCCAGCATCATCCAATCACTGCCAACCATGTAAAAATACAATTATACATTATAAATTCTGAATCTAAGGACTGATGACCATCATCCCATGTCTGCCAAAAATGTTGATGGGTCCAAATATCATCTGCAGCCTGAAACTGAACCTTTTGATAGGAAGCTACAGGATGCTTCCAATTTAGTGAATGACTTAACCTCCAATGTGCTGTCTGTCTGCACTGGTCTCAGAACAGTTCTGAAAGCACTTTATTTTCATCCTAACTCCATATAAAGCCTCTGAAAGCAATAGTTTACAGCTTTTGGATGAACCCACTGATTCTCAGTGTGATAATGCACAGTAAATATAGGATTTCTAAGGATAAAATTAGCTATAGTACACAGTAGTGTACATTGTGTTTAGCAGCATGGCGTTTCTTGATAAGTCATTCAAATGTAAAAAATGGCAGATCATTTTAAAACCAGAGACCGTAATCTTTTGACTCAAACAGGTTTCAATGTAAAAACTTAATTTCTTACCAGTTTTGTTGACATTTCTTCTAAAGACAAACTCTACTGTGGTCAGTGCCATGTTGTTTTGTCACATGACTCCGTCTCCTTTTACTGAGATTATTCAGTTTCAATTCATTTAAATTATGCGTTGTGTAAACATGTCAATGATATGTACACGGGTTTGCACAAGGTTATTTATGATGTACGTATGATACATACAAATAAAAGGCAGAATGCTTAAAATTAGTGTCTGCTAACTCTGATATGTGAAGTGAAAATTCTTATAGTTTGCACTTTTCTAATTGAATAGCTTTGGGGTTTTTTCATTACAAACTATATCAGCATAAACATTTTAGTAGAGTTATATTGAAAAATGCCATGACCAATTAGTATTTGGCCCCCTCTATTGCTTTAATGACACCAAGTACTCACAAGCTCAAAAATCATATATGCAATGTATGCAATGCATGGGGCACCATTTAAAGGGGGGCACCGGGGCTCACTAAAGAGGGCACAATCAGAGTTTGAACGCTGTCAATTGCAATCGGTGCGAAAGTTTATGTTGCATACATCCTCGAAAATGGGTAGTTGTGCCCCTGTACGGACTCCACAAGTCTGTGCAAAGCTTGATGATCCATGCTGTCCCAACATGATTCCAAAGTGTGCTTCTATTGAAACAATGAAACCTGACCTTTTGTAACATAGTCAATGTAACAAATGTTAATTTTTTTAGATTTCATTTTTGTCCCAGATTTTCAGTGTGAACACAGACTTTTGAACCTCACTGTATGATTAGGACTATGATTTCACTTTGTTGTCAAGAACATTTATAAAGGTCCTCACTCTCTCTCTTGCAACCCAGGTAAGCTGTTCAGCATGGGTCATAACCCGTCTCTGGGCAGCGTTGATTCAGAGTATGACATGGGCTCCATGCACAGTGATCTGGGTCTGCTGGAGGACACGCCCTCGCTTAACGATGTGGTCCTGGCCAACACGCCTGTCACCAGCATGACTCCGCCCTTCATCAGTGCTCGGCCTACTAACCCTACCATGCAGGCACTGAGCGCTCAGAGGAGAGAGACGCACAACCGCTCTCCCATCAGCTTCCGGGAGGGCCGTAGAGCATCAGACACTTCACTCACACAGGGTAAGCACTAGCCTGTTTGTGGAGCAAATCAAAAACACAACTTTACAAAACAATTTTCACAAAATAATTACGCAAATTCGTTTTTTCTCAAACAGTTTCACTTTCTTTGTACCATGAAACACAAAAGGAGATATAGGCAGAGTTAGGCAGAATGACAGCCTCAGACACCTTTCACTTTTATTGTATAGAACAAATATGCAATGAATATGAATGGTGACTGAGGCTGTCATTTTGCCTAACATCTCCTTTTGTGTTCCATAGAAGAAAGAATTTCGTGAAAGAACATGAGGGTGAGTAGAATACAGAATATTAAAGTTTAGGTAAATGGTTCTCTTTGAACTGATGCACAGCCTTAAATTGATACTGTGAACTGCAGGAACCATATATTACATTAGACCATGTGCTGACCCAACACAGCACCCAAATTGTTTATTGTACTGTACTTAATATAGAGTCATGTTTTCTTATACCTTGCATGGCTTTGTTCATGGTGTTTGAAGATGAGGGCAACCTATCCATGTCAATATCTGCCTAATTTGACTAGCTTATACCAAGTGACAGTGCCAATACCGTAGAATTTGATTGGACACATGACCTTTGATGCCACTAACAAAACGAATGGAAAACATTTTCTCCTCCCTTTTAAAAGTAGATAAGTCTTACCAGTATTTATTTTGCTATCCTAACTATGCACAATTATATGGTAAGTTGCTTTTTTTCCCCCTTTTGACCCTATCAAAACAACCCATTTTTGCCTCTCTCCATTTTTCTTACACTTATTATCATTTTCACACACACTCTCACTCTTTACTTCTCTCCTGTTTTCCTCCTCTACATGTACCCACCCCTCTGTCAAATGATTCATTGAGTGAATCAGAGAACGCTTTGAAGATCGGGCCAACACAGTCCTATTGAGTTCTCACATCCTGTGGCCTGAATAATTACCCTTAATCACTTGAAGCCCTAAAATAACCTGAGAATCCTTTTTCAACCCATCCTCCCCTCTACCGTTCAGCAGCAGAGGAGTTAAAAGCCACTTAACAGCAATTTTATGTGCACTTGAACGATAAATGAGGCATTTGCAGCCCTGGCTGGACATGTCTTCTCCTGAAATAGACTGACTAAGTCATGTAACATTAAGTGGGTAACATTATAGAAATGTCCCAAAGAAGTCTGAGTTGGCATGCGTCAAGGGAAAGAGAGTAATTTCCTGTGTTTTGACACTCGCATGTGAAAATTCATGACCACACATGGACAATAAGTGGGTTGGGGTGGTGGCAGAGCAACATCTGATTTCATCTGTAAATCACTCATCCATAACAGTGCTATTATTCGTAACCATATTTTCTTTCTCTCTCTTTCTCTCTCTCTCTCTCTCTCTCTCTCTCTCTCTCTTTTAAGGCTTGGTGGCCTTCAGACAGCACCTACAGAACCTGGCAAGGACCAAAGGTATCCTGGAGCTAAATAAGGTGTACGAGCAGATGGGCTCTGGAGAAAACCCTTCCCTGGGGCTGCTAAGCCCTCATGCCAATCAGCATGGCTTGCTGGACCCTGCTGTACAGGTCAGTCCACCAGGATAGGTTCTGTGTTAATCTGAAATCAGTTTAAACAGTATCTCTAACAATGAGGTAGACAAAGGATATTAGTTAGCTATGAGGTGGCAATAGAGTGCAACAGTCTAGTTCTGGGAATAAAAATCCTATTAATTTATCCCATAGATTAATTGATGTTCAGAAATAAAATATAAACCTTTAAAGACAGACCTAACGTGCTCCGAGGTTGTTCATCAATGGTATATGCTTCTGCTGAAGCCATCCATTTATGTTATTTCAACTTCATTGGTTAAAATTTTTGATTGATAGAGGAATTTATGGTAAACAACTACATTACCAATGGTACAGCTATTATTGGTCAACTTCTTTATTAAGTGGATTATTTTCTAAACATCATAAATACAAATAATCATTTTCTCATGACACATCATCACAATTTGTTCATACGTTTGTGACCTTGAGGAGTACTTTACCAGTTAGTCCACTGTGAGTTACTTTGGCTGCAAAAGTGTCAGAATACCCATACTTTTTTACCCTTCTAACCTCTCTATTGACACACAGACAGCCCTGCTTATGTAATAACTGGAGAAGAAGCAGCCAATTGTCAGTTGTTTACTGTCCATCCGGGAAGCAACATGAATGCGGGCATTGTTGAATAACAGGCTGGTAACTGGTGCCAATTGCTCCAATGCAAGCTCACCAAAGACTGAGATCTAGTATGAATCAATGAATGAATATCCCTAGGAATAACCCATGAGGATACTGCACCGGGCAGGCGCCAGTGTCTTTATGTATTTATACATCTTTTCCTGAGGACTAAACACATGCACTGCAGAAAATCATTTTCTTACTCAGTATTTTTGTCTTGTTTTTCTCGTACAAATACTTAAATAACCTTAAAACAATTTACAGTAAAAAAAGAACAAAAAACAATCATTTACTTGAGAAGCAAAATGACATAATAGATTATGTTTTTGGGGAAATCTAATATAAATGAGAGAGGCTTACACTCAGAACAAGAAAAAAATGATTTGCCAATGGGGTAAGAAAAAATAAACGTAATCCAAGGAATTCACGGAAAACAAGTATATTTTTCTTACTCAAGTAAATTTAGTAAATCTTTTTTTACTGGAAAACAAGACAGAATACTGATTAAGGATTATTTTTGGCGAATACGGTTGAACTCAAGAGCAGATATTGCATTTGTGGCATTGTGAGCATTAGCTACTGGAGCATACTCGCATGTTTTCTCAGAATCCCTCTGGGTCAGTGGCGCCGGTTTCATAAGCGACATAATTCTTACAATTGAGTGCACAGCCATTGATGTGGTCACCTAGCAAGTGCTCACATCTTTTCTGTGTGTGTGTGTGTCTTTGGTTTGTTCAGGAGGAAAGAGGTCACCATCATGACATGGCTCTGTACTCCGGTGAAACGCATCCTGCGCTGTTGTCAAGGAGACAGAGTCTGGAGCCGCAGTACCTCTCTCATAGAATACAGGTAATGCTGACTAGAGATGCACCAATACCAATTTTTAAAGACCAATTGAAGTACCTAGTTTTGGTATCTGTCAATAACATGTACCGATACAAGTAAGTTTTGTGTTTGTTCACATATGCCTTTAGCATTTTCATCAATTAAAAATTACAATTTGGGACCATTTTACTAGGGTGTAGCTTACATTTAAAAGTTACCCAGCTAACAAGTATACCACGTAATTCATGCTTTAACTGTGTTCATTTATGCATATTGATTTGGGTATGTACATAGTGGGCAATCCGGCCTTAGTATTGGTTGATTTTTCTGGGTTTGTTGCATTAAGCCTGGCAGAGTTCGACCTTTGTTTGATTGCTCTATCCTGTGTTGTTGTTAGGTTAAGTATAGTGACAGTCAATAACTCCTATCCCTTTTTCCAGCATCTTCTTTACACATAACACATATGATTTTTGGAGTTGTGTTTAGGACAACAACGACCGCCTGGCAAAAGTATGACGAAAGCGACCTTTTGCTCCTCCTCAAACACAAGGGTGCGGAGTATGGAGGACAAAACCTGCAAAAATAACAAATAAATAATAAATCTTCATATTCATGCATAAACAAATATATACATAATTAAAATTGTGAGGAGAGATATACATATAAATAAATGCACCAACCAATATAAAATAATACAATATAAAACATAAATAAATGGTTAGGGAAATGCAAATTATTAAAGGAAATGCAAAATTGAAAGTTGTTTTTTTAGTACCACATTTCTAGATTTCTTTAATCATTAATTTATGTATGCTGTATTTATTTTTCCTTCACGCAACATGCTAATGAGAGGATGCAAATAGCTGTTCAGGCATCAGAGTCAAACTATCGATACCAAGTGCGGTTTTTGGCAGGATTTTGCAGTTTCACCATGGTGAAGAGAAGGTGGATAGCAGAGATGCTCCGCGATGCAGCGAATAGTTTGGAGAATCATAAAAGCGAGATCCTTTGCTAAAAATGTATTTATTGATTGTGAAAATTTGGTAATGTCCTTATTAATGATCAGCCAATGGTGTCATAAATAAAAAATGTCCATGTACTGATGTTTGATTAACATCCTCTTATGAACAAAAAATACATGTCATAAAAATAACTCCATACAGAAATAAATGAATTATTAAAGAAATCTAGAATTAAAAATCAACTTTCAATGTTACATTTCCTTTATCATTTTTGCATTTCCCTGACCGTTTATGTTGCATTATTTTGCATTAATGTGAGCATTTATTTATTTATATATTTAATTAATTAATTAATTATGTGCACATATATGGATTTCTTTACTTATTTCCAACCTTTTTGCAGGTTTAAGCTTTCATAGCTGAGAGAAAGAGAAGCAGTGAAGATATCATGTGAAGATGAATGTGTGTGTTTTTTTTTTTATCTGTCAAATTGACAGAAAACATTTGGTATTATTAGTTAAAAAAATCATAGATGACTGAGAAGCACTTGGGAATGCGATCTCTCGTGCACACACACAGTAGTATGAAATGTAAATCTAGTGTACCTCTAACACATTGAGCTGTGGTGCTCTTGATAGAGATGGAGTTTGAATCCAACTCTTACGTTTCCCGATTACATTGTTCCCATCATTTCCTGTCTTCTTTCTGCTATCAATTTAACACTAAAGTGTCAAGAATGCCAGAAATGTTCACTCCACCTAAATTTCCTAACATGTTCATAGAGGTTTCAAAAGATAGCTACAGCTCTGTATTTTACAATCCTCAACTCTGTGTTTCTCTGTACAGAAAGCTACTCTGATGGCTAACAGCCCCAACAGTTGCCAGATGTTCTGCAAAGAAAGTCCTCGCAGTCTGGAGCAGCAGCTGCAGGAACACCGGTACTAAATTTCACCTACTTCAATCTCCAGTGTTGTCAAACCAGGAATTAGTCTTTTCTACAGTGTCCCTATGATCAAAGAAAACCTTGAAATATCAGGGAATTTTAGTACTATGTTTTCCAGAACTCAAAAATAATGGAAGTTTTTATAGTGAATACAAATGTTTCTAGTTACACTCTGCTCTAAAACAGTGGTTCCAACCTTTTTGAGGTTTGCCAAGGCCCCCTGGTCTAGAACCACTGCACTTAAATATTTTAGCATGTAGAGTAGTACTTGCTCTCTAGCCATAGTGATGTCCGATTTGTGAGCGAAGAAATGTAATTGTTCGAAATGGTTCACAAATTGGGATTTATTTTATATTTTATTTTAAAGGTTTCCAGAAATCATAAACCACTGGAATTTCATTGGTAAAAAAGGATGGGACCTTTTTTATACCACCTCTGTTTCTGTTTGATCTGCAGGCTGCAGCAGAAGCGGCTATATCTCCATAAACAATCCCAAATGCAGTCCTTCTTCAATCAGATGCACATTGTAGAGGACCCCTATGCTTCTTGTCAACCTATGGGGCTCCAGGACTCAGGAGTTCCTCCTCAGTCGCAGGGTTCCATAATACTAGGACATCAGCAACAGCAGAGTCCCCAAGCCTCCCCTCCATATGCACACACACAACCCCTCTGCCCTCTAATGGAGCCCAACCCAGAAGCCCTAGCGTATGAGCCTTACCTGGGCCATTTCCCTCAGATGCAGCCAACACCTCTACCGCAAGGCTTCTCTGCTCAGCTACAGGGCCAACAACCAGAATCCCGAAACTACAGTTACCCAACCTGTGATCCAAGCCACTCTCCCTCGGGAGAAACACTGTACCAGGAGCAATATGACTGTCCGCTTGATCCAGGGCAGCCACCTCCAACGGGCCCAGTAGAGGGTGCTGCAACTGGATACGAAGGGCTGACACTGGGCGACCCTTTTCTGGACAGTGAAATGATGGAAACGGTGGACTCCCAGCATGGTTTTGTGCTTGTGAACTGAGTCAAGACAGTGAAAATAACCAGTATTACCTTGATTGATGGATGAAATTATGGAGATAAGGTAACAGGGATGGATCAAGTTTTGTATTGTCAACATTTTATATTGTGGCGAACGTGAGCTGTAATCCTTTTTATTTTACGAAACTCCTCCCTACCTCCCTCCTCATTCTTCAGTGGTCCCACCTGCTGCTCTCTCTCTCACAAAGTAGAGGCCGGATAGCATGGCATTTGGGGCAGTACTGGGCCGGCTGTGTGGGAGCTCACCTCTCACCTCCGAGCTGACTGCAGGATAGGAGCTGCTCGCTACGCACTGTACGTAGCACAAAGACAGCCTGGATCTGCAATACAGAGCCTGCTCAACAGCACAATTAAATACTGACACATTTTGTACTGAAAAAGAACAAAAATCAAGCTCAAAAACTTTGATTATAAAAGACTGCTATTGTTGTGCACACTTGATAAGTGCAATGTTAGTTAAAACACATGGCAATATTGAAGCAATATACTGATTCATCTGGAAGCCATAAGTAGGAATTACACCACCCAAAAATATTTCAATGGTTCAAAAGCTTGGTGTGGCTGAAACTGTGATTCTCACTAGATTCTCCCTCATCCTAAAGGCACTAAAAATAACAATCTGTTCTATAACTGTAAGTGTTATTTTGTTCCTTAAAATGACAGTTCCTCTGCATCAGCACGAGTGTTTGATTCACAATGGAGGGGTGAGACACTTTTTCCACAGTGATGATTAATGGTGAGTGGTTTGTGTTTCAGGTGACATCAACTCTATGGGCGTTGTCAGTTTAGGCATACATTTATATGATTTAGAGTGTTCAGTTATGATTATTTCAGTAGTATTGCTCTTTACACTAATCCAGAATACATCAGCATTTCAGAATTGCAGTAAACGCCACACATTTAGTCACAAGACACTGGATTTCGGCCAATTCGCTGCGTTACCATTACGACAGACAAAAAAAATGAAGATTGTTTTTACTAGAAGCATTTAGTAAATCTGTTCCACTTGAAATTTCAGTCTGTGACTAAACTCGGATGCTACTTTATACAGAAAGATGATGAAGAAAATGTTCATATAAGGTCCGGGACTTTGTCACAGAAGATGAATTCTAAAGCTTTTTTTAGGCAGATACATATACTAGAGCACTTTGTCTAGGAAATAAATGGAAATGTAGCTAAGTAGATGGCAGATAGGTGAGGTGAACCTGCTCTGCTAGTTTCATCAACTAAGAAACACAAAACTCATCTCTTTTCAATAATGGACTCTCAACAAGTCAGTGCTCTCTCATAGAAGGATGCAGAGAGAGCGTGACTTGGTGATTGTTCGACATGCTTTGTGTAAAAGTAGGGGCTAGAAACTTTGAAAGTGCTTTCAAAATGCAACAAATATTGTATTTAATGTGATAGTGTTCGGTGTGCCTTTTTCTTTGTTCTTTAAAGTTAAGATCTTAAAGGGATAGTTCACCCAGACATGAAAATATAGTCAATATTTATTCAGCGTCATATTGTTCGCATGACTTCCGTGGAACACAAAGACATATTTCAATGTATTGGTTGAGGTTTTTCATGCAATTACAATGAATGGGGAATGAAGATTTCAAGCTTCAAAAAGGATGTAAAAGCACCATAAAACATCATAGAATGTTTAATAACTGGACGCTCTTTGTCTATGCAGTTGCTATCAAAGGCAACTGAAGTATTCCAAGTCTTCTGAATCCATAGCTTTGTGTAAGAAACAGCACAAAATGTTGGTCATTATTCACTGATAATCTGTATCCTCCACAAACAGATAATTTAGTCAGTGAGTTGAATGGATCAGTCCTATTCATGAACATACCATTCAGACGGGTTTTGTGAACCAGATTGGAAAGAATGAATCGAATGAATTGATCATGCCAAAGAGAGCTAGAGCGATTGCCAAGATTTTCCTTTAATAATGACTTTTGTCCATTTGTTAATGAAAGCTATTGTATTGCTTCATATGACTTGGAATATACTGTAGCGCATAAGTTGCATGGACTACATAAACTATCCCTTTAAAAACTAGCTTTTCCATTTCTGTTGGTATTGTTACATGAAAAATGTAGACCCAGGTTTTACAAAGGTACAAAACCAAAGTCCCCTCAGAAGTATTCATGTATAACCCCACCATGTGGAGTTGAAGCTTCATAGTCAGCTTGGTTACAGTGCTTTTTTTTTTTTTTTAATTTTTGTAAACAAAAAATAAAAAAATATTTTTTTGGGGGGGGGGGCAATCAGTATATGCTGTTGAAATGTATTAATAGCAATATTTCTTATAATAATAGTCCTGAAAGAACAGATTAGTGAACATGTTGCCATATCATAATCACACCTCTTGCTGGCAAACACCATTCCTTAGAAATTCAATTCTACATTTACCTTCATCGTTGTTGAACACACATAAGCTAACGTTCTGTTGAGATTAAAAAAAAAAAGGAAAAAAAAAAACGGTTTATTGAACAGTTTTGTGTCTGATTATTTTTGCAGGTGGGAAGTTCACTATCACAACTCGCATTGTTCTGTAGAGTTACCCAGCTGGGTTACAAATAGCCTGTGTTTACATTCAAAATGGATTTCAGACTATATCTGTATATGGAACAGATGAATGCAGGTTTTGTGTCTAAGAATGGGTCACTGGTTTAATTATGTGCATCTCCGTGTTCCAAACATTCTATTCCCTATTAGAACTATTATATTGCCTTTTTAAATTAATGCGATGCAGTGTTCAGTAGTGTGGTTTGAGTTCGCACTCAGAGTGAACTTCCTCTTATGCTGTGATTTTCACATGACCCTGAGGTCACTACTGCTCATTCACACTTCCATGTATACTCTCCCTCTCCCTCTCCTTTTCTCATTCTCTTTCAATCTGATGGCAGATGAAAAAAAGATCCAGATTTTCAGACAGCTCATCACACAGGAATGGTCACAAATTACAAAAGAGGGAGAAACCGTTGTTTCTCAAAATCAACAGCCACATAAAATTTATCTTCCCAAACTCATAGATCGTTTTGGCAGCAGAAAAAATAATTCTATGAAAAATGTATATTTCACATGTGCTGCCCATTTCAATTTAGTCCCATTTAAAATTCTGCATTTTAGTTAATATTAAGAACAAACAAACAAAAACAAAAAAAAATAAATATATATATAGTGTTGATCTACTTGGGTGAACCTTACAAATCCAGTCAAGTGCATCTCACAGTGAGATCGGAAATGTCTCTGTTATGACTGGAAGCTTGGTTCCCTGAAAGAAGGGGAAAAGACTGCATCAATAGCTGGCGCTATGGGAATTTCTTCCAGGAGTGACAATCTCAGAGGCCCTTTAAAATAACGACAATCTATTGGTAGATTGCGCCTGATGCTTCAGCCCTGATACACGCATCATCATAGACTAATAAACCTGAACACAGTGCTATTTTATCAGGACAGAAGGAGTATAGTGCAAGGAGAGGGGAGTAGATTCGGCTTTCAGAACAAAAGCAAGCCGAGAGCAAAGTGTCATGAGTTTCATGCATTGACAGTGAATGCAATCAGCCTCAATGAGTGCAGCTTATAAAACAACACTCGTGCCCATCAGACAGAGGTACATCTCACTCATAAGGTGAAAAACATTTTGCGCTATCTTGAGAAAGACTCTAACTAAACGTCTCATGTTTACACTCAAAACACACAACAACAATCACAATGTAATAGCGTTTCAAACACACAAGTGATAAGAGATATGCTGTTCGTCAGAGCACAGACAGGGAGATATAAAATAATCCACCCGCTATTAAAGTGTGCAGATTAAATGACAAAGCAAAGATTTGGGCCTCCACGAAACAAGAAATCTCATCGCGTTCCTGATTAAATGGGGCTGTGCTCCAGTTTATATGCCCACAATGACGCATGCATGAAGCACCATTTGCCAATAGACTGGCATGCTTTTAAAGCGCTTCAGAGACCCACCTAACAGGGAACGTTCCAACAACTTTGGCTAACATTATTTAAAGGTTTGGGGGGAAAAAAATTATATAAAACGTTAATGGAACATCCTTATAACGTTATTAACCTTAAAAAACGTTCTACTAATGTTAAGAAAACTGGACATTTTCATGTTCCCACAACCAAATACTAACGTTAGGAAAACGTTCTTAGAACATAAAATTGTTAGCTGGGGACCGTCACTCTTGAAGGAGTTCCCATAGCTTCAGCTACTGATGCAGAGTCGAAGTGACGACTCATCATTGATTATGCCAGCATGATTACATCCACGATGCTGACGCAAAATGCTTCCGGTCGCACTACAGGGAAAGGTAAAACCGTTGGAGCCGCTGCAAAAATGTCTGATAGGAGATGCCACTTGTCAGATCCTTGGGTATTGGAACTCCCAGAAACAACATGATGATTTCCCATGTGATCATGTTGGCATATTTCACCCCACAACCAAAAGATGGAAATAAGAAATGTATATTTCACAAAAAGAAAATTAAGCCATTTTTTTGACCTGTGTAATAACTCATGAATGTGATTCTGACTATAACTTATAAATTTAAAAGTATTTATATATACATCATGGTAAGAATTGTTGTATTTAATTTATAATAATAAAAAAGCATTGTATTAAAGTAAAAACACTGTATTTATGCCTTACAATGTCAGGATGGTTGACAAGTTATTGAATGTAATGGCATGATGCTTATAACAGAGCTACAGTGACAGACAGATGTGGTTAATGTAATAACACTCCCATTGCTGTTTTATTGCAGCATAATTAGGAGGTTATCAGCATTCACCCTCAGAGGACCATCCTGATTGAGATTAATTCAGTCTGCTAAACTGGACGGGAGCAGCTGACCCAATGAAGTCAGAGTTTGCTGACCTGTATCTAAGCCCCAGGCTCACATTATTCATAGTATTGTGCCATGGACATGTCTAATGGGATTTGAGGCGATATAGTATATACATACACACACTGATTATTAGATTACACAAAATGATGTGATACAGATCACTCACCATCAACAACCAAAACAGGACATAACATTCTGTCCCAAGGCCATTTAATTTTTGTGTTAAAACACACCTGTCACCAATGGAAGACAACTGAAACCTGAGGGAATATAGGAATAAAGTAACTGACAGATAAACAGGCCAGTTAAGATCTTTATTAAGAGTATTTTGGATGAAATGCAGGAAGAGCTTGTAGAAGAGGAGTGATGTGTGCTAATATTGAGAACTCTCGCTGCTGAGATTTGTATATATTGTCTAGCAACGTTTTTCTTGGGTGGGCCAATGAGCAGCAGTGTTAACTAACTAAAATAACTGAAATTATTGGAAAAAACTGAAACTAAACAAAAATAATTTTTCAGAATTCCAAAACAAAATAAAAATGATCTTGAATACATTTTAGTTTTTGATATAACAGGGTGAATATGGGCAAAGTGGTAATTGTACTTATCTTGACACTGAATTATTATCCAAACGTCACATAACCTGACATTATACCTTTGAAAAAAGATTAGAATGTCTTTTACCTTAGTCATAAGCAAAAAATAAGAAATATTCAATACTGGGGCCTGGGTTGCTCAGCAAGTAAAGACGCTGACTACCACACCGTTGCAAGTTTGAATCCAGGGCATGCTGAGTGACTCCAGTCAGGCTTCCTAAACAACCAATTGGCCTGGTTGCTAGGGTGGGTAGAGTCACGTTGGGTTAACCTCGTGGTCACTTTAATATGCTTCTCGCTATCGGTGGGGCACATGGTGAGTTGTGTGTGGATGCTGTGGAGAATAGTGTGAGCCACCACATGCGCTAGGTCTCCGCGGCAATGCGCTCAAGCCACGTGATAAGATGTGCAGATTGACTGTCTCAGACGCAACTGAGATTCGTCCTCTGCCACCCGGATTGAGGTCAGTCACTACACCAACACGAGGACCTAGAGTGCATTGGGAATTGGGCAAACCAAATTGGAGAGAAAAGGGGAGAAAAAATAATGAAATACTGGGGAGTAGAAATTCTGAAGACACTCTTTTGATCAAATCCCAGATTTTTTTATGCGGTACTGGTGAAGTGGGACAGAGTAAAAATGACTATCTAGACAATATCTACAAAGAATCTGGAATCCATTTAGATATTTTCTGATACACTTTCACAAAATTAAGTTAACATCAAGTTTATGTTTTTATAAACTTAACAAGATTTACATAAAATTTCTGTCATTTTCTTTACCATTGCTTTTAGCACTAGTGGTCATGAAATGAGCTCTGCCACACTTCCCAAAGTAAAATAATCCATTTAAAACCTCAAAAAGATAAAGGGATAGTTCACCCAAAAATAAAAATTCTCATCCTCATGCCATTCCAGATGTGACTTTCTTTCATCTGCTGAACACAATAAAGGTTTTAAGAGTAAGACCTGGACAAAACAAAACTTGCAGCATCTTCTGACAAGACCACCTCATCTCACGCATTTCAGCTTGATTTGTCGTTTATGCATTCAAGTCATTTTCATCAAAAGCAAGTTGTAGTGCATTTGAGGTATACATTTTATAACGGATGTGTTCCCTGGGAATCAAACCCATGTTCTTGGCACATAGTGCCATGCTCTACCACTTCAGCAAAAGGAACACACTTGAGCTACAGGAACACCAAGCAAAAGAGAGTGGATCTTTATTTGCCATCTGTAGCACAGCTGCAGTTATAATAATCCAGCTAACACACAATTAGGAACATCTGTAATCTTTTGGCTACAATGACCCATCCTGCTACACAGGAAGGACAAAGCATCATCACTGACAATAGCAAGGCCTTAAAACTCTGCAAGGCTTGCACACATCCACTTTCTTCACCAAGTTTTGCTCTTAGTAGTTGGATATGCAGTGGCCATTTATAGGATTGACTACAGAAGACATTAATGCGAGTTTTAGATAGCTGCCTAATGATCCACTGTCTCGATATACAGGCTCAGGTAATGAGACGGCATTAAATACTCATGGAAACCTGTAAGCTAAATTCAGCCTGATCTATGACTACATGCCCTTAGACAGTGTGAGAGCATTTTGGGCCAGTTGACAGAATGGTCACCTGCCTTATTGGAGCAGAACTTACGTTTCAATGAACTTAATTGTTGATTATGTATTTTGATATTTTTTTATTATTTTTTTTAGATATTTATTTTTATTTTTTTGGTGCTTTAAAATTTGGTGTAAGTCATGTGGTGTAACCATCTGGAGACGATATAATAAAAAATACATGTTCTAACTAGGTGTAATCCAAACAGTCTACAGTCTAATAGTCTTTACATCCATTGAATTAATGCTTGTTAAAAAGACATCCAATACTACAGGAGAAGTGCCAGACAGCAGCACCTCAAGTTCCTGCCAAACTTGGTGACAGAAATATGCAATCCAATGCCCTTGATAAGATCATCAGCCAGGTAACTGAAGAAAACCAGGAAAACAAAAACCTGATTCCTGATTAATCTTTAAAATTCATTTAGAATGACAAACTCTTAGAGACGATATCTAACAGTTGTGACGCACGCACTGCTCCACTTACAATTATGCAACGGTTAGTCAGTGAGAGAGTTCAAAAAAAGGAGGACAACGGCAAGATACGTTGTTCAAATGGTTTTATTAATTCCCAAAAGTACACTAATGAACCAATGGAGTTAAAACAAAAAACATCCTCATGATACTGAACATGAACAAAGGAGCATCCTCAGAATGCAGTCAGTGCATGTTGCTTGTATTAATGAATATTGCTGAATTCAGTTTATCACCTTCTACAAAAGAGAGCGTTCCTCTGGCAGGCCAAATCATTTAATGACAGCCATGCTTTGAACTGAAGGGTACAGCAATCCTTCAATTTTTTAAAAGATACATGTTCACTACAAGAAATTTATGAAAACTTACAAAATGACAAATTTGAGTTATAACTAGACATTATTGGCACAGAATTTCAAACAAGATATTTGAGAAAGTGTAAAGAGGGGCTTCAACTGATCCTGCAAAAATGCAGTTGAGACTAATGTAAATTAAGTGTTAGCTGTTTAAGATACGATTCAATCATATTGAAAAATGCTCAAAGTAACAAAGTGTGACTTTATTATGTCAATTATATTTCAAGAGAGACCGCAATCTAACGATTTCTTTAGAAGACTACTTGCCCTGCGTACTCAGAGGACTCTTTGGTTAAAACCGTGTGAGCACATGAGACATTTTCCCTGGAGTGGGAATACATGTAAACAATGCGCCGTGCACTTGCAAATCCACTAAAGCAACTGAACAGGCATTTCGTCCCATCTGCTACTGGCAGGATGAGCTCTAGTCTAAAGAAAAGCAATGGCATGCTGAAGTAGGCATGTACCGATTATGATACTGGAATGGCTTGCAGGGGTGATCTTTGAGCATCTGAAGAGCTGTATGCAAACAGTGTGAGGATGCAGAGCGGAGTTGTGGCAAAAGCGTGTTTGAGGCAGATTTACATACAATATGAGAGGTACTACTTGACACAAGTCCATCCTTTGATCATTCAATATCTTTGAGTACACAATAATACACTGATGACACTTAACCATTCAAAATGAACAATAAATAGAATACAACAAGTTTTGTGTTGTTGGTTTTCAAAATGGTGTGGAGAGCAAGTCTATCAGGCCAAGGCAAGAACTGAGGAGAGAAAAACAAACAGCATTGAAGAGAATTAAAATGTTCTGAGATGATTTATGCTGAATTAATTTCATACATTTCTATGGATCAGATAGCTATTCGATCATGAAGAGGCAGTCAATCAAGTTACATTTTTTACAGATTAATCAAATGTATAACATATACTTGAAGGACTTTAAGTAAATATTTAGAATATAAATTGATTAATTTATAGCATGGTGCATTCGACTACTCGATTCTGATTGGCTGGAATACATGCAGTTAAAGCCGCTGAATGCACAGGTAGTTCTGGTCAGTTTTAATCACTGTTTGATATTAATGTAATGTTTGTAACCATAGCAACATAAAAAAAAAGCCCTAACCACTTTCATCAGCATAGCTAATGTAATGAAATTCAGTTTGTTTTGCACAGAGGGTGAAAGGAGGAAATCAGGACCAATTAAATGTGTATTTCACTGTCTGGCAAGACAATTTGAACTGTATGTGTTTTGTATGTTATGTGTTGAAGTGCCGCTAGTACCGCCGCACTCACAAATCTCTGACTCAAATGCTGAAGGAGAAGCACTGTTTGTTTACATTTGCAGTGAAGCGCTACTGTTCAAGGACAAATTGTGATTTAATTAATTCAGTCAACCGTGCAGCCTTTATGGTTACCATACCGATGTCTCAGAGGTCAAAATCTGCAGGTTCCAGTGTGTTTTGAATTGTTTTCCCTTATATACAGTAAGTGCTACTTACTGTCACTGCCATGTTTGTCTACGTTTATGTGAAAATTACAATAGTTAAAAATTAAATACATTTTTCTGGAGTATACTAACCCCTCTACGTTCTGTGGATATTATTATTTCTGGATTGTGCATTTAATTTCGAACGACCCTTAAAATTAACCGATGTTTTTAGTTTTTCCAGTTAAAATTTCAATTCTGGCAAGTGACCATGTTACAAGCGGGATAATCCATGGCTAGGTTTGCGTTAAACTATTTTAAATGCACTTTGTGGAGTTCCGCTTCGTGTCGGGTTGTTCTTCGCCACCATGTTGTGCATTTAAAATCATTTAACACACATCTAACCAAAAAGGGTCTACAAAAGACAAAATATTGTTTATTTCTGTCTTATTGAATGGAAGCCTAGTACTGGTCCATTTTTGATGGTTGGTCCATGTACTCATGTGTCAGGCGGATGCTTTTGAAGCACTAGCTTTCAGTGTATATGGCCATAAGCACTGTACTTTAAGGATGCAGCGTAAACATAGTTTGAAACTTTGAAAAACATGAAACTTGCATTCTGTTGTACTTGGTCCAGCTGTCTTTGAGCGCAAGACCGCATCATCTGTGGGAGGCTGTGCTGCCTGCTCTCGTTTGCCACAGATTTGCAAAAACATGGTAAATTCCTTATTATAAAGATAATCAATACCCAACTCTTATTTTTAGAGCTGGGTATTGAAACAGATTTCCCATTTCGATTTACAATCTATCAATTCTAATTAATTCCAATCTCGATTAAATTCGATATCGATTAATCTGGGTACATTTCTGTTACAATATCATTTTGATTACATATGAAAAATTCACTCTCAGCTAATGCTCTTAGTTATAAAAGAAACCTTCTAGGTCAGTGGTTCTCAACCAGGGGTCAGGACCCACGAAGGGGCATCAGCACACTTCCAGGGGGGCCTTCAATCTCTTCAAATTATTTAAAATATGTGATAGATTATTATAATGATTATAATTCAACTTACTGAAAATGCTACAAATTTAATAACTCCCTTCAACAGATTGCTTTTTATGAAGAATATACAGTTCTTGACATTTCTGGAATCACAAGAAAATATCTTAAAATAGATATCTTATAACATAAATATCTAATAGCCCACATGGGGGGCATTCAAATATTTTCTGTGACAATGGGGGGCATTGGATTAAAAAAGGTTGAGATCTATTGATCTAGGCAGCCTTATAGGTATAGCTTGAAAATAATTATTTCACAAATATTTTCTAATTAGTTTATCAAATTGGTCACATTTTAGCTTTTGAAAATTTTCAAATTTAGTCTATTTAATTAATTACCATAGCGCATCCATGTGTGATTAGAATTAAAAGTTTTTTTTTTTTTTTTTTAATCAACAACTGACTGTAAATACACAAAGGAAATTAAAAGATATTTTAATTACATTTTTTAAAAAATACATATGGATCTGTGGACACAGAACAAGTTAAACCAAAATTTTACTCTCAATACGCAGTGAAAATCCCTGTGCCAATAACTTCTCCACTATACCATTTAATCAGTGGTGAGTGAAATATGAACATTAACCAGGCAGTGGCTAACCACCAAAATTTTTAGTTGTACAGCGCAAACTTTGGTCACATATGAGATTTAGTTGCATTATAGAGGGTTGCCACAAAGTGAAAGCTTGATCTTGGGATTTAAAAATCGATAGAGAACGTTCAAACTAAGATCACGCTGCATCAGCCCTAGTTGCTTTTAATTCATAACTTTTCATATAATTAAATCACACTAAATTAACACGTTAAATTGACAGCCCTTGAAAAGACCAAATGTAAATGCCTTCCCAAGACATATTTGAGACGGAAACCAATTAAAACATTATCTGGTTGTTCAGGCCACATATGTAAACTGTACAACTCACAGAACTACAGTATGTCACAATACAGATGTTTGAGAGCCCAAAGACAACAAAAAAATGTGGCAAAAAACAGCTGACACCTTTTGCTATGCAATCAAAGCAATTTTAGCTGCATCCATTAGTGACTAGCTTCATCATGGAAATGAACTTGCATAAAGCGCAGGAATAGTAGAACAGATTTATATTGGTTTTCCGGAGACACCTTAATCTGGCCAGGTGTAAATGGAATGTCTAATCACCAGACTCATGGCAAATAAGCGTAAATAGATATATATGCTTGTAAGTTCAAGGGATACATGGATACATACCACTTATAGCCTCCTGAGCAAAGTATTTCACATCCATATCTTGGTCTGTGGCTAGTTTCTCCAGCGCTGGTTTGACCTCTGCTTGTAAAGCACTGTAGGACACATCGTTGTTGGCATGTCTGCCTTTAGTAACACTTCAACTAATCAAACAAGAAAGTATGGCAGTCATTATTTAGACTAATAAAAAAAAAAAAGAACATACCTGTTTTCCAGGACTGGTCCAATTTTCTGTAAGCTTTTGGCCACATTGAAGCGCACATTGGCCACCTGATCATTGGCCATCTTGAGGACAACAGGCAACATGTGCTTGGTGGTGATCTCCTCTCCGCATGCTTCAGACAGAGCCTGAATGCACATATTGAATAGATACATTTTACTGGGTGTGAAAACTGCTAAATGAGTTTCTATTCGAAGAACACTTTGTTGTAAAAGAGCAAACACCAACCACAGTTTAAATGTTTCCAGACTCACATTGATGCAGAAAAGAGTGGTCATCCTGTGAAGGTAGTTGGGATCGTTGGCCATGCCAAGCACTTTGGGCACGATGGTGTTCTGTGCCCACTCTGCTCCAAACTTTTCAACCAGCTTCATCAGGTTACAGGTGGCAGCCTCTCGGATAGCATACACTGCAAGTTATGAAAATATGCTTTTGTTAGCTCTACTTCTATCAACAGTAGCAGGGCGATATTTAGATGTTTTTTTAACCACAAATATGTAAATCCAGATTACAGTCCTCTGCATTAATACCTGAAGGCACACAATCTGCATTAACCAGAGCAAGTAGTCATTTTGCACACTTTTATCCAAAGCCACTTTCAGCACACTCATTAAAATTGCTGATTATACATATAGAAACAATAAATTTTTATGCACAAATACAGAAGTAATTTGAAAGTGTAGGGGAACCGACTAGATTACATCGTTCGCAGTGTTTCACAGGAGTGGGCTTTTGCTAACTGCATAGCTCTTTCTGTGTCAATTTGTTTGCAGCGATTTGCCGATTGGGGGATCTTTTTTATAGGATCACATGTAGTGGAGTTCTTCATGAGGAATTCTGCTATTAAACATGGTTTTAAAAAAAATAATTGAATAACGCAGACAGTTCGTTTCGCAAAACAGCATTTGCAGCATTTTAAACTATTGACACTCAAAGATTCTGGCCCTTTAAAAAGGGTCTTTGACAATGGGGGCCCTAAGAGTCAAAACGGCTGAGAACCACTGCACTACATCACACTACCGCTGGTATCAAATAAGAGGTCCACCATTTAACTTGCTTTTTTCTTTTTTTCCCCTCAAAGGTGAATATATGCCAGTGTCGTACTTTATATTAATTCTGCTTGGTTTTAGCTTTCCCTGGGTTATGGGATCAAACAGATTGCTGGCATGAGACGGACATGGATTTTGTGCTGTATACCAACCTTGTTATGGTGTTCCACGTAACTCCAGCTGATTACATTCCACCTGACTTTGCAATAGCTTGAAGAGTTCGCAATCTAAGCCATTTAAACTCCATTCTGGGAAGAGCAGATATCTACAAAAATCCTGTGAATATGTGCATTACCAATCTGCTTAACCGTAGACAGCATAAAATAACACCTTTATCAAATGGTTCTGAATTGGCCCAAGACAATCCTATTTAGTGTTTAAAATTCAGGACAAATCCCCCTAAATTTATTTTTCAAAGAAATAATAAATATACTTGACATCAAACAAATTGTGATATGCACTTCCATTAAGTAGGTCAAGCTTTATTTATAATAAACACACAAACCGACGGTCCATTCAGACAATCTATATGTCTTACACAGTACATATAAATCCACTTTGATTTTGAATTCAGTCTGCTTTTTTTTTCTTTTTTTTTTTTTTACTAAAATGCACCAGTCTGATTTTTACAAAGTCTGAGCAACAGACCTAGATAATGCAATTGTAACTTGGCTTCCTCCTGGATTTGTACACATTATTCAAACCACAACTGGCCTGGTGCTCATGTTCAGAAAAATGAAGATGCCAGGCCACATGTATCTAACCTCCTTCCTTCAAATATTCTATTACACATTGTGCCATGCATTGTGCCTGTGTGTATTTGTCAAAAAAGACAAGTTCACTTCAGAGAGCAGAGCGCCGCCCTGACTCTGAGTGCTTATGTAAGAGGAGCGCGCTGGCATAGCAGCACAGGATATACAAGAACATTCCAGTGATGTAACCCATCTGGCCTTTTGTCTACAACTGTCAGAGTGTAATTGTACATCTATGCATGTGTGAGAGAGTGTGCTCCACTGAAAATCACCATGCAAAACACCTCAACAGCTGGATCGAATCAGCTCATGGTTTAGAGTGAGATCATACCCGTTCTGACAACCATTAAATTAAAGCTTTACTAAGAGACCCACCAATCTGGAACATTCATTACCATTGACATGCAAATCAAAGCAAGATCAGCATGCAGTTCGAAAGCCTAATCTATTCAGTAGCAGGGACAGAGTGGCATCTGAATGAAACTGGAAATAGGTTGATACGAAATAACTGGCAACCCGGTGTGAAATCTGTGGTTCATCCACAGTGGTCAGTTCTTATTTCATTAACAAGCCCACCTGTGTAAAAAGCTGTGCTATGTATTTAGTACCATCAAAAGGGCTGGGAAGTATGCAGTTCTATAACATGCATACCCTTTATATTGCGGTAAATCCGCACCATGATTTCGATCAAATTGGTCACAAAGGTGGGGCCTGGGTAGCTCAGAGAGTATTGACACTGACTAACACCCCTGAAGTCACGATTTCGAATCCTGGGTGTGCTGAGTGACTCCAGCCTGGTCTCCTAAGGAAACAAATTGGGCCGGTTGCTAGGGAGGGTAGAGTCACATGGGGTAACCTCCTCGTGGTCGCAAGTGGTTCTCGCTCTCAATGGGGTGCATGACAAATTGCGCGTAGATCGTGGAGAATAGCATGAGCCTCCACATGCTGTGAGTCTCTGCGGTGTCATGCACAGCGAGCCACGTGATAGATGTTCGGATTGACAGTTTAAGAAGCGGAGGCAACAGAGACATGTCCTTCACCACCATGATGCAAACTGTTGCCCATGGCTGCTTCCAGTGTAGACAGCTTCATTCATTATTATGGGAGTCATTTAGCTTTGATGTGATGCACTGCTTGTGTCCGGTGTATGCAATATGTAACACCTCAATTTACTGCAACAATATCGAACTCAACAGATATTGCAGTAACAGGTCTGCAAGATCTAATCATAACTATAATTTATTACTGTTTTGAGTCTCTTTTTATATTGATGTCAGAATAATACATTTGCTATGAATAATTGTACCTTTTGGTTTGTGTCCATTAAGTTCCAAATAATAGAAAATAATCTAATGAGATAGACAATTTAAAGGGATAATTCATCCCAATATTTTAATTCTGCCATCAGCATTTACTCGCCCTCATTTGTTCAAAACCCATTTGACTTCCTAACATTCATGAAACAATACATGATGTGAGGCTGAATGACAAGGTATAGGAACTTTCCATTTCTTTCAGAAAGTAAAGTGACTAAGGTGCAAATGTATCGCAAATATACATATATGTATACACACACACACACACACACACACATATTTGGTAGGTGGAAACAACTGCTGTACTTCTTGGCTGTGCCCTCTTTAATGTTAGCAAGTCATCTGTCAGAACATTGCTTTGGTTGGCTACTGTCAATAACTCAATATCTTTCTATTTTCCTCGAATACTCAAAAGAATCCTCTTGCATAGAAAACAGAAGAATTCAGAGGACATACCGTGATCAATGAGCCATGCCATACACAAGGAATTCAACTTCTCATCAAAGAACTCCACTCCCTGGGAACAAAGTTGGGACAAGTTACATTCTGTAGTGTTTAAATGAACAGTTAAGCCATAAAGGAAAGTCCTGTCATCATTTACTCATTCTCGTTTGGAAACCTGTATGACTTACATTCTTCCATTGAACACAAACAGAAAAGCTAGACTAAGCTGCTTTTTTTTTTTTTTACAATACATTACGGGCTGTTGAGCTTCAAAAATACAAAATGTTGTATCATAGTAGTAGTCCATCTGAAAACATAGCTTTGCGCAAGAAAAAGACTGAATTTTAAGGCATTATTTGCTGAAAATCTCAAATTGCCACAACAGGTCTCGAAGTGTAATGTTCGAATTTAACAGAATAAGATATCAGAGCTATTATGGATGGCAGGGAAGATTTTTGGGGAACAATGGCTTAAATATCAGTCTGTTTCTCACTTAAAACACATATGGACCACTAGTATTGTACTTTTGGTCATTTTGGAGCTTGGCAGCCCTAGTAACCATTTGCTTTCATTGCATGGAAAAGACATGATATGAGGGTAAGAAAATAACAGAACTTTCATTTTTGGATGAACTATTTGGCAACACTTTACAATAAGGGAACTAGCCTTTATTTCAGATCTCTATGCAGACGTAAGAGTGGAGAACAGACTTACCAATTGACCTGCCAGCAAGGGCATGTACTCGATGATGGCCAGTCGAACTCTCCATTTGGCATCCTCAGCCAGTTCCACTATAGCTGGCAGCAAGGACTGAGAGAGCTGCCGAATCCCGATCACCTCATTCACACAGTCCAGATTAGAGATGATGTTCAATCGCACCTCAGGACACTGTGGAAAAATGACAAAAATATATATAATAAATGAATTGCACCTTCTTCAGTTTTTAAAAACTTTAATTGATTAAATGTTAGGGATGTCCCGATGCCAGTTTTTTTTTTTTTAGAACAGGTACCGATACTACTTTTTTGGTACCATCTGATCCGATCCCTGTTTTTTATTTTATTGGTTTCTGAAAACCATATCAACAGTTTTTCTAATTTTTCATCAAAATGGTGTCTAAATAAAGGAATCTGTTAAAACTAATCAAATTAAAATAGAACAATTACATTTTCAACATAACTTTTTTTTAATCAAATAAAGTGCTGCATAAGAGCATCACAGATGTGTGATATTGCTTAAATATAACATATGTACTTATTATTACTAGTAGTAGAAATATTACAGTGAATATTACATAACTATATAGTAGTTGTACATTTCTGTTGTACTTTTTTCCATTTAAATTGATCTTTTCTTTTTCTGTGCGTTTTCATGGTAGCTTCTCACCTCCGGAAAATCAGGTCACTCCTGAACCCAATGTGATTATTAAACAGCAAAAAGCTGCTATTTAATTAAATATGTAGGCTGTATGTGCCTCACACTAGTTAGTGGTCATCCATTACAAACAGAGGCACAATGCTCATGATGGTGTTTTCCATGTATGAGACAAGGAGTTCTAAAAGGTATGAGTAGGGAGGGGTTAAAAAAAATAATAGGGCTTGGTGATGGCAGCTGAAAAGGAACATAGTTTCAGAAGCAGAAAAAAAATTGGAAACATCCATTTACATTTGGCTGAAAGATTGCAACAAATATTTTTGTACTTTGGAATAATACGCACAAATAAAGACCAGTAAAATGTATTAAGTAAATAGTCAAAATTTGATTTCATGTTGACTTTAAGGCCAAAACACTTCACGCAAGTACACAAACACAGGCGCGAGTGCTTGGCCAATGCATGTCAAAAGTGTGGTCCCATTGTACAAACATAACTTGTGCTCTTGCGCTGCTCTGGCAGTTATAACCTCAGACCACAAAGGGGCGAAAGTTTTTTTTAGGTGCAACGATACTGGATGTGAAGTCATTATACAGTTGAAGTCAGAATTTAACTATAAATCACAATTCCAGTGAGTCAGAAGTTTACATTCACTATGTTAACTGTGCCTTTAAGCAGCTTGGAAAATTCCAGAAAATTATGTCAAGCCTTTAGACAAGTGTAGCACACAGGTGAAATTCATTCACCACTTATCTTCCTGGCCTCACTTCGCCCAGACACAACTTGGCTCCACCCTGCTTACCACATAGATGGCATCATGAAGGAAATTGATGTGGATATATTGAAGCAACATCAAGACAAGACAGCAAGAGGTGTCTGCATTCACGTGCATACATTGGAGTATGTTCGGGCCTTTAAAGTCCTCACAATTTTATGAGTACAAGAATGAATGTATAAGAATAAAAATCACATGTAAACTTTTCAGTGTAAAGATAAGTCTCCATCTTCAGTATTTTTATTTATTTTTTCCTTAAAAGGCCCCAGGAGGAGGCTTGCCTCATGTGACTTTGTTAAAGCACATGCATATATGTTGCCAAATATTTGATGACTTGCTTGAGCAAGTGCACTTTGGTGACTGACTAAAATCCAGACAATGTCAAACAGAGCCGAGTGGATAGGCAGCCAATGGAAATACACTTCAGGACAGAATTCACAGAATCCAGCTCTTAACATTTTCTGATTGTGTGTTTGACCTCTGAGAGGAGACTAATAAAACATAAGGGAACACAAACACAGGAGGCATGCGTCTGGACAAGTTTCAGATTTGGCACACAGTTCAGCTAAAACCAGAGGCTAAAGTTCAACTTTATTTAAGAACAGAGTAAGAGTTTATTACCAAGATCTAAAAGCTAATGTGTCAAACAGAGTGGTCATGGACAGGATCCCAATTAAAGAACATCAATCAGTTTTTAAGAGTAGAAAATAATTTTGGTGATGGCACAAGGGCTCAGTTTACACCTGGTATAAACATCCATCTCGGGTGATCCGATCACAGGTTGTCCAATGAGAAATATTGCTGTTTATATCCGGTAGTAACATCCTGTGACCACTTGTGTTCGTATTTAAAGGAAAGGGTCGAAAAAGTAGCAAAGTCAATGCATTTCCAACAGCCTTAGAGAAATACCTGTATTTACTGAATATTGGATGTTGATTTCAGGCATACTGAAGAAGTTTCTTGAAGTCTTGTGCATGTGTATGGGGGTGTCTGGGATTTTTAAAATGGAAGACTATTCATAATTCATACTAAAATCTACATGCAACCACAGTTTAAAAGCCTTGTTTTATCTCAGTGATTGATTGACAGGCCCTTCACTTTTG
Source organism: Moxostoma hubbsi (assembly GCA_032164185.1). Lineage (NCBI taxonomy): Eukaryota > Metazoa > Chordata > Actinopteri > Cypriniformes > Catostomidae > Moxostoma > Moxostoma hubbsi. The sequence continues at coordinate 21,604,022 of JAVLUX010000029.1, read as the reverse complement.
TCTGGACACATTTGCATTCACACTACAAATGTGATGTGGTCAGATGCATTTCTGTCAACTGAATCTGTACTGACTGTCTGCTTATGGTTAGAGAGATTGGGTCACAAAACATTTCGGACCCTGATTATGCCTGTTTTTAGCCCTGAGATGGATTATAATACCAGGTGTAAAAGGTGACCCAACAAACCTGTAACAAAAACGTGTCTCTGCACTAAAGTATAGTCCTATAAGGAGCTGGGACCACAGAAGACAAAGAGAGACAGATTAAAGATTGGGCCGATCACCAGGTAGGTTACCTCGTCCTTCAGTTGGGCCAGGAAAAGAGGCAACAGATGTTCTACAGTGTTGTCCTTTCCCAAAATGGTAGAGAGACCCATGATGACAGATGCCAGGGCAGACTTCACATGCTGGTTTGTGTCAGACACCAGCTCCTTTAATGGGAAGAAAAGGAGGTTTGAGGGCTTTTAAATCAAGCTATTCTTCTACAAGTAGCTCTAATAAGAGACAAGGTGATTACTGGAGTCTTTGAAGACAGACATTGCGGTGCCTTGAAACCTGGACATTTATTTACTTGTAAAATTTCCAAGAGAGTATGAAAGCCTGTAATAATCGATGATCTCATGTTTCGGCAAACAGCTTGTATGTACAGGCTAATTGTCAATCACATCTGCTGACTAAGCAAGCAGCAAGCCGTTTGTATCATTGAGGATTTATCTGATTACATTAGCTTATTAACAGATATCAAACATCAGGTCATAAGACTCTCAGACAAAGAGCGATTTGTAAAGCTCAAGCAGACACACAAGCCTCAACCAACATTCTTTTTCCCTTGTTGTGCAGTCTGTAAAAAAACAGGCCGTTTCTGAAATGGAACTGGGATTTATATGAGCTTATCACTAAAAATGGTGAGGAAAGTTGGGGACCAGTCTATATTGCAACTTATTTCAAGCAGTGATTCCAGATTTGTGAAAAAAAGTAATGCTTTTGAACCAATTCTTTGTAATGATTGGTCATATTGATCAGTTTAATTTGTAAATCACTACCCTTTACCATGCTATCCATGTGTTTTACCAAAATATGAGCTACTGCAGTTACTGTTACAACTTTGTACAATTGCATACAACTGTAAAATTATCAATTATAGGATCTTCAAACAGCGCAAGATGCTTTCAGAATCTCTCATTATCTAATATAAAGTCTAATAATCTAATAGATTTCAATGACAGTGGTGGCTAATACCAGAGACTATTTAGCCCTGTGAATGAGTGAATGGGAGAAATTGGAATGCCCAATATGGTGGATGTAGAAAGGGTTAGTCCCACCTTACAGGTAAAAGAGCCAGTCACCTTTTAGATAGAGACATCTCCGGTCACTTAACTAATAAACACACATGCACATTAGCTGGACCAGCCAGACAAGTATATATAACATGCTATTTGATTGTTATCTTGACCAACTGTTTTGGAGATTTCTGACCCCCCCCCCTGTAGAGGAGCTGTACATTCATGCTGCTTGTATTCATAGAAATTAGCTGCCTATTACTACAGTATTTTAATATGGTAAATAGCCAAGTTTAATGGAGAACTTTTTGAAGTAAAACTGTGAGGTGGGTGACATGAGCCATGAACACCAAATCATTTGTAACTTATATAATACACATTACAATTTACATAGTCTTATTGAAAACCATAATAAAAGGGAGTATTTAACTGAAAATATATGAAACCAAACAGTAGTAGTAAAATGCCAGGACTTATGAGAACTCTTAAGTGATGTCCAAACGAATGACCATGGCTAATGTGTAGGTAAGCTCAGGCTGTCCACTAATAAGTCTTGATAACTGCTATCTAACAAAAAGTTAAGATAGGAATGGGATTATGGACTTTCTGCACAGCTCAGTATTACAAACCAGGATATAAAAAATAAAATAGCAACCCAATCCCAGCCTGATGATTTAGTAAACCCTTATACACAGTTGACGAGATCTAACTGATACAACAGATATAACAACAGTGACCCCTACTGCCCATGACCTCCTGATAAGATCAACAGCCCAATCACAGAATTTACTTATCCAACCTATTGAGGAAGTCATGAACAAATTATTAAACTTTGTGCAACTCTAGAGATGGGGGCATAAAATAATTAAATCTTATATGCAACTGTAAATATGTATGAAGCATCTACAATAATAATTTTGCATACCAAAAATGGTATCACTTCTTAATGGCTTAAGTAAACACTTCGAAAATAACAAAATAACAACCAGACCTATTACAAGAACACTTGCAGAGACAATCTGGACATCTGCCCAGCCCCAGATATGATCTCACATAATCAAAAAGTTTTCTATGTACCCCCTCTTGAGAACTTGGCTTCCACCATGTAGCATAACTGTTTCAACACATGCGATTTCATAAACAAGCAAGTTTACAATGTGTACCTTGACGCATGGCAGAATATGAGTCATAATGATGGTCTCCCTGCTGTCTTCAGGCAAATTTTCACAGAACACTGGGAGATAAACAGGGCATCAGATAATGTTGTTATTGTGAGACAGTTTTCATAGAGACATCAGGCTTTGGAAGTAGGCAGAGGGAAACCGTACCTTTCACCTTGTTGGCTGCAGCAGCCCGAACCTCAGCCTCACAGTCTTTCAACAAATTCTGGAATGCCGGGACAAGATCGTTCTTGGTGATCTCTGGGCCAACTGCTTTTTGCAGCTTTATACAAACAGAAAAACAAGGGTTAGTGCACACACTGTTGTGGAGAAAACCTGGACACTGGCCAAATGTTAATCTCAAGGATGCTCTTGAGTTTTGCAAGTACCCACTTCTGAAAACTTGTCTGCCACCATGTAGCGCACCCTCCAAGATTTGTCCTCTGCGGCCTGACGGAGAGTGGGCATGACTAGAGACTCCAATTCTTCTTGGGGCAGCAGGGTGGCAATGCTAACACCAGCCTCTACTGCTAGGAGCCGCACAGAGTCCTGTAGAGCAAGGTAAAAATGTCTATTGCTCCAATAAACTGCCTTAAAAGCACAGGGAATTATTTTCCCATTCATTTTCTCAATAGGGTTTAAAACAAAGCTCAGCCATGAACCAAGCCAACCAGCATCAAGGTGAATCACAACATTAAAAAATTTGATTTGAAGCAAAATTACAAAAGGCACAAGACTTAATATGCACTGTGTGCTTAATGTCTTTTCTGAGGGAATGAACTATAATCCCAACAAGCATTACGAATGAATATCAAATTAAAAACATGGTACAATATAAAATGTACAAACTTTGATTAGAAGTATAAAAGTGATATTCTACTGAAATTATTCTGATATCTACAAGTATATTAGTAGTTTGAGATCCCTTCTCTGATTGGTGAATCTTTCCAGGTTATGGGTAGTGTAGGAATTTACTTGGAATTTGGACATTCAAGGGACAGTTCACTGGAAAATGAAAATTCTCTAATTTTCTCACCCTCATACCATCCCAAATGTGTATGACTTTCTTTCTTCTGCTAAACACAAATTAAGATTTTTAGAAGAATATCTCAGCTCTGTAGGTTCATACAATGCAAGTGAATGGTACCAGGGGCCAGTTGCTCCACCTATACATACATTACAACTTAGTCTAGTTGTGGTGTAAATGGGCACTAAGTCACAATTTACACGCTACTAAATATTTGAGCATTGCATCATTAAATTTAGGTAGGACGTAACCCTACGTATAAACTAAATATTTACGGATGCCTCCAACCAGGAGTAACGGTTGGAATAAAAAAGCAAACTCATATTTAATGACATCAATGAGCTGATGTTTTGGTTGACAGGCTTCAATCCTAAGATTTATAGTAAAAAAAGGACTTAAATATTGATCTGTTTCTCACCCACACCAATCACATCATATTTTATCCTGCCTTTAAGTGCTTTTTGGACCTTCAGATTTCTGGCCACCATTAAAAGCAACATTAAGTAGCTGGACCTACAGAGCTGAGATATTTTTCTAAAAATCTTCATTTGTGTTCAGCAGAAGAAAGAAAATCATACACTTCTGGGATGGCATGAGTGCGTGTAAATGATGAGAAAATGTTCATTTTTGAGTGTACTATCCCTTAAAACAACATTTACTGTTGTTAACAACCTCTGAGCTCATGGTTGGTCTGTCTTGAAAGGTTTAAAGGTTATCAAAAAAAAAAACAATTTCTCTATGGAGCAAATGAATGGGATTTTACCTTCTGGAATCAGACTTTTGAGCTCCATTTGCACCTATACTTAGGAATGCATGTGAATTTCACTGTACCTGTTCATCAGATGCTAATGCTGTAAAAAGAGGAATGATGTCACTCTTAACATAATCCAGCTCCAAAACTTTCGCAAACTCGCCAAGCTTAGAGGCAGCAGCACGTCGCACCATGGGAGTGTCGTCCGAGCACAGAGTACGGAAGTGCCTGCGAAACAACCACTATATTATATATTATTAAACTTGACATCACTTTCCTTAAGTAAAGTGATTTTGAAAGATACAGTCACAAAAACAAACCATCAGTTTAACTCACTGGCGGATTTCCGCTTTAACAGTGTTGGACACATGAGGGTAGCAGACGCTAAACAGACCGCAGGCAGATGTTCGGGAGGTGAACCAGTCCCCGCTGGCCAAACGCTTAACAAGTGGCACGAAATGCACCTCCAGGTCTACAGGGGAATGTTCCTGAGAGATCTTACGCAGAGAATCCACGGCTTTGTCCCGCACTACGGTTTCCTCCACAGTGGCCAAACTCTCCAGAGGAGGCTGAGGACGATGAAAAATGCATAAATGCATGTCTTGACTCCAGATTGGCCAAGGCTTACATGGTCAATTACATTTTTTATCATACGTACCAAGAGGCAGTGCACAAACTCTGGGCCTCCGACCAGCACAGTAAAGCTCCCGAGCTGCTCAGCCAAGGCAAGAAGCACTTCATCCTCATCATAGATGGTGTCTACAGACGAAAATAATGTTTTGATTCAGTTATAATACAGACATAAAGATTAATAGATTTCTTGTGAACAAAAGAACAGTAAAATGAATATATGAAAGTTAAAGACCCATTTGGAGCTGCAGTTTATCGGTCTTGAACATTGAATTGAATCAAAACAACAACAACAACAAAAACAACCTTGCAGATTTAAATCAGAACAAATAAAAATTGTTAGATAGTTAAAGTGATGTCTTACCGGTGAGGAAAGGCAGCAGTTCAGTTCGTGTTCTCTCCACACCCAGAGCCAAAGCAATAGTGGACAACTTCTTAATACTGTTCAACCGCAGCTGTGGATGCGCCAGAACAAAATTATGTTTTTAATCACAGCAAGGATTCAAAACCTGCCATTATTAACATTTATTGATGCGTTTTATTAGTCAACCCCACCTAGGTCTTATTGATATGACAAAATGTTACAAACCTAATGTTTACGTTCAAACACACATATGACGCCCAAAATGGTGTCTAGATAGACAGCTCACTAGGTTTTGAAACATATCCATGACAACCCGCTCGAATACTGGATCATAATGACCGGATGCACAGCATCCAGCAGAATGATAATTAATCAACTAGCAATCCTTTTAAAACACCAAAGGGTTAAAGGGGAGAATAGGCGAATTATTTTTATAAATCGCGCGCATGCAGCTAGCTGGTAACCGACTGAAGATAGCTGATCATTTGTGGGTGTATTTCAGGCAATTCAACACGGCTTATCTTACACTGAAGTTTACCTGAACATCTTCATTCCTCAGCTCGTCGATTAAAACAGCGATGGGATAAAGCGAATCGTCGCCTTCTGCTCCTGCCATTTTCGTCCTGGTTGATGAACACAGTAGAGAAGCTGCTCGTGCTGCTCTATTTCCGCTTTGCGGAAGTGGGAGAATACACAATACAATAAAAGTCCTTCAGTCAAGTTCATCCAGTTGATCCTTTTTAAAGGAAGAGTTCACCCAAAAAATTTACAATCCTCTCATCATTTACTCACCCTCATGCCATCCCAGATGTGTATGACTTTCTTTCTTCTGCTGAACACAAATAACAATTTTTAGAAGAATATCTCAGCTATGTCGGTCCTTACAATGCAAGTGAATAGTGACCAGAAATGTGAATGTCCAAAAAGCACATGAAGGCCACATAAATGTAATCCACAAGACTCCAGTGGTTAAACCCATGTCTTCTGAAGAAATATGAGAGGCCTGAGTGAGAAACAGAGAAATGTTTAAGTCCTTTAATCATTGTTTGTGTTCTGCAGAAGCAAGAAAGTCATACACATCTGGGATGATGACAGATTTCATCAGAATTTTTGGGTGGACTTGGGTGAGATAATAAATAAAATACAATAAAACATTTGGGGTCCTTTTTTTCTAACAAATGAAATTCATAATCTTGATAAATTTATAGAATTGTATACGTTTCATATATTTTAAGGAGGAAAAAATTATTAGAAATAAATTTTACTTGAAAGACTGAGAATAGAGATTCTGGCTTTCACAATTATGAATGAAAAAAATTACAAGAACCATCATTACATTAATAAAAACACACTAAAAAATAAATAAGTAAAAATGTGTCTTTTTGATAGCTATTAAGATAAGAAGTACAATATGGTTTCCAAAAAATTTAGGTAACATGGGATTTGTGCCACATATACTCATAGTTTGCTTGTTTGACTATTTATTTAGTTTTATTAATTAGCAAACTGTAAATGTTCCAGGCTTTATTTTAAATAAAACATGACAAATTAAATGTTTATTCATATTTATTTGCAGTTTTTTTTAATTCACTTGCCAAAAAATTAGGAAAAACAGAATGCAAAGTACAAAATAAAAATAAAAATTAATAAAATTATTTGATAAACACTTTAAGGTCTCAAGCTACTGATGCACAAGTCTATATATAATAAAACACAATACAAAACTATACATATATTTTATAATAATATAAATATGTTTATTTCAAGCCATATTCTTTTGTATAGCGCATTTCACAATACACATTGTTTCAAAGCAGCTTTACAGAAAATTTGAAATAAAGCCTCCAGTAAACAGCTTTATAGAAAACAATACCTTAATGTCTTTATTATTATAGCACATTTAAAAACAACCAAAGTAGGCCAGAGTGCTTTACATATCAAATACAAATATTTTTATTTATATAGCATTTTTCACAATACACATCGTTTCAAAGCAGCTTTACAGACCAAAGCATGCAGCTATTTAGTATTTTATAGATCAAATAATGTAGCTATAAATAAGAAAAAATAAATAAAGAGGCATATCAGTATACTTCATACATTCAGGAAGACTCGTCAACACCGTTGTCATTGCTCTGCCTCAATAGCCAAACTATAAAGTTACGTCTTAAAGAATGGTTTTTTAGATTTTATTTTTGTGGGTAACAGAAGTGCATGGTCACCCTTACTAAATGGGGAACACCTTAACACAAGAAAACACCTTGTTGATGAGAAAGGTCAACGGTAAATGGTCAGACTGGTTCGAGCTGACAGAAAGGTTTTGGTTACTCCGATAACCACACTGTACACTGCACACTGTAGTGAGCAAAATAACATCTCAGAATGCAGCAGAAGACCTATAGTGTTCCTATGAAAGTGCTAAGTGAGCGTTTGTTGAAGTATTAATTCATTCATATTGGTTGTTTTGGAGATTTTAAATTAAAATATTTTAATTAGTATTTTGAAAAACATTGATCTCAGTCTGGTTATATAATATAAATACTAATCTTATTAAACTATCCAAATTCTGGGCAATCTACATTCTGCGATGTTCGGTATATGACCCTCAAGAGCATGCACAGGGGGGCTGTCAGCTGTTAATGATCATGTAGCTGCAGGCCACTGCGGATGACGTCAAGCATTCCTCTCTCACATCAGGCTCTCTCTGATCCAGCCTTCTTCACATTGACTGTATACACTCTCTTCAGTTGCCTCCCCATATTTTCCACTCTGAGCTTATTAATGTTAGAGCATGTTTCCTGTACACTCTCCTCAAAGGCCCAGGCCACTCCGGGTGTGCGCAGACCACCCTTGGACTTTGATGTCTATTTAACATCAGGATAAGCATTTTCAGTTGCTCCACACTTTTTATGAACCACTGGGAAGAAACAGATTCAGCCCACACCCCCTATGCCCTCGTCTTAAAAATAAACACGATAGTGCAGTGCATGCAGGCTTAAGTCTGTGTGCGCAGATGAAAGAAAACAAGTGAATTGCTTTTGATCATGAATACCAGAAAGTATTTTTCATGCCTGATTCACATACTGGAAGAACTCAGTCCTCTATAGTCGGGGGAGCAAGGATTATTGTAACCCTTTTTTTTTTTTTTTGCTCATTTATTCAGAAAATGTTTAGCATAATGATAACAATTGCAATTGATGAAGTACACGGAGAACAATGTTACATTGATAACTGTAACAGTGCTGATTAATTCACCCAAAAATAACAATTCTGTAATCAAATACGTAATTAAGTTACCTTTTTATTTAACTCACTCAAAACACCCAAAAACACAAAATACATTTTCTTTTCTTTCTTCATCATTTTTTTAAACATTAATGTCTATAATGATGCAATTTTTCAAATCTAATGACTTGATTTGGCTATGCATTGTAAAAAGTTATTACAGATAATACATTTGTTGCTATACATAACATTTATACTAGCTCTCCTTACATGAGTTCCATTTTTACTTCTCTCTGGATACATGATGGCAAAGTAATGTCTTGGCTAAACTATACATGCATGAATTAATTCATCATGTCAGATAATATGTTGTACTTGTACTGTTGCTTATAATCTGTAGTCATTACCTGGAAAAGCACATTTAGTCTTTGAATGAATCCCCTTTGCTGTCTTATCCCCTAATGTACTGCTCAAAAAATACACCGGAAATCCCTGACATGCAATTTTCTGCAATTTTACAGTTCAATTTTCACCGATAAGATTTCTTTAAATATGTGTAAAATTACAAAATATGTACTACTGATGAGATTGGAAATAAAAGACATGAAATAAGATGCATAAAATCATAAAAGTACTTTGCTTTTCGATAATTAAGCCAAACTGACATACACATAAACATATTCTTGTGATGTCATTTCAGCAGTTGATTGGATTTAATGTTTGTCCAAATGGTAATACATTTAATCTCGTACCTCAACCACAGACATCACTGTTAGCCCAACTTCTAAACAATGGACCACCAATTTAGAATAAATGACTCATGCCTTAAGATGTGCGCTGGGTATAGGTTACAAATTATACTGAACAGTGCTGGCAATGACCAATCATGTCATTCTTACAGATCAGTAGTGTAAATTGTTGATGCACAATGAGAATGATGTTGGTGAGTCATTCTTCAAAAATAGCTAGCGCACTAATGAGCAGACAGGGTGAGGGAAACAAAGTAAAGGAATGGAACGATGGTTCAGGGTCACTGGAAAAGGAGGAGAGATGTGGGTGAGGGTTTGCTTGACTTGCCTGACATATCATGGCTAGATTGTGAACTGGATGACACTTTGTTACTGCCACAGCATCATTTTGAGTTATTATAGTGGAAAAAAATCACTTGATCTCTGTAGTCAAGAACAAAATGAATGAACTGTAATGAACAAAAGCCTGTTCATTCTACTGCAGTGTACAGATTTGAAATCAAAAGACAGTGTCAAATCCAGCTGAGAAATTAGAAAGTTTCAAAACACATTTAGTAAAAGATGAACCGTCAGGCACACAACAATTATTCTAGTGTCAGAAATTCACTCTTCCGTTGTTGGGTGATATTTGCGCCCAGGATTTAATTTTCATTATGAACAAGTTTCTGCAGCTGCCTGAGTAATGTGTAATCATGTAATCCATTACAAATTAATTGTATTGTAATTACAAGTATTTTTAAATAATTGAATCTAATTGAAAGTACTAGATTTTTGTAATATTATTTTGTAATCCAGATTACATGTAATCTGTCATAGTCCTGTCACTTTGTCAATTTTGGCTTTTGTCTGACGGGACAGTGACATCATCGCCCCATGTTTCTGTCGTATGTTTCGTGTCCTGTCTTTGAGTTGAGTGTTACGGTTTGAGTTGAGTTGAGTGTTACTGTCACCTTGTCAGGTTGGGTTTTTATCTGATGGGACCGTGACATCATCGTTCATCTTGTGTTTCGTGTACGTTCTTTGTGTGAGCGCACGGGTTCGGTTGTGAGTTACCACATTGCGCTCTTCGGTAGGTCTTGTTCGTGTCTGGGGCATGGTGTCTGGATCATTACTTCCTGTCTGGTTCAGTTTTGGTCTGTGTCGGGATCCAGACACTCATGCTCCATTTTCTATTTGTTTTGTTCCAAGTGTGTTCTCCCTCATGTGTTTCGGGTGCCGCTAGCATTCGGAATCAGCATTTCCATGGGAACCCTGATTGTTTCCACGGGAACACTGATCATGCCAACTTTCAGCTGGTGAGTGGCACCTGTCCCTTGTTTGTTCCTGCCTATTTTAATCCCCTCATGTGTCATGTCCTTTTCTGGATTACTGTTCAGTATTGTTGAATGTAGTCTGCAATGATCGTTGTTTGTTATCATTATAGAAAGCTGTTTGATGTGATATAACTTACCTCACTCTCTCTGCCTACTTGGTCCTGTCTCGTGTATCTGTTGGTTGCCCGTCTCTGGCTGTGTGTTGGGAGAAAGATTGACCTACACTGCTGGGCGTTGTTCTGCACCTCACTAAGCTTCAATGGAGGATTCCTCAAATCTATTCGTGACTTCCACAAAGCACACACACATCTATGAAAACACTCTCCACAGATTGCCCCTTGCTTGGTCATGGCACGCATGCTTCTCAGATATACCTTCCCACTACTGCAGCTGGTGCAGTGTTCCTCGGCCTTCGTCAACACAGTCATTATTATTAATTATTGTGAAAAAATCCTTTGAACTGTTCCTCTTGGCTCTTGGGTTTGTTTGTATCGCTCTCTCTCTTTGACAGTAATCAGTCAAATCAAATCACTTTATTGTCACAACATCATAACCACGAGTGTACAGATGGTGAAAATCTTAGTGGATGCTCCACAACTATCCAGCACTGATGATAATTATATGTCTCATCTCTCAACAGCATTAAAACATAATCCTAAAAAAGACATGTCCATCCACTTCTCTGCAGAAAAATGTTGTCACCACACATTACAAAAAAGTCAAGAGCACTCAAGTACTTTTCAATCATTCTTCGGATGATGCATAGGCCAACCTCCCCCTCATATTTGCACAGCTTAGTATGCAGCGCTGTTTGTTTGATGTGAACTGGGAGAAGATGTGAGAAGAGACCTAAAAGAGAGCAGCTGCTGCCATGGACTAATTAGCTGGAAGCTCGTTCTGCTTTTCTGAATCAATTTCCACATCCATTTAGCAGCAGAGGTCGAGCTGACACTTGCTGATGTCAAACTGGCTTCGCGGAGGTGGAGGTGTGAAAGCTGGGATGTGAAAGTGAGGTGCGGCAGGGGTTGACTGCTCAAATCAAAGCCACTTGAAAGCTCTGAAATTTTTCCTCTGGATCAGGCATCTGTTTCCCCCTTTTGAGACAGGCATGGTCATCACGGTGTTAGTCCTCAGAGTGTTTAATAGAGGTGACAGAGGAGTCCTATGAGTGTTTAATAGAGGTGACAGAGGAGTCCTATGAGTGTTTAATAGAGGTGACAGAGGAGTCCTATGAGTGTTTAATGGTGGGGGGGGGGGGGGATAAGCAATCAAACTTACAATTTCTGCCTGACGACCAATAAAACAGATCACAAAATTCCATTGACTTGCATGGAAGGAGGAACTCGAGCCATATCTATGGACAAGAATATCATTACATCTTTCCCTCGCAATTTAAAAAATATGTCACAATAGCTACTTTATATCTCACAATTTTGACTTCATAACTCACAATTGAAACAATTTCTCGCAATTGCTACTTTATATCTTAGAATTGTTTCTTTATATCTTGCAACCAAAATATCACGCAAATATGACTTTATATCTCACAGTTGTGACTTTATATCTTTTCATTTTGACTTCATATCTCGCAATTGCAACAATATCTCGCAAATCTGACTTTATATCTTGCAATTGCGTCTTTATATCTCAGAATTGTTTATTTATGTCGCAATAGCAACAAACGCTCACAAATCCGACTTTATACAGTATCTCACAGTTGTGATTTATATCTCTCAATTTTTACTTTATTTCTCGCTATTGAAACAATATCTCGCAAATCTAACTTTATATCTCACAATTTTGACTTTAAATCTTTCAGTTGAGATGTTATATCGTACAGTTGTAACAGTATCTCGCAAATTCGACTACATCTCACAACTGTGATTTTATATCTCGAAATTGAGACTTTATATCTCACAAATTTGACTTTATATCTTACAATTGCAACCTAAATATCTCGCAAATCCAACCTAATATTGCACAATTGTGACTTCATTTTTTACTTTATATCCTGCAATTGGGATTTTATATCTTACAATTGTCACTTTACATCTTGCATTTTCAATATTGCAATAATAAGAAACAATTGTTAAATAAAAAGTCAGAATTAACTTTTTTTTCCTACTTCTGTAGTTAATTATCAAGAATCGGCTTATTAAAAACAACAACAACAGCAACAACAAAAAACAGCCATGCACAAAAAAAAAACTCTTGTGGTGAGTGCTAATTTTTCTAGATTTTTCCTTAGAAAAATATTGGTTCGAACTAGTAACTTTTCACACTTCCATTACCAGTAGGGTGGACTTCTGCAATGGACTCCTCACTGGCCTCCCCAAAAAGAGCATTAGACAGCTGCAGCTCATACAGAATGCTGCTAACAGGATTCTGACCAGAACCAAAAATCTGAGCATATCACCCCAGTCCTCAGATCTTTACACTGGCTTCCATTCACATTTATAATTATAAATCACTCAATGGCCTAGGAGCTAAATACATGGCAGATATGCTTGTTGAATATAAACCGATCAAGTCAAGTTAGAAATACAGAGGGTTCACTAAAAACAAAGTGAGACAGCGTGTAGCTACTATGCCACCCAATGCTGGAACCAGCTTCCAGAAGAGGTCAGGCATGTTCCAACACCAGCCACATTTAAATCCAGACTGAGAACACATCTGTTTAGCTGTGCATTTATTGACTGAGCACTGATTGTACTGCATCATTTTATTTCTGTATTCTTTTTTCTTTCATTTTTATTCATTTAAATACCCGGTGGGGCACTTTTTAGTCTTACTTTTATTTTATTCTTCTTAAGTGATGATTTTCTTCATAATTTTCATGTAAAGCACTTTGTACAAAATATGTATAAATAAACTTGCCTTGCTTTCGAATAACCCATCTTTTGAGAGGTTTCAATTAATTTGAAATGAATTGAAATATTGTTTAAATGTATTCCTACCACACTTTGTGAAATTGTGCACAGCACTGTTGTTGGTGAGGCCTCTGCTAGTGTGAAGAGAATCCAAATCTTTTAGGTCAGATTGCCATAGCAACAGCAGCAGATTGACCCATAACCCACTTGGTGACTATTTGAAGCAAAGTGTGCGAGAGGGTCAGCCTGGATGCACAACTGATTTGGACAGTAATCTGGGAAAGAGCGCATATACAGTGTACAGGATGTATGAGCTGTCCGTTAACCTTGAAACATTCTCAACAGAGAACACATTAATGAGCACCATGGAGTCTGACCTACCATGCTTAAACCACACACTTCACCTTGAGAAATTTTAGAGCTATTGGGAATTTTTTAGATAATGAGAATTAATCAGGTCCTTTCCTTTACAGGTTATTTTACCCCAAAATTAAAATTCGGACATAATTTACTCACCCCCACGTTGTTCCAAACCCATGTGTCTTTCTTTCTTATGTGGAACATAAAATGAGAAATTTTGAAGACTGCACTGGTCAGTCTTTTCAATGTAATTAAAATAAATGTGGACTGAAGATTTCAAGATGCAACAGCACTATTAAAAAAACATAAAAGTAATCCATATGACTCGTGCGCTTTATATTCCAAGTCTTTTGTATTCTATGGAAGAGAGAAAGTCATATGAGATTTAAGCAACTTGAGGGTGAATAAATGATGACAGAATTCTTTTTTTTTTTTTCTAGGGTGAATTATTATTTTAAGCTTTTTTAAGCCTTACAAGGCAGGTGAGTTTTTAGGCGTGTAATTAACCTCTTACTTTTTGCGTGAGAAAGTATTGATAAAGCAGAATTAAATACTGACCACATCAGATATATCGTGACTGATTCATAATGAAACTTGCTGAAGGAAAACACGACACTTCACTATGGAGTGATGACTCACAGTGTGAAATTTACACTTCAATGCACAATCAGTACTTTGTCACATCCTTGTCATATATACTAGACCTACATACAAGATCAGCCACAACGTTAATACCACCTGCATAATATTGTATAGGTCCCCTCGTGCTGCCAAATCTTCCTCAGACAAAACTATTGAGTGGCTTCAGAAGAATTGGAATACAGAGCATGAATCATATGAACTATTTTTAAGATGCTTTTTTGCATTTTAAGAAGCTTGACGGCCCTCGTCCACATCCTCTTTCAATGTATGGACAGAGCATCATGTGCAGGTTGCTTAACTTCTCATTTGATAATCCACAGAATAGAAAGACATATGGTCACCCACATGAGGGTAAGCAAATTACAACAGAATTTTCCTTTTTAGGTGAACTACCCATTTCATCAGACATGCAAACATATAAAACGATGTTTAGCAAAAATACAAGAAATATGAGCTGCATGAATGGCAAGTTCAAGTATGAGAGTACAATAAGATCATAGCAAAAATGAATGCAGCCCTAACTATTTCTATTTTTTATATATGGAAGAAAAATGCCTGAGTCTTCTGTATGAAGATAAGAATTGTTCAGTCTTACAAGAATAAAACATTTTTAAAGATATCTCAAAATATATACATATGCAAAAATATACATAACCTCATTCAAATGAGAGAAGCTGACCCTATATGGTTAAAAAGCCAACAAAAGTCTGTTGGGTGAGGTATAAATATTTTGGCGAATGATCAGTCACCCAAATATCAATGAATTCTTTCTGCATTAAGAACCTCATGTCACCATTCACTTTCAGTGCATCTTTTTCAATACAATAAAAGTGAATGGTAACTGAGACTGAACATTCTGTTTTACATTCCAGCGGAAAAAAGGAATTCATATGGGTTTGGAACAACATGAGGTTGAATATATAATGACAGAAATAAAAACTTTTTGGTGAACTATCCCTTTAGGTAAAAGTATTCCCAAACATACATCAGTCAACTTAGTCAGGTTAAAAAAAACTCAATCATCAGAGCTGTCCTCTGATCTCTCCTCGTTTGCCACTTTCAGTTTTTCTTTTGTGTTCTATGAAAGAGAGAAAGTCACATGAGTTTGAAGCAACTTGAGGGTGAATTAATGATGACAGAAATTTTTTTTTTAGGGTGAAATATAATTTTTCAGGCATTTTTAAGCCTTACAAGGCAGGTGAGTTTTTAGGCGCATAGTCAACCTCTGCCAACATGCATGCCATTTACTTTTTGCGTGAGAAAGTATTGATAAAGCAGAATGAAATACTGACCACATCAGATATAAAGTGACCGATTCATAATGAAACTTGCTGAAGGAAAACACGACACTTCACTACCAGCTTTGAGGATGTACTGTACTTCCTCTGTTTGGCCTATTGTGGTAATCTTCAGGATATGATGTCTTTTCTGAGTCTTATAGATACTTACAAACCAGCTACAAGAACAAACCTGGGTGAGATTTTATCAGACACATGAGTGGTGACTCACAGTGTGAAATTTACACTTCAATGCACATCGGTACTTTGTTACATCCTCTGTAAATAAAGTATGCGTATATGTACTAGGCCTACATATACGATCAGCCATAACACTGCAAAATTGTGGTTACAGTAAGGTGTTGGCAATGGAAGTGAAAGGGGCCAGACCATAAACAATAAAATACACAAAGTATAAAAAGTACAGCTGCATGACACAAACATTAACTGGAACAACTCCAAAAACAACATGACCCAAAAATGAATGAAAATAAAATAAAAATGACCAAAAATGAATTTTACTATTATTTTATTATAAAATTTTTAGTACATTGGAAACCTTTGCAACCTGCCTTTAATACGCATGAAAATGTCTCTTGATAGTGACATATTCAAACATATTTAAATAATATCAATTACTTCATAAACTCTGACAGCCTTAAAATACTACAAAAAATAAACTAAACTGAAACTAGAAAACGATGACAAAACGAAAACTAACAGTGATAAATTAATCAACAGTAGCCGAATAAAAATGTAAAGCACAAAATAAAATTGTGATAAAAACTGCATGGGCCAAACAGTGTGTGCAATCTATTAGCAAAACCCACAAAAAAAAAAAACCCAGTTGTGGCACTCAATCAGCAAAACCCACAAAAGCCCACAAAGGGCACGGCCTTTGACAGATCAACCTGGAAATCCCTACAGCAAAACAAAGCCCGAACAGCGTGTTCTTCTGAGCTGTCTGCTAATGACTATGTTTTACTAGAGACACTGACCAGCTCAATCACTGCTGATGAGAGCTGGTCACATTTAATTTGATTTGATTATAAAGCTTGGCAGTTTGAATGTGTTTGAGTTGTTTCGAGACCCTGTTCCAGGCTGTAAAGAGAGGCCAGTATTCATTACCATATAGAGACACAATGTTCTTTACGCCGAGTGCTCTGTTTACAAAGGTACATTGCAGCCGGTGATCAGGATAATGAGTGGTCATCCCACACAACTACAAAATGCTCATAACATACACGTGTAATTTGTGTTAGTGAGCAAACAAACACAGTAAACACAAACAAGTGAACTCTTGTTAGGGGTTATTCTAATCAAATAACACAAAAAGTTTGAAACAACTCTTTATGACTGCTGCATAGCGCCTCCCATCCAAAATCCAAACTTTAATGAAATGTAATTACATTTATATGACATGAATTCTTGACCTCTGGTGGTAAAATATAGTGCAATAAGTGAAAATGTATAAACATGGCAAGAACAGGGAATGTATCTATTATTCGTAAACACCCAGAAATAAACAGTACACAAACAACATTTACTGTCGGTGTTTACAAGCAACAAAACAGGCCATTAAATGACTTTCAAGGCAGTCTCTGTTTAAGATTGTAGTCCAGTGCAATAGTGCCCCCTCCTGGTCAATCGCTGTATGACACATATACTGTCAGCTCTTTAAAGGAATAGATCTCCCAAAAATTAAAATAATGTAATTATTTCCCCACCCATTAAGTCTTTTGAAATCTATCTGTCTTTCTTTCTAAATTACACAAAACATTTAAAATTAACAGCAGAATGTCTAAGGTGTTCTTTTCCATTCAATGAAAGTGAACGGTGACTACAGCTTTCAAGCTAAATTTTCAAGGCTAGACTTTAGAGAATAACAGCTCCCTCTGGCTTCAGAAGAATTGGAATACAGAACATGAATCATATGAAATATTTCGGCGAATGATCAGTCACCCAAATATCAATGAATTTTTTCTGCATTAAGAACCTCATGTCACCATTCACTTTCACTGCATCTTTTTCAATACAATAAAAGTGAATGGTAACTGAGACAGCATTCTGTTTAATGAATTACATGCTTTCTTACATGTTTGTGTTCACATATGTGTATGCATGTGCACATGACTGACAATAGCTTTTTGCATGTGCCTTTCAAATGTGTGCTCTGCATTTGAAACACACAATGCTTATTGAAAAAAAAAGATATTCAAAGAAAGATTCTATTGGAGAAGGGTCACTGTGGGGAAATTACAGTTCTGGTGTGTGTGTGTGGTAATGTTGGATGGATGAATGGATGTTGGATGCAGTTCAGGGTAGGATAAAGTTCATCTCTGTGAAAAAGAAAGCATGTAATACTCAAAAGAGTTTGTGAGTGTACGTGAGCATGTGTGTGCGTGTGTGTGTTTTAGTGCACATGTGTGTGCGTGCACAGGTCCAAGGTTTTATGTTTAAAAGCACACATGCACATATGTGAACATGAACATGATGAACATGCTCCTGAACACTCTCTTATTTTTGATCTCCCTGATTCATTTTCCGTGTCCGGTCATTTTTGACTGAGAACACCACAAGTGTGACTTTGTGCATTTTGTACAAAATTAAATCATTCTAGTGTGATAAATAGTACAGAATGTTTTCATATTTTATTTAATATTGCCAATAATATCCTCAACTAATGCTTTTTTCCCTCAAAAACTGAGGTGCATAAGCTCAGGTCAATGAGGCCTACGATCAAATATTTACAAAAATAAATTCAAAACCTGTGCTAATTGAAAGAAAACAAGTTCGCAAAAAGGTTCAATATAATATTTGGTGATAATATAGCATAATGACAGATTTATAAACAATTTTTAATAGGCCATTTTGACCAGGAACCCCAAATTAGGTAAAAAAATTATTTAGCTACATCTCACTATCCATTCAAAGAACTATCACCAGCTATCTGATGAACATATTTGTACATGTTGTAAAAGGACATTCTTGTAAGCTCCTTCTTTGAAATAGCCTAAAAATGTCTGGGTTTATCTGCCAGTGAGATCATTCTTTTGTCTATTCTCTATTTTTCCATGTGCTCTCCCACCATTTCCCTGTCACATTTCTTAACCCCGCCCCTTGATTGCCTTGTTATCAGTCCAGTAGCCTGTTTCTACCCGTCTCCCTCATTACCCTCCTTTGCCTATATATTCTCCTCATGTTTTCAGTCCTGTGCCAGATCGTCTTGTGTTCTCCTGCGTGCTTTCCAGCCATCTAAGTGTCTTTCAGATTAATTCTGTTTTTCTCTGTCTTGGTTGTCTGTCTGTTCCCAGACAATTTCTCCTCTGATTGTTTCTAGCCAGAACACCACCAAAGTCCCAGTCACTCTCCTCTGGTTTCCAGGACATCCACTCTCTGCTGTGTAATCTCTTGCCTCTCTCCTGGGCCTCACCCTTACCCCCAGCCCCTCACCCTACCCAGACCCACCGGTCGATCCTCTCGACTTACCATCCAGCCTGTTCCAGTTCCCCTATTAACAGTCCTTTTACATTTATTGGCAATAAACTGACCTGATTAGCACTCACCTGTTTGGGTCCTCATTTGTGAACCAGATCCTGACAACAGACCATATAACTTGTCGACTAATTCTTGTGCGCTTTAATGTAATACAAGCATATCAACTTTATTCCATAATTTAAATTAAATTACATAAAATTACATTTATCTTAAGAAAATGATGAATTGGTAAAGATGCAGTTACATGCACTCAGGGAATATCTATGAACATTCAGTACATTTAGACACAAATAAACAAATTCATTATGCATATAAACTTTAGATTAATTGAAATCTGGATGATTTCATTATAGGTGTGGGTGAGAAACAAATACAAATGTAAGTCCTTTTTTATTCTAAATCTCCACTTTCACTTTCACTTTAAGGAGTAAAAGTGAAAGTAAAGATTTAAAGTAAAAAAAAATAAAAAATTTGATCTGTTTCTCACCCACACCTATAATATCACTAATGAAGATATGGATTAAAACTGTCCTACGGATTACCTTTTGTTTCCTTTATATGATTTTTGGAGCTTCAAAGGTCTGATCACCATTCACTTCATTGTATGGACCTACAGAGCTGAGATATTCTTCTAAAAATCTTTGTGTTTTTTTGAAGAAAGAAAGTCTGGGATGGCATGAGGGTGAGGAATTGATGAGAGAATTTTCATTTTTGGGTGAACTACTCCTTAAAATTATGTTGCGGCAATGAAACGTTCACTGTTTTTAGCTTTTGACCAGTAAGTTTTTGTTGCATTTTAAAGGCTTTTGAGCTTATAGTCTCATATAAGGAGACAACGTCTTGCCAATAAGTTTTGAAACAAATATTTTTATAGGCATACGGGGTACTTCACATCAAACCCACAAACCACAATGACGGTGACATTCAACAACCAAAGAAAATAAATTCTAAGCTAACACCTCATGATACATAACTCAAAGGAGCAAGAAACTACATCAGCAGTGCCAGTACTGAATAAATAGTAAATATTAAAACATGAATTCAGAATTTCAAAACTTATGCCGCATTGTATACTGGGAATCTAGAACAGCCAACAAATTAAACTTCTGTTTACATATTTACAAATTTAAATGTACTGCATGAAATGAAGTTGGGGTAACATTTTTAATAATTGTGTTGCAGCACCAAAAATCCTTTTGAGTGAATGTTACCGATGTTTACAGCATTTATTTTGGCCTATATTTCAGAAAATTTGGCAGTATTGCCTTTAAGTCAATGAGGCCCTATATATGGCTGCTTAAACACTTTCAGTGGCTTCTCCTACCACATGCAATACACTTATGCTTAATTATTGATTCATTTTGAAAGCTATATATTTAAAGATTTAAACATTTATTATATATACATATATTTTATTTAAATATTTACTTAATTATTTCATTCTGAGTTCAGAATTATTTCATTCTGAGTTCAGTCACATCAAGTCATTTTTATTTGTATAGTATAGTGCTTTTCACCATACACATAGTTTCAAAGCAAGTTTACAGTAAAATTATGTTGTAATGTCTTAAATGTCTAAAAGTCCCCATTGAGCAGTTTTATTGAAAAACTTCATTGAAAATCATGCCTTAAAATTATTTGTCTTTAGATCCCCAGAGAGCAAGCCAGAGGCAACTGTGGTAAGGAATGAAAAACTCCATAAGATATTAGTTAGTAGAGAAGAAAAAACATTGGGAGAAACAAGGCTCAGCTGAGGGGACCGAGTTCCCCTCTGGCTATAGAGCATGAACATAATCCCAATACCAGTTATTCATGTATAATACAAGTCATGTATTAATTGGGTAAACTGAATAGTTTTTTGTTGTTGTTGTTGTTTGTGTGGGAAATGCTTAAATCTAAAGAATTTGGATAGAGCTGTAAGATTAATGATTAAGCGTCTTTAAAGTCTTTCCAGAATTTACTGCTGAAGTGCACGTAGATGCAGTGTCCTTTGCTTTTGGCTGGTAAAAACTTTAGTTTGCAGTAATTTATTGTCTATGTATTCCATTGTGCAGCAGTGTTTAGAGAAGTGTTACTCAATGTCCGATAGGATTGCAGTTGATTGCTGTTTATTCGCTGTGCAATCCATCCTAAGACCAATATGATGCAGGCAGTTGACAGCGAGGCGCGCCTTGCAGTCTAGCTAGTAGTTGGCAGTGATTCATTTTTGGTGAAGTCCATTATATGACTGAGATCCTCCTTGATGTCCATTGTAGTAGACTGAAGAGATCCAGACAGTGATCATCAAAGAGCTCCTAGCTGTTTGGTTGGCACAGGCTGCAGTTAGTAGACATCGCTCAGCAACACACAGCGGTAGGAGTGGAACATCGGGCTGGACCAGAGAGGGATCTGGCAGGCTCTAGTAACCTCTGGATATGTATCCTGAGGATGAGACAGGGAAACAAGGATGGCCCAAAAGGCCCTTCTCTTCAGTAAATCACCCTCCCTACACCAGGCACGCGGAGGGAGGCAAGTAATTCAAGGTTCCCCTTAGTGCAGCCACCTCGGGACGAAACAACACTCCTCGACGTGGCGTTTCCTACTCCCCCCTGCCGTGAAACCCCACCCCCAGTTATGTCAGACAGGATTGTCCCCTTAGTGCCCCTTGCCCAGAGCTTGGACGTGTGGCTAGTGCTTTCCAACCCGTTGTGTTGGCTGGCAAGGACTGTCGACTCTGCTACGTGATTCAGTTCGCCAGAAGCCTGCCCTGTCCATGCGTGAAGATCGCGGTCCTTCTACAGAAGGATGCAGTAGAGCCTGTCCCTCCAGCCGAGATGAAGAAAGGGTTCTACAGCACTTTCCTCATCATACCAAAGAAAGACGGTGGATTGTGGCCAATCTTGTACCTGCGAGTTCTGAACCGGGCCTTGCAAAGCATGCGTACGGCATCATGATTTGTTTGTGGTGGTAGACCTGAAGGATGCTTACTCTCACGTCTCGGTTTTACCGCGACACAGACCTTTCTTAAGGTTCACTTTTGACACATCAGTACAAGGTCCTCGTCTTCGGCCGGTCCCTGTCCCCTCGTGTCTTCAAGAAGATCGAAGAGGCAGCTCCTGGGAAGTGGGCGTCTGCACACTCAACTACCTCAAAGACTGGTTGAGTCTAGCGCACTCTCGAGAGTGGCTCTATGCACACAGGGACCTGGTGCCCAGGCACCTCAGCCGTTTAGGACTTTGGGTCAACTGGGAAAAGAAGCTCTCCCCAATTCAGAGCATCTCTCTTCTCAGCGTGAAGTTAGGCTCAGTTTCAATGTTGGCGCGCCTCACTGCCTGAAATCATTCAGGCGGAGTACAACAGTTCCACTGAAACCCTTTCAGAGGCTCCTGGGGCATCCTTGGCGATGGTGACGCCACTCAGGTTGACGCATATGAGACCGCTTCAGCACTGGCTTCAGACTTGAGTATACTTGAGGTGGGCATGGCCATCACGCCAGTCTGCCGCCACTTGTTCAGCCCATGGACAGATCTTGCATTTTTGTGGGCCCCTATTGCAAGTGTCCAGGCATGTCGTGGTTACGACAGACATCTCCAAGTTAGGCTGGAGCACCGTGTGCAATGGGACAGAACCGCAGCTGTGTTGGTACATCAAACCGCCTTGATTTGCTTGAAGTATTGATCGGAGGCTATTGCCATTGATCCAGGGCAAGAACGTGCTGATCCGGACAGACAACACGGCAACGGTAGCGTATATAACTCGCCAAGGCGGCTTACGATCTCGATGCATGTCGCAACTCGCCATCTCCTTCTATGGAGTCAGTAGCAACTGAGGTCACTGCGGGCCACTCACATCCTGGGCAGCCTTAACGAGGAGAGTGGAGACTCCACCCCCAGGTGGTCCAGCTGATTTGGAGTCGATTCGGCAAAGCACAGGTAGGCCTGTTTGCTTACCGGGAATACTCCCACTGCCCACTCTGGTATTCCCTGACGGGAGCCCCCCTCGGGACAGACGGGCTGGCACACAGCTGGCCCCGGGGGCAGCGCAAATACGCATTCCCCCCAGTGAGCCTACATGAACAGACTCTGTGCAAGGTCAGGGAGGACCAGGAACAAGTCATTCCCTCTCTCAGTTCATTCGATTTTGATAAAAGTACCTTATTGGCAGTGTTGTGTTTACATACAATATTACCAAAGCATTAATTCACTAAACAATTACTGACAATAAAATTAAATATGATAATAATAAAATAGGACAGAATAACAGTAAACAAAGATTAAAATAAGGTGCCAAGGAATTAATAAAATTAAAAACGTCTCTCCCACAATTACAAACAGACATTTTGTAATTCTGATGTTTTCTACCTTTTGTAATTAAAAATTAATAGATATGCACACTGACATCGGTGGATGGTAGGATTTTATTGTAAACAACTAAAGCTTTACTGTCTCCCCATTACTTTATTACAGCACTCTGCAGCAGCTTAAGTTTAAATCTGAAAGTTGAAGTTTAAGTGCTTTTATTATCTTTTCACTCCTGTGTGCAGAGTTGGTTCTGGCTTACTTGGTACCCTAGGCAAGATCCGACATGACACAGATCAATATAAGTCCTTTTTATACTCTAAATCTCTTTATACTCAGTCATATTTGATGCCTGTTTAGTTTCTCTTTCACGTCTGAAAGTGTAAGTGGAGATTTAGAGTAAAAAGTGATTTCAAAATTGAACTGTTTCTCACCCACATCTGTCATGTATATTCTGATGACATTGATTAAACCACTAGAGTCATATGGATTACTTTTATGCTGCCTTTATGTGTTTTTTGGAGCTTAAAATTTCTGGCCAACATTCACTGGCATTTTATGGACCATAAGAGCTGAAATATTCTTCTAAAAATATTAATTTGTATTCTGCAAATGAAAGAAAGCCATGTTTCTGGAATGGCATGAGGGTGAGTAAATTATGAGACAATTTTCAATTTGGGTAAACTACCCCTTTGTATAAAAATAACTAGAAAATTAATATAGAAATGAAGTAACTATATATATATTTTATTTTGGTGGAGATTCTTTGCTGAGATTTTTTTCATGCCCAAGGACTGTCCAGTGTGACTTGTCAGCATGTTTTCATGTCAGTTCTGTGGACATCAATGTTGTACTACAGTGGCCTATGTGAAGCACATGAGGATTCATAGCAATATCCCTAACTTGCTTCTTCATTTTTGCATCCAAGCCTGCAACAGGAAGTTCACAAAATTAGCAGCTTTGAAATCACATCTTTACAGACATCACAGGGAGTGTGTGGTGGTGCTTAGATTTATGCCCTGCAGAAGACCTTGCATACCATGTTGACTTGTGTAGTGCCAAATCTGATACACTGACTCAGTTTTATTCCCATCTTAAAGTGCACATTAAAGAGGGACGAACAGTGGCATGCCCCTTTTTCATCATTTACAAGATATTTTCATGAATGTCAGTAATCAAACAATTGACGGCACCCATTGACTTCCATAATAGGAGAAAAAAACACTATGGAAGTCAATGGGTGCCATCAAATGTTTGGTGACCAACATTCTTTAAAATATAATCTTTTGTGTTCAACAGAAGAAAGAAACTCATGCAGGTTTGGAACGACTTGAGCGTGAATAAATGATGACAAAATGTTCATTTTTGGGTGAACTGTCCCTTTAATTGATAAAGTAAAATACATACAAGGCATTGTTGTTTGTTTGTTTGTTGATGTTGTCTATGAGTCCATTGAGTTGTTCTCATTTCCACATCATTGTAACTGTCCTAGGCACCTGCCACTGCTGCTGATGTGGAAAGGATGCTCACTACCTGCAGCTCCTCGGCTCATACTCCTTGGTATGTATAGTAGAATCTTTTCTTTTTCTTTTTATGATTACTCTACAGTAACCAGCTGTGTGTTTTTTCAAAATGTTTAAGGGTCAGTGCACCCAATTCAGTCATTATTTACTCACCTAGGTGTGCGCCATATGCCCTTCTTCATTTATTCAGACCAAAAAAGGAGAATTTTTATAAAAATTGCCTGCGCTCATCTATATAATGGCAGTGAGTAGCAACCAACATCAAGCTTTAAAAAAAAAAAAAAAAAAAAGTAAAAGTGTTCAGGGGTACATGATAGGCTTTGGTTAAATTTATTATTTAATGCAAATCCTGATCTTGGCCTTTGGTGGTCTGTGTTCGACTGCAATATCAGAAGACTCTTTTAGCGCCGCAGTGCGTTCTGACTCACCCAGAAAAACACACAAGTTCACTGATAAGAAATCATGATTAATAAATCAACATGACATACCACATCTAGAAATCTCCCAAAAAAGTATCTATGAACTTCTTTGAGGTGAGTATTTCTGGACTGTAACTCTAGCTGTTAGATGACAGTCAGAATGATAGTTTATAGATGTGAATGTCACAACTTGTTTTTGCAACAAACACAACAGGTATATTCCATAAGGAGAAAAAAGTGCATGGATTGCATATTGTGATTTTATTAATCTTGATTTCTCACAACTTATGTGTTTTTCCTTGGTGATGGCACTCCAGTTCACTAACTGTGGTGCTATAGTCTTGTGTCGTGTAAATTTACAGTACATTTTGGGTTGTTTTTTCGGTTTGTATACCCCAGAACACTTGGAATATATGACACTAGTCACATGGGATCATTCTGTGACACTTTTGCTTCTTTATTTAAAAGCTAGATGCTGGTCACTATTCACTGCCATTACATGGAAGAGTGCGAGTAGGTCAATTTTGTTTTATTTTGTGATCTGAAAAAGAACCTATGGCGTAAGAACAACACCAGGGTGAGTAATTAATTACTTAATTTTAATTTTTAATTTTTAATTTTAATTTACTTCTTTTCAACACTTAAAGGGATAGTTTAGTTAGGCTTGCTGCTGTTTTTTCCACAATCTCAATCTTCAATACCAAGCTGAGGCAGCATGCACACATGATTCATTCATCATTCATTGAGACAATGTAATTTGGCCCTAATGTACAGGGAATCTAGCATCAAATAAAGACATTTCCTTTTAACTATTTGAGCCCAAGTGAGCAGCCATAGATGACTATGTCAAGGAAATAAAATGGGCATCGGTGGTGAGGTGTTGGTGAAAACCTTGAAAGGAAGCACACTCATCTTTGACACCAAAATGATGATCATGTGAATTTGTTACAATTTATCAAACATTGCTAAAATAGCATATACTATGTGTTATGTGAAAGCTTGAATAAAGAGATATCTTTCATCTAGATTAAATCACATCCTTTACCCCCAAAAGATTGTTAAGAAAGCTCTCCTTTCCTGACAGAGTAAAAGGAAGTGTTCTCAATACAAGAATAGTCAAGAATATAGGAAATTTATATGTTCTTTGTGAGTAAACTAATTCTGAACAAACACATTTGTTTTTCAGGCGGTTCATCGGGACAAATCCAGAAATCCAGGCACCAAGGCTGGAGGAGTCATATCAAAGCGGACAGGGAAGGTTGCCCAGAAAATGTCTCTAAAAATCATGTCTCCAGTCTGCTTAAAAAAATTGATGGATTTTGAGTGGGACTTTATATAAGCGTTACACGCGCGTGCACACACACACGCACACACACACACACATTCTCTTTCATGCTTATTTTTGCAGGTATTCACTCAAAATCAGGTGAATAGAGTCATTCACTATGTTTGAGTCCAGAGTTCATTTTTTGGACATTACACTTATTAGTAATTTGTTAAAGACTTGTTAAAGTAATTCAGAATCTGATTTGGGGAACATCTTGTTTATTTCTTTTTGTTGTGACTTCTAACCCTTAAAGAGTTGAAATTGTAGTTATTTCCTTACATGTCCTTTATGCTTTTTCCCCCAAAACAATTTCACAAGTTTAATAAAAAAAGATAGATGTTTTGAAGCAATACTAGCTGCTTTTCTTCTGTTACATTTTTAATTCACTATTTCACTTTTACATTTATTCACTGTATTAAAACATGGTATTTTATAGCAAGATGCTACAGGGAAATTTATTAAATCACAAGGTCTAGAAAATAATCTTGCTAGCTGTCCATTACTCAATAGATTACACAATACCATGTAGTATATTTGTGTTGTAGTTTACACTAATTTCACTAACTGCCAATGCTTTTCTCAGAATATTACTGTAAAATGTAGAAACAGCTTTATGCTGAATTTGCAAAAACAGTAGCCTACTGTAACTGTCAACAACAGTAAGATACTGTTAATTTAACAGTAACTTTCTGGCAACATGCTGCCAGTTAATTACTGTTTTTTTAATAAACGGTAGCCAACTGTAAATTTCACCAACAGTAAAAAACAATTAATTTAACCGTAACTTGCTGGCTCCAAAGCATAACAATCAACTGGATGTCATATTCTTTGTAATATTTCAATATATTGTTGTCAAGACTCATACAATAATGCCTGTGGCAGAGATGTTAGGGTTTATTAGATTTTTTACAGTTTGTTTGGCTTTTTTGTATGTCACTCTAAGGTCCGGACAGTTATCCGGTATGACATGTGACTATAATGTCTAATAATTCTTACACTTTGTAATACCCTCAATATGTGTTCATATCATTTGATAAACAGAGATCAATAGATTCAATAAATGTGTTTTTTATTAAACATTTCCTTATTTTGACTTCATAAATGGGTTTGGACATCAAAATTGCACATCACGTCATTGGGCCTTATGCTGGTTTATGCTGTATTAAGGGTAAATGTGATCATCGTGCTAAAAAAAAACCAGAATGTGTTAAACTTTTTAATTATTCACATGCATTAACACATTAATTCTCTGAGCCAGAGCCATACTCCAATCGCAGTGCTCAACTGTGCAACCAAGATTGGAGAATTTAATGAGATGAGGTAATAACCTGCAACTGCATGCAAAATTCCATTGGTTGTCGTTTTATTCTAAATGCTTCTGTTATTTTAGACAATGTCTATAAAAAATGTAGTGTTCATTGAATGAAATTTAGTGATTCAAGGTTCTTCAACCCATTAATAAGATTAATTTATTTTATTTATAAACATGTTGTTCAATTACATGCTTTTGTAAATTTGTTGTTCAAATAAATGATGTTCAGTGAAATGAGTGAAGGTCGCCTACTTTAACCCTTTACATTATTTATGAATATTGATGTAGAGTGACTATGATCATCAATAAAATGGTTCAAGGTACTTTTCAGTACTAAATTAAACCTAATGTTGAAAAGTTGTGCTGTTTTGATATTCACAAACATGAACAAATTGTTTAAATATATTTGTATACTTGCCAAATCTGGGAAGAAACCACACTGAGTTTGTGTCTGTGTAACAGTTTACACACTGAAAACCACATCTGTATTTCTTTACAGTGGAGCCCAATTAATTTCCTTGGAAAAACATTGCATAACATAAACATTAATTATTTATGAACATTATTATGTTTAAGTGTTGTAAAAATGACAATTCATGTGTTAACTAATATGGTGTCATACCGAGTAACAATTTAAGTCAGGCGGGATAACGCTGTTTTTTTCCATTGAAATGCATAATTTCACTTCATGGAGTTGAGGAAACAATAATAACATGATACCAAGTCCTATAAAACATTTTCAGACATTTTGCATTTTAAATCACATTGCAGTGTTAAAATGCGGGTAAAGAACTTGAACAAGTAGGGTCACTGTTATATCCAAGTCCTGGTAATCAGGAAGACAAGAAAGTGTCTTAATTCTTCAAGGTTTATTTAAACCCACAAGCCATACAACAGTGCCAAACAGTTACATGATTAGGCAGCAGGTGCAACCACTTCCATTCTTACTCTACACCTTTTATAGGTAACAACATGGACTACAGCGCCATCTCCTGACAAGTACATAAACACAACATTCCCCCTTTACTCAACTGTAAATTCCACCCAAAATACATAGTTGGTGCAATAGGCAAAACCCATACAATATCTACATTCAATTAGTTTAACAATATATTCTACATTCTGTAACCAGACATATTAGAACTAGAATTAATTTCTCATTTAGCACAAGGTAATCAATATCTTTTGTACTAAGTAACATAATCATGCAACCAACGCGGAGGGCGTTTCACTCGAGATGAAGACCTTACAGGAACAGATGGAGAAGCAGTTTGAGTAGGCAAATTCACAAGTTCATTTTTAGGCAACACAGTAGAGGAAGGAACAGACTGAAGGGGCAAGGACACCAGCTCACTCTCAATGACATTTTCCATAGGTGCACAAGCTGGAGAAAGATGAGATGCATGCCAATTCTTTCCATCTGATAACTGATAAGTGCATTGACCAAGTTGATATGCAATTTTCAAAGGCTTTGAGAATCTAGGATGTCCTTTTGGAACATGAACTGGAATTTTTATACGCACCCAGTCTCCAGGTTTGAACTCAGGAGTACAGGCTCTTCGTTTGAGGTCTGTGTATGTTTTCACCTTCTTTTGAGATAATGACACCTTCTGACTCACAGCAGGATCCTTGCAAGTAATAGGAAGAGGGAGAACATTAAGACGAGTACGCAATTTTCGGCCACAGAGTAACTCAGGAGACCGTCCAGTAACCGAATGGGGAGTAGCACGGTAAGTTTGAAGAAACTCTGTTACTGTTGATTTCCATGGCTTTCCAGAGAGAATAGCAGATTGAATAGAACTCTTCAGTACTCGATGGAATCGCTCAATAGCACCATTTGCAGCTGGATGATACACTGACGTATGTATGTGTTGAATGTCTCTATCTTTCAGAAATGCAGCAAACTCCACTGACTTGAACTGACACCCATTGTCAGATACAATGTAATGAGGATTTCCAAATCTGCTGAAAACTGATGTCAAGAAATTGATCACATTTTTACTTGTGATTGAAGAAGTGAATGCTACTTCTGGCCACTTACTATGATAGTCAATCAATGTCATAATGTACCTACAATCCCAGGTAGCGGTTTCAAATGGGCCAACAATGTCAACAGCCACTTTTTCCCATGGCATAGATGGAAAAGGTACAGGTTGTAAAGGTGCAGCACGAACAGTTGTAGTCTTGTCAGAAGACAAGCAAATTTCACAATTCTTGATCTGTTCCTTAACCAAGCAGTCAATACCAGGCCACCAGTAAAGTTCACGAATGCGCTGTTTCGTACGCACTATTCCTTGATGACCTTCATGGGCCAGATTCACCAAAACACGTCGCAATGCAACAGGAACAAGACGTGACCCTCTAAACACATAGTCCTTTTGCACAGCAAGTTCATGACGTACTTGAAAATATGGACGTAGAACAACCCCCACAGCAGCTGATGAAGAAGGCCATCCACTAACAATTTGAGCACGTAATGCAGTCATTTCTGAGCATGATGCAGAGGCAAAAGCAAATTCAGTTGGAGACACCGCAGACATTTCAGAAGACAAAAATGCAACAAACTCCGGTTCAATATCAGAAAAATCCTCAGAAGCAGGCAAGGGTAGGCGTGAAAGATAATCAGCAACCTGGTTTTGAGAGCCAGGATAATAATTCACCTCATAATTAAAACACAAGAGTCGCTCTGCCCAACGCGCGATCCTCATTCCAGCGCGATCTGTGCCTTTAGAGGAGAGGAGCACTGTCAAGGCCTGATGATCCGTACGTAGAAGAAATTTTCGACCCCAGAGGTAAGTTCTCCATTTTTCAACAGCCCAGACACATGCTAAAGCTTCCTTTTCAATCGTTGAATATTTGCGTTCCGCAGTAGACAATGTTCTTGAAGCAAATGCAACAATGTGCTCTGTGTTGTTTTCATGAATTTGAGAGAATACAGCACCTAGTCCATAATCTGATGCATCCGTTGAAACGACAGTAGGCAAGTTAGGGTCAAACAATGCCAAAGCAGGGCTTTGGAGTAACAACTCCTTTACAGTACTGAAACTCTTTTGAGCCTCGTCTGACCAACTGAACTCAGAACCTTGTCTGATGCAAGCACGCAATGGTTCTACTACTGTAGCAAAATTTGGAATGAATTTATTGTACCATGACAACAATCCAAGAAGGGAACGGAGCTGATGTGCATCTTTAGGAACAGGAGCATGAAGCATTGCACTAAGATGATCCTCATCTGGGCGAATACCCTGTGCAGATACAGTATGACCAAGGAAGCGCAAACTGCTTTTATTAAAGTGACATTTTGAATCATTTAACTTTAAGCCTGCATCGTGTATGCGCTGAATA
Organism: Moxostoma hubbsi; assembly: GCA_032164185.1. Taxonomy (NCBI): domain Eukaryota; kingdom Metazoa; phylum Chordata; class Actinopteri; order Cypriniformes; family Catostomidae; genus Moxostoma; species Moxostoma hubbsi. The sequence goes on along the minus strand of JAVLUX010000029.1, from coordinate 21,572,673 downwards.
ACCACTTTAAGCATGTGGTCATGGTCACTTTTTGTGTGTCCCCAGACAATGACATCATCCAGATAATTGGCTACGTTTGGCAATCCTTGTAGTACAGTTGCTAACATTTTCTGAAATGCCGATGGAGCTGAAGCAAGGCCATAAGGTACTCGACAGAATCTAAATAATCCTTCATGGGTGATGAATGCAGTCAGATCACGACTCTCTTCATGTAACAAAAGCTGAAAATAAGCATTCTCTAAATCAATTGTAGAAAAGACAGTTGCTCCACGCAGCATAGACATCATCTCATCAATATGGGGCAAAGGATAACTGTCCGCAATAACAGCTTTATTTGGCTCTCGAAGGTCTACACACATGCGAATACCACCAGTCTTCTTCTGAACAACTACAATTGGAGAAATCCACGGTGATGCATCCACTCGTTCAATAACACCCAAGTCAAGAAGGCGTTGAAGTTCATCACTGACAGCATTTCGAACAGATAATGGCAACCGTCTAAGTTTCTGACACACAGGCTTCACCACTGAAGAAGTCTTTACCTTATGCACAAATCCTTTTGCACATCCTAGCTTAGTAACAGGCACAGAAGCAAAAAGTTGCATTACAGGAGCTGAAAACTGAGCCGATCCTGGAAGTATGGAAGAACCTTCAAACTTGAGATGCAACCCATTAATTAAATCCATTCCAAGAAGAGCAGTGCCACATTCAACTATAAAAATTGACGTATTACAGTTCATATTATCTCTGGTAACAGTAACAGGTAGACAACCAAGCACTGGTATTGGATCTCTTGAATATGTCACCAATTTAACAGGAGGAGGCAGCAAAGAGTCTTGTTTAAAGTGTTTTTCATACACAGATTTTGGCAGAATGGAAACGGAAGATCCAGAATCCACAATCAACTCCACAGGTACAGAGGCTGATGCAGTCATGATAATAGTAGTACATTTTATCTTATTAGATACTGAATCATGCATGTAAAGAATCTGAAGCTCAGGCAGTTCAATCTCATGTACAGAACGTGTTTGCTGTGAACGACACACTCTTGAAAAATGTCCCAACTTTTGACAATTATTGCACTTTACAGAAACTGCAGGACATCTGGAGTCATTTGCAAGATGTTTTGTAGATCCACATCGATAACATGCACGAGCCAAGGAAGTAGCAAAAGGCTTTGAAGGCAAAGACAGAGGTTTCAAAGGTGATTGTCTTTTGTAACGATCAACAGCAGGCTCACTTGTTGCTTGTATTGCTTGCACAGGTACTGAATTCTGATTTGAAAAAAGTTTAGCTTGTTCACCAGCAGCCTCCATTTGTGTAGCAATAGTAATAGCCTTGTTAAGAGTCAAATCAGTCTCTAATAGCAGACGTTCTCTAATACGATGACTGTTTACATTCTCCACTAATTGATCTCGTAACATTTCATCATTATTAGATGCAAACTCACATGTGGTGGCTAAGTCCCGAAGAGAAGCAACATACTGCAGGATTGTTTCCCCTGACGCTTGAATTCGTTTTCTAAATGCATGACGCTCAGCCACAACATTACGTCGAGGAATAAAGTATAGTTTCAAAGTCTCAATAGCATCCTCCATTGTTTCTCCTTGGTTTGGTAAAGTATAGAATAGTCTCTGACCTTCTGTTCCCAGGCAATGAAGAAATAAAGCTCGCTTTCTTGCAACTGGCCAGTCATCTCCTGATGCATTTACGACAAGCAAGTAATTCTCAAACATCTTTAACCAGACACCACAGGGAATAGATGGCTCACCCGGACATGGTAAGAATGGCGTAGGAAAAGAAGCAACAGCAGACATCTTTAATGTAGAACAGCAAAATCCTCGTCGCCAATTTGTTATATCCAAGTCCTGGTAATCAGGAAGACAAGAAAGTGTCTTAATTCTTCAAGGTTTATTTAAACCCACAAGCCATACAACAGTGCCAAACAGTTACATGATTAGGCAGCAGGTGCAACCACTTCCATTCTTACTCTACACCTTTTATAGGTAACAACATGGACTACAGCGCCATCTCCTGACAAGTACATAAACACAACAGTCACGTTTAAAGAAATCACAATATAATGAGAAAAAATAGTTGTGCATTTTTTTTTTTTCTGAGCTCTAAATATTGTTTACTGCATCACTTTATGTATTCATTAAGTATGTTTTATTTGAAAAGTTTTAATATCATAATATTTAGAAAATGCATTAACGTTATCCCGTATGATATTTTGAATGGTGTTGTCACATGATTCTCAGTTAAACCGCTTAAAATACATTGTTTAAAATTGAGATTTTAGTAATAAGTTAAAAACATCCCCATAAAGATAATAACTACTTTGATGTGTAGTTTTAACCTATTTGAATTTTTTATCAGTTGAAAACCTTATTTGTCACTGGCCCAATTACTGTTTTTTTAATAAACGGTAGCTAACTGTAAATTTCACCAACAGTAAAAAACACTTAATTTAACAGTAACTTGCTGGCAACCATGCTGCCAGTTCTTTACTGTTTTTTTAATAAACGGTAGACAACTGTAAATTTCACCAACAGTAAAAAAACAGTTAATTTAACAGTAACTTGTTGGCAACCATGCTGCCAGTTCTTTACTGTTTTTTTAACGGGAAATGTTTTAACAGCGTATATAATCGTACACACCCTGGAAACTGTTGTGCCGCCCCAGAGAGCGCTGCTGCCTATTGCCAGTGTCACGATCCGCTACTGCATGTGTGGCTGGGGATGAAACGAAACAGTGACTTCTGAACCACAAATAGGTCAAAGTGACGGAGCCAGTGAGAGCTGTCTGCAGCAGGGCAGGACGAGTGATAGAAGAGTGAAGGGGGGCCCAAATTCCAGAATTACAACCTTTTCCCACTTCAGATTACAGCGAAGAATACAATCTATTGTGCAGTCATAAAGAAGAAGGGCTTCAGATGGTCAACAGCATGTCACTTGCAGACTGGATTTGACATGTTCACATGAGATCCAGTCCTGTGAGAGGCAATTTGGTTAGAAATCATGCAGACCGTGAGCAGACTTTTGATCTTTCCTAAGAAATAGAGGAATTAGGTTATTTTGGGGAAGAAAATTTGTGACCAAAAGTAAAGACGTCTGTCTGTATCGCATTGACCAATGGGATGGAGCTAAAGATGTGCTTTGTACTTTTAGCTTTATACCTATATGATTTCCACCCTCGGAAAGTTTGTGGTTGCATATACATTCTTTCGATTTCTAACGAGTATAAAACCAGACCACATCCTTGAGAAACCATTCAGTCTAAGTGGCAGTATCAGGGGCTCTGGTAAGTAACATGATTTGCCTATCTCCAGTAAATTAGCATACGAGTTTGAAGGTTCATAAGAAATTCTACAACACAGAAAGTGAATGACTTACTCGATAGGAGACCTGCATTAATGTATAATTAGAAATGATTGATTCTGACGGAAATTAGGTGTTAATGAATACTAAAGCGCACTAATCTAATTTGTTCAGTGGGATTGAATCTTGAGTCTGTGTGGGGAAAATATTTCTTGCACATGATTCATTAGCCTGAGAGGCATTAGACAGACATATTTATAGCTAGAATAGCCTGTCGAGAGTTTATCTTCTCCGTCTCTTCAGTCATTCCACTTTTATAATTACTACATAAACTCACAGATTTATGACTAATCTATAGCGGTCACGAAAATAATTGAACTACCTCTTCCATTATGAAGGTGAGTATTAGTCCATTCATCTAGTAGATGTGATTGTCCTGACAGTCTAAATGTATCGCATTTAGTCTGTATTACGAAATGTGATATACAGTATCCGTTTTAACCAAACGTGTGTTTATGTTGCTCAGCTGGGAGACAAAAAAAAAAAAAAAAAAAAAAAAAAAACAGCTTCTCCATAAACCCAAGTGTCTCTGTTCTTCCTTAGGTTTCATTTTCCACAGTGCTCGAGAGAACCTGCGCGAGACGCTCCGGCTTTTGGCGCGCTCACTTCAAAATGTTTAACAACTTTAGCATGTGTAAATACTGTGAGTACTGAAGTGACATATCCTTTTGATTTGTTTATAATTTGTTTAAATCAATTGTGGAGGTATAAATGCTCATTTGTGACACCAAAAGAGGTGAAAGAGGTGCACCGTAAATCTTTCCCATTCATAAAAAAACAAGACGTGCATAAGAAAGTAAACCGAAACCACGTCACATGAGGAGAAATGTTCCTGTATTGAGTAAATGGGATAATAGCCGCCGTCTTCTTTTTTTCTTTTTTTTTTTTGGAAAACCCATCTTTTGATACTTCTTTGATATATATTTTTGTAACTTTTCCGTATAATTTTTGGCTGCACCTGCAACCACAGTCTTCTTTTTAATTTTTAAAGGATATTCCAATATTCCGGGTTCAATACAAGTTCATCTCAATCGACATCATTTGTGACATAATGTTAATTATAAAAACACATTTTTTTTGGACTCGTCTCCTTTTTTCTAAAAAAAAAATCAAAAATTGAGCTTATGAGTGACTTAAGTGAATGGGGCCAATATTTTGAGGGTTTAAAGACAGAAATGTGAATTTTAAATTTTATAAAAGCACTTACAGTAATTGTTCTGTTAAAATTCATGTATTATTTGAGCTGTAACGTTGTTTAAACTCTTACAGTTGTTTAAGATTTGTTGACATTACATCATCATGTCAACGAAGTTGTCAAAATGGATTGGCCCATTGACTTCCGTTGTAAGTGCCTCACTGTAACCCAGATATTTGCTTCTTTTATAAAGAAAGGGATGGGCAAGTCGAAAATTAATTTGTGTGGTAATCAATATTATGCCACAAATGCTGTTGGTTGAGCATAACTTGTATTGCATCCAGAATATTCCTTTACTATGTAAACGTTTAGTAGGACACTAAACAAAAATCCTAAACTTATAACTTCAGAAATCTCTGCTCTGTCTAATTGACCCTCCTGATTTCTTGTATTGTTTTACATTGTAATTTTTTGTCTGCAGTATTTGCAATGATGGCCCTGATCTTGGTTCTCACGTACCGTGTCAGTGGAAATTCAGACGATCCACTTTTCAAATGTTTACAAGACCCTAATTATGACGAGCTTCTGTGGATAACGCAACATGGTCTCCCTCCAACGAAAACTCCTCAGCATGTGATAATTGTTGGCGCAGGTGCTGCTGGACTTACTGCTGCTAAGTTTCTGGAAGATGCAGGGCACAAGGTCTCAGAATCATCCGTAGCCAACATGTTCAATCTTGTTGATGTGCAATTTTCAGCTAACCGATGCTCATTGTCTATGACAGAGGGACAGGGTACATTTTAGTTGTCCATAGTTTCTGTTTTAGATGAAAACTATACAGACTCCGATAAGGGTTCCAAGGAAATAATTGAAAGTGAAAGGGCTCTATAAACATAGAATAATGCATGTGAAGAAAATACTGTCAGAGAGATGTGCAAAAATAGTTGGAGATGTTTTGTTTTATTTTGTTTCACACACAACATTTAAAGGTTTTTGGCATTATCAGCTATCTATTGCCAGATTTAATCCATTCTAACCACTTCCACTTAAGATGCATGACATAGATATTCAGGGATTTCTCAATTTCTGTCATTACCATTTCTGAGGTATTGTGATCAAACATAGAAACTGGTACTTTCCGCTAGATCCAAAATGACAAATCTATATTTTACAACATGGATTTTCTCAGCTCCCAAAAAAATAAAAAATGAGAAGATGTAATAATATGTGAAACAAACTTACAGGTAATCAAGGATACATACCACATTGGCATATATGGGATTATTTTGAATGCAAAAGAATTAAATAAATTCAATATTTATAATATGTCTATTGTGTCATAGGCCTATAATCACTCATCTAAAGTACATTTACTTTATTTTTCTAACATATTGCTGTTTAGATTGTCAGCTTTGTTGTACAATTGCTTATTCTTTTTTTCTCTCTACTCTTATAGGTGACAATTATTGAGGCCAGTCAACGTATAGGTGGAAGAGTTCTAACATATAGAGATGAGAATGAGAGCTGGTATGCGGAACTCGGTGCCATGAGGATCCCACATTTTCACAAGTAAGATAATGTCTTGTATTTGTGTCAGATCACCCCAGACTTTTTTTCACCTTAATGCACTTCTGAAGGTAAAAGCACAAAAAAACAACAGAAACAGTAACAGAAAGTTACTGCAGAAACGCTGAAGTAGTAGTGTGGCCAGATTTAGCAATGTCTCGTTCCCTTCATCTCAGGGAACCGAGATTACATGTTTAACCGGAGACATTCCCGTTCAATTCAGTTCACTCGACATTGCTGTAAGCACTATGGGGAACAGTATGACATCACACTGCACTACGTGATGTCACACCCCCAGAAGTTTAACACTTAATAGAGATATAAATGAGGAGTTAGAGGCCAATGACTTGTAAGACTTATCTAAGAGTAATGCAACATGACTAAAATGAAAGTGCAGGTATGGGTTGAAAGGCAATTAATGGAAAATACAAAATTATAAACAGACCATCTAAATAAATAAATAAAAACAGTATATACAACATTAAAATAATTACCAGGAGTACTAGGAATAGTCATAGCTATACGTTTACAACAACCAAGACTTTGCACGTAGGATAATGGAAACCAAGGCCTATTTTCTCTAAAGCAGCTTTAGAATGATGTGTATTGTGAAAAACCATATATAAATAAAATTGATTTGGCTATATATTGGGGAGCAAAAAATTTGTTTTAGATGAGACTGAAGAAACTAAATCACCCACATGACAATGAACTCTGATGATCACAAGGTGGAGCTGAAGATATTTGTGAATTGCTTGGAACTAAGAAGCTGACTTGATTAACTTTTTTTAATGATCTCATTTACTTCAAAGGATTCTCTTGACATTAGCAAACAAGTTGAAGCTGAAGCTCGGGACATTTGTGCAGGAAGACAGTAACACTTACTATCTTATAAATGGCATGCGTCACAAAACCTACACCGTCAGGCAGAACCCAGACATTCTCAACTACACTTTGAATGAATGGGAGAAGGGGAAAAATGCCAGTCAACTCTTTAACTTGGCACTGGGCAAGGTGAGTTAAAAAAAATACTTTCATCTTATTTAAAAATACATCCATCTTTCCAGCAAAACGTTTTTTGGATTTTTTGGTTAGAGTCAGAACACGATAACTCTGAAACAACCACTGATTCCTTGTTTTTTTTTTAATAGTTTAATAATTTTTTTCTTCTTTTCTTTCCTTATTTGCAAATTTTTTTCTTTTATGGGTCTATTTTTAGTTAAAAGATGATCTGCAGAAAATGGGCTGTAAGAAAATGCTGGAGAAATATGATTCATACTCTGTTAAGGTAATATACCAGTAAGACTTTTTTATTTACAATTAACTTTTAAGGTCCAAGTATAGATAATAATTAAATCTTGTCTGCAACAGGAGTATTTAGTGAATGTGGGAAATTTAAGTAGAGGCGCTTTACGAATGATTGGAGATGTCCTAAATGAGAACAGCTTCTACTACGTTGGCCTCACTGAAATGCTTTACATTCAGTCTGATATATCTGACAACGAAACGTAAGATATTATGGTCACTACTCCAAACTACTTGCTTCTACATGTCACATAAATAGACATTTCAGGTTGTAAATGTACACAAATGATGGCAAACAATACTGTTTTTCAGGTATCATGAATTTAAAGGTGGCTTTGATTCATTCTCAGAAGCGTTCTATGCTGTGCTAAATGCTACAATCCTACTGAAGTCAAAGGTCCAGGCCATCAGTCGAACAGAGAACAATGTAACAGTTTCGTACCAAGACTGGCGTAACCCCTCCACTCTCACCAACATTACTGCTGATTATGTCTTAGTGACAGCCACGGCCAAAGCAACACTCTTAATTGATTTTAATCCACCTTTATCGCCTTTAAAGATGGAAGCGCTGCGATCACTGCACTATTCTAGTTCAACCAAAGTGGTGCTAAGTTTCAGCAAAAAGTTCTGGGAGAATGATGATGGCATTAAGGGTGGGAAAAGCATCACAGATCTGCCGTCACGGTTCATTCACTACCCCAGCCATAGCTTCCCCGGGATATCAGGGGGGGCAGTGCTAGCATCTTACACCTCCTCAGATGATGCTGCACTCCTCCAGACCATACAGGATGATGAATTGAAGGCTCTCGTATTGAATGACCTGGTGAAGATCCATGGAGAACACATCCGCCATCTCTGCACGGGGGGTGTTGTGAAAAAGTGGGGACTGGATCCTTATAGCCATGGTGCCTTTGCCATATCCACTCCATATCAGATGATAGACTATGACCAAATTCTAGCTCAGAATGAGGGGAGGATTCACTTCGCCGGAGAGCATACAGCCAGACCCCATGCTTGGATTGAGACTGCCATGAAATCTGCTCTAAGAGCAGCAAAGGATATAAATAACAATGTAAAGTAGGAGACAAATGAATACAAATTAAACATTATGGTATGTCCTTCAATAATGCTTATATAATTAGGATTTATTATATATTATAATTATAAGTATTTATTTACTTCCTTACAATAACAACATCTAATGAGTAATCATATAGTCATATTTTTAGTGAAATTAATTTTAGTTACCAGGTTTTAACACTTAAATCTAAGAAACATTATATTATAGTGACCACCTAAGAGAGAGAATCATGACATTTAATACACAAATGTAACCTTAACCATGATCCAGATTTCTTTTTCTAACTGTCAACGTATATCATCCCAAAATGCTGCCAAACTACACAAAAACATGTTTCAGACTTGATCTTAATTCAGAATATTTTTAAATGAACTTAAAATGTCTGTAAAAAAAGGGAATCCTATTACCTTTTAATGAATACAGTAAACAGTATTGTTAGATATTAATTTCTTGGTGTAGTATTTATGTGATTTACGTTGATTTTCAAGTTGAGTGAATACATAAATAAATGTTACAAATGTTTTTCAGAGAATAAACGTTGTTTTTGTTTTTAAAAATTGTGTTGTCTTATAAAAAGTATTATTTCTTTAATAGTCTACAATATAGAGCATCTTAGAGGACAGGGTGGGAATTGTTTTCTTATCTGAAATAGTTTTGCCCTTGCAATAAGTTTTGCGAGGGCAAATTAATTTAACATGGTTTTAATTAAACAGCCATATTTTAACTTTGATATTCAGTGTAAAATCATAGGCCTATTACTAGCCCACAGGAAAACAAAAGCTATGGTTGGTCACTCAATCTCCATTTCTTCAGAATTTTCTGTTCATAGCCCACCCTTAATAAGGGCTTGTGCTCACCCGCTGAATGTAAAGGAGTGCTCTATACAGAGAGGACATATGAGGAGATGGACGCCATCTCCAGGTTATAAAACCTCACGGACGTGTATTGTGAGGTCCATCCTGCTGCCAAACACATGTCCTGTAAGGACACACCATTTGACCACACCCATGAAATGCATATGCCTTTGGTTGAATGTGTTTTGACACCAATAGGGCAATTCACGCCCTGTGATTTTTAAGCGAGGGTGATCCCATCAACGATCCAGTGAGAGAGCCTTTGTTTGGAGACAGACATTCCTTTTGTGCATCCAACATAACAAACAAAGAGCTGATCCGACAACCTAAGCTGGAGGGTGGGCTCGTCTTATGTATGCAATGCCCTCACTGGGCATAACCTATGCATATACTGCTTTTCATCTGAATTAAATGGTGGCCTTTGACAGATCTGGACCAAACTCCAGGCATGAGCTGTTAAATGGACAATACCTGCATGTCACCAATGCGTTTAAATGAGGCCAAAGCCAATAGGAGTGCAGTCTTTAAGGAAAGCACCCACAACTCAACAGATTCCAATGGCTCATTTTTCAAAGTTTGTGAGTGCCTTCAGCATCAAGTCCTAAGTCAGTACCACAGCAGGGCGAGGGGGGTTCAAACACCTCACTCCCCTAAGGAACTTAATGACTAGATCATGTTTGCCTATTGAGGAGCCAGCCTCTGGGACATGGTATACTGAAATATCTGCTACATAAACCTTGACCGTTGATGGGGTAAGACCAGCATCCATCCACTCTTGAAAAGGTCTCAGAATCTCAGCTAGAGGTCAATTCACCGGGTCTTTACCATGTGAAGAGCAAAAATTCACAAACACACACCATTTAAGTGTATAGAGGCATCTCGTGGTTGGTGCTCTAGCCTGTAAAATGGTGTTCAGAGTCCGCCATGCCGATTTATGTACACCACTACTGTTGTGTTGTCTGAAAGAATCAGAACATGGTGATTAACAATGTCGCAATGAAAAGCCCTCAAAGCTAGTAAGACAGCCAGTAGTTCTAGGCAGCTGATGTGACACTCTTGTTTTGCACCTGTCCAGGTGCCAAAAGATGAGCGTCCATCGCACACCACACCCAAACATGTGTTGGATGCCTCTTTGGTCACCACTTTCCTTCTGAAAATCTGACCCAGCCTAACACCCTGTTGGTAGAAGGCCAGCACTATCAATGGTGCTGAAGCAGCCAGGCAGTGGCGAGCCACTGCAATGTGCATGCGCCTGTGGCTCCAGTCTCGTATTGGTACATGTCGGTTGTGTAACAGACCTAACGGTATGATGGCGGATGCTGCCGCCATAAAACTCAGTTTTATCTCATAAGATCTATAGCTGTGTTCGAACGTATTTAACACCTAATCTGACATGCTTGTGAGGGCTTGCCACACGTTTGCACAGTGGGACAGCAGGCTTATTGGTTCCCTTGCTATAGGAGATAGAACGCCACTCAATATAGGGAAGCAGTTGAGCATAAGGTGTGGGGTGTATGATCCGTGAAGAGGAAATGGCCCTTTTTCTGAGAACGTGTGAGCATCTGTGTTTTTACAACTGGTGCTTTTCTCTCTTTTGTGAGAACATTCTTTATTTGAGTAATACACACAAAAGCAACATTTTGAACAATGTGCCATTCACAACAAACAGTATTTGGGAAGAGGGGAGAAACACTGTGCCTCGGATCGAGCCCTCTTCGCCTCCAGTCTGTGAAGACTTGCTCTGCAAAAATCAATCATCCAGGCAAGATTTTCATGGATCTTCTGGAGGGGACCCCTCAAGACCGAGCTCCTCAACTGCCCTCACGAGGATGCGAAGAAGCTCCTTGTTAGTGGCGTGTGCATGCTCCTTACCCTTGCTGGGGGAAGGGATGGCAACATCCTCAGTAGACCACACACACCTGAAGCTGATGCGTAAATTGTGTTGTGTAAATATGTCGTTTATTGTAAATTGGTATATGTCTCGTCACTGTCATGACTGCTATGTTGCTCGGAACTGCACACAAGACTTTCACCTACTGTTGCACTTGTGTACATAGTAGTGTGACAATAAAGTGATTTGATTTGATTTAGGATCACTACTATTTTATGGGAAATGTCAGAATAATAGTAGAGAGAATTATTTATTTGAGCTTTTATTTCTTACACCACATTCACAGTGGGTCAGAAGTTTACATACATGTTGTTAGTATTTGGAAGCATTGCCTTTAAATTTTTTTACTTGGGTCAACTGTTTTGGGCAGCCTTCCACATGTTTCTCACAATAAGTTGCTGGAATTTTGTCCCATTCCTCCAGACAGAACTGGTGTAACTGAGTCAGGTTTGTAGGCCTCCTTGATCACACATGCTTTTTCAGTTCTGCCAACAAATTTACAAGACTGTGGTCAGGGCTTTGTGATGGCCACTCCAATACATTGACTTTGTTGTCCTTAAGTCATTTTGCCACAAATTTGGAGGTATGTTTGGGGTTATTGTCCATTTGGAAGAACCATTTGCGACCAAGCTTTAAATTCCTGGCTGATGTCTTGAGATGTTGCTTCAATATATCCACATAAATTTCCTTCCTCATGATGTCATCTATTTTGTGAAGTGCACCAGTCAGCAAAGCACCCCCACAACATGATGCTGCCACCCCCATGCTTCACGTTTGGGATGGTGTTCTTCCGCTTGCAAGCCTCACTCTTTTTCCTCCAAACATACAGATGGTCATTATCGCCAACCAGTTAAATTTTTGTTTCATCAGGCCAGAGGACATTTCTCCAAAAGATCTTTGTCCCCATGTGCACTTGCAAACTGTTGTAGCAGTGGCTTCTTTGTTGCTGAGCAGCTTTTCAGGTTATGTTGATATTCGGTTGTTAAGTTGTGACGTAACCACTCTCCGATAATACTGTTTCCGGGTCCAAACGCCGGATCCTCTCTACCTACTTACCGCTTTCGCCCGAGTTTTAACATGCCGCAGTGCTGTGTCCCGTGTTGTTTAAATAGATCGGAGTTTAAAAAAACCAGTGACATTCAACTGTCATTTTACCGCTTTCCCTGTGACGAGAAAGATAAGAGAAAATGGCTGCAGCTGATAAGGTAAGTTACAAATCTTAAACGAATGAAGAAAATTTGGCGCCATTGGGTGCTATCCCTTTAGCGAGGTATTGTCAGAATTTCACCTGAAATAAGTCAGGCTGGTCAATAGGAACATACTACAACCTTTGAATAAAAAATCCCTTTGGTGAATGAATGTAATTTGATTCTAAAAATAATAAAAAGTAATATTTTAAAAATATATCTTTTTTACAGACGTGAAAACATCACCCCAAACTGCAACTCTAGGGTGTGCAGTTGGCATTTCCCCAATGGAAAAGCTGCTGGGCCATCACGATTTGCTTGGAATGAGGGGAAGAATTTCCAATTCCCCGAGCACCTCAGCCATCTCCCTAAACGAAAGAAACAAATGGTCCCTAGCAGTGGTGTGGATGAGGGAACGGATGCTGACATGGTAACTGCAGAGACCCCATGTACTTCAAAAAGTCTTGTGGCACTTGAGGTGGAGAATGAGATGTTGAGGGAAGAGAATGAAAATTTGAAAAAACAATTGGAGAAACAGAAGCAAATTTTTTCCTTCAGTCAAATTTCTAATAGTGCTGACAAAGTTCAATATTTTACTGGATTGCCTGATGCTGCCACTGTCCTGTTTTTGGAAGCGCTTCTTTCTAAATTCGAGTTACAATATCATTCTGATTGGACTGTCCAAATGATGCCCCTAGTTGATCAATTGCTCCTGACCTTAATGAAGCTTAGACTAGATTGCGGCCACGTAGACCTTGCAACAAGGTTTAATTGTAGCACAGCCACAGTAATCAACATCTTCACCACCATCATTAGTGCCCTGTATGATGTTTTGTATGTCGGTTTGCTTGAGAACAACATCCCCTCCACTGCCAAGAATCAAACAAACGTCGCTGCCAGACTGCTTCCAGCCCTTCCCTAACTGTAGGATCGTGCTCGACTGCACAGAGGTTGCCATCTCTAACACAGAGAGGCTTGATGCACAGTGCCATTTGTACAGCCAGTACAAAGGACGAACCACACTAAAGGCTTTAATCGGTGTTGCGCCTAATGGAGTTATTACCTTTGCCAGTGACCTGTATGGTGGGAGTGCCTCAGACAAGGCAATAACAGCTGACTGTGGACTTCTCCAACATTTACATCCTGGCGATATGGTTATGGCAGACAAGGGCTTCACAATTCGGGACATTTTGCCAGAAGGAGTTTCCCTGAACAACCCGTCTTTCCTCGTCAATGGACAATTTACACAGGAGGAAGTGAACAATAACAGATTCATTTCAAAAGCTAGGATACATGTGGAGCGTTCAATTCAGCGACTGAAATTGTTACACATTTTGGACCACATTCCATACCAGTTCAAACAAAATATAAACAAGATACTTAAAGTGAAAATTGGATGAGTTATCTGTATTGTGTGTGTATGTATGTATATATATAAATTTCTGGGTGTAATTCATGTCTGTATATAAATAACTGTATTTATAGTTTTATTTGGTTACACTTTATTTTAAGGTGTCAATGTTACAGTGCATTTATATATTTAATTACTGAGTGATATTAATTAACTACATGTACTTACTATGGGGTTAGGGTAGGATTAGGTTGAGGGTTAGTTGCATGTATTTATGCATAATTTACTGTTATTACTATGGTAAGTACCTGCAACATATGCAACAGACACTGTAAAATAAAGTGTTACCTTTATAAGTTCTGTGTGTGTAGCATGAAGGGCCTACAAACTATAATAATAAATATGTAATATTTGTGATATAATATAGATGTGATATAATAATAAATTGTATAATAAATAAATTACCTGGCTTGTGTGAAATTTTCATTTATTTTCAAGTTTACTCTCTTACAACTGTGAGAGAATGTATGGTAGGAAACAATCTTTATAAAATATTTCCAGAGTGTTAATGTTCACTGCCCACGTAGGGTCTTTGAGCACTGGCAGAAGGACAAGGTCAAGAGGAGTCCACACAAGCAGGTGACAGCTGTTAGCTCCGGTCAGGTGCAGGTTTCCCTGGATCTGATGCCAGTAGTTGTGAGTTTGTTTTAGCTTCAGGGAACCAACCACTTCATCGAACTCCATGAAAAAGTCCCTACTCTCCGCTGCCTGCAGGATAGCCTTGGTTCTGGCTGACCACGGACACTTGACTTCAATCACGCAGTTTCCAAACACCGTCCCATCCGGAGATCCACCAAGCAGGCCGCTATCAGACAGGAACAGTCCCCTCTCTTCTATAACAACACCAGTGCGCTCAGTGTATTCCTGCTTTGCCCTTGGCTCATGCAGGATTCCCCAATCACATGCCTTGGTGGGAGGGGACAAATAACATTTAGTCTTAATAAGTGTATTCTTAGACACAGATGCCTTCATTTTAAATATTCACTTATTAACTACAACTTACTTTAGATCCTTCTTTGAGGTTGTACTGGCCAAGCAGGGTTTTGAATAAGGAAGGCGGGTAAGACTTCCGCTTGACTGCTGCCAAGACCAATCCAAAGTTACTTGCTGTTATCCTTTTCTTGCGATATGCAAACCTGTTAAAAGAAACCAACCATGAGAAAGACCAATTTTGCTCAACAATTGGCATTACAGCACTGTAATGCACTGTAATTATCAGCACTGCACTTTATTAATCTTCATTCTGCCAAATATATTCTCCCCAATTCAATTAGTGTGTATGTATGTATAATATATATATATATATATATATATATATATATATATCTCTCTCCTTATCTAGTGTATGTGTATTCTACATTGTGTGTATTGTGTACATTTGATATGTAAATTGTTGTGTAAGTATGTGTACATTTGTTATGTAAATTGTTTTGTGTAAATATGTTGTTTATTGTAAAGTGGTTTATGTCTCGTCACTGTCATTACTGCAATGTTGCTCGGAACTGCACACAAGACTTTCACCTACTGTTGCACTCGTGTACACAGTTGTGTGACAATAAAGTGATTTGATTTGATACAGTTTCATGTAAAAACAACCTGACATTCTGCAGCGCACTCTCTATATTCTGAGCAAATTTACAGCCTTTAGCAGGCACTTTTATCCATATAAGCTTACAACAAGTACATTTATCGAAAGCAACTAACATTCTCTTAGAGCAGGGGTGTATTTACTAATAAGCTTTCTTACCATAATGCATTCTTAGCCTGCCCAACTGTTGCTTCCTCAATCTGCTGCTTCTCCTGATCATTGACAGCAAGCATTGACAGCACATATACAGCCTTGTCCTCAGCTTGGACAAAACCTGGGCTGGTCACCAGCCCATCAAACATCTTGATTGGGAGAGTCTAGATTTAAAGTTAGGCAAAAGTTGTGAAGTCAGTGAGGTGTCCACATACAAAATACATTTGAAATGTAAGCAATGGTTTACATACATACATATGTGTAGTTTACCAAATTTTTCATGAGCCTATATTATGTAATATTAGTTTTTAACTATATTACACAGTTTGAAACCCCTGGTTCAAATTTCGAGAAATGATTAAACAAATAACATTGTACAAAATTATTATGTGTTGGATGACAAAACCCTAGCCGAATTGTCATCGATTTAATGTAGTGTAGTTGTGATGTTTCTGCTAATTTTAAGTGAACATGAAAGTACAAAAGTAAAAAATCTTACTTGAGGCGTCTCTGGACTCAAAATCCACCCCATCCCTGTAAAACGCCCAAGTTGCAACAAGGATGCCTGAGCCCATTGTTTGTCCTCCTGGGTGACAGGTCTTTTGATGCCAGCTGAAATAATGGTATAAAACTGGTATAACTATATGTTGAAATGTAGTTCATCAACTATAATGATGAAATGAATAAAATGATTAATGATATTTATCTCAATTTAATAGCCTTTTATTATGATCATTTATTTATAGCACACAATCTAAGCTTTTAAAAAGAAATCACAGTGTACATCTCAGCCTCAGTCTTGCAATTGGTCAATTTCAATATGGTGATAAAGCTTATGATCAAGACTTTTTAGCTGCACTACAACACACCGTGAGTGTATGTTAGAAGAGTTTCATAAATACGATTAATATTATTAGCAATAGCTTTAAACCACATTACGTAGTTATGAAAATAATTCAAACCCCGCAACATCAACAAACTTATTACAAACCTCTTGTTGTGGATGGTGTCATCTCAGACACTCTCTTGGCAGCAATTTCGTCCCCCTTCGGAGTGTTGGCTTTCTTCCACACACATTCCACGTCGGTGCGGGACACATTTTTCTCTGCCCAAATCAACAAAGCTGCCATATGATGGCACTTGTCTCTGCCGATTGGGCACTCGCATGTGCTGTACCTGACTGCCTGACCCTCAACGTGCACCTGTATTAAAAACAATTTAACCCTCACCCTAAACACTTCTAAAACACATTGCTGCCAGCGCTGTTTATCATAACAATACTTCTGTAGCTAGCCTGGGGCTGTCAGATCATACTACTAAATTGACTAGCCTAAGTTCACTAAATACTATAAAACCTGTCTGTCATCTACGTTTAGTAACATCCACAGTTATAGAAGTCCTGTAAAAAATTATTTTGAAATACCTCATCCAGAACAAGGAATATCACCTTATGTCAACTAGCTAACTAGCTTACAGCTAACTCACCTCAACCTCGTAAACCTTCTTTTTCATTGATGCCTGGACTCTACCCTTAATTACGCCACCTGAATGATAAGCTACACTAACCACTCTGTTGGAGTTAAGAGTTTAAACCCTTTTTGACCACCAAGGGTGCCTCACTAAAGTAGGACGTGATCGTAAATAAATTAACAGGTTCCGCCATTGATCTGGACGAGTGGAGCGCTTGGACCCGGAAGAGGCAAAACGTCACGCGTGACGTCAGACTTAACCGAATAGGACTTGTTTTACTGTGGATATAGATACTTGTCTACCCGTTTCTTCCAGCATCTTCACAAGGTCCTTTGCTGTTGTTTTGGGATCGATTGGCACTTTTCGCACCAAACTACGTTTATCTCTTCCTGAGTGGTATGATCCCATGGTGTTTATACTTATGTATTATTTTTTCATACAAATGAACGTGGTACCTTCAGGCAATTAGAAATTGCTCACAAGGATGAACCAGACTTGTGGAAGGCCACACGTTTTAAAAAAATAAAAAATCTTAGGTCTTGGCTGATTTATTTCTATTTTCCCATGATGTCAAGCAAAGCGGCACTGAGTTTGAAGATAGGCCTTAAAGGTCCCCTGACATGCTTCTTTTTGTAGGCTTTGATATAGGCCTTAGTGGTCCCTAGTACTGTATCTGAAATCTCTTTTCCAAAATTCAGCCTTGGTACAGAATTATAGCCATTACAAGCCAACCCACAATGAGCTTTCCTTCAGACGTGCCGTTTCGGTGTCTGTAGCTTTAAATGCTAATGAGGAGGAGAAAGGCGGGGCAAGGTGTAGGGTGGGTGTGGCCTTGACCATATTCGGATGTTTTACGTATGCGGTTACAGTTATCATCATGTAGCTAACGCTAGTATATACAGCTAACGCTGTATTAGCATCTATATCAATGATAAAATGATATTACATTATTTATTTACATATTTTATATTTCATATATCTTAAAATGTATTTGAATCAGAATGAGCTTTATTAGCCAAGTGTGCGCAGATAGCATGGGGGAATAGCATTTTGTGCCTAGATGTTCTAGTGCGCAGAGATCTGTAACGTCTGTAATTTATCTTATTACAATTACATCAAGCTCTGCGATTTTGAAATGTGGATATCGCGCGCGCCATATCACCATCAGGAGAACGGTTATCCAAATAACAAAGAAGTGTACAACACTCGCGTTACAGTGTGTGTATTCACACACATACCTGATGCTATCTACCTTTACGTTAGCCACAGTAACTCGGCTGTTAGCTGCATAGCTAATGTTACAGCCACATTCTACGTATAACAAGCTAGGTAACCATAAATAGTAAAGCAACACAATTATATATCATTAGTTGACTTACTTGTCCGAGGTTTGTAGCTGAGCCAAAGAGAGTTGGTACTGTTGGTGCGTTGTGTCGGTGCATTTCCAGAGTAAATTAAATTAATCCATTGATCCTTCTTGGGACTGGATGAAGGAAGTAAAAAAAAATACTTCGGTGATCATTTGTGCATCCAATTATTGAGCAACTGTTGTGCTTCGCTCCTTCACACGCCATGATATATATTTCTCTAGGAAAAACTAAAATCGCGCGTGTGCGTTCGTACTTCCTAGCTCGTTTTCTCATGGGCGAGCCAAATTCTCTGGGCGGGCAAAGCAGAGAAAGGGGAGGTAACCTTTCCTCCTTATGACGTCATACGGAGGAGACTCGAGATCAGCCCGTCTGAGCTTAATTTTCTCACAGGCAGAGAAAGATAGCCAAAGCTCGGTTTAAACCGATTGAAATTTCTAGACACGAGAGGACAAAATACAGGCTAGGAGAACTAATATTAATGTTAAAAAAACCTCAGAAAGTGAAAATTTCATGTCAGGGGACCTTTAAAATACATCTACAGGTACACCTCCAGGTGACGCCAAATAGCCTATTGGAAGCTAATTGCCTAATTGCCAAAAGGCTTGACATACTTTTCTGGAATTTTCCAAGCTGCTTAAAGGCACAGTTAAACTCCTGACCCACTTGGAATTGTGATATAGTCAATTCAAAGTGAAACAACCTGTCTGTAAACAATTGTTGGAAAATTTGCTTGTGCCAGTCACAAAGATGTCTGTGAGAAATAGGCCTCAGATGGGACAATGTAACCTTTTATGCTGATGCTTGCTTATCTGCTTTGTATGTTTTCGGCTCTGTCTTGAGCAAAACATTTAATTGATAAGAGTGTACTTCTGTAAGCGAGAGGAAACAAACCCATATATGGAGGATTGAGAAAGTTCGAGGTGGGGGGTGTAACCACCCTTGTGTGACAAGAACCATAAACCCGTTGCTTGCTTTAGTTTTAATAAACCGAAGAACTGCTTGTGACATTCTGTGTCTGTGTATTTCTTCCCACCAGCTATTTAATCTCTTGATTGAAGTCAGTTTTCCTGATTTCTGTGAGAAAGGCAGAATTAAGCAGCCGAATCGTCTTTTAATAACAATGTCCTAAACGACTTGCCAAAACGAAAGTTTGCTCATATGAAATCTGTGGAGTGGTTAAAAAATACGTTTAAATGACTTCAACCTAATTGTATGTAAACTTGTAACTTCAACTGTACGTGTTTGAGTTCAGTTACATTTGGAAAAGAAAAATATATATTTATAGGCAATTGAGACGTCACATTATTAATATGATTTATTTATTTAATCAACTGACTGCCCTAATTTAATGTAAAAAAAATAAAATAATAATAATAATAATAATAATAATAATAACATTGTTAAATCTCTGCACTTAGGTGCACTGAACGCTGTAACCAGAAATGAGCCGCACTACATGAACGCGGATGCAGTTGTGCCAGTAAGTCCATTCCAGGTCAGAAACTGAAGCTTATGTTGAGACAGGAACATCAGAGTACAATAAATGGACTAAAGTTAAATCTGATATTTTATTTTATTTTTTAATAGCTCATGAAGTTTTAATTTCGCCACAGCGGTCACGCGGCATTAAAGTACATCCGGGTTATTCCATTGACCTTGGGTTGTTTGTGATAGTCATGGCGGCTTTTATCAGGATAAGTTCAGTTTGCAACAGAGGTGTCAGGCGTAAGTATCTGTGTTTCATGCTTGCTTTTTTTTTTTTTAATAATTTTTAATTTTATTTTTATAAACCATACTCCGTACTTCATCTGTTTAGCGTTGTTATTGTGTTCCTTGAAGTCGTAAATAATTGATATCAGTCTGCTTTGACGTTTCATGTGAATCTCAGCTAGTATGCCAACTTCAAGCAAAAATATTTTCAAGCTTGTCGTCTTTTCTTTGCAAAAATGAATTTAAAATGCTACATATTCAAAATAGCTCTAGGAAACACATTAAGGCTGACAGCAGCGTTAATACTAGCAGATAAAATGTAAATACTGGTTAAGAATGAGTATCAGATTTGCAAGAACAGCAATCATTTCTAAATTTTGTGTTTTATTTTGACAATATCTGTAATGTCTTGTACATTATGTCCTGTGTTCAAAGCGATAATTTACCCAGCTCAACATGTCATTTACACAGGCTGTAAATCAGAGGTGCTTTAAGTTAAAAGTCCATTTCTGTTGAGCATTTTTAAATTACTTCTCATGTCAGAGGATTATCTTATATCACGACTGATCTTATTTATTAAAAAAAAAAAAAAAAAAAAAAAAACTACTACAACGTTCAAAATCTTATTTTGTGACTTTCACAGGTCACATGATGTAGCCAAATAGCTGGTTTTGTATCAGAATGATAATTCTGAATGCTCTATGCAAAATTATTTCCTGTCTCCTGTATATATTTAATATTTTGTGAGTTTGTAATTAGTTGTTCTTGTCTATTTCCCCAGCTCTCTTATTTCACTCTTCCTCCCTAATCAGACCTTTGGCCATACAGAAGAAGGATCATGATTGTCAATACATGGTCTCAGCAAAGATACATGCATCACCCCCTAACTACGGTTGGTGTTTCATATCGTTGTTCTTTTCTTTTCATTTTTTATATTGTAAAGATAAAGAAAGAGATGAGGGTTTTTTATGCCATGCTATGAAGCTGATGTCCCATCAGTCACTTCCAACCCTCCTGTTATGTTTGGGTAATTTTTGACCCGTTTAAGAGTTAAAAACAGTGGAAAAACAAGACCTAATCTTAAATTTGGTCAAAATGCTTTTGTTTTTTCCTCAACATTGACAAAATTAATACATAAAAAATATATATTTTTAATAGTATTTGTTTATATTTATGGAATGTCAGTTTTTGCCTACACCTATTATGTTCGTGTCAAACTGACCAAGGGGTAAATAATGCTGGTTTTCAATGCATCTGTGAACAAGAGTGCCACAAGATCTCTCTCTCTCTCTCTCTCTCTCTCTCTCTCGCTTGAAGAGATAATAAAAATTATTGTACATTTACTTTATCAAAATCAGCAAAAATGTCACCTAAAAAAGACATGTGAATAAAAATATGAAGTCAAGCATTTTAGGCAAACATTTTTCAAGGTCTTTTATTTCCAGACGTAAAGAAACTTTCACTGGGAGGCAGTAGACATCTAATACCTTGCATACAACAGGGTTTCAGCAAAATATTCATCATGTTGATGTAAATGTTTTAGAAAATCCTTTATGAAATATGATACGCACAGCTTTATAGGGTTCAGTTAGCAGATATTATACACAGACCTGCACATACTGCAAAAACTGTGTGTAGCACACACACACACACACACTTAGTTATATGTAGTTGTTCGACTGCACAATGTTGTTTGACTATGCTGACAATGTAGTTGTTGTAAAATAATATTTTTTTTCCTGCAATACTCCTATGGTTGTAATGTTACAGAATATTACCCATGATTGTTTTTCTTTCAGATTAATTAAATTTGTAAGTAATATGTGTATCATCTTATTTTAAATATTGTAATCCTTACAGTAAAACTACAGATTTACTGTATATCTATTGTACATGTTTAGTACCACAACTCACAAATAGGTCGCATATCTTTCCAGTTAAAATGCTACTATAGAAGCCTTTATTCAGGTGTGAAAACCAGTAGGTAAGCCTATGCCAATTTTCAAGATCATAATTCATAGATACGTGTGCTTTAAAATACTAAACTGAAAATCTATTAAACTCATTATGGGTCTTTTTTTGACCTGAACATCACAGGTGCCATTATATTGAAACATAACAGAAGGATTAATGGAAGAGTTCACTCAAAAATGAAAGTTTTCATTTCCTCAATTTCATGCCATCCTAGATGTGTATGACTTTGTTTCTTCTGCTGAACACAAACTGAGATTTGTACGCTAACTCTGTAGGTCCTTCAATGCAAGTGAATAGTGACCAGACCTTTTAAGCTCCAAAATTCACATAAAAGCAGCATTCAGAAATCCATATGTCTCCAGTGGTTTAATACATGTTTTCTGAAGCAATGCAATCACTTTAGGTGAGAAACAGATCAATATTTCAATTGTTTTGACCATAAATCTTATGTTTCTCTTTCAAAAATTTAAATTGGATATTTCTAGTAAAAAGGTGTTAAATATTGATCTGTTTCTCACACATCAATCATATGCTTCTGAAGATTAAGCACTGCAGTCATATGGATTAACTTTATGATCCCTTTATGGACTTTTCAGAGCTTCAATGTTCTTGTCATCATTCACTTGCATTGTATGGACCTACAGAGCTGAGATATTCTTTTAAAAATCTTTGTGTTCAGCAGAAAAGTCACTCACAACTGGGATGACCATTTTTGGGTAAACTATCCCTTTAAAACTGTACCCTTGTCTATAGGTCTGTAATTGCCTTCTATTTTATTAGTTTAATAGTAGACAGACAGACTGGGCTAGTTTTATTCTTATTACTTTAGGAAGTCATCACTGTTGTGTTGTTGGGATTGAAAACAATGTTATACAGAGCTACATAGTAAACATAGCTGAGTGACAGGTTAATAGCACCAGTTAGTGTGAGTTAGTGGGTCACCGAGGCTTTATTCCAGATCCTTAAAATAACTTCCTTGGCTTGTTTTCTTTCCCTCTTTGAGGGTACAGTATGGTTGAACTGCCGCTTACTGTAATCACAGATAAGCAGATAATATAAACAGATATTTTAAAAACAGAAATGGATGGAAATCTTTGTCTGACAATAGAACTTCAGTGTGGGCTGGTGAAATAGAATTATATAATGTTTATAAAAGCTTTACAGAACCCAAAAGAGAGAAATGTACCATTTAAATGTACACTTTATTGCAGATAGATATTGCATATGATAACCTGGTAGAAAAAAACAGTTGATATGTTCTTGATGGATGGGTTCCTTTTTTTTATAACAGATTCTGGGTCCAAAGCTGCTTCCTTGCACTGGACAGGAGAGCGTGTCCTGAGTGCAATTCTTCTGGGCATAATGCCTGTTGCATATTATTTCCCAGGCCCTGCCGTTGACTACTCCTTAGCTGCTGCACTTACTCTACATGGTCACTGGTAAGATAATTTTTGGTATATTATTTTAACTGCTCATTGATGGCATTAAAACAACTAAAAATGTTGAAATCAGAATATTTCGTCCTATTAATTTCTTCATTGCTTTGAGAGTTATGGAAAAGCCATATGGGAAAATCCAAATCAATTAACTGTAAATTAGGTCCGACTCTAACATTTAGTAGTGCAAAGTGCAGCAGAAGTCTAATTCCATATGAAGTGTCACTTTAGTGAGTAATTGATTGGTAAGATTTAACATGGCCTTACGTTGCACTATCCCTGAAAATCTGTCATGAAATTAAAGTTTCTGCTTTGGTCTGGAAAGCCAAGTCATGGGTGACTCTAATACCCTTCGGGATTTAACCTTCCTTTAGACATGACCACACTGCTAAGTATAACAGAGTCAATAGTCATCTTAGGGTTTGCATGGTGCATCCATGTGTAAAAGTATAATACATTTTATGTCAGTCAGATATACATGTGGCAAAGTACTAGCTGTAACAATCAGATTTTAAAAATGTTTGAGACTTTAATCTTTGAACTGAAAGGTGTAGGAACGTTTTTGGAGAATTAGGTCAGTTTTAATGAATCTGGGAACACTGATGTCACCCATTCATCCATTCTTTGTATTCACTGTAGATGAATGAAGCTTCTAATCGTGGAAATGAATGGACACGTAGGTCTTTTAAAACGAAGGCTAAGCAGTACTGTCCTGTGTCTTTTCCAGGGGGATTGGCCAAGTTTTGACTGACTACGTCCACGGAGACTTCAAAGTCAAGGCAGCGAACGCCGGACTCTTCATTCTGTCGACCGTCACCTTCGCTGGCCTTTGCTACTTCAACTACCATGATGTGGGGATTTGTAAAGCTGTGGCTCTCTTGTGGAGTAAATAACTGGACTGAGATGTGGATTGGGGGTTGGTTTGAGATCTGCTTTCGTCATCCAGTCAATTGTATACATTCATGATGTATGTAAATTCTATAAATATATAATTTTTGACAAAATATCATGTTCGCAAGTGTTTTTAATTGTACATGCTGCCAGTTTGAAAATCTCTACATGTCATCTATTCTTATGTATGGCAAATCAGTGTTTCAAATGCATCTGAAAGGTTTGGTGAAGAGGTTGCCATTATCTCTACAGTAATAATACTATACATGCAAACGGAGACCTTTGCAAGGAAAATAAAGAAGGTAATATATGTTTTGGCCATATTTTGCCAGCCAGTATCTGATTACTTAAAGGTGTAAATTCATGAGTTATATCTTTTGATCATGAGCACATTGTTTGTACTTTGGTTGACAGGTATTCAAATGGTAAATTGATGTTGTGCACCCATTTTTAGTAGCAACATTGACTAATAAGAATGGGTAAATATGTAAGGGGTTTGAACTTTTCACCCCAAAGTCTTCCATGACTGTGGACAATTGACAGAATTTCAGTTTCATGTTTCAAGAACTTGACATGCCTTTGTATCTGCACAATTAAATTTATCAGTGGGAATTTGTCATTGAGCTGTGCATTAACCACAATTTAATTAATTCCTATATTTTAAGTTGCTTTGATGTACTCGAAACAAGCTTGCGACACTGATTACAGTAAACGGTCAGCTCATGTGGGTACTGATGACTGAGTCAAAACTGTAAAATGTAAGGTTAAATGGATTTGAATCGAATGGATTTCTTGGGATGTTTTTCTGGCTGTAGAAAGTTTTGATGGGACTCTAAAAAAAAAAAAAATTGCATGTTTTGCGTTTGTATGTATTTATGCTCTGTCTCTTTAAAGTGCTATGGAGGTTTGTGTTATAAATCTGTATTAGATTTTAATTCAGATCAAAGCTTTGCATAACATTGTACACCTTAAGCCATTTAAGAATAAAGGTAGTATAATTGATTGATTGGTTTATTTGGAGTCCAACAGAATTTTTCACTGAATTGTGAATCACAACAGTCAAGATTCAAAACTTTAAATTCAGATTGACCATGCATTGTTTCAGTTTTAGTGCCATTTTCGAGTCTCTGTAAAATTTGCTGCTGATGGTGGTCAATGGATACAAAATAATTTCAGTGGTCACTGAAAAAAAATTGAAAATGGAAATAACTTTATAAAATATAGAGTATAAAGCAACACTTTAATAAAATGGGATCCTTTTCATAATTATTAGATAATTTAATAGTGGTGTTATTGGGTTGTTAGAAAAGATTGGGTTTATTATTTAAAGTAGTCCGCATATACAGTAATAGGCTTCTTTCTGCCATAACTGACCGGATTTGCACCATAGGAAAGGTAATTTCTTCCACAATGGTGCTGTTTCATCCTTCCTGGCAAGAAGTTATGTTTTTTTTTTTTGGCTGACTCATAAGCATTTCTTTACTATAGAGGAGGTCTATAGGTATTCATCTATCCTTCATCCTGAGATCATGGCCAATACAGTAAAGTTGGTATTGTCTGAGCATTGTGCACATGATTGGCAATCCAGAACCAGCCAGAACATCCCTGTTTTAGACATTTTCTTTCCAGGAAATCTTTAGAATGAGACGAAGGCAGCACAAATGAAAGCTGACCTTTTTTTTAAATTTTATCTCGCTTCGTATGTTTTATGTTGTCCATATCTACTGTACAGAAGTGTACTGAGGACTCATGTATCATATACAGGTATTTAATCTTCTGAACTTTAGTTCTTACTCTTGGGTGTGCTTGGTTGATCAGTCTTCAGTTGACCTTGCATAGATATTGACCTTGAAGATATTTTTTTCTGATAATTATCCAAAGCCATGCTTTAGAAACAGGGAGAGGATTATCCCAAAGAGAGTTGGTGCCAAGTCACATTATGCTGGATGATCCCCTTCATGTTGTCATTTTGATATGTATAGCACTTTTCACATAATTTTAAAGCTATATTTGTCCGCTGTATGCATAGTATATGTCCACCTGCCTTATATGCTGTTGGTCCTGTGCGTGCCACCAAAACAGCACTGACCTGACGAGGCATGGACTCTACAAAACTCCTGAAGGTGCTCTGTGGTATCTGGCGCCAATAAATTAGCAGCAGATCAATTAAGTCCTCTGAGTTTTGAGGTGGAGCCACTGTAGATCAGACTTGTTGGTCCAGCACATCCCACCACAGATGCAAATGATCAGATTGAGATTAGGGGAATTATAGAGGCCAGGGCAACACCTTGAACTCTTCATCATGTTCCTCAAACCATTTCCAGAAAATATCTGCAGGGTGCATTATCCTGCTGAAAGAGGTTACTGCCATCAGAGTATGCCATTGCCATGAAGGGGTGTACCTGGTCTGCAACAATTTTTAGGTAGGTGGCACATGTCAAATTGACATCTACATGAATAGCCGGACCCAGGGTTTCCCAGCAGAACATTGCCCAGAGCATTATACTTCCTCCACCAGCTTGTCGTCTTTCCAGAGTGGATCCTGGTGCCATCACATCCCCATATAAACGGCGCGCACATTCACGGCTGTCCACGTGATGTAAAAGAAAATGGGACTCATAGGACCAGGCGACCTTCTTCCACTGCTTCTACGCATCCAATGTAAATTACTTAATGTATGGTTTATCCATTATTATCCATTGCATATTGAATTTCACATTTATTTACTGTAATTAAAAAAAGTATCAAGATAATTCTATAATATTACTTTAAGTGTCTAAGTTTAAAGGAACCCTTTCAAGTGATTTAAATGAGGAAAAGTTTACCAAAGACATTTTACCAAACAATTTGGTAAAACTTCAGACAAGATGACTTTAGCTGAAAAGTGAGTAATTAGCGTCCCTGAATATTATTGTCGTACTCCATTGAAATTCGGTACAATAGCACTACGTGTATTGATCCTTGGATAAATCACTTAAATCAATAAATTTATTTTTTCTTCTTTTTTGTAAATGCATCTGATAAATAAATATAAATAAAAATGCTTGCTTGTATTTAATCATACATGCCACTACAGATTGTCCCCAAAATATCAGCTTTATTTCAAGAGTGAACTCTAAACTACTTTTAAGTAATGTGAAGTATTTTTCTGATTTTGTCACAGTATAATATGAACATTTACAATCAATGATTTAACAGTGTCCTTTGTGGATTGTTGCTTGTAGAACACTTTCAAAAGAGATGCATTATATAAATCACTGAATACACAACACCATTGCAATGAACTGAACAACCTATCCTTGTAGTTTGTCAGAGATCAAAGCCAAAGATCGTCTCAGGTGTTCCTTCTTCTCTTTAAGATGAGATTCCAAGCTTCTAGCATCAACAAGAATATCATCCAACTCTCCAAGCTGTGACACATCCACATTAGCTCTTTCCCTTAAGACAGAACATCTGAAATTAGTATTTGAGTGGGAACAATAAATCCACACCTGAAAAAACACAGAGGAAGAGTACAAATCTATCCAGTTACCTCAAGACGTCAGAGTACTGTGAAAAGAGCGCGCTGACCTCTCGATTAGCCTCTAAAATTTCAAACGAAAAGGAAAATAAAGATAGTACGAAATCTCATATGATTAATATATCCACAATTGTCTATCATCAATGTGAAAGCCAATTATTATTTAAAACATGATGTATCTAAAATATATTTCATGACATTTTACAATATGCAACAAACTCATATAAAACAAATGATCAATACAGAGGTTCCTTAAGTGATTTGTTACCATGTGGAAAAACAGGACGTACCTCCCAGAACTGTTTCAAAACCATAAGACATGTTCCCAGCTGGTGATCTGGAATGTTGAGCTTTCATTTTTTTTGCTGGAGATGTTTCAGAAAATGCAGCTGCATTTTCAACCTACATGCGCATTAGGTGTCGGGAGCATTAATAAAAAGATCAGCTAGCCATCAGGTAAATAAGTCAGCTAGAAAACTGAATAGAGATCAACATCTGGCTGGTATGTCTGGCCATAGAATTGCCATCACATTTGGCTTCTGAGAAATAAGTTCAAAAGAAAATTAAATTAAAGTAAATCCACACCTCACGTAATTTCATTTGAGACCTCTTGATTTCTGTTCCTCTGACCGCCATGGATGGCTCTTTGGTGCTCAATGTGCTCTCGTGAGTGCGTTGAGCCATTACTGACCTGTGACTTAAAAAGACAGGTACATTTTGGGATATACAAAACTACAATTTAATAGATAGATATCCATTATATATCCATTATTGGACATAATGACTTATTGATAGCCACAATGTTTATCCAAAAGTCTTTAGATATTGGAAATCTATACATTGAGGATAAAGTAAACATTGAGGCATTTATTTAGCCTATTCTTGACACTGGGCATCTTATTTAGGGTAATGTGTAACCAGACAGTCTACTCCACTGTACAAGAACATGCATGTTTAGTTTGCCTAGGATATCACTTTTCTACTTAAAATTATTTTTAAGATGTCTTCATAAGAAAATGGGTGTCACTTATATTAGGCTCTATGGCCATTACCTTAAAGGAATAGTCCTGGTACAATACACGTTAAGCTGAGTCGACAGCATAATGTTGAATACCACAAAAATTATTTAGACCATTCTTTTCTTTGAAAAAGTAAAAATAGAGGTTACAGTGAGGCACTTACAATGGAAGTGAATGGGGACCATATTTGGAGTGTTTAAAGACAGAAATGTGAAGCTTATAATTTTACATTAATTCTTCTTTTAACACTTGTGTTATTTATGCTGTAAATTTGTTTAAATCAGCATTTTTACAGTCATTTTAGAGTTTGTTGACATTACATAGTCATGCAAAGAAGTTAAAAAACTGGCTATAACTTTACAGAAAATAAAAGAAAATCCTTTTAACACACATACTGTTTATGTCTCCTGGCTTTACTTTGGAAACAGTGAGTATTTTAACGTTTATGGACTGGCCCCATTGACTTCCATTGTAAGTGCCTCACTGTAACCTCCGTTTGTGTGTTTAAAGGAGGGGAAAGTTACAATTAATTTTTGTGGTAATCAATTTTTTGCCAAAAATTGAGTAACCTTGTATTGTATCGATTGAGTAACTTGTATTGGACCTGGAATATTGAATCACACTAGCTTATTAAAGCCATCAAATCTGATTAACAGCTGACTAGCTTGACAAACTTACACCTGAAAAATTAGTATCTCTGACAAAACAAAACAAAAACATTTCTTACTAATAATGGAATAAAATTTTGGGGGAGATAAAAAAGAGAAATACCAGAAAATCAATCCTTTTTTCGATAATTTCGGTTACGGATTCACCTCAACTGCCACTTTACCAACCGCCGCTGACCGGTTCCGAGATGTCAATCATCGCGCGCGCTATTCAAAGTCCACATACATCAACGCTTTCCTACATACCTCAATTTAATGCTCAGCTAACTTCTTTTTTTCTTGTCTTTTTTTTTTCTTTCAAACTTACCGAAATATATTTGATGGCTTTTGTATTGTTTTCTGAATAGAACTGCACAGATTATCTTATTTCATCAATCCATTTATTAATTAGATAAATATGAAACAGCATCAAATTATTTACAGCTATCAAAAACGCTACATCCCTCTTGTGAAATGTATCTGTCTGTCTCTGTTCTTAGCTGGTAATAGGACAGTGCTTGCCTGCCCCCTAGTGCCCATGATGAACATAACACTGAACATTACAGTTTTTAATTATAATCTCTCACTCTCTGCCAGTTAATTAATAAAATAAATTGATAACAATAATAACCATATAAACGATACAATATAAATTAAAATAATCATTTAACAAGACGTTAAAAATAATAATACTGTGGACGAAGTACATTAAGGCAGTAATTGGTTTCTGAGGCTGTGCACTTCAAAAATAAATTTAGCTGCAACTGATGCATGATGGTCCTCCCCCAGTAACACCTGCATTTTATCTGTTTCTGCTGAACTGGGAAACTGTTGCAAGAGGTTTGAGAGTTTGTCAAATTATTTCTCTCTCACCTCTAAATTTATCTCAGTGTTATAGTGAGCACAGGCTCGTTCTTCCTTTGGAAGCCATGTTTGTTTGTGTCTGACCTTTTCTATAGCCAGACTGTGATCACTGAGTTTGTATGAGGATGTTGTGGATCTCTTACAGTGTGCAGATGTTCTGCCAGATTAAACTTTCTGTTTAGAGTCTGATAACATTCCAGTTTGCTTTGGTTTTTACTTTCATTTTCCCAATGGTCCAAATATGAACTTTTGCTTTCTTATCTGATTTGGTTTATTCTGATTTGGTTTTGTTCAGCAGTGCTGGTCTGAAACTGGTGTTTGTTAGTTGATAGTGGGTTTGTGAGTTTCAGAGACAGCTGACAAATGGGACTGGTTTCAAACCCTTGGGTTTTAAGGGCTTCATGTTGCAGTGTTAGGGGAATCTCTCTCTCTCTCTCTCTCTCTCTCTCTCTCTCTCTCTCTCTCTCTCTCTCTCTCTCTCTCATGCCCCTTCACGATTGAAATCAGGAAAATATAAGACTCACTGGAAAAAAAAAAAAAAAAAAATTAAATAATATAAAATAATATACAATCATAAATACATAATTAAATAATAATTTGTGTAGTAAAATAATAATATAATAAAGTAATGCCCAATTTTGTCAGTTAATCTGATTTGGCCAGTGTCTTCAATAAAAGGCCTTGCTGTCTAATTATACAAATAGTATCAAAATGAAATGAAAAGCACAACAAACGAATTTACAAAACCTGTCCAGTAGATGGGGGTATTTTCCAAATATAATGTAAAAGTGAACTCAAACATTTAAAACGGCTTTAATGAGGCGACGCATCCTGCTAAATAAAATGGGTGTGGTTATCAATATCTCAGATGATTCCGCACAATATCATAATCACTATTCACAATATTTAATTTGAAGTAATGATCAAAACAATATATTTTTTTTCTTAACACATGTTTATTTCGTGATTAAAACTATTATGTTTTCCCATTGTTATGTGTTTATACATCTATTCAGGGCCATGTGTTTCATTTGAGATTGTGGGAAAATAACTAAAGGAAATAAAGGTTTACCAAGGGTTGTGCAACATTCCGAATTGAATAAAGAACTTTTTAAGTTTATTTTTCTGTAGCCTAAAGCATGAAACATGCCATCATATGCATAACAAATTTGGCATTTCAGAAACATAACACTCTGAAATAAAAAACAATAATAATAAAAAAATAAAAAATGTATGCCTCCCAGTACACGACTTTCAAAGACGTCGGATCGTGGTACCTTTTATATTACTCAACTGTCTGTCTCGTCATATAAGTCGTAGCGTTTTCACGAGGAATCGGCGACAGGGGTGAACACATTACAAGACATTTCACTATTGACGAATCCCCACAAGCTGTGCCTGGACTTTCAACAGAGATTCAACAGAGTACACGCGAGAAGTGATACGAGATACGAAAACAAATGCATGATCACATGTTATGCGTTTCAGTATATTATGTGTATGTTTTTAATCGCCTAAAGGCATCATATATTTTATTGGTTACAATATGAAAAAGTACCTCATACTGAAAAATATACATATTTGCTTACCTGACTGTCCAATTAATCTTCTCTTTCTCCACCCGGTTCTGGCACAGTTCAGAGGAAACATCAAATCTGGTGCTCCTGCCAATGTTCCACAAAATTTTCCTCCATTGCTTCGGTCCAATGAAACTTTCTCGATACAGCAGCCTGTTGCAGGTACATCAGGACTCCTCCCACTGAAACTTCCCGTGCCCCGTTTCTTGCTCTCTCATTGGCTGTAGGTCAACGCTGCAGTTGTATTCAGTCAAACACATTTCACATTGCACGATTTGGAATCGCAGACAGGTCCAGATATTTAACATGCTAGATATCTCGCTGACATTGGCAACACATCGGCACTTCTCTCAAATCAAGTCTTTGATAATTCATACATTGAGATTCTCGCTCATGGGAGCGAGCTCTGAATTGCCTACGATTTCTGGCTTTTGTTGGTGATCACCACAAAACTGTCGGCGAGTGAAAATCGGGCTTAAAATCGTGTAAAGTTGGTTTAATCCTCCAATGGCTCGTTAGAATCCATTGTTTCTTTTAAAATGTTGATCGCGGCGAAAATTTGCGTTTGTCTACACCATAGGACAGCGAAGCGGCGCGATGAGACTAAAGCGAATATCTGAATAAGTCAAATTCAAAATTTGCATCCAGATCTACCATGCAACGATTTCAGTGTTGTTTTGGAAACTGCCCTGCTGATGGTGGAAAAGAGTCACAAAAGATCCTGCAGCAAGTCATTGCAAATTGCTTTAAAGAACAATAAAATTTTATAATCTTTAAAATAATGTTAGTGAAAAATATGTTTACTAAAACTTATAAACACTTTAATGAAATGAGATCCACAAAGATTGTTTCCCATCAGCAGCAAAACATATCCGACCTTCTGTTATTAGGAAGGATATGATTACACTTTTGGATATAATCAGGTCCACAATTATTAGATAACTAATATAATAGTGGTGTTATAAAACAAATTAAAATAGTCCACATTATTAGTAGGGCTCCTTCGGTCATAGACCATGGATTTTCTCCCAAGGTTGTCTCGCTGCATAAAGCAGTATCAGAAGTGGCTTTTGTTGCCAATATCTGCATCTGGAGTCATTTCTGGGTAATTGGTGCAAGGAAATATGAAACAGCACCAAATGCCATTTGATCTGCCTGACCAATGCAGGCCCATAACCACCACAGACATTGAGGGGGACATGTCCTCCCCAATGTTCATAGTAGTGGTCTACTGATATGTTTTTTTTTGTTGTTGTTATTGTTGATTATTAATTATTACATGTGGTTATATCCATGGACCAATAAGCATTTCCTCACTAGGAGAGGTCTGTATGTAGCCCCAAATCATGATGCTCCCGCTACTGTAATTCACCATTGGGTTGATGTTTTCATGTTGGAATGCAGTACCATTTTTACGCCATAGTGCTGTGTGTCCTTCACAAATAATTCAACCTTAGTTTTATCAGTCCACATTTTCCCAGTAACATGGTAGAGTGTCAAGGTGGACTTCAGCAAACTTCAGGCAAACAGCAATTTGTATTATTGTAAAGAAGCTGCTTGCTTCGTGGTGTCCTGCCTTGGACACCCTGCTTGTTTAGTGTTTTCAGTATAGTAGACTCATGAACAGAGATGTTATCCAGTTCCAGTGATTCCTTCAAGTCTTTAGCTGTCACTCTAGACTTCTTTTTTACCTCATTGAGCATTCTGCGGTCTGCCTTTTTAGTCATCTTGGCTGGTCAGCCACTTCTTGGGAGAGTAGCCACAGTACTAAATCGTCTCCATTTATAGACAGTTTGTCTAACTGTGGTTTGGTTTAGAAAACCCATAAAATTGCTATGCTGTACTTCAAGTCATCATCTCAACAGGATTATCAGCTATTTAATGTGTTCAAATAAAGGGTAGTAGAGCTATTAGATATTTTCTTAATGTTTTATCTCATATGTTATCGATTGTCTCCATTTAATGAATAGTGGTACACTATTTAATACTACAATTTACTGTATTTATGTTTGATCTAAAAATAAGCCATTTGTAATTCTGAACTATTTTAATTTGTATTGGATGAAAACCCTAATTTGTACAACACTAGATCCACTTATGAAACATCTTTTTCTACCGTAAATGGCATTAACATGTGTGAAGCTGTGACCTCAATAAGACTTTTTCGCTTTAAGGTATTTGATTTTTCTTTAGCTATATATCTCTTGTCCCCAACACCCCCCAGAATCAGTGGTTTGATGTCATGGCACGTCTGCATCAGTTCCAAATTGAGGATGGAAAAGTGACATACAGTTTAACCGCATTGTTGTGTCTGAATTTGGCACGGTTGCAATGCCAGACCCCTGCAAGAACTTCTTCCAGCGTTTCCTCTCCCACTTTGAGCTACCAAGTGAAGGAAAGCGAAGCCCCCAAAGAAGGAACATGCAGAAGATACCTTGGAAGGAGCAACAGTTGTTTGCTCTATCCCGTCTGAGGACAAGTCCAAATCATCCTACTATCATAGATTTGGTAAGTAAACAGTGCTCAAAACCTGTCACTGGTGAATATATTTGTTCTTGTACAAATTTTTAAAACAAATTGACAACCAAGAATTTATTGAGGTTTTACATTGTTATTGCAGCCATATCAGAGAACTACGTGGTATTCATCAAGCAGCCAATCAAAATGGAGATTGTGACAAATGGGTTTACTGATGGCTTATATTGGGACCCCCACACACTAGTTTTTCATGTTATCAATAAGCACACAAGGTAAAAAATTCAAACTGTTTATATGTTGTCAAACTGTCCAACTACCAGAAGTCATTTCAAAATGATTTTAAAATCACCTTTGGCTCCCTGCTAAGCATGAATGAATGATTCTGTACTTTATTTTTACTTTACAGCTGAGCCTCGTCCAATATTACTCAAAGCCTTTCTCAGCCTTTTATCAGATAAACTGTTATGAAGAAAACAGCTTCCTGATCTTGGACATGTGCTGTTCTGATGATGGCCAGACATTCAACAACTACATGATTCAGAATCTAAAAAAGTCTGGAAATGCTCTAGATAAGGTTAAAAATAATAAATAATTTCCTCAACAAATCACTTTAAGGGTGCTCTCAGTAACCTTTTCCTTGTGTCATCTTGGACTTACACTGACACCTAGTGGTGTGGATGCAGCATCATTTAACCTTTTAAACATCCTGCAATATTTGCCAAAAACGCCTAAAAAAGGCCTACCCAAATTAAAATGCATGCTGTTCTTGAACCCTTTGGAGTATATGCATGCTTTTGGTCTCTTTTGAAAGGGGAGACTTTGAGGTTTGTTCCTGAATAGTCAGAATCACTGTAAGTCTTACTTGTATTGAGTAATAGAACTTTGAACACACTCAAAAAGGGGAAATAAACTCTGCCTACATTTTTTTTTTGTAAAAAGATGCCTGCAGATAACTACAGCTGGGAGGACATAGCTGGAAAACACAATTAGATCATAGCATGAAACCTTACCAAACCCAATATAAAATTTGATAACAATACATTAGAAAATGAGTGTTTT
The DNA here is from genome assembly GCA_032164185.1 of Moxostoma hubbsi. NCBI lineage: Eukaryota > Metazoa > Chordata > Actinopteri > Cypriniformes > Catostomidae > Moxostoma > Moxostoma hubbsi. The sequence goes on along the minus strand of JAVLUX010000029.1, from coordinate 21,537,107 downwards.
ACACATGTTTATCCAAGTGTATGTATAGGCTTCAAGGATATTGATACCTGGCCACACCTCTATCATGCACCGACTGGCTCAAATGACCTGTCCATCTAAAGTCCAGGGGTCAGCGGACATTTTGACATAAAAATATCTGTAATGTTTACATGTTCAAGGTAGCTTCATCAAAGAATGCAAAGTTGTGTCAGCTCTGTCGGTTAGCTCGAAATGCTACGTCTATACTTCGTGGGTGTTTATTGATATATAAATGTGTTATGGACCAAATACTTTGTTGAATTGGATTGTATGGACCCTTTACAGTGTAACTAAACCATTTTTGATGGAATGAAGTGGATCAGTAGAGTAAGATGAGCATTATAAGTGAGTTTCTACCATTATAGATTCGTTTATTTTGCTGTAAGTGGTCTGAGAAATACACCGATTGTACCCGCTGTGTTAAGTGTATATTAAAATGGTTTACATCGTTCGAATCACAAGAGTCTCAGCTTTCCAACGATGTAAGATATGTTTATCTTTTAATTTTTGAGTTTTTGCATATTGCGAAGTTATTGCGCAATAGTCGACCGGGCCCGCACACGGTTAAAATCAATAGTTTTCAGTTACAGATGCTATTGTAGAACTGCGCTATTTGCAATCAGCCATGATTAATTTAATCCAAGAGTGAAAGTGTCAAATAACATGACGTTTACTGAGATTGAGTAGTATTCAGCTGGTCATGTGATTCTAAACTGGCAGACCCCATTAGGGTGTCCCTGCCCCATGTAGAATAAAACAGCATTTATAAGGTTACTGATATGACTAGAATCTTCATCTCGTCTCAACTTTTTTAATGGGGAAAAAATACTTTTAGGATCTTTAAGTGGTTCCACGTTACTTGGTAATTTTACTAGGTGTACAACACCATGTGCAAAGCATTCCCCCGCTGTTTTATCCTACCGCTGAATGTGGACAGTGACACACCCTGAGGGCAAAATCTCAATACATGCTTGAACAGCACTGCCACAGCCATTAAGATACAAGAACAAGGTTGATTTATGCCATTAACCACTCTGTATATTATCTAGACATTTTCTAATGAAACTCGAGTGTTTCTGCAACAGCAGAAGTGTTTTCAGTGAATGTTTTACAGGTGTTTTCCACTAGTGTAATACCTGCCCCTATCATTACTACTATGCATGCGGCTTCGGACACCTGGTGGGAGACTCTCTCGTAAAAATAGACCTTCAAGGCAAACAAATGAAGGTTAGTTAAGGGTGTAAAGGTTTCTAAGCAGAAATAACGTCAGTACAAAGTCAGTATAACTAGTCATCTTATGACGGTCACACAGATGTGGCAACATGCAGGCCTGTATCCTTCAGAACCAATCTTTGTCTCTTCACCTGATGCTGTAGAGGAGGATGATGGGGTCATTCTGTCAGTAGTCATCACCCCTAATCAGGTACAGCATGCTACATTTCTAGGTGGTAAGCAATCTTTTTCAACAGTTAGTCATATAGGGCCAGACTAATAAGTAAGTATCTCTCAAGAGCACAATCCTTCTGGTGTTGGATGCAAAAACATTTGAAGAATTGGGTCGTGCTGAAATACCCTTCCGTATGGTTTTCATGGGGCTTTCCAAACTACAAACTGGGGATAATTTTAATAAAGTGCTAAGGTGACATTTTCTATCAAAGACAACACCTTAAGACTACCATGCTGTGGCTTTTATGTATATTCTGTAGTGCTTGATGTCTGTCCTATATTGATCAATTTGCATCTTGTGTCTGGTTAGTGTCCAGTGCTGTCTTATATTCTAATTTAATTTATATAAACCTGCATAGACTCAACATATGTTTCATTTTGTAAAGTTATTTTTGTGCAAATTACTTGAATATGATTTGCTAACATACATTTGCTATATCTGTTTAATATATTTTGCATTGTAATTCACATTTATTTACTGCAAAATTTTAAAATATAATCATGTGATAATACTGTAATACTATAATGCTATTGTAGTACTTGATTGAAATTTGGTACAGTAGCACTAGTATTTTCACCCTTAAATGACTTATTTGTAAATAATTTTGGATGAATAATCTGCTAAATGAATAAATGTAAATTATACTGTAAATGCTTTTATGTTTCTGCATTGTTTTATATATTACATGTCACTACAGATTGACACCACAAAATATCAGCTTTATTTCAAGAGTAAAATCTAAAGAACACTGAAAACAATTACAAGTAAGATTTACTTAGTTTTTGTTTCTCAAGTAAAATCTACTTCATGACATAATATTAACTGAAGTGAGACAGTTAATTTAACTTATCTTTACTCACAAAACTGATGTACAGTACATGGCATTTAAATAAGCTTAGTATATTTTAAATTAATATTTTACTAAATACTTCAACTTGAACTTGAACTTTCATTATTTACATGTTTAATAATGTATTACATGACATATGGAACCTTTCCACAGGGCAGCTACATACATGCTATGTTGTCTGTTAGACAACATCATTTTGCGTTACTGGCAATGGAGTCACAATACAGAGTTGGACATGTAGACCACAACACTTGGTGCACAAAACAAAAATGATGGTAACAATTAACGGGTAATTTTGAGTACAAAACCAACTTCAGACTTAAAATAAACAAGTTAACAGTGAAACCATGCATGCTCATTAATTATTCAAGCCAGGTGCATGCTGTGAACACCAGCTTTGAAAAAATAAGTAAAATTAACTTATTTTATGTACTTGCAAAATTTACTCAAATTAGCCAATAAATATAACAAGGTTTTCTACTTTAGAACTGATACATGGTGATGCATTGTATAGATAAGAAACAACCATGAATAATATTTACTTATATTTACTAAGTTAGAACAGTATTTTTACATGTTTGAATTGAGTAAAAAACGTTCACGCTTAAACTTATTTAATACAGAAAGTTCTTAAGGCATATTTAATTTTAAAATGACCAGCTATTCCACCGAATGGTTTATTGGTCCTCCTTCTTACCTCTTTTGCAGATAGTGATGTTATCAAGCTGCAGGTGATTTTGCTTAACATCTCCATGGTCATTGTAGAATTCAAACAAACAATTATTACTTCTCCTGTGCAAAATATCTTCTTAGTATTTCAGTTTCCAATCAAACAGTACAGAAATAAACCTTTAGTTTACATTAACATGAGGAATGAGATGCATTTCTCAAAAGGATTTAAGGTAATTTTTGGGTGAAATACCCCTTAATTATTTTAGCAATGCCTTGAGACAATTTTTATTTATTCATTTATTTGTTTTATGTTATTTTTTACAGTGGATGAAGCATTATTTAAGTTGTCTCTTCTGTATCATGAAACATAAAGTAATAGTGACATTTTCAAAAAACGCCCAAAATATTCAGAAGTGTTTCAGATAATTCTCATTTTCACCCAGATTACATGCCAAGTAATGGATGACGTCTCTTGTCTGGTCAATGCTTTTAGTGTTTTGACGTGCCAAAACTGTGAAACTGATCTGAAGGCAGTATTAATTAACTATCCTGAAAGTAATTATAGAAGACATGTTCAGAAAATACCAATTGTGTTCTTCAAAGTCTGTCCAAGTGCTCCTCCTTTGGAAGAAAATACACACATTGCACACATTCTTTGGAGTGTAGTCGTCCAATATCTTCATAAATTGTGGCTCCAGATGCATAGAGATAATTCTGCTAAATTCTTTATTTATCTATATTATCCGGAAAAAGGGAAACAAGCAGATATTGATGCAGGTGTGTTCAGAATCAGCACACTGTAAACCATCTTATTGTATTTGATGATGTGTAATGGTTAGGTATCCCTCAATATTGAGGATATAGACTTTGATGACCTTTATATTTCAATCCCATATGACTTTCCTCTGTGGAACACAAAAGATGTTAGGCAGACTCAGTCACCATTCACTTTCATTGCATCTTTTTTCCATACAATGAAAATGAATGATGACTGAGGCTGTCAATTACTATCATTCTGACTCACATTTTTGTGTTCCACAGAAGAAAGTAAGTCATATAGGTTTGGAGCAACACAAGGGTGAGAAAATATGTCAGAATTTAAGGTCTTGGCCCTGGGTTACATAAGTTAACAATTTAGAAACAAGTTAAGATTTGGAAAAGCTCATCCAAATACCAAAGGCTAGCTAAATAGCATTAATCGTCTAATGAACATACTTTAAGAGCAGTTAAAAATAAATAAATAAATAAATAAAAAGACTAGCAAGCTACATAACATTGAAAGGTTAAATATGCACAATTACCACGCATATGACCTTAACACAGAAAGCACACAATTGTGATTAGTTAGCTAGGTAAGAGTACAAAGGTTGTGTTACATGAAAAAAGAGAGTATGAACATAAAAAATATTATGACTATAAATTCTCCACAAAACAACACAGCACACGTTTGGATGTCTCTCTTAATTTAACACACCTCATTTAACTCACAAGCTCATCAGCTGTTGAACACTACACTGTAAAATACGTCTTTACTTTTTATGGTAAAATACTGTAAAAATTCTGCAGTAAAAAAACATTAATTGGTTAACGAGTAGTTACCATAAAATATATATAATATATAATTACATTTTTCCAAAATATTTAAAAAGACGTAGTTTTACAGTAAATTTAGTTTTTTAGATGGAAAAAATATGATTGTACCATATAATTAATGGTTAAAATTTACATTATGTTTAACAAGCGAGTACATGTACTTTTTACTGTAAATTATTGTTCCCAGAATGCCCTGCGTGACCTATCACATTTCATTATATTTTATGGGAATAGTTATGTTTCTTCTTATTTTTAATGTCAGTTACGTGCATTGGGGTGCTCTGTTTTAGATTTGATGTTAGATAATGTTTACTGCATTACCCTGATAGTGTTTAGTGTTTGTGTGAGTGAGACTCTGTCTCTACATGTTGACTGGTCAACTTGCCAGGAAGAGCCACTACTGATGACATTTATGTCATCATGTACCTCTCTGTAAATTCTATGATGATTAACAATACATTAAAAGTATAACTCAGAGTTTTACCGTGTCAGAATGTTAATATATTAAGTTTATCATTTAATAAAATACACAACGTTAGCCTACTGCACTGTAAAATGTACAGGTTGTTGTGTAAAGTTGTTTACATTTTTACATAATTATTCTGGAAACCACAGCTTGTGTGTGTGTGTGTGTGTGTGTGTGTGTGTGTGTGTGTTTGTGTGTGTGTGTGTGTGGTGTGTTTTTGTGAAAACAACAGATTTTTATTTTTATTTTTTTTTACAGTGTACCTGTTCCAGCCAGTAGTAGGTGGGACTGTTGTCACTCAGCAGGTTTCAATAATCCCTCATCGTTATTAAAGAGATAGTTCACTCAAAAATGAAAATTATCTCATCATATACTCACCCATCCAATCCCTGATGCATGTGTATGACTTTCTTTCTTCTGGACACAAAAAAAGATTTTTAGAAGAACATTTCGGCTGTGTAGATCTATACAACACAAGTGAATGGTGACCAGACATTACAAGCTCCAAACACCACATAAAGGCAGCATAAAAGTAATCCATAAGACTCCAGTGGTTAAATCTATATCAGAAGTGATCTGATAGGTGTGGATGAGAAACAGATCAATATCTGAGTCCTTTTTTTATTATAAATCTCCACTTTCACTTTCGCTTTCAATATATTGAATCTGTGAGTTTTTGTTGTTGTAATAATAAAAAATAATAATATCAAAAGTGTTAATACCTAACACTTAAACTTTATTAGTCTGTACATATTAATGGGACGGAGGTCAAACCAAATTCCAGTTGACCTCATAAATAGCAATCCACTGAAAAGTAGATACAGTGTAGATGCTGGAATAGTTTTTCTATTAATACAATTATAGGCTAAAGGAAACGATGGTGTACAAACCAACTTCATACAACAGCTTGTCATTGTAATGATAAATGCGTCACTTAAAAGCAGAACACTCATAAACGAGAAAGTGAGAATTAGGTTTTTTTCTTTTCCTTCTGTCTGTCTTTTATGTGCTGCTCATGTTCAACATGTCTACAAAAACATCTTGCGCCATATGTATCCATGTGTGATACTGTGGTTGGCCGCTAGAGGCGCTCGTTCACGCGTTACAGTCAAACATACACAAACATGGCGTCAGGACAGACACGCAAGATGCTGGCGCTCAGTGGCTGTGCCATATATTTGTTATTAACGCTCGTTCCTGGCTCGATCTCCTCCACGCTTCGACTTCACCATGACCGGAGATTTATGCTCCCGCAGGACCGGGGTTTCTCTTTAGTGAGTGCACACATGGAGCAAGCTGTAAGCCGTGTCGTGCGACTCGAGAGGGAAGTCAGGGAGGCTTCAGACGCGCATCAACATCGCGTTCGGCGGAATGCTGCTGAAGCACCCGTGCCAAAGGTGTATGGAAGGGTAAGCGAGTTTTAAATTAATTGTACGTGAAGTACATGGAAATAATCAGTTTAAATCATCCTCACTCAGCTTTTGCCTTTTCCCCATATCTAACTGTAGTTGGGTTGCACGCGCAGTCCCCTAGAAGTGTAATTGACCTGTTTGTGTCAAGAAGGTTTTTCCCACGCGCCGTCCTCATGCAAAATATATTATTTCACCCCTGAAATTAAACGATTTTGGATGTCCGATCGGGAGATATGAATAGTGAGTGTAGAGCGGTCAGGTTTCATCGCTCCGAACAAACAGTCTCACCTTTCTCTTGTACCTGATATCAAACAATGAAGGCTATTTGATAGTTAGGTAAATCTAATTGTTTTGGATGTACTGCATACATAACGTCCTCGGTTATGTGATTTGCTCACATATTCATTAATACATGCCATGGAAGGTTTTATTTATTGTAATAAACAGTGAGCTCAACGAACATCATGTGTTCTATGACGTAAGACTTCAAACACATGAATCATTTTTAGGTTAAGATTTATATTTGTTTCTGTTGTTATTATTATATTTTTACCAGAACACACAGTACCGTTTTCTTGTTATGTCTGTTTTTTTCTGTAGTGACGCTGTCTACTTGATGCCCCTACTGGAATAATAACAAGCAAACATTTGATGAACATCTATGAATTATTGATTATTTGACATGTTATATATAATCAGTATTATTGATGTTTCTTACTGAATTGTTTTTCACTTATGTCAGCGTCTTGTGAATCGAGGTTGAATTCTGTTCTTTTAGAAACAGATCATGCCCATGCATGCTCATTTTAAAGGGACAGTTCTCCCAAAAATGAAAATGTTATCTCGTCATTTATTTTCTTTCTTCTGCTGAATACACATGAAGATTTTTAGAAGAATATCTCGCCTCTTTTGATCTATATAATGCAAGTGAATGGTGACCAGAAATCTGAAGGTCTAAAAAGAAGCATAAAAATAATCCATAAGACTCCAGTCTTCTGAAGCGATGTGAGAGTTGTGTGCCGGAAACAGATAAATATTTAAGACCTTTTTTACTATAAACCTCAACTTTCATTTTCAGATGAGAAAGTGAAATAAAACAGGCACCACATGTGACTTTAAGATGTGAAAATGGAGATTTATAGTAAAAAAGGACTTACATTTTGATTTTTTTTTTTTCGCCCACACCTATCATTTAGCTAACATGGATTTAACCACTGGAGTCTTATGGATTACTTTTATGCTGCCTTTATGTGCTTTTTGGACTTTCAAATTTCTGGTCACCATTCACTTGCATTGTATGGACCTACAGAGCTGAGATATTCTTCTCAAAAACTTAATTTGTGTTCAGCAGAAGAAAGAAAGTCATACACATCTGGGATGGCATGAGGGTGAATAAATGATGAGATAATTTTCATGTTTGGGTGAACTATCAATTTAAATGTTTGACATGATGATAATTTACTAAGTGAATGCAGTCTTGTTGTGCAAGCAGTAACAAACCACAGAGGCATAACTGGTTGCACAGACTTTGCTGGGAAATCTCTCACTTATACATTTTTGTACCACCTCCAAGTGTTTTGCTCAGTAAGTCAGGCATGTAATAATGCCGGTTCCTGCTTTTTACCTCAGATCCATTATGTCTTTGAGACTTTTAATGGGTCAAACTACTGAATTACCTCTGGAAATTAGCCACTGCTATGTGTCTACATATACTGGAGTGTGGTTGCCAGCATAAACACAGCTTGTGTGGTTTTTGTTAGAGTTGTTTTACCTCTGTTGATGAGTTCAAAAACGCTTATCTTCCCCAGCATGTGATGTTATGAAGGCCTGAGGTGCTGTGACTCACTTGTGGCTTCTAAAATCAAACTATAGATGGTATGGACCTTGATTAGTTTAGGTTTATCCATATCATACTAAAATCAATGCTCCGGTCACATATATATGAACATTATTATCTTAAATGGTCAGACATGCAGTGTTTTATGAAAAATACTTAGTGTAAGTGGTATATCAGCATTGACAAAATGTTTTTCTTTCCTTGCATTGAGTTATACTGTAATAAACATGTAATACCATCTTAAAACTAATGCAGATGGAGCAGAAGGCGGCCACTAAGATTAGTGACTTTTCACTCTGTAGTTTGTACAGGAAATCCTCTATGAAGTTTTATTAGTGTCTTGAATAGAGTCCATTTCAGTTGCTGCAAGGAGAATAACCCCCTCAGATGATCCCATTAAGATTTCCTATCTGGGCCTCACTTCCTTACTTGCATCTTTCAGACCTTTTGGTTAATGTTGTTTTTAGCACATACAAGGGATACCGTTTTAGGTAAACGGTAACATCCACTCTTTTTGTCTCTTGTTATTGCAAGTAACCTAACTAATTCTCGGCTGTTCCAAGAAAAGGATATATACTGTTTTTAAGGGTCTTTGTTTTTGTCTCGAAGACCTGTTGTGACACAATCACTCACCAAGTTTGCGAAATGTTGTAAGAGTCATTTGCATAAATATACAGTCCTCTTTCAACACCAAGCCCCAGGACGAGTACTTGAAGGTGAAAGCCTAGGCTTTTTTCACATGGAAAAAAACACAGTGTGACCATACAATTCATGCAAGTTTTCTCTCAATTTGACACTTTTTTTAAATTTTTTTTATTGCTTTTGGAGTCTTGTAATTTCACAATTTATTTCAAAATGTGATCCGACATTGGCTCTGTTATTACTTGTGTTAAACAATAATAATTCATCAAATAATTTCCTGGCAATGTAATTTGTTTCTTGGAAGTTGATCTTTTCTGTTACCTGATAAGCCATGTTAAGTAGGCTGTTGACAAGCAAATACTATTTTGTGCTATTAGTTTTAAGCTTGTTCCCAAGTATGTAATGCTGAATGACTACCAAGGTCTAGGCTAATATTCAGTGCCCAAACATTACGTGAGCTTGCATTCCCCACACCCCACACACTTAAGCAGGATAAAGGCTTTTCACATTAAGGCATATGTTCATTTTGATGAAAAAATTAATTAGAAACAATAGATTCCTAGCTCTTTACATGGAAGCAAACATTCACATGCAAACAAAGCAAGTTTTTATTTTTTGTAAATCGCATGCATTTAAAAAAAGAAAAGAAAAACTTGCTTGCATTGTCTTCATAATGCATTTCATATGGCTGCATCTTTGCCTTTTTATCACTTTTTAATAAACAACTTTAAGGATCTTAAGTGTTTGATATATACCAAATATTAATAATATACTGCCTGGCCAAATACATTTTGCTGTTTGGATTTAAACAGGGAGATACTTAAGAGCCTATGATTGGATCATTATTGCAGTGATTAATATTTAAACGGAAGACGTATCCCATGGTCGTTAAAGAGATGTTCCTGTGTTTCAGAAGCAGGGCATTATTGGCCTGCATCAAGCAAAGAAATAAAAACTAAGGAGATTGCTGAAATCACTGGAATTGGGTTAAGAACTGTTCAACATATCATTTTTGTATTTATTTATTTTTTATTTTCTCCCCAATTTGGAATGCCCAATTCCCAATGCGATCTTAAGTCATGGTAGCGTAGTGACTCGCCTCAGTCCGGGTGGTGGAGGACGAATCTCAGTTGCCTCCACGTCTGAGACCATTAATCCGCGCATTTTATCACGTGGCTTGTTGAGCGTGTTACTGTGGAGACATATCTCGTGTGGAGGCTTCACGCTTTCTCCGCAGCATCCATGCACATCTTACCACAAGCCCCACTGAGAGCGAGAAGCACATTATAGCGACCACGAGGAGGTTACTGAGATTCCCATGTGACTCTAACCTCCCTAGCAACCGGGCCAATTTGGTTGTTTTGGAGACCTGACTGGAGTCACTCAGCACACCCTGGATTCGAACTCCTGTCCAACACATTATTAAAACCTGGAGGGATAGTGGTGAACCTTCAGCTTCGTGGAAGAAATGTGGTTGGAAAAAAATCTTTTTAAAATTATTGAAGTCACATCTTAAAAAATCAACAGTAGAATTCACAGCTATGTTTAGTAGTGAAAGATTCCACATGCACAATATGAGGAGAACTTACAGAATTGGGACTAAACAGTTGTGTGTCCAAAAGAAAGCCACTTATTAGTGAAGCGCATGAAGCAATGCACCCGTTATGCATAGTGCCCACTGTTGCTTCAGGTCTAGGTTCAGTAACGTTATGTGGCAATAAAATTAAGTCAGCTGACTACCTCAATGTAATGACCAAGTTATCCCATCAATTAATTTTTTCTTCCCTGATGGCACGGGCATATTCCAGGATGACAATTCCAAGATTCATCGGGCTCAAATTGTGAAAGAGTGGTTCTGGGAGCATGAGGAATCATTTTCACACACGTATAACGACGAATGCGCGCCATATGCAAAGCTAAAGGCGGTTCAACTAAATATTAGATTATGCTACTTTTGTTTTGGACAGGCAGTGTATTAAAAGTATTGCTGTGTCTTAACAGTGCACTCTGTACTTAAGTCTTTGTTATCAAAGTGTTTTTTTTTTTTAAACTAAAACTAAAAACGTGGTGCTTTTTCCCAACAAAATTCTGTAATCATTATTGCTGTGCTATCTGTTATCTTTTAAAGTATCTAATAATGAATTGGACTGAAAATGGGAGACTCTTGGAGTTTAGATGTCGTCACGTTTAATTTGTAACATGCAAGGTTTTGAACAAATGTAAATATGTAAAGTAGATGTAAATCGCAATGACATATTATCAGTATTAATTTGTTTTATAGTTTCAATTGATTACATGTTTTAATCGTTATATAGTTTTTTTCCTTCCGATCAGCCCTTCAGACTGGGTCTACATGATGCTGTCAGTCGACTTGTCCAGCAGGTGAACTGAAGTAGTTCGTAAAGTGTGAATGTTTTCTTCCTCATTGAGAAAATCAACAACAAACTCATCATTACTTCTGCTGCTTGTAGAGAAATGATTTGATTTCTTTTTCCATCGGCTTGCTAAATAACTCGCTTGTCTTTTGTACTGTGATTCCACAGTTGTTTTGCAAATTTGTTAAGTAGTTTTTCTTCTTATCCATGTAGAGTAGGGATGCGCCAGGGCGATTGACTAATCGACTAGTCATCTCACAACCGATTAGTCGATTAGTGGGTCAACTACTTATTATTATTTGTAAAACAGTTCACGCTCACGGGCAAGGAAGAGGCGAGAAATCAGCTCGACATACAAATAATAGTTTTAATGAAAAACTCAAAAGACAAACACACAGGATGACGGACATGTCCGTAAGGTTCTCTCTCTCCCGCACCGCCCTCTGCTATCGGCCTTTATCACTCCCGGTGGCTTGATTAGCCTGATACGGGACCGGGTGTGTCGAGTCACGACCCGGCCCTGCCCTCTGCCGTGCCACATTATGTTTAGAGGTGGTGGTTTTAATGGGAGACACAATTCTCAAATTAAGAGATGCAACTTTTTTTAGAGAGCATTTTTGCGTGATGTTAACTCCCTGCTCTTAACAGTGAACAACAGTCAGATGGTAAAACCCTCCGCAAGAATGGTTGTCTCTTTAATGCTTTAGGTTTAGTCTTTTTGTACGCTGTTGTTACAGCCATCAAAGCACTGCATCAACAATACATTTCAAGACGATCATTGCCAGACATTAAATCCTCTGCTGTGACTTATGTTCCCGTATTTGTGAGGTGTTGTGGAGTGATCAAAGTCTTTTGCTGATTCTATCTGACACTACTTAAATAAATAGTTGCTGTAAAAAAGGTTTAAACTGGTTAATGTTGTTAACAAGATGTGTTGCCGCAATATTATCTAGCAGTTCTGCACTTATGAATGTGCAGCAAGGATTGACCTAAAGTACTCCGGGTACATTGATGCACGCCATTCTACGTTCAGAATGTGCATAAGCAGTTTTGTGATGCTCTGTATTGGAGCCTTTCTTATTTCTTACTTTGGTAGTTTTGTGCAATAAGATGTTATAGTTATTTAGTCTATTTTTTTGTTGTCTATCGGTTAATCACCATGTTGAAGTGCTGCGCTTGGCGTATATCCCTCTGAAATGCATCTGATCAGGGTCACGTGAACATAATGGAGTCTTGACGTTCTATGGAACTGACGCTCCCCGTCCAACCTGATGGCGCTTGAGAGGTCCTGCAAAGAAGTGTTTTAAGTTTTTATTTTTAATACATTTGCAAAGATTTCAAACAAACTTCTTTCATGTTGTCATTATGGGGTATTTTTTGTAGAATTTTGAGGAAAATAATGAATTGAATCCATTTTGGAATAAGGCTGTAACATGTGGAAAAAGTGAAGCGCTGGGAATACTTTCCGGATGCACTGTACATTTTCAGTTGACTCCAATTATCCAATCAGAAGCTAAATTAGGCTTGACATCATGGAATTTTCCAAGCTGCTTAAAGGCACAATCAACTTTGTGTATGTAAACTTCTGACCCACTGGAATTGTGATATAGTCAATTAAGAGTGAAATATCTGTCTGTAAACAATTATTGGAAAGATTTCTTGTGTCATGCACAAAGTAGATGTCCTAAATGACTTGCCAAAACTATAGTTTGCTTATATGATATCTGTGGAGTGGTTAAAAAATTTGTTTTAATGACTTTAACCTAAGTGTATGTAAACTTCTGGCTTATATATATATTAGAATCAGAATATTCCAAATGCAGAAGATCAGTAATTCTGTAAGTGTAACATTTTGTCTCAGCTGCCTCACAGGCTCAGGAGTTTAGTTTCTTTTTCTGTAGCAAGAAAGGGAGTGATTAATTGAAAGTTTAAAAAGGCTTGAGGGAGAACAGTATCCGTCATGAGACAAGGGGGCGTGAATTTTTACAGTAATTCCAGGGATTATTACTAGAACTTGTCTAAACAGCATGCATGTTTAGTTTCGGTTTTCCTGAAGTTGCTCACACTAGATTTCAAGGTGAAACCAAATCAGCCCAGATGAGATATTATCTTTAAAACTCCCTCAAGACACAATTTCACGTTACAACAATGTTAAAATTATTGTTCAACCCAATATAACATTGGATTGAGATATTATTTATTAATGTTTTGTCAAATGAATATCGGAGGATTCAAAAATATTAAAACATTTTTAAAACTGTAAAAATTGTTTTTGTATGTTCAATTGTTTCAGTATATTCATTATGCATGAATGCAAGTTTCTGTTATGTTCATCTGTGTTATGCAAGGTCTGTAGATCTAGACCTGTAGCCCCATATAGTATATATCTATATTGCAGTAATGAAACAGGCTATAAACTGTACATTATGGCTTTAACAAGATAATGACTCCTCGTTTTTATTAATATTAAATGTGTGGTTTACCCATATTTTATTCATGGTGAAACATATGTGGTTGGTTGCCAGACATGAACTGACTAGCTTGCAGGCAAAAAGATCTTTTGGTCCAAAATGTTACTGCTGCAGAGATGATGTCATTGTTTCAAGCCGTGAAATGCTTGCTGTGATGGGCGAAGGTGCTCAAGTGCCTACTTCACTAACTCTTTCTTTCTGCCTCTCTCCCTTCAGTGTATCTGCTGAATTATACATAGAAATTAGTGATGCACCGAAATTCTGGGCCGAAACTGAAAATTCAGGATGCACTTGGCCGAAAACCCGAAAATGACTTTTTTTTAATACCTATTTTAAAATAGTTTTTTAAAAATATAATTGTATTAATATTTTACTTTTTAATTAATTTAATGAATTTAATTAATCTGAATTGAAAAACTACAAATCAATAAAATGATCACACTTTATTATTACACTTATTGAAAGTAACACACCAAAATTGGACAGAAAATATATTATAACAATATTAAATATATTATTCTTTATTCGGTTCTTTAACAATCAAATTTAACAGATTTTAGATTTTTTTTTTTTACCATTTATCCAATAAATGTAATGTAATATAAAACAATGATATGCAAAACAGCAGTCAAGTAATGAACTTAGCAGCTCTTGGCTAGCATCTTGCAAATACAAAAAGTTTAAATATGCTACGCAGTCAATTTAATGAAAACAACAGGCAGAACGCAGAACGGCAGAGGGCCTCTATTCTGTTTATGTAAACGTATTTCCACTTTAATATAAAATGATTGTGCAAAACAGCAGTAATAGAACTAAAACCAACCTCAAACTGTAAACGACAGATGTAGCCTCAAGTGAAGAAGTTTTGCAAGTTTTAGCAAATTGGACTGCTTTCTATTTAAGTAAAAGTGTCCGGTTTCTCGTCAAAAACAAAATTTGCTCAGCTTTCTGGCAACTCAAGAACATGAGATGCTGCATGGAATTGTCTCTCTCTATGTGCTGGTGCTTGGGCAGATAAATACCTGCGTTCAATACGCACAAGCAATGGAAAGCGATCTTTGTTCATGCGCCAGTATTCAAGAGGATTGTCGCGTGAAGCAATCGACTGTGTTCCACAACTGCTTTTGGGTCATTGAATAACGTATAACGTGTGAGGAAGAGCACCCGGTGGACTTTCTGGTGCCCTCCTAGTGAAAGATGGTGCCCTGCACAGACTACGTAGTATGTGTATAGGTTGCGGCGGTACTGCTTATTAGTATTATTATAGTATTATTATTACTAATACTATTATATTAGTATTTCCACACCACTGACATCGCCCTTTGCTTGGTAGCGCCGTGATTATGACTAGATCAATCGAGAGTAAAACCTGAGCACTGAGGGGCAGGGAGGCATATATATCGGCTTGTATTTTCGGCCTTTTTTGTCTTTCGGCCAAAACAAAAAAATGCCATACCCCACGGGGACCCACACGAACACAGGGAGAATATGCAAACTCCACACAGAAAGGCCCAGTTGAGCCTGAACTCGAACCTGGGACCTTGTTGCTGTGATGCGACAGTGCTAACCACTGATCCACTATAAATCCTGATAGTGCGAAACAAATGGCCATTTCAAATTAAAAGCAAGGTGAATGATTTCCGTTAGCCTTTACAATAGATGGCGTTAATCAACAAGCAATTTTACCCCGGTTTGTTAAGTTGCACATGCATACTGTATATACTTGTGTTATGTATATAGCCAGTGTCTTTACCACTGAGCTACCCAGCCCCTCGATTAGCCCCTAATCTCTTAACCTCTCCACATTGTAACAAGGGGTGAAATGGGCAAGGAGGAGCCGGGTGAACAGTCAAAATAATGTTTAATGAAAACGTTAATGAAAAATGTCTCTCTCTCTCTCCTGAACTACCACAACCGGCTCGGCTTTATCCATCTCCTCAGCTGATTAGCCCATTTGAGGGCAGCCGTGCACACTCATGGCCTAGCCCCGCCCTCCTCCTCGTCACATTCGACTTCCATTGCTCCTCTGGCCGCCACTAGGTCAGATATTTACATATACTAAGTTAACTGTGCCTTTAAGCAGCTTGGAAAATTCCAGAAAATGATGTCCAGCCTTTAGGCAATTAGCCAATTAGCTTCTGATTGCCTAATTGGCTAAGTGGAGTCAATTGGAAGTGTATCTTGGATATATTTTAAGGCCTACCTTCAAACTCTGTGCCTCTTTGCTTGACATCAAGGGAAAATGTAAATGTCTTATTAAAAATGATAAATTATTATAAATTTAAATGTATTTGGCGAAGGTGTATGCAAACTTCTGACTTCAGCTGTAAGATTAAATGACAAAGCAAAAAATGCAGCAATATGGAATACATTATGAAGAAAATCCATGTAAGATCAGATTTTTAGTTTTTAAAGCGTATGCAAGGCGATGATGCAGCAACATAATTTGCATTAAGAGAACCCATAAGAGAAAAGTTAAGTTAATGCAATGCAAATAAAATTCATATCCTTCTGTGGGTAATTTTCGTGTTTAAAACTCATATTTTATTGGTCAGGGCATGTCATCATCGGGCAAAGAAAAAAATCTACACTCTCACTGTAAAAAGAAAACCTCTCTATGTTGGCACGCAATTGTTTTATTCGAAATGTTAATCTCGGCGAATAATTGCAGCGAGAAATAGCAGGTAAAATGGATCAGGTTGCAACCATTTGCTCTGTCACGGTGTTTGTTGGCACAGTTGTGGGAAAAGCTTGGGTACACATCCTATTAGATGAGGATGTGGATTTGTTTTAGTGACTAATCAGCTGTTGTTGACAGTCAACAAAAACATTTGATGTAGCATTTGAAGTACAACTTAAAAGCCCTCCTCTCTATGCTAAAGAGATAATTGGAGATTTTATCAGTCACATTGTGCTCTTTTGAAGAAATATCAAATCTTGTCAGATATGTAAATTGCTGTCTTAGTTGATATCATATTATCTTTATAATTAGCAGTGAGTACGTTTGGACACACTTTTTCAAAGTTCACACATTTTCACCTCAAACCATAAAGACATGAAAGTGCTGGTAAAGTAGAAAAGAACAGAATTGAACTTGTGTGGTATACTAAAATTAAAGTTACTTCTATTTTAAGTAGAATATTAAATGCACTTGTAAATTTTAGTACAAAAAAATCTAAGAAAAACAATGTCAAGATGTTGCTACACTGCTATACATTTGCATCCAACACATTTCCTTAAGCTATTTAGATGAATTGTTCACCCAAAATGGATAATTCTCTCATCTTATATTCACCCTTGTGCTGTCTCAAACTCATAAAACTTTCTCTATTGAACACAAACAGATTTATTTTGAAGGAGATATAATGTATATATCAATACAATGTAGGTCAACTGGCCATGTATGTGCGCTCTGTGCTTCGTGAAGCCAAGGAAGTGGAATAGAGATCCAAATTATGATCGTGCCAAGGAGTCAAGATGTCAAAATATATAGTGAAAAGGGAGTTAAATTATGGCTTGTCAGTTAAAATCAATCAAATCACTTCAGAAGACATGGATTAAACCAAATGTGTCATATGGATTACCTTTGTTTCCTTTTTGGAGCTTGGAAGTGTTGGACCCTATTGACTTGCATTGTATATCCAATATATCTATGTTCGCATCGGATCTCCATCAAAATATCTTCATTTGTGTTCAACAGAAGAAACAATGTCATACTCTTTGGGAAAATTATGGATTATACAGCTATTGAGTTTAAAAAATAGAGTGAAAGCAAATTTAGTGTTTTAAGGCTATATCTAAAATCACAACAGTAAGTTTTCTTAATGGATCTGTCAGTCTCCTTAAGTCTGTAGTATGTCTGCACGCTGCTTGTCAAACAGGCCTAAAAGGCCTGAGATTTACTGCTGTGTCATGGTGAATTAAAATATGACTACATTCAAGGTGAGGTAGTTTGAGGCAAAGCGTCATGACATTCTGAAATATTTTTCTTTTATAACTAACACACACACACACACACACACATTGGGTGTTTGCTTTAAAGGTGAAGAGTGTCATTTCTGCACCACTAGCATCACCAAATCGGTACGTTTACATAAATAGTATTTATTTATACATATTTTTTTTTATTTAAGGAAGTTCACCGTTCCTTGTTTTTTTATTCATCCATGTTACTACATGAATCGTCTCCCCTTCCATCAAAAAATTTACATTTCTAGAGTTAGCATGATACTATCACCTTGTTTTTGTTGCATGTGACTTCCGGCTTATATTCACATTGTGTGGGCATTTGGAGCATGCGCACAACGCTGAGACCAATTGAATACATGCTCGACGAAGCCGAGCTACAATCAGATTATTTATATTTGCAATATTCAAACTTCAATATTTAAGGGTTTACGTGACATTTTTACAATTTGAATTGATGTTTTAGTCCGACAGAAATCAAACTTTTAAAGTGTGTGTAAACGTACTGAATGATTGTTTTCACACTCCAGAGCCCGGGCCATCCCATCATTGGTTGAGCCAATCAGGCTGGTCAGGTGCTTAAACAAACAGCATTGTTTGAAGGTGCCATAGGGCCACATTGTTTTTTAGGGGAAATCAACCTACAAATGGCTTAATTTATAGTGATTTGTGCACTATAAATTAGGATAGGAAAAGTATTTTAACCTAGAACAAATTACACACATCACTTTTGCATCTGTAATGTGGTATTTACCTTTTAAGCCCTGAGTAGTTGACCATGCTAATGTTGAGCAAGTAAACATATTGATTGCTAGTGAACCACAGTGGTCTTCTTTTGACAAAGACAAAAAAGAGGTGTTTGACATTACAAAGACAATGTTCTGCAAGATTTATTTTATTTCTGACAGAACATTCAGAAGAAGAACTGAGGATCCAATGGTTCTCCTGCAGAAGTTTGAATTAAAGATGAGATGAGCTGTTCTTAGTGTGTGGGAGGGGGTGGACATGAAGAGATTACACGCATTCCTTGTTCTGCAGATCAGATTGGGACAAAGCAGCCCATGGTTTCAGTTTTCAGGCCGCTGTGGTCTTGCTCAGCTCGAGTTTGTCTCTGTGTGTTTTCATGTAGAATGTTGTCTGTCTGTTGGCATTGGCACACACACACACACCTGTTTACACCACATGCTATGGGGAATGTCAAATATAAATTTTAGTTAATAATAGTAATTCAATATGACTGTGTTTGAATATGACCCAGTGGGAGATGCAGAAACTGTTCGAAAATAAGCTTCAAGCTAATCCTGAAACACTGTTATATAATTTAAAATAGATTTGTTCTGTGTAGAGCTGTATTCTTGACAGACAATGGCAGTATACATCAAACTAAATTGACAGTTAGTCAACTGTATTTAGAAAGAGGTGCTTATCATATTATTTTGCATTTGCAGGCCAACCTGAATGACTCTCATAATCAGATGGTCGTCCACTGGGCCGGGGAGAAGAGTGATGTCATAGTAGCGTTAGCAAGAGACAGTGTTGGTGCCACAGACCCCAAGACCAGCTCTGTGAGTATACATTTTTTGTGTTGAGTATTGTCTTCTTTTTACTATTTTTTTGCCCTGTTTATCCTAGACTGTTCCATCCGGAATGTCTACCACAGTCCATATTTCCCACAGTCATGGAAAAACCTGGATATATTGAGTAAATTTAATTAAAAATTAGCTCTAAAGTATTTAATCACCCAGAAATAGGTCTTTCTGCATGCTATATCTAGTTCTATCTTTTAAATTATAAAAACCCATATGCAGTAATTAAGAATGCCTAGAAAAGTAATGGAAATGTTTTGGAAATTAAAATGGGGTTCAAATGTCTGAATCTTTATACTGTATAGTGCAGAATCTAACACAGACATTCAAAAGTTTGGAAACACCATGACATTTTTGTTTGTTTTGAATAAGATGCTAATGCGCCATTCGTGGCTTTTATATATTAGCTTAAATTAATTAGCTTAAAACCCATATTTGGACGGTAAAATGCAATTGGAATGCACAATAAGTGCACAATAATCACGGTTATCTCAAATAATGATTTTTCAACAATCACAACAGGCCTATCTAGTATATCCCATAGTGATATACCAAATGAATGTTAGAAAGAGAACGTAAGGTTAGTCCCATTTTTGGGGGGGGGGGGGATCTCACATCACTGCCCATCTTGCAGTTCACATATACAAGAGATTTGTGGTGAATAAGGCAGCTGCAGGTAGGGTTTATATTGGGGAGGTGGGCCTCCCTGTTTGCTGCAGCGATTGGTCTGTTAATTTTTGACAGACCTAGGGCTCTGTTTTCATAAGTCTGCAAAGTTTTACTGTGCACTATGTCTTGTCCTATTTTTGTGAGATCACTTATTTATTCTAAGAGCAGTTTTTATGCCAGCACAAATGCAAGTGGCGGTGAGTGTGTGTGTTTGCGCTACTTTGGGTGTTATGTATGGTATTAAAGTGGTGCAAAGTGCAATTTGCTATTTTCCTGAGAAATAGTTTCAAGACGTTTCAAAAGCACATCTTATCTCAGCGCAAAGTCCAAACTCATTTCCTGCATTGTCAGTAGTGGGCGACCGATATATCACCATCGCGTCAGTTGATAAATTTTCCCATTTGCCCGATTAGTTTTTTTGAGGGGGCCGAGAATCGCCTGCTTGCATGTGAAGCAACTGAGACATGTAAACGACCAGTCACGGTTTGTTTTGTTGTTACATGCCATCATGTTACTACAATAATAGACTGGTGTGCAACACAGTCTCATTTAAACGGTCCACAGATCAGAGCCACAACAGAGGCGTTTGAGCTCATAATGTTAAAGTGCTCATCCGTTTCATTTTCCCTCTCTCTCCTCAACAGTTTCCTGTAACTTTTTATTGTCTTGTCTAATGATAAAAATTCAAATATCAATAAAATGTACATCATATACAAATATGCAAATATCTCGTTTAAACAGATGTAATAAATAAACCTCACAAAACTTGAGCAGATCCAGCATCCTGTGCAGTGCTCATTTATCTACCTCAAAAGCATGTATTCTATCAGCCTCTACTCAGCAGTTCCCTGTAACTTTTAACTTTCTTTTATAAGGATAAAAGGCAAATATCAATAACATTTCTATTATACACCATCTGCAAATATGCAGATATCTCATTTGAACCAATGTCATTCACGAACCTCATGAAAATCCAGCATTTTCTTCCCGTCGAGCGCTCATCTAATATCTTCCTCTGAATCACGTATTCTATCAGCCAGAATCAAAACTTCAGGATCAGAATTTCAAAAGTTCCTCTGATTCTCAAATCATGATGGTCAGTCCTTGACAATCCAAGCAGGCGATCCAGGCTGATTAAACTATCAGGAGATTTCTGCTTGCGCTGGATTCGCATGAGCGTGTGAGTGAAACTTCAAAATAACAGCACTTCATGTGTGCTACAAGTACATGACTTATTCACTATGCACTGTATGTGCAACTTTTTGTATCAGTATTTTTTGGGAAAATGCGATTGCTAACATGGATATGCCATCCATTGTTGCTAGACTACTCTGTGTTCTGTTATTTCCTTCTTCCTAATATATTAACAATTTCTTCATGTGCAAATAAACTACTAAGATTTAAACAGAAATAAGAAGAACCTGCTATCTACCATTTAAAATACAATATTATTTTTTACAAAGTTAAAGTTTTGTGTGAAATTGAGTAAGTATAGTGTTAAATAAGATTTAATCATTTTGAGCAATTTTATGTTTATGTTATTTACTATATTAAATTGTGTGATATATTGCCACCCTGCTCTCTGGATATCGGCACTGGCATCGGACATTAAAAAACCCACATCGTTTGACCACTAATTTTCAGTTTGGAGATTTCACCTGTAGGTCGTAAAAAAAGTGTCCAGACGCTGAAAATATAGGGGAACATCAAAATATCTCCCTGACAATCACAGTTGTAGCCGATTTATTTATAACAAAATGGTATTAGAGGTCATGGTTTATTTTTCAATTATTATTATGTTTGATAATTGTATTTATGATATAATTCATACTGGTATTTTTCCACCTGTTGTCGTAGACAGATTTTTAAGTCACTGCAAAAGGGGCCTGTTGAAGAGACTAAAATGTTTGCATTTGCTAGGATTTTTTGACCACTTTCATTTTGTTTGAAGTGTAATTTGAAGTTAGAAATATTTTTTGGTGTTTCAATAAATTAATAACATTTTTCTCAATCAAAATCGACCAGTAGAAGTAAAGCACGTTCCGATAAAATCACTGTTAATACTAGTCATGATTTGTCTGTCAGTAGATGAAAATTAACTAATATTGTTCTCTATAATTTAATGACTCATAAATCCTGATGAGAACCATTTATTTCATACGTATAAAAGGAGCATGTTCCCATAGTGAGATACCTCACTTCATGTTATAAGTGAAGCGTTCAGTGAATAACATTAAGTTTAATACGTACTGTTTATTTTTCAAGTTTAAAGTAGATTTTTAAATCTTAGATTTTTTTGAACACCACTGTATATCTTATTTTTTTTGTTACATGCAGCATTAGATATATATGTTTATTTTTCTAAGACCAGACTCTGCACTGCATGATACCAATCACAGTTCTTTTCCAGAGTGCCAATCCAAGAATATCTTTAGCAGAAAGCTTGGCTTTTTGTGCACTCTGAGTCATACAGATGAAAGACCTTGCTAAGTTCTTCAGTGCCTTTACTTTCATTAGATCATCTCAAATCCTACATGATTTAACTCACTGCACACCTTGGAAAGATCGTCTTGTGCCCTTGTATGCTATTTTTCCATCTTTGGGGCAATAATTGCACTGTTTGACTTATGTTGAACATTAACTAATGCAAATGCAAGAGTAAAATGTTGCGGTCATGCATTCAGGTTCTGGGAATTATAGCTTATTCGATCAAGGAGCAGTTCTTACTGAAAAGCAGATAGAAGAAAATCCATAAGAAAGCTCCATATTCAGTTTTCAAAATGAGCTAAATGACACTGGGTCTCATTCACAAATAATTGCGTAAATGTTCTTAAGTGCACTAAACAGGTTCTCGAGCATAATTATTGCCAGATTCATCACAGGTGCATATGCATATGAATTTGTTCTTATGTTGTTGAATTCTATGATTTCTGCATATGCGTGGTATGAATTAAATACATTTTTCCTAACATTTATAAATTAAATAAATACATTTAGATAAATATAAGTGCAAAGTTAAACTTGAGTCATGATTCCTGTTTTTGCATGAAAACATTCACACACAAGTTTGATGCACAAAAATGTCCATGCACAAATTTACTGAATGAGAAATTGCAGGTTTTGTTTTTACAGAGTCATACATTGTGCAGTTTTTCAATAGTTTTGTATTAGATTGGAAATTTGATACTCTTGTGTTGTTCTTTCAACAGGTGTATGTGTCCTATGACTATGGAACCACCTTCACCCACATATCAGAAAGATTTCAACTGTCTGGGGACAATGAGGGCAAGAAACAGGTTATCTCTCAGTTCTACCACAGCCCTGCTGACAATAAACGAGTGAGTATGGAAGAGAATTTAGCGTGGCTGTAATTGTGACATCCTTGGATTCTCTTGTTTTTGTGAGCTTAAGGCGAGGTTATACAAGACCTCTGTGACGTTGACCACTTTCCAGCTATCTGCAGCTGTGACCTTGCAAAAGTTCAATTACTTATAGTCCCACAGATGGTGTTATCATCCAAGAGAACCACTTCAAGGGCTGAGCAAAAATACAAGCTATAGCCTTATGTGGATTCAGAAATATCGGTATTACAAGATAAGGCTAATTCACACTGCCTAAACAAAATATCTGAAGAAGTTGGATGTTTGGTTTGTGTTGAATCATTGTGTTAACCCTGTTGGTGTTTATTGAGGATGTATGAAAACAACAGGTGTTTTTTTCAGAATGCTAATGGTGCTTTAACATCATGTCAGAATTAAGAGTTTCCGATTTGTAAAAACTGTTCAGGTCAACAGCTGTATTCGAAACCCCAATGCAGCTGTGGTAAACATTTTTAAATCAATGCCACCCCTGGGCGATATTTATCATAATGATAAATATCACAATATAGTTCAATAAAATCTATAAAAATTGTTTAATATATTAAAAAAAACAATATAAATATAAATATATTGTAATGCCTATTTTTGTAAAATTGAATCAGTGAATTAAATACTTTATAAATGAAAACTATTTCCTCTTATAAAATGTACTTTTTATTTGGAACTTGACAAACATAGCCAGATTAAAGGAAAAAACACTCCGTTTTAAATCAACCTACCATAATGCTCAATTTGACAATATACCACATGTCATTTTGATATGTTGTTTACCAATAATATTACTATGACTATGCATTGTCCTAAAGAAACTCAAGATCTTCTCAAAGCGATGCAACAAAGAAAATAATTCATAAAATCTAAATATTTCACCCAATGAAATAACACTTCTTGCAGAAAGTAAATACCGTATCAAATAAATATAAACACTTCTTGCAAAAAATATTTAACTGAATTAATGTGGAGCGCATATTTTGGCTTTTAGAATATTTTTTTGTGTGCTTCATTTTGAGGTGGTTTGTATTACCACGAGTGATTACCGTCATGTGACAGATTACTGCAGTTTGCAGATTACATCTTTCTGCTCCGTGATGACTTTTGTGAACCCACGCCACAGATGTCACACTTGTTTTAATAGCAAGCACCTCTTCCATCATATCAGCAATAATTAATCAAATAATGATCACATAATGGAGAAGTGCAGGTGCACGTGTAGTCAAGCGCACATTCTCCATGTTAAAGAGACGCTTCAGTTGTCTGGATCACAGTGACACTGCACAGTCTTGGCAGAATGTGTCAGATCACCTTGGTCTGCTGCATCCTCCACTATATAGTGGTCAAAATCAGAATTGGAATTGGGTGTGCAAATTGCATTCAGCAACGAGTCTATGGGCGCGTTTGTGTTGTTGCCTGATCTGCGTAATTGCTTTAGTGTATTGGGTACAGACAGCACGTGCAAATAACCGGCGCTTTAACTGGCCTGCAATTCATTTCCCCCCCCTCAGTTTCACGTAAAGCCCTGCCCAGTGATAGGTACGTTCATGCCGCGCACATAGATATTATATATCGGGATATACACGATATTGGATAAAATGTCAATCGATTGACATTTTGTATTGTTGCCACTATATATATCCTCATATCGCCCATCCCTAATGCCAGGATAAAATAACACACAGCATAATTTTATAATTTTTTTTTCCAGTTTTTGTAATGTGAAAGTAGATGAATGCTGGGTAAACTTCGACAGAGGTGAATGTGAGATCACAGAAAATATTATTTTCATTTACCAGTTTCGTTGGATTAAGACAGTCAGATGGGAGAAGATGCCAAATTTACTGTGACTCTCAGCAACTGTAATCGAAACCCCCTCACAGCTGTGGTAATTAATTTTTTTAAATGAATTCAGGGGTAATATAACATGAAGCATAATGTTTTAAACATACACTCAATATTATTTAAAAAAAGATCATATAAATATGTTTGCTTGCTAGATTTACACTGCTAAATAAGGTGGACATGCGATATATCGGTCGGCCGGTATTAGCCTTTCACCGCTATATCGTATAGGCATATATGTTTACCGATGTGCGCCGATATGAAAACTTTATTTCAGAACATATAATGCAGAAAGTAATGCTTTAGAATTAGTGTCATAGCATAGTTTGTCCAGCAGAGCACGCTGTTTACAGAGCTGAATCTGAACTGACGGTGGCTCTGCAGACAGGGCGGAGTTATGCGGTGTAGAGTTAAGGGATGTCTTCTCGGTAAGTTGTTAACTACTTTGTGCAATACATACTGGAAAGTTAATAAACAATGACCCCATCATTTTCCATTTTCAATATAACTAATATAATGTTAACCCTGTCCCTGACAACCGTGTCACTCATGTTTATCACATCTGTTTGTTATGTTAGCCAGCTATCGTTTGTATAAGTAACAGCAGATTGAAAGGTAAACATCAGAGCATCTTTTTTGCAGCTCAGCAGACAACAGTGCAGTTGTGGGTTGTGTCTGTTGAGGGATTTCACGCTGTTGTTACCTAGTTGGTTAGATGCAATGCTGGTCCATCTTTTACTCTCTGTGACAACGAGCTTATAGCTAACTAGCTAACCACGTAGCTACTTTCATTGCTTGTCAGCTGATTGGAAGCTAATGTGTAAACATGTATTCACCAAACTGTTTTGTTTAGGATTCACACTTTGTTACCTCCTTCAGCCGAACAATTCCAGTCATTGCATTTACAAAATATCATATTTAAAAATCAGGTTTTCCACCATTGAATGTTTCCCCTGAACTTGTATAGCAGAATACGGTGTAACACCACTGCCGCTGTTTATCTCTTCACTCGGCTGGTGTAAATACTTTTTGTTTTACTACCTGCCAGCAATTGATTAGCAGTATAAATAATGGTCCTCATTTGACTAACACTAAACTGTACTGATGTTTATTTTAAGATATTTATTGTATTTTTATTTATTCTTTATTTTCTCAGTGTTCATTTTTAGAATTTGTTGACAATGTATAATAATAATGTCAAATATTCTTTGATAAAAACATTTTTTTAATGAAGCAGCTTTTTAAGTACCTTTGCTTAGTCATATCGGTGCAAAATCCATGAACAATCCACATAGAAAAGTCTGTGAATACATCCTAATTTGTACCTGCAGGAAACTCTGAATTTTCAGCGGTACCCAAGTTGCCTAGTTATAATGTTGAAAGGGCCCTGTCGACATGAAAGATGGCAAAAAGCAGCTCTGCAGTAGTTCATATTGAATGGTTTTGTCAAATTCAAATGCTGTATTTCGGTAGGATTTATTTGTTATAAATGACAGAGCTTATAGTCAACTACGTGAAACAAATGACTCAACCTTCGCAGTTTTTGCAAATGAATAACTTTCAGTAAGTACCATTCATAAATAAACCAGGTGGGTTGTGTAAAAGAGTTGTGCAGGTGTATTCTCTTCCACTTGTACAACAGAGAAAAATCTTTTGCCATTCTTTATTTGTTTGGGTTGAACCTCTAACCTTTTTTTGTTTCCGAATGTTACTTGAATGTGAGACAAGTCGTAAAAAAACTGCCCAACGTAAAAGTAGGAATTCTTGATGGTGCACTGGAAGGCAGCATCAGTCTTCGTCACTGGTTGTTGCCCTTGGTGCCCACCTTAACTACTTGCTTTAATAAGTTGCTCCGGGGAGCAAAGGCTCATGGGAGTTATACAGCAAAGCTGCAGATGTGCCGGTGCTGCATTGCGTCTTTGCAGAGGCTGACGGCAGCAGACGGTGACCATCCATCTGGAGTTGATAATGTGGCTGGCACTGCAGCTGCTACCTGATGCTTAAGCATTACAAGTGTAATTTGTAAAACATATGACCTCTTCATTTGAGCACAGACCTGCTCAATTACATTTTGAGTGATTAAAGTCACTCGTGCAGTTGATCTGGACGTGGTGGAAATTTCTGAATCTCAATTGCGGCAGGTGGGATTATTAACAGAGATACTGACAGGCTGCTGGTGGAGATTATTATTGAGTATTTTAATCTATTCATGATTAAGTAATAAAATCACACACAAATAGCTGTGATGATGAGTTTTCTGCCTGATGACTAAGTTTTATATCCATACTGGGCCTGTTTGTTCATTGATTTATCCCAAGGCAACATCCTAGCATTGTGGAAACAAGTTTTGCACTGGCAAGCATTACTCAGAGTTTAAAAAAGAAAATGAGAAAACTAGTTCTGGTTAGAACCACACGCAGTACGTGGTGTAATGAAGATCACACTTCATGCATAATTTGCTTCCCTCTCGCTTTACTTCTCTGTTCAGCATTAGGTTTCTTTTTAAGCTGAGTGTTTCCATTTCAGTCCCAGTTCTCATTGTTTCTGATTCTGGAGAGGGAAGTGTCCTGCTTCCATAACCAGGCCATCGAGAGGAAAGTTTTCTGTGGAAAGCTTTTAATTAAATGATCAAAGAGAAGAGAGGCAGATTAGAATGTCCAAAATGCAAATTTTGAATAATTAATTACCTTAAAAATATGTTGAGATGAGGGGGTTTTACTATACTTAAACACTTTGTGAGATGCCCATGGAGCCTATCTGCCTGGATTATACATTGGGGAATCCACTTCTATTTTGCATTTTCTGATTGAATAGTTTTCATTAGAAATTATATCAGCATAGCACATTTGAGTGAAAATTTGAATAACATTTTGAGAACTAAATTCTGAAATTTCTTATTTAGTTTGTCCCCTTTTTGCTTAAATGATGGCATGCACTCGAGCTGGCATGGACTCCACAAGTTTGTACAAGACATGATGATACATGTTATCCAGCATGATTTGAGAGTAGATCTTGTGCAAGTAAATATGACCTTTTGTACAAAGGAGTTAACATGGGCAGTGTCACTTTCTTACTTGATTATTGACTTGGGAATAGTGCAGAATCTTACATATTTGTTGTTAATTTTAAGACATAATGATACTAATTTAAACGAGCTGTGCTCATTTAAATTAGGTTTTGAATCCCATATTTTCAGTGTGGTTCCAAACCAATGTATATCAAGAAAAAGGCAGTTTTGAGTCGACTAATTCAGAAGTTAAAATGTTTTATGCTTGTTGAAGTTACAGTTTATTTATGTATTTTTCCTCCATTTTTTTCCAGTACCTGTTTACTGACACCACAAACAGTTACCTGTGGAACACCTTTGACTTCTGCAAAAGTGTCCAGGGTTTCTCCATCGCATTCAAGCCCACAGACTTACTGCTGCATAGTAAGAGGCCAAACCTGGTCCTCGGTTATGTCAGTTCACACCCAAATAAACAGGTATGATTACTGATTTTCTCCATTGTGAGATTTCCCCCCTCTGCTCTTCTTTATAACTTTAGAGAAAAGTTTAGAGAAAGTTTTTGAAAACTGTTTCCAGATTTTGAAAGATAAATGGTACTGTCAATTTTAGGCTTTTGGCAATAGAGTTTGCCCTTTTAAATTTTGCATTCAACAGCATAATTTGATTATGCCACAGTTTTAATTTGAAAAGCTTATTCGTCACAAATATAGAATCATCATTACATTTTACAAAAGAAACTGCTGACTCCGAAATCATTCATCTCTATTTCTCTTTTTGCAGCTGTGGAAATCAGATGACTTTGGTGAGACGTGGGTGTTGATACAGGAACATGTGAAGTCCTACTTCTGGTAAGATCAGTGATGTAGGCAGCGTTGGTAAAGCTATTGTGAAATTGTAGCTTGACAAAATGACACTCAGAGGTAGAATGGTGTAAAATGCCACACAGACGTCTGCGCAGGGACTCGCATTCGGAAATGGTGAATAATTTTTTGAAACGGTTCTTTTAAATGAACCATCTGGACAAACTCATTGATAATTCATTGATGTTTGATAATTGCCTACATTTGCTTGGCTGTGTGCGCATTAACAAGCAAACTGATAAACATATAGCAAAACATGGCGATGTAACATTGTGTCGGACTAAATTGCTACATGTTGGAAAAAGTAGCTTTATTACGGGAAAATTTGCACTCTTTTGAACACAGCTGAGCTACTGTCACGGTACTGAAAAATGTAGTTGAGTTAGTAGTGTCGCTACTAGTTACCGTATTTTCCGAAAATAAAATCAAGAGGTTGCATGTGGCAGACATTAGGTCTCAGGAGCAGCCACATGACTTCCCTTCAGCTGCTTGTAAGACACACTCTTTGAAGACAATATTAGGATCTACGCACCTTCACTGTGTGTAGAGCTGTTAAGCTGTGACGTCAATTTGTAGGCGAACCTGGAAGGCTTATTCGCCATGGGGTTCCCTCTGGATTTTACAATGGGTTTTTATAATGACAGTTTTAGATATATAAATAAAATAAGGTCTGTGGTAAACATTACTCTGAGATACGTGGACGTTTTGTTTTACAACATAAGTGACACACTTTCATGCCTCAAATGTGATTTTGAAGCAGCCGTGTTTAAATATGCAGTTTCAAAATTCACATTTGATATATGACTGTGTAATTTATGTTGTAGAACAAAACATCCACTTATCTTCAAGTAACGTTTACCACAGACCTCATTTTATTCATAAATCCAAAACTGCCATTATAAAAACCCTCTAGGAAAATGCAGAGGGAACCCATGTCTCAAAAGTGCAAATTCTTTTCTGGGTTTTTGGAACCTGAACAGCTGAATTGAGGCTTGTTTTAATCGGAAACATTTACTTTTTAAGTAGTCGTGTGTAACACAAGTTTTTCACTAGGGGTGCTATGATCTGATACATGGGACATATAACCGGATCGAGTATCGATCCGACAAGCCAGATCGAAATCCGATACTGTGTGTTAATCATGGTTGTTACTGTCAAGCTTGGGGCTGGGCGATTAAAACAATATCGATATATATATCACGATAAAGAAAATCCACGATAAGCTTTTGAGGAATTTTCAATATTTACTGCATGTCGCTAAAACACAAGCAGTTCGGCTTTCTCAGGCTGCGTTTCCGCTGGGGCGGACGAAATCCGCTCAAAGACGCTCACAGCGCTAGGAGAGAGCTTGCTCCGCACCGCTGCCAATCCTACGATCCACCTTGTGAGCGTGACGCTCGGCTTTCATTGGAATTAATTGAAAACGCTCTCAGCATCACTCACAACGCGCCAGTGGTAACTTAGGGTCAGACTGGATGAACTTGCTAATGCTAGCTGCCTTGCTAACAATTAGGCTACGTCAGACACCGGATTGATTCAATCCGCACCTCGAGACTTCATGACAATGGTTGTGCCCTCTCATCGTCTCTAGTGAAGAGCGCGACAGAACAACAGTGATGTGGACAACAGCTCTGATCTTTCTGCGCTGTAATCTTGAATATTGTTCTCTAGCACCAAACATGCAGCATTTCTGCCCTGTCCCGCTCCGCACGCGTCGCCTCTTTTCCCTGCGTGTGTGTAGACGTGAAGCGCCACATGAGTTAACGTGGTTTCAAAGCACCTTTTAGACCAAAACGTTTTTCCCTTCTAAATGTATCTTTATTAATCAGCATGTTACGAGCCTTTAATAATAAACAAATCGATTTCTGTTCTAATTTTGTGAAAATTAATTAGATGTCTGGAATGGATAAGGAAAGACTAAAATTACTAGTTGGTAGACTAGTCTCTCACTTTAATGAAAATATACAAATGCTTTTTACATTTTTAAAAAACATTTTCTAAATTTTCTCTCGGGACACCCCTGAACATACATTCAGCATCATTCCACAGTCGCAAGGGCTTCTATGCCCCATACTTTGGTATCTGAATCTAAAGAAATATAAAAAATATTTAATTTTAATGTAAAAATATTCCAACAAATACTGGACTTCTGTCACTATGCTTCAGAACAAACAGATGATCTTTTAACATTCAATTTCAATTGATAAAATGAAAAAATTTTGGTAAAAGATCCCGCAGACCCCACTGCTTTGGCCGTCTCTGGACCCCCTGTGCAGTTTTGTAGAGACTATTTTGACTGTTTAGAATAAATTTTTTTCTTCTTTTCTTCCATCAACTTTGAAATAAAAAAAGAGAGTGCAATGTGTAAATGTATATCGTGATAAATATCGATATCGAACAATATGAAAAAGATTATCGTGATAACAATTTTGGCCATATCGCCAAGCCCTAGTCAAGCTCCAAAAATGACAAAAGAACAATAAAAGCATTAAATTAGTCCATATGACTCATGCATTTTATTCAAACTTGAAGACAGAGATAGCTTTGTGAATCACAAAAGGCTGCATTTAATAAGTAAATATATATAGTCTGCATGTTCAACACATTTCAGTGAATGCATGCTGCTGTTTACTAGGGGTGTAACGGTTCAAATTTCTCATGGTTTTAGGGTCACGGTTTCGGTATTTGTTATGTTCAGGGGGAAAAAAAAATATTACTGCTAAATCCAAAGTAAAAATATACTATTTGGGAACAGACACTTCAAGAGATTTGCCCTCGATACAAATCAGCATAGTTTTACTACAGTAACCATATTTTAAACATTGTATTTGTAGTAAAATCATAGTAACCACAAAATGAACATGGTTACTGTCATGGTTACAATACTATAGTAAATTCAAGGTTAGTATATGGAAACTACAGTATGACTGTTGAAACACAATAGTTAATTGTATGAAAACTATGATTTCTGCCAAGAAAACAATGGTGTCAGCTGTCATTGTTACTTCAGTCATGACTACTACAATATTACATTAGTAAAACCATGGTTAATTTTTGTTTGGAACTTATAATAAATAAAGTCATCTAATTACTAACTCAACATTTTAACTTAATACCTGAATTATTACACTACGCGCATAAACATAATGTGCAGTTTAAACTCAACTCAATGTATATTCAACATTCAGATTCTGTAATGACTATAGAAGAAATAAACTTGCTATTAAAATAAATACGAGAATGGATGTCGTAACGCGACTTGAGTATTTTTATTATATGTGGAAATCCCACATCAATGTAGTAAGGGCAACAAAACTTTGGCTATGAACACCCCATGTGCTTTAGTTCTTGTTTCATGTCTGTCCGAATTAGCCCCGAGTGCCTGTTTAAAGACAGAAGGGAGTGGGTCTGACTGCAGTTTCGGGCTCAGATGCGTCTCTGTGCGCACCGAGCACTATATATCCTCGAGTGATGTCAGCGTAAATAGCTCATCAAGCATCGATGTATTACCAGTATACGGCACTTGTGTTGAGTAATGTCTGCAAACAGTGCCTGTTTTGTAACTGTTTTTTGACCATCGCTGTTGTAATTGACTGCATAAAGAAAAAGTTTCCAGACAGGAGGCTTAAATGACGCAGGAGCGTCTCTCTTGTGGCTGGTTTTCTAAGCTTGCCATTTTGCCAACTAACGCATGCAGAACTGTGATGTCATACTAACAGTTAATAGGACAGCTTCTCTCTGTAGAAAGTTGACTCATTGAAACACAGGTGGAGTGTTTCCATCAACAGATCCATACAGGTGCATTAGCAGAGGTTACAACTGCGCATGTCTATTTTGCGCTTTATTTTCTTTCCCAAACTGTATGATCCGGATGCATATAAATTAGAGATGAACCATGTACCAAATGCTTACTGAACCGTGGTTGGCGAACCATACTGTTAGTTTTTTTTTACTGAGAACCATTACACCCCTCTTGTTTACACACATTCATACTGTAGCATGCGCTGGGCTTTCATGATGCACTGCTGTGATCAGCTCTCAGATTGGCGTGCAATATGTGAGCACTTCACATGAACAACATCTCAGAAGTAGATGCCCAATTGTTTGGTTTGCTTATAACTTGCATCGTTAATGGCGCATTTCACCAGATTTCACCAGAACTACTGTGTAATACCTATGTACACACACTCAAATGACTTCCTGGAGTATTAAAGTCAGAGGGTTTTATAGTTAAGAAGGCATGGCTGAATATACAGTATATTATTATTGTAAAATACAATTCTAAAAGTTAATATATAATAATATTTATAATTATTGTGATTTTTTACAAATTACAACTATATATAAGTGGACTTAGCTTAAAGTGAACAAAAAAGAGATCTGAAGTCCAGATACAAGTTGGAAAAAAAAAAATATGCAGAGACAACTGGCTTTTCTACTGATGACTTTCACAATCAGGCGCTGGCATCGAAAGCAAGCAGCAACTTGAAATAACAGAGCAGGGCTTATTTGACTCCAGGTTCATAAACATTTTGCTCAAGGATATGATCCAACTGAAAAACTGAAGCTAATTTGAATGTTTTGACTACAGCCTGTTATAGATGTTATGTTTTTAGTTTCAGTTTAAATGTGAAGTGTGTATTATTTTTATACTTGAATACTTTTTCCTATCCCAGCTTAATATGTAGAGACAGCTGTAAGTCATTTGTAGCATGACTTCCTTGAAAGTTGTAAACACTATGACTGTTTTCAAACCTGGTTGAAAACAGTCATAATTTGACATCATTGTTTTATAGTGGCACATAGGGCTGTAATGATTCACTCATCTCACGATACTGAATTCACAGTTCGGTTCGACTAATGGTACTTTAGAGAAATTATGCATCATGTATCATACCCCAACGCATGATGCATAGGCCTATGCTGACTTTGCCCTCTATTGTTCAAACTTGTGTTGTTTAATTGGTCAAATCTAACTCTAATTTATATCGAGATACATTTTTTAAACCCACGATGCAAACCGACACATTTTTGCATAAATGACACATTTCAACTCAATGAATCATTTTCAAAAAATCCATAGATTGATGGTTTTGGCTGCTGCACGATAAAATGGGGAACACTAAACTTTGCTTAGTGGATGATAAATTAGAATATGTTTTCATATTTTAATAATGAATAAAATAGTAATAAAACAATGGCAACATGAATAAACACATTTAACATTATTATATGTATTTATTATTTTTGGTATCTTAAAACTCCTATCCAAGCATATAGCACCCTCATGCGACTTTAATGCATTACTAAAGTTATCTATAACATCCATTGATTAGACGAATACGATACCTAAATGGGGATAATGGAAATGTATAAATCATCATCCACATTGCCATCTCCACTGTGTGCAGTCTTCTGAGTTAACAATAATATCACCTCAGTGAATTATTAAAGAAAGTAAGCACTTGGCATTAATGGTAAATTATAAATCAACAATAAACTCATCTATATAATTTCATTTAAATGAATAAATCATATTTTAAAACATATCTATGATTTTCTTTCGTTGTATTTTAAAATGTAATTTGACAGAATAAGTGGTGATTTTTCAAATTAAAATTGTACAGTCAGTGTGAAATAAAAGATTGCTGGAATAAACAAAGCTGTAAACTTGCATCTCGCACTCTCATGCTTGCCCTCTCTCTCTCTCTCTCGCTCTCTCTCTCTCTTGCGTGCACGCACGCCCTCTCCCCCAGTTCATTAGTCCTCCTTGTGGTGGTTTACAGGCAAAATAGCCTATGGAATTATATATGTGCCAAATTCTGTATGCGCAAAATTCTTTAACACAAAAAATTATTTTGCACTCTCTTGAACTCAGTTTTGTTCATTTTTGTGCACTCAAAATAACATATTGCACACTCAAAATATAGTTGTGCACACGCAGAATCGTGGCACACATATAACTCCATAGATGCCGTACTCCAAAGAGTTCCTAGCTAAGAGTTTTTGCTTAACTTATTCACAAAACTGCTAAGAGCAAGTTTTTGGAAGGAAATCTTAAGATCAGAGTAAGGTGGAGATATGGTTGCAGCGGTATACCGGTTTCACGGTATACCACGGTTTGAAAATTGACGGTTATCATACCATGTACATTTGCTCATCTACGGTATTGAGAAAAAAATGCAACCGGACGGAGAATCTTGCATGCACTTGCGACACACACACACACACACACACAAATGCAGCGGAGAAAATGTCAGAGAGAAGCGAGTCGAGGGGGTCTGATATGAGTGTGTGTGTGAGATAAAGCAGTGTTTCTCAACTGGTCTATTCGGACTGGGTCGCGGACAGCAGGGAAAGAACAATGTCATGGTTCTCACATTGAAGATATTTCGGTGGCTGCCCAAGTGATGACTATTTAGGACTGCTGAAGCAGATTTAATGATAATCTCGCAAACAGCTAAAGCATGTGGGCAATTTACAGCCCGCGGGCTGGATCAGGCCCTCCTCATGGTTTAATGTGGCCCGCGGCTCATTTATTGTAAAATCGTTTTTTTATTTTTCATTGGATATTTCAGTTAACTTGCTTTGGGACATAACACATCTCCACAAGAGTTTACCATGCTCAGGGTTGCCAGAGAAGAGACACAACACCCCCAGTTTGAGATTTATACTTGCGCAAATTGGAAATTATCCGCCTAATGTAATACTTATTTTGTGCAATCTGGCAACCATGCACGCGAGTGCGCTATTTCTATCTGGCTTTCCCCTTTGATCAAATTTAGCGATCTGTAGTGCAATATTCTGCTCAAGGAAAAGTGTTATACGGCTACTCTGTGTCCATTCTTGAGGCTGCTTGTGATGTTTGGTGTTACTCATTTTGCAGGTAAACCTTCTCAGTGATCAAATTAAATATAAAAGTAGATCTCGGCATCATTGACATACAAGCAAAAGCAAGCCAGAGACAATTATGTATATGTATTTTTTATTTGTGCAATTTAGAAATGTTGAAGTCCCTTCACGCCTGTATGTTAATCTAACTCTTGCAGTATTCATTTATCATAGTCATGCAGTCTGTGTTATTCAGTTGTGTGCTGAAAGTCAAACATTGACATCAACAACAAAAATAATGTCACTTGAGGCATGTCCTGGTACTGGAAAACCATGAACAAAGCTATGCAACATAAAAGGAAATGCAACCCAAGATTCATTAACTACAGGATATGTTTAATCTCTGGCAGGTCGCCACTTGATGTCCAATATAAAATCTGCATCCGGAAGTAAAACCAGTTGAGAACCACTGAGTTAAAGCTACAGACAGGAGCAGTATATGTTCATTATTAATAATCATAGGACATTACTTCAAAAGCTCACACAGCTGATGTTATTTTTCATTTAGTAGTTAATTTAACATATAAACTAACATGCTTTAGTTATATAACATGTTATAGTTACATGCTATTTTTTTTATCACGTTTATTATTAAATTTATTATAATTCTGTTAGCTTTCTTATTTTTCTATTTTATTTTCAAAATAGAGAATTTTTTACACATACTTCAATAAAATAAATGGTTTCAAGTTTCAATTATAATAAAGTGTTTGCGCAAATATAAATAAATAAATAACACTTCTGTTTTCACTGATAATAGTAATTGTGTAATACCGTGAAACCGTGATATTTTCTGAGACGGTTATCATACCGTGAAAATCTCATACCGTTGCAACCCTAGGCGGAGATGACCATGTTGCTATGGATGACGTCACATTTTATTAGTGCACTCTTTTAAATCACCCTCAGCGATTGGTAGACAGTGAACCACTATTTGTCAGCTAAGACCGACAACTATATATATTACACCGATCAGCTACAACATTAAAACCACCTGCCTAATATTGTGTAGGTCCCCCTCGTTCTGCCAAAACAGCACAAACCCGCATCTCAGAACAGCATTCTGAGATGATGTTCTTCTCACCACAATTTTACAGAGCGGTTATCTGAATTACTGTAGACTTTGTCAGCTTGAATCAGTCTGGCCATTCTCTGTTGACCTCTCTCATCAGCAAGCCATTTCCATCTGAATAACTGCCCCTCACTGGATGTATATTTATTTTTGGCACCATTCGGAGTAAATTCTAGAGACTGTTGTGTGTGAAAATCCCAGGAGATATTCAGTTACATAAATACTCAAACCAGCCCGTCTGGAGCAAAAAATCATCCATGCGATTATCTAATCAGCATTGCAGTGCAGTACAGATACGGGTCAGGAGATTCCGTTAACGTTCACATCAACCATCAGATTGGGGAAAAAAAATTATTTCAGTGATTTGGACCGTGGCATGATTGATGGTGCCAGACGGGCTGGTTTGAGTATATTCTCCAGGGAATTTCACGCACAACAGGAAAAATTAAGAGACCACTGCAAAATGATCAGTTTCTCTGGATTTACTATTTATAGGTATGTGTTTGAGTAAAATGAAATTTTTTGTTTTATTTTACAAAGTACTGACAACATTTCTCCCAAATTATAATATTGTCATTTGGAGCATTTATTTGCAGAAAATGACCTGGCTGTGTGGCATGAAGCATTGTCCTTGCTGGAAAAACAATTCTCAGAGTTGAGGAACATTGTTAGAACAAAAGGAAGCAAGTTTTCTTCCAGGACAACCTTGTACATGGCTTGATTCATGTGTCCATCATAAAGACGAATCTGCACAATTCCAGCTGATGATCATCACCGATCTGCAGTGCAAATTGAGTAGCAGGCTGGTGTTTGTGTTTGTTTGTTTGTGTGTGTGTGTGTGTGAGTTGTTAAGATCGGGGCTGGGCGTGAGACTGAGCTTTTCAAACCTGCAGTAAAACATACTCGGTTCATCAGCCATTAGTTGATTCTCTGCAGAGCGAGGGGGAGGTGTCTTGTACTTGGTGATGCTTTTTATGCCTTTCCACACAGACGCAGAATCATTGGCTGAATTTTTTTTTTTCAGCTTTTCAGAGTAGCTTCTTTCCTTAGAAAGTGTGTTCCTGGCCCAATTTCTGCAAGCATCCTCTTTGGCATTACAAAGCTGACTAGAATGAATGAGGAAAACTCCTGTGGTGAGTAGAAAGGCTTATAGTTGATGAAGAGCACCTCTAAATTAGGACAGCACATCATCTTCAACGCTGTTACATCTGTACACCAACTTTCACTGATGTAAAAGCATGTTCAAACGTCTCTCATTTTCCCCGATAACTCCGTGATGCGATCCACTCTGAACAGCTGAAAGCCCGGCAGATGTAACACGCTGTCTGGGACGGCTTCACTCATTCATGTTCTGCAAATAAATGCTCTAAATGACAAAATGTTTAATGGTAATTAGTGAGGCATGTTGTCAGTACTGTTGAGAATAAACACATACCTAAAGAAACTGAGAAACTGATAATTTTGCAGTGGACTCTTATTTTTTCCAGATTATTAGGAACACCTGTACACCTACTTATTCATTCGATTATCTAATCAGCTAAACGTGTGGCTGCAATGCATAACATCATGCTGATACAGGTCAGGAGCATCAATAAATGTTCACATCAACCATAAGAATGGGGAAAAATATAGGTTAACTCAGAAAACCCCACAGTACAATTGTAGTGAGCAGAATAGCATCTCAGAATGCACCACATGTCAGACCTTAGTCGGATGGACTACAAAAGCAGAAGACCATGTTGAGTTCCACTTCTGTCAGCCATGAACAGAAAGCTCACCAAAATAGGAGAGTTGAAAACTGGAAAAATGTAGCCTGGTGTAATTAATCTTGATTTCTGCTGAGGCACACAGATGGTAGGGTCAGAATTTGGCAGCAACAGAATGAATCCATTGACCCAACCTGCCTTGTGTCAACAGTCCAGGCTGATGGAGAAGTTGTAATGGGGTGGAGAATGTTTTGTTTTTGACAAACTTTGGGTTTGTTAATACCAATCAGTCATTGCTTGAATGCCACAGCCTTTTTGAGTATTTTTGCTGACCACTTCCATCATGATAATGCATCATGTCACAAAGGGAAAGTTGTCTCAAACTGGTTTAATGAACATGACAATTAGCTCACTGTTGTTCAGTGGCCTTCCAGTCACAGGATCTGAATCCAATAGAACACCTTTGGGTGTGGTAGATTTACAGCATGAATGGGCAGATGACACATCTGCAGACATTGTGTCATGTAATCATCTCAACATGGAGCAGAATCTCAAACAATGTTTCCAATATCTTGTGGAATCCATGCCATGAAGAATTGAGGCTGTTTTGAGAGCAAAGGGAGGCCCTAATCAGTATTAGTATATTGTTTCTAATAAAGTGCTAAGTGAGTGTATATATGCAGTATTTACTGTATGTGTGTGTGTGTGTGTGTGTCTATATACAGTATGTGTATATATGTATATATAAAATGTTTAGGTCACTGTGTCAAGTTAAATATAGTTTAATACTCAATCTTTAAACATCTTGAGATCCCTTAGATCGCAATTGTGCTCCTTTGAGTGTTTTGAACGCAAGAACGTAACGCATGTTTGTGGATCGAGTAGTGACACTGCCTACTGAAGTTTTTTCTTCACTGTATAAACTGCGCATTGCTCATACAGCTGAAATTTCAATTACCGCCCTCTGGAGTAAACAGGCGGTACCACAAGCTTGTATTTCTTAGGCATCTTCCTTATTATGGTCCAGGGGGCGTTGCGATTAATTGTGTACATTTTTTTAACAAGTTATTTTTTGTAAAATTAATTCACAGCCCATATATATATATATATACACTATATATTAGTATATGTACACACATACAGTATACTGTGTTTATATATATATATAAATATGTGTGTATATGTAATACATTGTACTTATATAATAATTAATTAATAATTGTAATATTTTTAAAGTATAATTTGAAATGTTCCAACTAAATCATAAATGCATAACTAAATAATTTGAAGTCCAACTAAATATATATATATATATATATATATATGACTTAGTTGGACTGCACAGTGAAGGTAAAATAGCCGACAAGTTTCCAGTATCCATCAATACTTTTAAAAAGCATCCCAGGATGTACCTCATGATATTTGCATGTAAAAGTGTGGCTACTTTAAAAGAGCTAAAATATAAAAGTTTTGATTTGTGTTATTTCATAGTTTTAATTGAGTTTTGCCTTTACTATTATTCTAAAATGTGGAAAATGGTAATAATTAAGTCACGTGCATTAACTTTTGACTGGCAGTAAATGCTTAAGATATCTGTCTGTCTATGCATCTCTGTAGGGGTGTGGAGCCATACGACAACCCCACCACAGTGTTCGTCCAGCGGAATGAACCCCAAGGAGACTCTAGCATCCTCAGCAGCACAGACTTCTTCCAGACCGAGCAAAATCGCAGAGTTATCCTGGAGAAGGTGGACAGCTTCCAGCTACGAGACAAGTACATGTTTGCGACCACCACCAGGGTAAGGACTCACCCAAGAGTCTAGAGCCAGATATAATGATAATTTGCAGCTTCAGGATTTTATATAGCAAAAGAAAGGGAA
The DNA here is from genome assembly GCA_032164185.1 of Moxostoma hubbsi. Classification (NCBI taxonomy): domain Eukaryota; kingdom Metazoa; phylum Chordata; class Actinopteri; order Cypriniformes; family Catostomidae; genus Moxostoma; species Moxostoma hubbsi. The sequence continues at coordinate 21,496,472 of JAVLUX010000029.1, read as the reverse complement.
GAATAAGCAGCGCTGAGCTGCAATGAAAAACAGAAAATGTAGAGTGCAGAGTCAGATCGGTGCCAACCCCAGCTGAATGCCTCTCCTTTGAGTGTGAGTCAACACTCTTCAGAAGGATCCCACTCAAGATGAACCGGTAGTGTTAACAGGCTTATTTAAAGCCTGAGAGTTAGATGTGGAGGTTTGCTGGTTTGTTTACCTTACACTGAACTTCTGCTCTTTGTGGCAGGAGAGTAATTCTTGCAGATGATCCTCTATAAGACGACAAAGGGCCATTAATGGGATGAACTCACTCTGAAATCACTCACAGTGAAATGGCTGCCTCATTGTGTTTGATCTGGTAATGAAAGGATGGTGCTTGTAGTGGTTAATGATCTGATTTGATAACTGGAAGTTTGCAGGGTTGAATCTTGTGAGGGGTGATCAATGAGCTATGACCATTGTACTGTTAAAGTTGCACTAAACCTCAGGTTGCAACAGAAAAATAGAATTTTAAGGCCAGAAACAAACTTGATGCAAATGTGTTTGCAGATGGAAGAGCTGGGCAAACATATTGCCAATGCACTATCCGTTTGAACATGCTTAACATGCATTCTTCTGTTACTGTTGCGGAAATAAACTGCAGTACTCAAGTGGGGTGATGGATAAACCTTCAAATGTATGTGCCATTAAAATGGATTTGTTCAGGTAAGTTGCTGTAAATATATTGGCTTTACTTGCTCAGCATAATTGCTCTTCAATTTGTGGATCCTCCATGACAATAGTTGGCTTGAAAGAGAAAAATTAACGTGGAAGCCAACATAGATGCAGTTGCAAATTAATGTAAGCACCAGACAACACTGCATGATTTGTGTGACCTTAAACACACCACGTACCAAATGACGTAAAAAAACTTCTTGAAATACCTCCATACTGAGCCACATATGGCTGTGGTTTGGATCAAGTTTGTAAACATTAGATTTCACATGTTTTTTTGCTGTTCAGATTACAAACAACAAAACAGATTTGAGTTGGATACAACAAACAAAAAATGAGAATTTTGCTGTCTGAACAAGCCTGAGTCACTTTGGATCCAACAGCTGCCTAATGATTCTTATTTACCGTGGTAAGCAACTACTCGTATAACAAATGTAGCATAAAGGGACATAGGCTAAATCTATCAAATTCACATATTTGCATAATGTCCGAGATGGGAACTCTATACTGTTTGAAAAATTAGTTTTGTGTTGATATGCCTCCATAAAGTTTTGCATAAATGGTTGCTTAAACAAAAACTGTGTGTCTATGGCGAACACGGCTAGGTGTTGGATTTCACTGTTGCACTCACCCTTGGGTGTACTCAGTGGTTAATCATTTCCACCTCCTGTAGGCTGGCATCACACCAACCTCATCCCACCTCAAATGTTTGACTGCCCAGAACTGGATGAAGCATCTGTCAGTTGACACATGGTACTGCCTGACTGCATAAAGCAGAAGCCGACCTGATTCACCCATTAATGTGGCAAGAATTTAAATGTGGTTTCAGTTAACCAGAGACTCTGTGGGAGTTTGAGGGCTAATTATAAGCGGTGCTGTGTGGATGGCATCGTTGCAGCCCTTCTGGAGAGCGCGGTGGAGAAGCTGCCTAAATGACAGCTCTGATATATGTTCTGTTAATGAAGTTGTGGCTTGGTTTCCCTCGAGTGTTTCTAACCGCTCATGCACCACTTAAGTGTGTTCTGCTGCCCAGTGCCGCCATATGGTCCTGTCTTCAGCACTCCACTGTACTATCGCCAGTGAGCACTGCTGGTCTAATACCAAGAAACTATTTCATAATTGCTCCCATTGTTCTCGATTATGGAAGATGGTGCACTATGGATCCTGAAAGACATAGGTATTCAAGGCCATCTGTATTTAATTTATTTGATCTGTAAATTGTTTAATAGAGCGTCACTTTGGTTTAAGCGACGGCTTTTTGAAAACCTATAACCTAGGGGTTCTTAAACATTTTTGGTCCACAACCCATTTTTTTGTTCCCAAATTCTTGTGAGCCAGGATCACATAGATGACAAATGGGTTCTCAAGTATAACAGCAGATTTTTTTATTTAAATATTTAGTAAATTTCTTTATTATTTTCTCTGCCACTCGCTACACGTTTTAAGGCGCTGTGTGAAGTTAAAAGTTGTTAAACTAAAAGAAAACATGTCTCAAGACCACCTGCGTTTTGCTTAATTTTGGTAATTTCCATCTAGCTGTTTCAAATACAAGAATGTGAAAGGCCCCTTGAAGTTGAAAAAGCATGTATTTAAACTCTCTGCTCTAACTTTGTGTATTAAATTCTTTTGGATATTTGTCCAGCACCATTTCTGCACCAAACATGAATGATAACGCAAATTGTGTTGCTTGTTAAGGAGAGATGTGCTGTAACTTTTCTAATGATCAGGCTTGCAATTTTCACCTGGTGAATGGCCACAATACAGCCAGAAAGCGCCCTCAAAAAATCCCATAGATCTACACTGAAGGTGGGACAAATGCCATATCTTGGGACTAGAATACCATAAAGACCTCTGGGTTTTCCAAATGTTCTCATTCTTGGAAAGTGGTGCATTAAGGATCCCGAACCTCAGTGGTTTTGAAGGCCATCTGTATCTCATTTCATAGAGCATCACTTTGGTTTTCACCAGCGTTGAAGCGTTGCACTGAAACAAACAAACTAATATGCCCTCATTTTTTAAATGACTTTTCGGATCATTCCACATTGGGTTATGAGAAATTTGCTCCCCATGTTCTGGTGAGCCACAGTCTCAGTGAAGTTTTTTTTAAATGGATTTGGTTATTTTGATAACTGAGTGGATGGATTTACAACAGGATAATCACAGTGGTAATTATGGTTAGGCCATTAAACTGCTTGTAGAGTTTGTGGGTTTGTCTGCATAACGTTTTAAACAAGATTATCGTAAGGACAGTAAACAGAGGTCCATTATAAGATTACAGATGAGTCAGGATGATCAACAAGTCATTCAATAATCTACTAACTGAGTAGTGAGGTTATGTAGATTGTTTTCATTTTTTAGCTTTATTTTTAAAAGAGGTGCTTTAAAAGGGATACATTTAAAGACATATATCTCTTCTGAGATGGTTTTAGCTTGCTTACAACATGCTGTGCTTTGGTATGCTTGCTTTGGGACTGGCAGTATGCTAAAACCTTTCTTAGAAGTTGATTCTTTAAAATTGTCCTGCTAAAGCCATTAAAAAGCAACACTTTTTAATGGCTACAGTAAACGGAGGTCCATTATAAGATTAGAGTTGGGTCAGGATGATCAAAATGTCATTCAACAAACTACTAGACAATTAGTGGGGTTATGTAGATTTTTTTTATTTTTATTTTTTAGCTTTAATATTTAACAAATAGGTGCTTTAAATGGGATACATTTAAAAATTGTTCTCCTGGGATGGTTTTAACATGCTTACAACAAACTGTGCTTTGGTATGCTGACAATGACATCAACTTTGGGACTGTCAGCATGCTAAAACCTTTCTTAGAAGTTGATTCTTTAAATTTGTCCTGCTATAGCAATTAAAAAGCAATGCTTTTCTAACAAATTCACCACCAAATATTTTTAATTGGTGGTCTTTCAGCATCTCTCCCCATGAGTTTTGTGTTTTCATGACGACTTGCTAAAAATAGTTTACTGTGTCTCAAGACCCCTGCGTTTTTGCTTTGTCCAGCTGTTTTTACAATGCTTATGAATTTGGCTCATTGGTGAATGATGGACATGACCATTAACATCCTAATCATTCATGGCTTTCTTAAAGTTATAGTTCTCCCAAAAATGAAAATTCTCTCATTATTCACGTACCCTGATGCCATCCCAGATGTGTATGACTCTTTCTTCAGTAGAAAACAAATGAATATTTTTGGAAGAAGATCGAACTTATAAGGTCCTTATAATGGAAGCACACGGGTGCCAGCAATTTGACGGTTCAAAATTCACACTTAGGCAGCATAAAAGTAATCAATGAATGTCTTTTGAAGCGAATCGATAGGTTAAGGTAAGAAACAAGTCGATAATTAAAACGTTTTTAAACTTTAAATCGGCACTTCTATCCAGGGCTCTGATGCGGTTTGAAATTGCAGAAATCTCGCATGACCTGCGAACTTCTGTTGTAAATAAGTGAACTCGACGCTGTGCTTATGTCACACTTTGCATCAGCTGCTTTCAGGAAGCTCGTTTTAAAAGTAAATAAAGTTTTAATTATCGATGAATGTATCAAATGTATCGATTTGCTTAAGATGACATTCATTGACCTACTGGAGTCATGTGGATTACTTTTATGCTGCCTAAATGTGATTTTTGGACCATAAAAATGCTTGCAACTGGGTACTTCCATTATAAGGACCTGACAGTGCTAAATCATCTTCTAAAATCTTAATTTGTGTTCTGCTGAAGAAAGACAGACATACACATTTGGGATGGCATCAGGGTGTGTGAATAATGAGAGAATTTTCATTTTTGGGGTGAACTATTACTTTAAGACAAACTAGTCGACTAGACAGTTTAGCAACCCCACCAAATAGTCTATATTTGAAATAAGAATCCATAAATAAGAATGACTGATAAAATAAAGGTCCAGTGAAAGCAGCTCTCTGGAATTCTTTCTGGTTGGGTTGGTTGTAAATATCTCGCTTAAGGGGAAGGAAAAGTGACAGACTTGTTAAAAACATCAGCTTGGTGATGGCTGTGTGTGGCCTGGCCCTGACCCTGTTTGCCAGTGTCTCTCTCTCTCTCTCTCTCTCTCTCTCTCTCTCTCTCTGTCTCTCTCTCTCTGTCCCTCTCTCTCTCTCTCTCTCTCTCTCTCTCTCTCTCTCTCTGTCTCTCTCTCTCTCTCTCTCTCTCTCTCTCTCTCTCTCTTTCTCTCTCTCTCACACACACACAATTGAAAGTCAGACTCTACAGCTCACAGAGAAAACACAAAGTATCTTGCCATCACTCTTTTTCCCTGCTTTTTTGTCTTTTCATCCTCTTCTCTTTCAGTTACTGTGTCTAAATGATTCACTCTCTTGCTCTCATTGTGCCGAGTCCCTCTATCTGCAACAGGCTAATAGGATTACCATAATGAATATCACTAGAGCCTTTGGCAGTGAGAAGCTTCCTAGACTAATTAAAGCTGTGGAAACCAAGATCCTCTCATCTGAGGGATTTATCCATAATGTCATGAAGATTCTTAGTAATAATTAAGCCTTTTTTGCTCTCACGTCCTCACCTCCCTATAATCCAGTGAGCCATTCTAGTGATAACCATGTTTCGGGGTGTAAAATGAATTTTGATTTAAAGAATGTATTCACTGAAAACTCCTTTGCATAAGAGATGGAAGGACAGTTTGAAATGAACTATCAATCACAGCGCATCAATCAGCATTAAATAGGTAGTAACTACATGCTTAACAAAATGTATTTTTTTATTACATTTATTACAACAAAACACTTGTATGTGGATTTTTATGGACACATTTTCATAAGCAAGTCGGATGTTAATTCAGTAACCGTTTTGATGGTTTGAGCGAGTGATTTGTTAGACTGATTTAAACAGATAACTTCTTTTTGACTGATTCATTATAAGAATCATCTAACGAACCTTTATAATGCTATTGTAGATCGACTTCATCCAGCATGAATATACGTTAATCTCCACATTGTGCGCATACTCCAAAAGACAGATGTGGCGTGCAACGTGTATTTACATTTCCATAGCTGACCTCCTTCCTTCAAATATTAGATTAAGATCACATACCTGGAAAGACAGCTGGACTATGCAAAAACGACTCTAGCTTGATAATAACTGCAAATGTAAACATACTGAATCTTTCCTCATTGTATTCATTTCAGACTGAAAACTCAGAACTCTTTTATTTTGTTGTGCCACTAGCAGTGCAGAAAATTATTTGCTTTGATTTCTTTACCAGGGTTGCTAAAGTTGTCCTCAAGTCCTCAACTTGAACCATCAAGAATTCTCACACTGTGTTCCTTCAATGCACTACATCTACACATTCTCACTCATGCTTGAAAGGCTGCTCTCTCTTGCAGACTAAGCTATCGGAGAGACTGCCAGCACAGTACGGCTGTTGTTTCAGAGATAAATGCCTCCTCCAAAAAAGAAGGCAAAGTGATTCCAAAGCCAAATATTCATTAGATCGCCTGTGCCAGAAGCAATCCTTTTCATGTTGGTGTATAAGAATAGGAGGCTTCTTGCAGGCAAATTTTGAAGTCAAGTTTGTTGTCAGGGACACTTGGCCTGATGCTACGGCCGCAAAATAAGAGATGACAGTTTGCTCAGAGTGGGTGTTTTTAGGTAACTGACTATAAATGCTTAATGATACACTGAGTGCTAAAATTGGAAGGTGGATGTGTGTGTCGGGTGCAAATGGAACCTTGTGTGAAATGTCGACCTCTGACCAACTGACAGGATTCATTAAAAGTTCAATCACAATAAAACATTGTGCAGCCAATCTTGCAGCACCTCTACCCGAAAGGTTGTAGTTATGAGGATATTGAAATCCACTATACCACCTTTCAGCCTTTGAGATTTCATCTTGATGCATTTATTTGCATATATATATATATATAAAAAAAAAAAACAGTCCTTCCAACTCTTAAAAAGGTACTGTGGGGCAGCATCATGGTACAGTGATTGTATCAGATAGCACTACAATGGCACTTTGATATCTACTGTGGTACTAAACTTAATGTACCATGGTATTAACATAATATTCCAAGGTACTTCCAATGGTTCTGCCTTGGAACATGTGCTAAAAAACTTGGTAGTGCCATGTTAAATGTCCGTAAAAACATGATAGTAGCATGGCATCATGTCCAAAAACCATGACTGAACCATGGTACTTTTTGGTTTTATTTTAAGAGATGGTTCAATGATATCAATACCATAGTACTTTAATTTATACTATGGTAAAGAATGGTTGCCATTTTACATGGAATATCAGGGTACTTCAAAATATACCATAGTATTACCATGGTAAATGTCCCAAAAACATGGTAACACTGTGGTATATTGAAATATACCACAGTACTGAATGATTGCCGTAGACATATAACATGGTATTTAATGTACCTCATCCAAAGTCCAAGAATACCAAGGAATTATGGTATTACTATGCCACCATGTCCAAAAATCATTGTAATACCATGGTTTTTTTTTGTAAGTGTTCTCTTTATTCCCCTGGCTTTGTATGTGTTCGTCACTGGTGTTTGATTAGATTGTTGTTATAACACTTTGTGTGCTCTCTTAAGCTCTCCAGGCAACAGCGTCTGTTTCACAAGATCTCCCTCTTCTCGGCTTTCTAAAGCCAGATTGTATTTTGGCTGCTTCCGCGGCACTGCAGTGTGTTCCTAGAGACAACCGTTAACAGCCAGATAAATCAATAGCATGAATGGTGTGTAAATCAAGCAGCACGGAAAAACTAGAAAGAAAACAGTGAGCCTTTGTGCTGTTTAGACAAGGAAGTGGTTAAACTTGTTAGTCTGGATGATCGCGCCTTTAAAAGCCCTTCTTATCTGTCAGGTTTTTTCCTGCTGACCCAATAAATCAGTTTCAGTCAATTTGAATTTGAACCCATTGCAAGCCTTTTGGGCCTTGGAACATGATCTAGGAAAATTTATTTAACCTGATTTAGTGTTACCCAGGTTTAGGAAATTATCAGAATGGAATGATTTTCATGACTTTTTTTTCTGTTAACGGTTCTTGCACCTGCAATTTTAAACCTATGTGGGCCAAACACTGTACCAAAATACATTTCAGTGGCAGCGCTGCCCCCTACTGAATCTACAGCGTGAAAAACATGTTTATTCTGATTCCCGAACAAATTACTCTTATGTGCCGGGTCTTTTTAGTGAATTAAAAACACTTGTACATCAGTCAGAGCAGTCACTGAATTTATCTTATACTTATAATTTTATGAATGTCCAACTTGAAATGATAAATGATAAAATGTTTATTTTTATTTAATTTCAGTTAAAAAGGTTTTGCTTATTTTAGATGTAAATAACTCATGCAATTTAATGTTTATTCCTGAACTGATACATGTAAAAACTCAATTAAAATGTGTCCAAATTATAAAAACAAAACTAACTAGCAAAACAATTGCTGAAACAAAGTAAAACTTAACTAAAACAAAAATGCGTTAAGTATATTTTAAAATGGTATTTAAATAAAAACACATTTAAAAATGCAAAACTACAACAACCTTGTTGTGGACATTTGTTTCCTTTTTCATGTAGTATTGTTAAAAGTTTATCACTTTTAATGGCGTCTTATTTTCCTCATCAGTATCACGTAGCTTTTGTTTGGCTTTACTTTGTGTGTTTGTTATAATTGTGAAATTATAATGCTTCAAATGATGTTTCTTGACTCGACTCGATGGAAAAACTGATGTAAGTTACTCACCCACGGCTTGATTAAGCGTGTCAAGCTGTCAGACAAGCAAAAGACTGATGGATCGACCTGAACTTCAAAATTGATTAGAGCAAAGTGAAGGATAATAAAACAGGAAGAAGAAGCATTGCTCATTTTGGACACTGCTCGACAGAGATGCATCTAAACTGCTGGGACTCCGACTAGCCAGAAGTGATATCTTGCTGCTAGCACCAGCTTCTATACACTTTCATCTCTGAAAAACCAACAGTTTTAGACATATAAATAAGACTGACTGTTTTTTGCTTTTCCATATCCCCATCAGTGCTTATTAAGCTGTATCAGGTACAGGACCCCTGTGAATACAGTGCTGGCTGTGCATATCTCCCACCTCTGATACTGGCTGTCATTCTGACCCTCACTGATAATGATAATGTGCCATGGTTTATGGTAGCTGAAGGTATCAGATTATCAGATATAAAATATGGTCAAATAAAAAAACTTTATGGCTCTCTACTGTTTTATTGTAATCTTTTACTACACCATGTCCCAGTGGAAAGTATTGAAGCAAGTTGCTATTTACACCCACTGTTTCTAGGGCTGCTAGGATCACTGTGACAACTGCCCCATCATGGTGGTGGAGTGCCAACAGGGATTGTTCACTTAAATGTATCAACTTATAAGACCTTGTGAAAATCTGAAATAAATGTATGAAATAATGGCATATGAGTATAGTGAAGTTTTCGATCCTTCATTACTGTGTTGTCAGTTCTAAATGCTAGAGTTTTAATTTTCAGTTTTATAAGAGACTTTATGCCATTTTTATGGCACCGGCCTATTCACAATGCGAGTTACATCATTTGTTTAATTGTATGTGCAGATTCATGCAATTTAGTACAAGTTCATTTGTGTATATGTGCATTTTCAGTGCAGATGTTAGTGATAATATTATATTTATGTTGTTGATATAGCTGATTAATGTCATATAGGATGCATTTTGAAAAAAGGTGATTAACCCGCTAAACGCTTGAGTTTATGTGTGTTCAGCTTTTTAGCTCCCGCAGCTCAGATCCTCGATAATATGCTCAGTACAAAACTGAAATTTGTATTAAAATTTTTTGAAATGGATGACTTGGACCAAATAATTAGCCAATAAGTGCCCAGCAGAACTCCTTCAATACTGTTTAAAAAGCATCCCAGGGTGATACCTCAAGAAATTGGTTGAGAAAATGCCAAGAGTACATTTCGTACCGATGTCTCAGAGGTCAAAATCTGCAGGTTCCAGAGTGTTTTGAATTGTTTTCCCCTTATCATACAGTAAGTGCTACTTACTGTCATGTTTATGAAAATGACAATGAATAAAACTTTAATACATTTTCTCTGGAGTGCCAACCCTTCAACTTTCTATGGATGTTATTATTTCTGGATTGTGCATTTAAATTCACAAAAATTTTGACCAAGTGTGTGGTTGCACTACTTTTTCTCTGTGTCTCAATAGGCAGAGCTGTAGATCTAATGAACCCTTAGATAAAATTAACCGTAATTTTTAAATTGATTTTTAATTTGCACTACAAAAAATTGAAGACAGCTGTAACTAATCAATTCTGGCCATTAATCATGATATAAGCGGGTTAATCCATAGCTAGGTGTGCCTTAAATGATTTTAGATGCACTTCACGGAGGCAACCACCCTCCGCTTCGAGTTGCTTGGTTCTTCACCTCCACATCGTGCATTTAAAACCGTTTAACGCACACCTAGCCATGGATTAACCTTTGATATTCCATAGTTTTGATGACTTGACTATTATTCTAAAAATGTAAAGAAAAAGAGAGTAATAAAGAATGAACAAGTGGCTGTAAACTTTTTTACCGGTAGTGTATGTTTTAAGTAGAATTGTTTAACTATCTTCATGATGCGTGTTGATGTCCATCTTGTCATTGTTATCGAGAAAAAAAAAAGCATCTCATACATTTTGTCAGTAATTTTGTTTATTGAACGTGTATTCAGTGCAGCTGGAAATATCATAACCCCAGCAAAGTCCTCTTTAAAACCAGACAATGTTGTTTTGTTTTGAACAGCAATCGAAAAGCTGTCAGCCATGAACTATTAGCTGAACTATTTTTGTAGTCTTGTTGAAAGTTAAGCTATATTAACAGATTTTGACATTCTGGAATATTTCTAGCCATTGATATGTTGCCAATATATAAGATTTGTGCATTAAAGTTATTATAAAGCCAATACAAACTATTTTTTATTTTTGTTTTATGGTTTTAGGTATTTTGTGATATTTACGAATTGTTTCATTTCTAATCCATGTTCAATGATGCACTTTTTAAAGTTTAATCCACAATAAATGCACAGTTTGAGTGAAACACCTCCCCCGCCCTCCAACCACCTTACAACACAGTTCACCAGCAGTAATTGACCATTAATCACCACGGTGGTAAAAATTTGCCACTGCAACAGCCCTAGCTCCAATTACACAAATTTGTATTCTCTAGTGGTGGTTTTGCATGTTGAATTCAAATATGTAGGTGAAAAACATCTATCATTTTATTCATCCAAATATTTTTCAATTGTATTTAAATAACATATTATAAACTATATTATACAATTACAAATATTAATAAATATTGTTTTATTTTTTGCAGGGTTCCCACAATCATAAAAACTCAAAATATATCATTATAAATTGTGTTTTTCAGACCTGGAGAAGTCATGAAAAATTCATTTAAATTTCTATAGTGAATATACATTTTTCTATTTTTTTCTCTAACACATTTCATTGGCTAAATATTGCTCTTATTTGTAAAAATTGATAAGCAGACTAAAACATGCAATTTGCAAGTTAAAGTGATGTCTCAATTGTCATTGATTCATTCTTTTTAGTCTGTTCTTTTCAATGAATTAGTTAAAAACCTGTTGCAACTTTTGTATCCATAATAGGTTGTTTGATGGCAGGTTCCATTGTGACAACTTACCCCTTATAGTGTAACATCATTCCCTGTTATTGGGGCATGCTGTTGTCAGCAAAGGTCAAAGTGTGTTCAATGAATTGTATATTTTTTCCCGGGCAATACCGGTTAAACTGTTCAGTAGATTTGTTTTTGTCCCCATAAATTTATATACCTTTACTGAAATTGGCAAAACTTAAAAAATAAACATACCCTGCAAAATGTATTCACAGCAGTATAAAGTGATAACTTGCCCTGATGTCCCCTATATAATTTCTGGTTTAATATACCTTGGATAGTGAAGTGCAATGTGTCATTGTGTTTCAACAGACATTGTTGGGGAGCCATGAACCTCAGTCTGTCCAGCTGTGGGTTTCCTATAACCGCCAGCCAATGAGAGCAGCCCAGTTTAACACCCGCCACCCTATCACAGTGAGTGCTGTCACCTTCATTTAGTCTTAGATAGATTAATACTATAGCTCTGAATTAAAAAGCATCATATGGTCGGTCTCTCTCTCTCTCTCTCTCTCTCTCTCTCCTCTCCCCCCCCCTCCAGGAGTACTACATAGCAGATGCTTCAGAGGACCAGGTGTTTGTGTGTGTGAACCACAGTAACAATGTCACACACCTGTACATCTCAGACACACAGGGCCTGGCCTTCTCTCTTTCTCTGGAGAATGTGTTGTACTACAGTCCTGAAGGCTCGGGCAGCAACACCCTCATTAGGTACAGCTGAACATTACAGAGTGTGTAAGGACTTCTACATCCTGGCGGTCTGATGGCGTAACAAACTGTTGTTGTTTTTTTTTTTTTAAGATTTCAGACTTTCCCCATTTAAGTAGATGGGAGCTCATATCCATAGAACATAGCATCAATCGTCGAACAATAGGCTTTGCGAACATGACCACCGGGTGACCTAACTTGCATTAAATGGACTTTGACTTAACACCAACCATAATCCCTAAATCAGGAGGAAGTTATATTTTGATATGAATGATGCTGTAGCACTAACCATAAACCTAACCCTAAAATCTGATTTGTTGATTGTGAATGTTGTCCCAGGGCCAACAAGGATGTTGATTCAGAAACATGCCCTACATAGCTGCATCACATTAAGCCCCAGTCTTGCACAGCTCATGGCCTCTTCACCTTCACTTGAACTTTTATGGTTTAGTAATGTACGTGCATTGGTGCTGCAAATTCATTTTGGCTATGCGCGCCTCAACCCATAAGCAGCTTAGGGAGGCCTCGTCTCTATAATGTGAGAGCTACTGTATGTCTACACCCACCAGTCCCTCCGCACACACTGTCAATAGAAAGCAATCCATCATTATTACACGGCTTTTCAAGGACGTGCTATTGTTTTACTCTGCGACAAAGTGGAATCTCACCCGCTGCAAAACCACTGAGCTCAGCACCGGCCGCCTGAGAGAAAAGACGCAATTACTGCAGTGCGGAATGCAGATGCAATGTACTTGGCTCTTACGCCATTGGCATTTACAAAGAGCACCTCTATTGGCAGATATGAATGCCACATCGAAATAGGCTGCCCTAAAAAGCCAAAAGGCATTAACTACTCGTAACAGTGAAACTGAGAAAAATAGTTTCAAAGTTTTTTGATTGATCGTCCAGCCAAATGTGAATGATACACTTTCTCACTCCATTTTCTCTGAAGCTGAGCATAGTTGGGCCAAACACCATCTGTCATGGGACAGGTCTTTTGTAGTTAATTGGTAAATTTGTAGGTACTGTGTTTTGCTTGATTCTTAAATATTGTCTTTGGTACAACTCCGGCCCCTGATACCTCAGAATAACCTCAGTAAAGCTAAACTGATGCCTCGATACAAACAGATGTCAGGTTACTGTTGAATATGCGTGATAGATTAGCATATCATGTAACAGGAATATTTATTAAACTATTTGCGAAATATGCATGAAATCTGTCATGTCCAGCCTGATAAGGCCCTCTTTTAAACAAACAGGGTCAAAGAATTAACAACTAACTATCTATTAATGACAGTCGATTCAAATTGTTAATCACAGATTTTGCAAGTGCTGAAACTTTATAGATACTTTTCCTGTCAAAGTGCATTTATTTCCATCTTTATATACTTTATATACATTTTCGAAGCAAAGCCTTCAATAGTATAAATATAAAATGCACTAAAATAGCACCAATTCAAGTAAAATTAAATGTTTAGCTAAGTCTTATTGAAAGGTTGAATTCAGTGTTTGAAAGAACTATGCAACCATACATTCATGGCAATGCACATTAATTATCTAAAACTCTCATCCTCCACAGACTGTGGCTATCCGCTTTGCTACAGCAATTGTGAAGACGCATTCATGATTCATCTCAGTGCGTCAATGCTAGGGTCAAGTGCTGCTTTTATCTCCACGTGAAAAGCGCTTCCAGGCAATGTTTCATTCTGCATTTTCGTGATAGTTAAGACTTGACGTGCTTCTATGGTAATTAAATTGCACCTTACTGAGGCTGCAAAGTGCTTGATTTATGTGACAAGTCCCGTCTTAAATAGCATTAAGACTTCAATTCCCTATCATAGACGTGGCTGTTGTGTGTGTGTTTGTGGTTTGTACTTCAGTGTAATGAATTTGGGCGGACACCTTGAAAAGGTTCCGCCCCTTCTCTGACCAGTATACTGGTTTTTGCTTTATTAACACAAAATGCATTCATTGCGATTTAAGAAAAATTTCCACGTTAAAATTTAATTAAATGCACGCGTTACCGCGTTCATTTTGACAGCTCTATGATATATACAAATGATAAATCACAATTTTTCCAACTGCTTTTCCCAGTAAATTCTTCAAATGTTAAAGAAAATATCCACAATATATTATAACTGAGCAAGAACATATAAATTAACATCAAGCTCAAATGGACACTCATGAAAATAAATGTTGGTAGAGAAAGTCGAACTTGACAGCAGCTTTTTTAAAGTGCAGCCTTTTTTCCTTAGTGTAACGTTGTTGTGATAGCACCCATGTCATACACTGGGTGTTATTATAGTAATAATAAACTATTATTACATTTCATAATGCATTACATTTTCATTCTCAAATCATGTAGATGATTTGCACTTCTAAATGTTAACTTTTCTATCAAATTTTCACGTCAAAATGGCTGAACTGTCAAAGGACGTTTTTGTCAGGTATTGAAATTTGCTAAATATTTGTATTGTGTAATTTTTAGTATCACTGTATTTTTTGTGCCTGTATATTGCGCAACTTTACAAGGAAGCTAATTTTAGTGTGTGTATGTGTATTTGTAGGTACTTCGCCAATGAGCCATTTGCAGATCTCCATCGGGTGGAGGGGCTGAGGGGGGTGTTTGTGGCCACTTTGATCAATGGCTCAGTCACTGAAGACAACATGCGGTCAGTCATCACATTTGATAAAGGAGGAACCTGGGAACTTTTGCAGCCACCTTCCTCAGACAGCCTGGGAGGAACCATAGAATGTCAGGTATGAGAAATTTCCAATTTGGTCATTTTGACTACATGAGTACTCAACAGATTAATCAACTGAGTACTTGGGGGTAGGCATATGTGTTGGATTGGGAAAAGGAGCAAGTTCCTTTTGTCCCATTTTTCCAAATCTCAGTCAGTGTAGACCATGGGCATAATGTTTTGTAAGATGCTGCGTCTAGTTAAAAATAGTCCAACTTTCAAAAGTGTGTTTCGAGACCCCTGCATGTGCTCTGACCAGTTGTTTTGAAGCCCAAGAATGCATCCCGTTGGAACATCCTTTAATCCTTTCCAAACAGTGTGTAGGTTTATATTTGGGCTTCCTGGAGACCCCAGTGATGTAAAAATTTGCCTCTTTATTTGTCAAAAGTAGCCTCTTATTGTCACTTTAAAACCCAGTAGAATCTGGTGTTTCTAAGACCCTAAACAAAATTAGAATAAAAAATGTACATGGAGGACGGTTGAAGCATTTTATCAAGTTGAAATCTGGTTAGTTCTTATAAGATAAGATAAAGCCATGTACGTATTATCAACCTAATATTTAAATGATACGTATGTTTTTATTTTCTATTTAAATGGCCAAAAAGAACATGAGTGTTCATGTGGTTTCATGATTGATACTGCAGACACTTCTACGTACTCTACCCATCCCTTCCAGGTTGAATCTCACACTTTTGATTGCTTTTTGAGTATGAGGGGACAAGTAAGTTTTTATGATGCTGCGGTTTTGTGTTTGCAAAAACTAAGATGGAGATGTTGGAGAAGTGTTGCAATTGTGGTAGGGAGTAGTGTTTTTTTTTTACACTTGAGGTTAACTTTTCTTTGAAGGGACACAACATCTTTGCAGTCTCACATTTCCCGCTCTTTCTCTCTCAGCTGGATAGTGGCTGTTCCCTGCACTTGGCCCAGAGGTGGAGTCAGCTTCTGAATATTCAGTTGCGCAGGATCCCTATTCTGTCTAAAGAGTCTGCACCAGGTCTCATCATGGCAACAGGTGGGTCACATGAGCAGCTCTGCTTTGCGGTTAAACACTCTTGTGTGTGTGTGTGAAATAGAGGAAATACGAGAAGGCTTGCACTGTTGCTGCTTACTCTGTTACTTCCTGTTTTTGTTTGTCTGCTCTTATTAACCACGCTGTGTGTGTGACAGTTAGTATGTGAGTGTCAAATTTCACAAGTTGTAATTTTTATTTTGTATATTATTTTGGTTTTCAGTTTAGTTTTTTGTTAATTTAAATGATGCATAAGTAGTTTAAATAAAACAAATAAATACTTTAATTCATCCATTTTAACATGTCACCATAAATAGTTACCATAACACTATCAGTAGCTGCTGTTCCACCATCGGGCCGAATGGTTCTCGTTATGAAACCGTGCTGATCCGGGCAAGATGGCACAATTTACGATTTCTTTTTCCGCTGTGGTGCTTGGATGTAGATTACAAATAATTCAGTTGGCAGCGGTGCAAAAGGTAAACAGTTGAGTGTGTGCACTATGGAGGTTGATGGGATATTCCAATGTTAATGACTGCTTTTTCCCCTGGTTTTTACTCCTCTAAATAGACATGCCCCATGAAACAAAAAGGAAAGCAAAGAGGGTTTGTGCAAGCCACCTGACACAAACACACACAGACATTTAAAAGTTCCCAGACTAGCTAAAAAGGACATTGTAACAAAGGTTTGTGTTGGGCAGATAATGGAGGAAGCAGGAATAGGTTTCTACAGTTCACGTGAGTCCGTTTTATTCACAAATAACCAGCAATCGCTGTACAGCTTCACTTCAAATCACAAGATGGCTTTTCAGCGTCACTCAAATAAACAGTCCAATTTTCAGCTTCACACAACACAATTCTCTCTGTCTCTCTCTCTCTCTGTCTCTGGGGACAGACATGAAGACTTTGGTCTTTTTATCTCCCCTGACTCTCACTGTGAACATAGATGTAATTAGTCACAATATATATCAGGTGGATGTCCTTACCGCTTTCTCTCTCCCCAGATGGGCGCTCAACCACGCCCTCACCTCAACAGACATTTATTGACAAAATATTTTACGAATAATATAATTATATATTTTATGAGATTTAATGAAAAATTAAATAATCTACCTCCCTGACTAAAAAGCTGTGTAGATAAATACGGTTAAAATTACTTTAGGCAAGGCAAGGCAAGTTTATTTATATAGCACATTTCATACACAATGGTAATTCAAAGTGCTTTACATAGTAGAAATTAAAAAGAAAAAAAAAATAAGAATAATAAAATAAGAATAATTAAAACAGTTTAGAATAAAAAAAAAAATAAATCTAATAAAATACAGTACAAACAGTCGGACACACAGTGGCACAGTGCTCATTCAGTAAATGCACAGCTAAACAGATGTGTTTTGAGTCTGGATTTGAATGTGACTACTGTAGGAGCACATCTGATCTCTTCTGGAACCTGGTTCCAGCTGCGGCTGGCATAATAGCTAAAAGCAGACTCTCCTTGCTTAGAGTGAACCCTTGGTATTTCTAGCTGATGTGATTCTAATGATCTGAGTGATCTGTTGGGTTTATATTCAGTGAGCATATCTGCAATATATTGAGGTCCTAGCCCATTGAGTGATTTATATACCAGTAATAATACTTTAAAATCAATCCTAAATGTAACTGGGAGCCAGTGTAAAGACCTGAGGACTGGTGTGATATGTTCATATTTTCTGGTTTTGCTCAGAATTCTGGCAGCAGCGTTCTGTATGAGCTGCAACTGTCTTATGGTCTTCTTGGGAAGACTTTATACTCCTTTATACCATATACTAAATAATATAGACTGTATGTTTCCTCCTCAGACCTGAGCATGACTGCTGTGTGCATTTTCCATTTCCCTTTTTGATTTGTAACTAGTAGTGCCAAATAAACATGCAAAAAAAAAAAAAAAATGATAGAGCAAAATTGTTTTCCTAAAAATTGATGGCAACATTTATGGACAGCAGGACCAAGTTGTGGAATTTTAAATAATACCAAGCAAACTATAGAAAGTCCGTTGAGATGTGACAGACAGTACATCAGAATTCTTTTGACTCAAACAGGTTTCAATGTAAAAACCAGATGTAGTTTTATTGACTTTTCTCCCACAGACAAACTCCACTGTGACTGGCACCATGTTGTGACTCTGTTGTGACATGACTGTGTGTCGAAAGTTAAACCCTTAACTGACAGCCCAGAGTCTTCTGAACTGAGATCAGTCGGTTTAAATGAAATGAAATTAGGCTTTGCATATAGCGAAGCCAAAATACAACGTTCACGCATGTGTAGGATAAATAATATACTAAATAATGTACTATACTAGTTAAACCATCATAATAAAATCATGAGGACACCAAAAATACACAATATACAATTTTATTAACCTCACCAAAGTGAACTTTGCCTGCTACCTTGACACACATAAGTTCTCACAATGGGAATGGGAATTGAACTCTGACACTGGAATCAATGGCACCATATCTGTCAGCTGACAGACCAATCACAGCAGTGATAAGGGAGCCCCACCTCCAAATATAAGACACCGCCTCCGGTCTCTTCTTCATTCTCATTCTGTTCCCCATGAAGATTATTGGAAGCTATCCTGTCAAGGAGTGTCCGCTAAACAGATCATAGACGAGTCGTTCAGATACCTCACAGAGCGCTGCTTTTTTTCTTTTGTGAATACAGTTGAAGTCAGAAGTTTACAAACACTTAGGTTGAAGTCATTAAAACCAATTTTTTAACCACTCCACAGATTTCATATTAGCAAACTATAGTTTTGGCAAGTCATTTAGGACATCTACTTTGTGCAAGACATGAGTAATTTTTTTAAAGAGGAGCCGTCCAAAGCTGCGGCTGCAGCATAAGTCTCGCCGGCGTGGGCGAATGGGCTGTTTGCCTGGGTTTGTCTGACAGAGAGAGAAGACAGACTTCCTGGACACCCGGTGGAACTGAAAGCCCCTTTCGGGGCTACGGTTTCTACGATGTGGCAGCAGTGTTATTCAAGGAAGAAAGATGGGGAGGCATTTTAAACTTGCCTTCCCCGAAAAGTCACTGTTCGAGCTCCGCAGCCGTCATGTTCTGGGTTCCCAGCCCATTTAAAGGTGGGCAATCTGGATTCAGGACCTAGAAGGCCTGTCATATGGGAAATGACTCGAGTACAATAGGTCAACAACCGCAATTACTCTTGTATTTGCTTTACGGTGGATTTGTCAAGAGTATCTCTTAAAACTAATTCTACTATCACTTTGTGCCTAAGGTGAGCGTTGTAAGCCGGTGGACTTGCTGTCTTTTCACCCTCCGCCACATTCCTCTGGGAGGATAAATGGCTTAAATGTCTGTGCCCAGTTCGTACTCTACATTTGTACATGGAGAGAACTAAGGCATTGAGGAAGAGTAATCAACTTTTTGTTTCTTGGGCTGATTCTCAAATCAGATCCATATCATATCAGCGCCTGTTGCATTGGGTAGTGGAAGCTATTATCATAAGTTATAATAGTCTGTGGTTGCGACATCATTCTACCAGAGGCTTGGCTACCTTGTGGGTGCTGTTTAAGGACATTTGTGTGGATGCAAATTGGATGTCGCCTCACACTTTTGTCTAATTTTACAAACTGGATGTTTCAGAGCCGGTATTGGCTCATTCAGTCCTTGGTGTGTGTAGTCAATCTGCCGATATATAAAAATATACACACACACACACAAATTAACAATAACACAGTGAAGCACAAGTATCCCCCCAATATCCTTTTTTTTTTTATTTGATTAGGTGTGTGTACATTGAACACTAGAAGTCGGTTGATGGTCTGCTTCGGACAGCATATCTGTAACACGGGATTTGGCTATATTCCATTGAGATATACTGAACAAATGTTAGAAAGAGAACTATAGGTTATAACTCATGTAACCCCGGTTCTCTGATAACAGAAGTGAGGTATCTCACTGCAGTTCCCTCCTTGCACTTGCATGGAGAAGAGAAATGAGTATGAAGAAGAGACCTGTTGTATTGTCTTATATAGGAAGGTTGGGCTCCCTTATCACTGCTGTGATTGTCGGATATGCCTGAGGCGAATTCCCATATTGAGATACCTCACTCCTGTTATCAGAGAACTGGGATTATGTGAGTAACACCTGTGTCCCTGTGGAGAACACAGTGTACACAGTAATGATAGGGCACAAGTGCATGTTGTTCATGAGCCCGAATTCTCGAGTTCACCCCTGAACTTCTAATGGAAAACATTGATTTTCCTCTGTACACAGTTTGGAAGGCTCTTCCTCCTTTTAGCATCTCTCCCTCTCTCCCTCTCTCTATGTCTGCCAGCCACAGCCAGACCATTAATTAAATGATTATTAGATAATGTGCATGCAGGAAGGCGAGAGTTGCAGGAGGCTTGTGAAAATGTCTGCCCACTTCGACTGCTATCGCTCCACCGCAGATGTGCTAATTACTTGTTCTTCACCCGCTGGCTAATTATCACATACTGTACAAACACGTTCTCAGGCTCATCCATGCAGCCAAGGACAACCACACCACCTCAGCGTTGTCCTCGTTCAAATAAATGTGTTATGTGCCTACTTGCTGTGCATATCTCTTTTAAGGAGATTAATGTAAATTAAGTTAATTAGCACTCAAATTAATTAATGGAAAAACACTTGCGGTAATGCAGCAGCAAAATGCATGTCATCGAGAAAAGGACAACAAGGTTCTGAAGTCTGGGCTGTGAAAAGCAAGAAAGGTGATATACAGTAAATAGCTTTCGTCTCATGTAGATTCGAGATCCTGTCACAGTGGCAGAACTAAAGAATCAGACAGTGCCCTTTGCTCAGGTTTCTTCCTCAAAATTATAGCCTCGATGACAGCAACAGGAAGCAATAGTGTTCTTTGTGTGAAGGAGCTCTAATTTTCTGTTATTTTCTCTGTTATGGTTGATAGCATACTGTCCGGTAGATGATTCCCTCCCATATATAGAATATTCTTTATGCATTCACAATGATTTAGCTTGCAATATAAAAACATGATTGATTGATCGATGATGATCACAATAATCTTTAATGTGTCCTTAATAAAATAATTAAATAAATAATTAGAAAATAATAATATTGAAAAATTAGATAATATATAATAAATAATTATTTAGATAATTAACATACATTACATTATAGTGGCAGATGAGTGAAGCATTGATTTGGCAATAGAAAAAGTGGTTTTGTAGAAAATAAATTCATTATATCTGTATAATTGAATTTAAGCCTATCATTGGCCGGCAGTCCACAGCAGTCTATTTTGCAATTGAACTCGTCAATCTGTCAGAGATAGACTTATTATAAAGGCTTTTGTAAGGACGCGTTTATGTACACATTCATCAGATGGACACTGTTGGAGCTTCTCACTTTGGTTGCGTTGCATCATAAACAGTGTTTTTTAAAAAAAAAAAGCAGATTCAAGTAAATTGTAGTTTGAAACTTCGAAACATACATTTTGAGAACCCTGCATTCGGAGTTGTGCTCTATCCAGCTACGCGTCCTTATCTTGTGCCGTCTGCTGTCAGTAAGGATGGTTTGTTGTTTGTACAGCTGGAGTTGTTTTCTACCCCCTGCTGACTGGGACTTTCAAAACCATGAAGGTTATTGTCCGGGGGCATGATTTATTGCTTAAATTTTTTTAACTCCTTGATGAACACATGTGTTCATCCCTATATTAAAATAAATGAATTTCATGAAATTTCATGAATTTTGCGTTAAAAATGCTGTGGAAGATATGCCTTAATTGTTTGCTAGAGTGTTAAAGTATTTTTTTTTCTTTCTGTAACTTAATGTTATTTTGTTTAATTATTGTTCATCTAATTGAATTAAAAATACCCTTGTAAGCCATCGAGATGTTGAATGTCAAAATGGTGAAAAATCGAGTCAGTTTTATCCCTCTCTCTCTCTCTCTCTCTCTCTCTCTCTCTCTCTCTCTCTCTCTCTCTCTCTCTCTCTCTCTGTTTAATCTGCACAGGATCTGTGGGAAAGAATCTGGCAAACAAGCCCAATGTGTATGTTTCCAGCAGCGCTGGGATCAGGTGGAGAGAGGTGAGGTCATACAGTATCACAAACTAGACTCATTCACCATGATAATCTTAAATCGAAGTTCCCAGACATTTTGGAAGGCTAAGCAGCATTCACTGTCACATGTAATGAATATGTGTGTTCTCCAGGCCCTGGCTGGTCCTCATTTCTACACCTGGGGAGATCACGGAGGGATCCTGTTGGCTATCGCACAGGGCGGCTCCACCAGAACTCTCAAGTGAGTCCATCTATGGATCTAATGTCACTCTGAAAATACTTTTTTGAGTATTTTCCAGCATTAGGACAGTACTGATGCCAGTGTCTGCCCTTTGCTGGCTCAGGTTCAGTACAAACGAGGGGGAAACCTGGAAAGAGTTCCAGTTCTCTGAGCAGGAAGTGTATGTCTACCAGCTGCTGACAGAACCAGGGGAGAAGAGCACCATCTTTACTATCTTCGGGTCTTATGCGGACCAGACACATAGCTGGCTCATTGTGCAGGTCAACGCCAGTGATGTGCTTGGTGAGATTGATTCTCAACTCATTTAAATAGGATGTACACAATAGCCCATTCATCGACATTAAACTAGAAATGTGTTCCTTTTAAAGGGATAGTAAAATTTTTGGCATGAATTACTTACCCTCATGTCGTTCCAAACTCGTATGACTATCTTATACAGAACACTCACAATTTAGTTTTTTAATAATGCATGTGTCTGTTCAATACAATGGCAATGGATAGTACCTCTCTTTAAACCTAAAAAAGGACCTGAAAGTATCAAAAGTAGTCCATAAAGGTCCTGAACCAATGCATAGTCACATCACCAATGCACAACATTGGTGTGTCAGGTTGGTCAGAATGCTCAAACAAACAGAGCTGTGTTTTGGCAACACTGAGCCACAGTCTTTTGGGATTTGTACATAATGTGTACATAATATGGGATAGGGGACAACATTTTTAAAAATAAACACTAATTCCTTGTATTATATGTTCTTAGGTGTGCCATGCTTAGAGGGTGACTATAAACTCTGGTCTCCATCTGATGAGAGGGGAAATGGCTGTCTGTTGGGCAGAGAGATGGTGTACAAGCGCCGCTCTCCGCACGCCACCTGCTTCAATGGCGAGGACTTCGACAGGCCTGTAACTCTGTCAAACTGCTCCTGTTCGCGTCAGGACTATGAGTGGTATGAGCTGAAATCACCTCCATCTGCATTCTTTTCATATTGTCATTGTGTTCACAGGGGTGGTAATGATAAATCACTGTTAAATTGTTGTTAAATTAATGGCTGATTGATCTTAATTTAAAAACGTATAAAAACACATAACTCGTTGCTTGTTAAAATGAAAAGTGCTAATCAGGTGTGGGAGTGTTTCTATATAAATAATGATAATGTTACCTGCAAACACTGTACTAGTGTGTTAAAGTACAACATGGCAACAAGCAATGTTTCTCAGTCAGTCTAGGTCCGCTCACCAGTAATTTCACTGTGAGTGACCAGTTTATGTTATGCACTGACTGTACTTGCATTGTGTGCTATAATTTGTCTTACGTTCAAAGTCAGAAGTAAATTTTAGTAATACAAAAAAAATAAAATCTATTTAACAAAAAATCAAGCTGTATATCCAAATACAAAGGTTTTATTGGAGAGAGCCTTCTCTGCATTTAATAATAACATTATTATATAATATTTTTACTAAATATATTTGAAATATATGAAATATTAATTTATTAAATAACTATTAATAGTGGAATTAAATTAACTTCATTATCTATTTAAATTTGTATTAATTAATTTTCTGAAATGTAGCATTTACATATATTGCATTATTATTAGATTAATTGATTGTAAATTTTAATGTCAGTCAAATTATTAACATTTCTGAAAATGTACATGCCAAGTGTTCACATGAAGAGCACCAAATGAATGGTGAGTTCTGAATAATTTCTCAGAAGTTGACTGCCTGATCTTTCTGTTTCCCAGCGATTATGGGTTTAAGCTGAGTGAGGATCTGTCTCTCGAGGTGTGCATGCCTGATCCTGAGTTCTCTGGCAATCTGTACGCCCCACCAGTGCCCTGTCCTGTGGGCACAACATACCGCCGCAGCAAAGGGTAAGACCCATTATCCCTGCAATCCCAGCAGAAAATATCCTCCTGGATACAGATTGGTAGCAACCACCATCAGCAGCCCGAAAGCATTATTAGATCTGCCACTGCTGTGTCACCACACATCGCTCTCCCCACATTATCTGCAGTCGAGAGGAGAATATTTATATAGAACATAGACTGCGGCTTGGAATGAATTTAGCTGGATGAGTTTAGATTTGCTCATCAGTTGAGATGTGAGCTGGAGGTAATGAGGTTAATAAAAATAATAATGATTACTGGGCTAATGGGGAAGTGACGTTAATAATTCCTTCATACATGATGAATGGAATTAGCATTTTATTTGCAAATAAGTTTAAGACAATCTTGGAATTTCTCATTATATTTCGAAAACATCTCAAGAGCAAGAAGTACTCTTTAATCCAAGGAAGAAAGTTTGTTATCATGTAATTACAGCATCACCTAGTGTCAACTATTGGTACCCGTCAAAAAAAATATTAAAGTCTGTTTTTAATATTTATGCATTTTAATTGGATGGCAAATTTCCTCAATAATCTTTAAAATGTACATATTATGAATTCAGAATAAGTGTGAAGTATTAATTCTTTGGGGAAGTGTTCATTTCAAAAACCTAGTAAGCAAAATTCATGTGTTCCTCAACTGTATTTGCTTTTGCATTATTTGAACAAATTTCCTAAGATTGATAGAATTTAAAGCAGTTGTTTAAATCTTGATAATTAAATGTTTTTTAAGTTGGCTAGTTTATATAAATTACTCACCATGCATGAAAGCAACAGTTTTTTTTTTTTTCTGTTTCTGGCAAGTCCATTATGTTAATGGTGAGCATGTGAATGGAGAGTTAGAAACGAAATTCTGTATGTCTCCATATGTCTTGAATTCTCATAAACTCTGCCAAATCCATCATGTCCTATTCGCTTATAATATCTCTCAGCCTGTGTGAAGATTTTGGCTTGAATGTGGACACTTTAACCTTTTAAGTTTGGATGATTGGGAACAAAATAAACTTTTTTTGGAGCTACCTTATTTACACCCAGAGATATTTAATGTCAAATCAGAAAAATCAGTAAATTTTTAGCACAAGTCTGATTTTTCAGCAGTTTCGTAGTCTTAAAACATATCTTATAAAGTGGTCTGTTCGAATACTCGATTCTGATTGACTGGAATGCTTGTGGTTCTAACCGCTGAATGCACAGGTAGTTCTGGTCAGTTTTAATCACAGTTTGATATTAATGCGCTGTTTGTAACCATAGCAACATAACATTACAGAGCAAGCAGAGTGAACTAAAGCAACAGAAAACATTTCCTAACCACTATAACTATCATGTGCTGAAGTGCCGCCTATCGCCACTAGTGGCCCCCCGTGCTCACACATCTCTGACCCAAATGCTGAAGGAGAAGCGCTGTTTTTTACAAAATGCATGGAGCATTTTGTGGTGAAGCACTACTGTTCAAGCGTATGTTTATGTTTCATACGTAATTCAGTCAATCGTGCAGCCTTGATGGCTAACATACTGATGTCTCAGAGGTCAAAATCTGCAGGTTCCGAATTTTTTGAATTGTTTTCCCTTATATACAGTAAGTGCTACTTACTGTCACTGCCATGTTTGTAACGTCAGTTGTTCCACATTTATGTGAAAATGCCAATGAATGAAAATTCAAAGATACATTTTCTCTGGAGTGCCAACCCTTCAGTGTTCTATGGATGTTATTATTTCTGGATTGTGCATTTAAATTCACAGTTTTGTCCAAGTGTGTGGCTGCACTACTTATTCTCTGTGTCTCAATATGCAGAGCTGTAGATCTAACAACCCTTAGATAAAATTAACCGGAATTAAATTTGCACTGCAAAAAAAAGTATGACTTCTGTAACTAATCAATTCTGGCAAGTGACCATGGTATAAGTGGGATAATCCATGGCTACGTGTGCATTAAAAGATTTTAAATCGAAGACCCAGCACATTGATGAATGGCAGAACTAACCTACTAGTCCGACAACCCCTAATGCTATAGTGTTGTCTGATGCTGTAGGTACAGAAAGGTGCCTGGAGACAGCTGCAGTGGAGGAGATGTTGAAGCTCGACTCGATGGAGAAATGCTGCCATGTCCTGTTGGAGGTAAGAACTCCTCCTCAGTTTACACAATCTTCCTCCCTGTTCCTTTTTATGTAATACCTGGCAATCCTAAGAGATTCAATATGAAGTTGTGCAGCCATTATTAATAAACTGCTTCAAACTTCTAAAAAAAAAAAAACTGATAGTCCCACCCCAAACTCATGCCATTGGTTGAGTCGGTGTTGCGGAGTCGGGTGGTTGGAATGCTCCAACAAACAGAACAATGTTTTTAATAGCATTCAAAGCTTGATTTGATGCAATCAAGATATGAATGGCGAATTTATAGTTGTCTCTGCATTTATGGGAAGGGAAACCCATGCAAACCCATGTGTAGAGATTAATATTATGATGTAAGATTTATTTGTTGGTGGAAGTTTTATTAACCTAGAGCTCAGTCTCTAAATGGCCGTAAGCATAACTCCCCACTGTGCCGCTCTTAAGAGTCTTCGCTGTCTAGACTGCCTCTTCTCTCTGGCATTTTGGTGCCGAGCCTCTTGACCACACTTCAGTGGCTGTGTTGATTGGCTCGACTCTGCAACTAGAGAAAAGGCTGCGAGAAGATTGAGTATTAGAGAAGCCCTTTTGACCAAGTGTTGGCAGGAAGTGATATGACTTGTAACAGTGCCTTCATATTTCTTTTATGATTTGCAATGAATTGGAAGGATCCGTTTGGTCCTGTGAAATGGGTAGCTATTTCTTTTGTCTTTTTTAGAGGTGAATGCTTTAAAGCATTAAATCAAAAGGAAACTTAAATCACAAAGGTATTCTAAGGAAAGCAATACATTAATAGCTATTTTTATGGCACACTTACGAGTCATAGTTAATCCAAAAATTATAGTATTTACCCCTAATGTCATTCCAAACCCATGACTCTGTGTCTTCCATGTAACACTAAAGGAGACGCTAGACAGAATGGTAGCCTCAGTCACCATTTACTTTTGTCGCATTTTTTTTTTTCCATACAATGAAAGTGAATGGTGACTGAGACTGAATATGCTGCCTAACATCTCCTTTTATGTTCCATAGAGGAAAGTCCTGTTGGTTTGGAACAATTTTAAGTGCAAGTAAATGAGAGAGTTTTCATTTTTGAGTGAACTATCCCTTTAACTGAGAAGTTTGAAGTTTGTAATTCAGTGTTACTGTCTTTTTTTGGCTTTACTCTATAGAGAGTAATGAGTTTATCCTGTATGCGGTGAGGAACTCCATCCACCGCTATGATCTGGCCACAGGCACTGACCAGCCGCTTCCCCTCTTGGGTCTCCATGAGGCAGTGGCGCTGGACTTTGACTATGAGAAGAACTGCTTATACTGGGCTGATATTTCTCTGGACACAATACAGGTGAATAAAAGCTAAAATATTTATGCAGTTTTATACATTTAGAGTGGGGTCCAGATGTCTGAGACCACATCTGCACTCTATCTAGATAAATAATCAGACAAATAATAGACAAATGTATGACTTTGACCGTGGTAACATCCTTTGTACAAAAGGTCAGATTTCCTTGTTTCCACTGAAACACACAGAATGCTCTTTTGATAATTCTCAAATTATGCTGATAACATGGATCAGGTTTTTCACAAAGTTCATGTCAGCTTGGGTCCAAGTTGTCATTAAATCATTCCAAATACTTTCAAATGTATTTGTAGTGTACATTTTTGCTACTGAAATTTACACTCCAGTGTTTATGCTATTTATTAGAGCTGTTGAAATTGTTTAACGTGTTAAAATGTTCATCACTTTAGTTTCACATGTGATGTTATAAGAAAGACAGTAGACCACTTGATCTTATAGTTGTACTTAAATTTGCAAAACAAGAGCAAAACAAGAGATTCTCTGAAGCACTTTTCATGTATAGTTCAAAACGGCACACATCATGTGATGTGTAGCAAAGTGATTAGCCACGATTAATATTGTGGACTATGAGGGTTAAATCATTAATGTTACATATTGGGTTTTTTTTTTCTAAGGAACAAAATATATTTTGACAGTAAAATAAATATATGTAGTGTCAAATGTAAGCACTCATAATCACGATTAAATATTTTAATCAACTGACACTACTATTATTTATAATAATAAAATAAATAGAAAAATAGAAAAAGACAATACATATACAAGCATTTTCACTACTGTTCTCAGACTTTTGGCAATATTGTGTCTAATTTTGTGTAAACATTGTTTTTTATGTTGTAGAGACTGTGTTTGAATGGAAGCTCAGGACAGGAAGTGATTGTCAAGAAGGACCTACAAAACGTGGAAGCTCTGTCATTTGACCCCATCAGCAGGTTGCTGTACTGGGTGGATGCAGGTGCTCGGAAAATTGAGGTAATTGATGTTAGAAATAACT
This sequence comes from Moxostoma hubbsi, assembly GCA_032164185.1. Taxonomy (NCBI): domain Eukaryota; kingdom Metazoa; phylum Chordata; class Actinopteri; order Cypriniformes; family Catostomidae; genus Moxostoma; species Moxostoma hubbsi. Next base: position 21,467,993 of record JAVLUX010000029.1, on the reverse strand, counting down.
ATAGCAATTTTAATGAACAGTGTTTGTCCATGTAGTCATTTTTACATGCTCTGTCTTCCAGGTGTCCAACTCTGACGGAGATCTGAGACGCACTCTGGTGAACGCTTCAGTGCTGGAGCACCCTCGAGCTCTGACTCTCATGCCTGGAGAAAGGTACAGTTCCCACAATCTACCAACTAAAATTAAATAAAAATGACCACAAATTAATTGTAGTTTTAGTTGTTGATAAAGAGTATATTATACAATTTGAAACCTTGACACCCGTGCCTTCATTAAACATCAAAATGCCACTAGACCCCTCAGAAATGTACCACCTTCCAACATATTTCAGTGATCCATTCATTTATGAACAACATTGGCATCCCTAAAATACTGAAACTGGAAAACACATAAACTAAAATGAAAATTAAACTTGACAAATTGAAAATGCAATAGAAATAAAAACCTGTTTGTGGCTCCCTCAGCTTGATGTTTTGGACTGATTGGGGCGATCGTGTGGCGGGCGTCTACCGCAGCTGGATGGACGGTTCCAATATTTCCTGTATTGTGTCAGAGGGAGTTCGCTGGCCCAATGGCATCACAGCCGATGAGAACTGGCTGTATTGGACAGAGGCATACGGAGACCGCATCGAGAGATCTGACTTCAACGGAGGTCACCGCACTGTACTAATGAATAGCCTGCCTCATCCCTATGCTATTGCAGTTTTTAAGGTAGGCCTTGTTGTTTAACACTGCCTGGGAGTGTTGCAGCTGAAACAGCTTCTGAATTTATATTTGATGATCTAAAGCACATATTTCATATTTGTAAATATACTGTCTTTGAGTAGAATGACCTTTACTGGGATGACTGGTCCAAAATGGGCATCTTCAAAGCTCCTAAATCAGGCTCACCAGACAGTGAGTTGTTAGTGGGCAGACTGACTGGAGTGATGGATCTTAAGATCTTCTACAAGGGAAAAAACAGAGGTTAGTCCTTTAGAGGGACATTATAGAAACCATGAAATGGTTTGACGAGTGCAGTTTTCTGTCCTGTCTCTCCAGTTGCTGTGAGACATAAGGACTTTTTTTGTCTCTCACAGACTACGTCCACATTATTCCAGATACATTTCAAAACAGCGTTTTCATTTTCGAAACTCTCTCCGTCCACACTGCCATATTCAAATGTTTTTGGAAAAGTTCCTGGTTCACACTGAAACCGCGAATGCGGAAAAACGTAAAAAGCGTGGCCCTGCGCCATTTCCATGTATGGTCTGAAACGCAATTGTACTCCAGGTTTCCCGCCGACAGCAATTCTAAAAAAAAACTTTCCAGTTGCTTTTAAAGGAATGCAATGTGAAGGTTGTACAAAGAAACGTTTATCTTTAAAAACGCTATCAAAGTGAATAGCAGGTACAACAAAGGCGCTACAACATGGGCCGCAATTTTGATTGTTTCGGGTTGAATAGATCACATGACTGTGTCACAAGACAACAAATAAGCCATAGTTTTGGAATATCTTCATTTTCCCTGTCCACACTGCAACCTGAAGACGGCGTTTTCAAATGTATTCAGTTGGGAGAGTGTTTTCAAAACAAGTGTTTCACTTAGCAAAACGTAATTTCATTGTGGACGGAAAGCTAAAACGTAATGAAATTAATTAGTTTTCAAACAAAAACATATCATGTGGACGTGGCTGTAGTCTTTAATATATGTATCAGTCTTTCTTGGCAGGTGGTATTTATAATATAGGAGATGTCTCATTCTGTCGAGCACTTTATTGGACAAAAATGTTATACCTCTGTGCGTGCTTGGTAGCAATGTGTCATCAGTATATTTTGTCTGTTTTTTGTGGAAATAGAATGTAAATGTAATTTTTTATATCTGCTAGAAGTACGCTTTGTTAACTTTTAGGAGCATACTTGCATATACTGTAGATGTTTTGAAAGATAATAGACATGGACTAAAAGTCTTGAAATCAAAATGCTTTTTTAAATAGTGACCACAATTGATTTAATTGGGATATAGAAATGTTTTTTTGAAGAATCCCTCTCTCCTGTAGGTCAGAATGCTTGTGCCGACCAGCCATGCCGTCTGCTGTGTCTTCCCCAGCCTGGAAATAAGCGTCATTGTGTGTGTCCTGATGGAGTTCCTTCCACGACCCTGCCATCTGGAGAGCTCCAGTGCCAGTGTCCCAGTGGATACCAGCTCCGCAATAACACATGTGTTAAGACAGGTCTGACACAAACATTGACTTTAAGGGATAGATCACCCAAACATTTAAATTCTCTCATCATATACTCAACCTCATGCCATCCCAGATGTGTATGACTCTCTTTCTTCAGCAGAACACAAACAAATACATTTAGAAGAATAATTCAGCTCTGTAGGTCCTCAAAATGCAAGTGAATGGGTACCAAGATTTGGAAGCTCAAAAAAGCTCAAAGTCAGCATAAAAGTAATCTGTCAGTCTCCAGTGGTTAAATCTATATCTTCAGAAATTATATGATAGGTGTGGGTGAGAAACAGATCCATATTTTTATAAAAGTAAATGAGAGAATTTTCATTTTTGGGAGAACTATCCCTTTAAAGAGAAGATATTAATAAATCTTAAAAGCCAAACAAGCTTAACTTGTTCGCATTAAAGATTTGTAAGTGATTCTGGAACGTCCGCCATACTTTGTCACTGAACTAGATGTTACCCCTTTTCAAAACCCCACTTTGCAAAGATAGATAGATCTCTTAGATATCCATCATGATGTTGAAACCATTATAATTAGGAGCAGGACAACAGTAACAAAATATTGTTCTTGCACAACACACTAATATTTTGAGAAGGCTTGTTAATGTGAAGGTGGTGTTTACTGTGAATGGTCCGTTTCTTCAGCCAGACTTCAGCGCTTCCTGCTGCTCATTTATTGGCTGCCCTGTAAACGGGCAAAATGAATGACAGGTAGAAAGTCTTTGGGTTGGCTAAACAAAGAATCTGACAGCAGCCACATTTTACTTTGCTGTTTAGAGACTAGAACTTTCACAGAGACAGGTATAATATATTAGGACACCGAATACAGTAATGTCTGTCAGGAAAAAGGGATATTTCCTGTGCCATTCTATTTAAAAGTGATTTAATATATATTTTTTTATTAATGTTTTCCCATCAGAATACACCTGTTTGCCAAACCAGTACCGCTGCTCCAATGGGAAGTGCATCAGCAGCATCTGGAAGTGTGACAGTGACAATGACTGTGGCGACATGAGTGATGAGCAGGAGTGCCGTGAGTGATAGCACCAGCTCCGCCCACTCTGTCTCATATAAAAGTACACAGATGTGCTTGTGGTATGTTTCATCTGTCATTCTCTGTCTGCAGCCACCACTGCTTGTGATCCTGCGGTACAGTTTCGCTGTGTGGCCTCTGGTTCTTGCATCCCGCTGACCTTTAAGTGCGACCACGAAGATGACTGTGGAGATAACAGTGATGAGGAGCACTGTGGTAAGTATGTGTGGATGTATTTTAGTTCAGTAATGGGTAGTCGACACGGTGCGGTGTGAGATTTTATACTCGTTCAAAGGGTGTTTTCAGACCCGTAGCTCAATTGTTTTGTTCTGAAACAGGTGCTTCAATTGTTACAATGTTGCATTTTCATCTTGCTTCATTAACTGTGTTAATAAAAGTCACATGTGAGGAATCTTCCCCCATAATGGTCAGAATGTTTGTGCACTATTTCAGGATTTAGCTCCTAAATCAAAATACCTGTTAAAATGAATGAAATACCTGTACACATTTGTCAACCATACTAATTGTATATGTGTTGTTTAAGACTTCCATGTTCATACATGCCTAAACGGACTGAACTAAGGGAGAAAATGCAGCAGGTTCTGAAACAAATGCTTCAAACGAGCCAACAAGCAGCTTTTATTACCTCAGATTAATTGAGAAATGACAGAATATTTGTACTGTTAGATTACAGCTACACAGCTGGACCATTTAAAATGAAGGGAAGACAAATGAGTGTTTTTAAAATTGTAAAAAATTAAAATAATAATAATAGTCAAAAACAAGTCACTGCACTTAAATTTCCTTTTTTCTTATAACTCATATGATTTTAACCCAAGTTATTTGGGTTAAAAATTATTTACATTTAAGAAAGTAAATTAACATGTTATAAAGAACATTGGGTAATATTTTATCTGCTTCCCCCCCCCCCCCCCCCCCAGAGTCTCATCAATGTGGGCCTGCAGAGTTCACCTGCGCAAGAGGTGTGTGTATTCGGGATGCCTGGCGATGTGATGGGGACAATGACTGCTGGGACTGGTCAGATGAAGCCAACTGTACTGGTGAGAAGAAAAGAGACCTATTTGGCACACTGATTCAAAACAAATATGCAATCAAATCAGATTAATTTGATGTACCTCCTTAATGTTTTCGTATTTTGTCTCTGCGTCTCATAGTGGGCCACCACACATGTGAGAGTAGCAGTTTCCAGTGTCACACGGGTCATTGTATTCCTCAGCGCTGGGTGTGTGACGGAGATGATGACTGTCAGGATGGTTCAGACGAGGACCCAACCCACTGTGGTCAGTCACTTAACTATTAACACAAAAATGAAATTCTGTCATTGTTTTTTTATTCATCCTCATGTCGTTCCAAAGCTATATGACTTTCTTCCGTTGAACACAAAAGTAGTAGTTTTGGAGAAGGTCCTGGCTTCTCTTTTTCATTCAACAAAAGTGAATGGGGATGAAAGCTGCTCCAAAAAGTACAAAAAATACAAGTTCCAGTAAAATATGAGAAGATTTAAAATTTTGTCCAGGAGTCTGCTTTTATAGACTACTTTTATGGTGTTTTTTTTTGTCCTACATTGTATGAAATAGAGCAGTCGGGACATTCTAGTAAATAACTTTGGGATCATTAGAAGAAAGAAAATCATATGAGTCAATCAATATTCAGTAGCATCAGTTCTCATTATTAGGCAGCTTTCATGAAAGAGAATAGAACATATGTGCTGTAAAGCAGCTTTTCCACCATCTGGCCGAATGTTTCTGAGCACGGTGAGGAACAGTTCCGGGAGCATTTCCACTTGTGCACTGTTTGGCGTGGCACAATTCCAAACCATTCTCGATCCTGGATTTCTCTGGTTAGCTGGGCTTGCTTAACCATGCTGGTGGAATGGCTTTAGTTCATGGCTTTTGATAAGTTTTCTTTTTAGCTGGCAAAGTTCGCTATGATGAGGTAAATGTAATAAAAACATTATGTAAGTTTGGAGTATGTTCATGATTTTAGGATGATGGTTTAATTAGTATAGTGCTATGGCTGTCAACACACAGCCATTTGTAGAGAAATTACAAAGAACTTATCTGGCTGTTAACAATTGTGCGTAAATGATAGTTAAAAAAAGTAAATCATGAAAAGAAACGCTTCAGAAGATGGTTCTGTGTTAACTTATTGTTGCATAGTAGCCTATGCCAGTGCCATAGTACTACCATGGGCTCAAGCTTCACAGTACCACAGTGTTTTACATTAAATACAGGTGTATGTACATACATAATGCTTATGCAGTGACTTGGTTATAAGAGAGAATGACATAGTCAAGACACAACCACCAAAGACCTCCAGCTCTGGGGGCCATTCACTACGAACCAGTTCGTCTTTTACTATGGGTTAGGGTGTTTTATTAATTTATTTTTATCCACTTTTCTCCCCAATTTGGCATGCTAACTAGGTCCTCGTGGTGGCACGGTTATTCACCTCAATCCGAGTGGCGGAGGACAAGTCTCAGTTGCCTCTGCTTCTGAGACGGTCCGTCCGCACATCTTATCACGTGGCTCACTGTGCATGACACCGCTGCGACTCGCAGCATGTGAAGGCTCATGCTATTCTTCGTGATTCATGCACAACTTTTGAGAGCGCCCCATTGACAGCGAGAACCACTAATTGCGACCACAAGGAGATTACCCCGTGTGACTCTTCCCTCCCTAGCAATTGGGCCAATTTGGTTGCTTAGGAGACCTGGCTGGAGTCACTCAGCACACCTGGGTTTTTGAACTCGCGACTCCAGGGGTCATAGTCAGTGCCAGTACTCGCTAAGCTACACAGGCCCTTAGGGTTTGGGTTAATCGCGAGATGGGGTAGATGGACGTTCTTTGACCGTTACATAGTGTTTCGCTGTTTTTGCAGAGTTTCTTGCAGTAACCACTTGGAACGCATACAAAATGTAAATGATAATTTTAGCACCACATTGGAAAAAGAAACCTTAACCGTGCCAGCTGGCCGGATCAGCACGGAATGGCATGATTTTGCAACGAGAACCGTTTGGCCCGATGGTAGAAAATTGGCTTAAGATTCTATGGAATTTGTTATCTTTTGTGTCCTGTAGGGGGTGAAAAATGCAACGGCTTCCTGTGTTCTAACGGAACCTGCCTGCCAGCGAGTGTTCACTGCAATGGCGTGGAGGACTGTCTAGGGGGTGCTGATGAGCAACACTGCGGTATCTGCCTTTTTATTTTGAACTCAAGTGGAAATACTGTTTATATTGTATTTTAAAACATAGGTAGGCTGCAAGGAATAATAAGTTTCTTTTCTTGTAGATCCGCTCTGCACACGATATATGGAGTTTGTATGCAGGAATCGAGCACAGTGTCTGTTCCAGTCTCTGGTGTGCGATGGCACTCGGCACTGTGCCGACGGATCCGATGAGGATGCAGCGTATGCTGGCTGCTGTAAGTCCAACACTTTGCTGACTAATAATTGTTACCATAATAACCCATTTATTAGCAGAAATAGTGCTGTTCAGTTCATAGCCCCCCAAAGCTGGAAGAGAAATGCAGGATAATAGCACATTAACTTAATTAAATTAAGAATTAAATGAACTGTTTACTTGTTTGATAAATTAATGTAATAATTAAAGCTTACGGATTATTCAAAAAACAGTAAAGTCTCTAAGTAATCTTAACCACAGACCTTATTTAAAACCATCAAAATTCCCAGTAGAACCCATAGTAAATTAGCCTTCGGTGTTGACCTACAAACTGACATCATAACTGAGCAGCTCTGTAACCAAAGGCTCTACTATTATGTGTTGAAGTTGTTTTGAAATGATTAGTTTGTTGAATGTTCTCTGCTCGCTCCACAGCAACTAATCCAGAGTTTGAGAAAACGTGTGATGGCTACAACTTCCAATGCACCAATGGAATGTGTGTGACTCTGGAGTGGAAATGTGATGGCATGGATGACTGTGGGGACTACTCAGACGAGGCCAACTGTGGTGAGCAATGCACAAACAAACACATTATAGTGTAGGCCAGTGGTCGACAACCTTTAGCATGAAGTGCCATTTATTTTTTATTTCATGTTAATCACTGTGCCATATCAACAACTCCCTAGCAGACAAAAGCCAAATTCTGGGTTAAATTTCAAGCATTTCAGTTTGGCTGCAACAACAGTTCCATTGGGTGGGTAAAAATATTGATTTTCCAATGCATTGTGATCTTCATTTGAACTATCTCAAAATTGATCTTTAACTCTATGTGGCTACATTCTGCAATGTGAGCCAATCACTTCCATATGATTAGCCACAGGCTGGAAAATACTACGATTTCACTCACCAGTTATTGACTACTATAATGACGAAGTAGTTTAGCACCGAGATCCTTTCACTGCGATTTATAGAGTAAAAGTTTGATTTGACTTATTCTGTGTAATGTGCATCCAAAGATGAGATCTATGCAAATCATCTGTCATTGAATAATGTCTCTTAATATCCTTCCTGTTCTTTACAGTCAATTGTAGATTGAAAGCAACAAAAAAATAAACATTTAATTCTAATCACACTGACACGGATGACACACATTTGTGATCCTCGCCGAACTGCCCATGAAAGCTAAAATCTGAGAAAATAATATTTGTAAAATGTATATTTTCTAGAGCTGACAAAGTTAATGCATTAACGAATCGTAAAGTCTGTGTCCATACTAAGCCCTATTGTGAAGTCCAAGTTTTATTTTGTGTTATATGGGCAAAACCTGTCTACGCCGCACTATTTGTGGTCATGCAAGTAAATTGATCCAATCAGATTGCAGGTCCATGCTGTGCAGTTCATATGGGTCACACTTTTTCATCACAATTAAGAGAGTTTGGCTTCCTATACAGCTCATATAACTTCTGCATTTCTAAATTAAATGACTTGATTAAATAAGAATGCTGACCAGTCATTGTCAATATCGCAAAATTAACCCCTTTAGAGTAATGCTGTTTATTTTGTGATATTGACACTCTGACTGGTCAGCATTCTTATTTTATTAAGTCACTTAATTTAGAAATGTAGAAGTTATATGAGCTGAATTGGAAGCCAAACTTTCTTAATTGTGATGAAAAAGTGCGACCCATATGAACCACACAGCATGGACCTATAATCTGCATCTGGACATTATACAGGAATATGATTTTTATGTAATGTAAATTCGTAAATAAAACAATTTCATTTTCAAACTTCATACTATTGTGCATTCTCAATAAGCACTTTTCAGCTTAACAAGTACCCGTTTTGCTTTGACAGTTAAATCCTTGAACTAAATTTGTGAGCATGTTTGCTAATGTCTGACTGATGTGTGCTTCCTGTATCAGCTTCCCCGACTGAAGAGCCAGGCTGCTCACGTTACTTCCAGTTCGAGTGTAAGAACGGCCGCTGTGTGCCTGCCTGGTGGAAGTGTGATGGGGAAAACGACTGTGGTGACTGGTCAGATGAAGCTCAATGCTCAGGTACATAAATCAGACTGGTGCCATATTCTTTCTCAGACAGAGATTATTAGCTTTGAATTGGCTTGTGATTTGCCAAAAAGACTTGTACAATTGATTAATTAAAATTAGGGTTGTCAATCTATTTAAAAATAGTTAAATGTGATTAATCAAAATGACCCCATGAAATTGACACGTTCAGTTCCAAGAATACAAAAAAACAGCCCTGTGTAAATTTATGCAACAGCGTTAAGCCTAATTATAATATATTGTGGGTAAGTACAGGTGGCGGAACTCCTCACACACCTGCTCCGGGTCCAGTTACCTGTGCTCCCAATCGTTTCCGCTGCGGTTCTGGTGCTTGTATTGTGGACACTTGGGTCTGTGATGGCTATGCAGATTGTCCTGATGGCAGCGATGAAGTTGGCTGTCCCACAGGTGCTTTCTCTACCATTACAATACACCCTGCCTTCTTAACTTATCATCTGTACTCATCCCTGCCTGTGTGATTTTTCTGCCTCTCTCTCAGCCAATGGTTCTGTGACTCCAGTGGCAACTCATGTTCCTCCACCATCAGGCCGCTGCACTAAAGATCAGTTCCTCTGCCTAAAGCCCCAGACCTGTATCCCTGACTGGAAGCGTTGTGACGGACACCCTCAATGCCAAGACGGGTCTGATGAGGCCAACTGTCGTAAGTGCCTCTTAGACTCACACATATACAGTCAAAAGTTAGAACACGTCTGGTCATTCGTTATTATTACTATATTGTAATATTATTTTGAGCAATTAAACCATGTTATAACAAAAATTTTAAAATAATGTTAAAAAAATAATAAAAAAAAATATATATATATATATATATATATATATATATATATATAAACAGAAAATGTAACATAAAAATTTAATGTGTGTGTATAACAGCACCAATTCTCCTGGACACACTTTTTCTTGGTTGACGACAGATAGGATTTTCCAAGCTTCTTGGAGATTTTGCCACAGTTCTTCTATCTGTTTAGGCTGTCTCAACTGCTTCTGTCTCTTTATGTAATCTCAGACTGACATAATGTTCAGCTCCCTGTTCTTCTATTCTAATCTTCTCTTTTTGCAAAAGTAATGTTTGGGAGATTACCATTTATATTTCCTATTGACACACGAAAGCTGACAAATGCTTTTGTGAAACATCTTGTGTGCCTAAGACTTTTGCACAGTATTTTATTTAGATATATATAGATATATAGACAGATAGATAGATAGATACACACCGATCAGCCACAACATTAAAACCACCTGTCTAATATTGTGTAGGTCCATCTCGTGCCGCCAACCCTTATCTCAGAATGCTTTTCTTCTCACCACAATTGTACAGAGTGGTTATCTGAGTTACCATAGATTTTGTTAGTTTGAACCACTCTGGCCAGTCACTGTTGACCTCTCTCATCAAGGCATTTCCATCCATAGAACTGCCGTTCATTGGATGTTTTTGTTTTTGGCACCATTCGGTGTATATTCTAGAGACTGTTGTGCATGAAAATCCCAGTAGATCAGCAGTTACAGAAATACTCAAACCAGCCCGTCTGGCACCAATAATCATACCACGGTCCAAATCACTGAGATCACATTTTGTTCCCATTCTGATGGTTGATGTGAGCATTAACTGAAGCCCCTGACCAGTTGTGGTGATTTGGGCATGGCTGAGCGAGGCCGGGAGAAGAAGGGACGATAATGATTGACACCTGTGGGAAATTATCTATAACGGCTGTTCTGTGTTATAGTGAGAGCTCGAGAGGGATAATAGTGCAGTCCAGACCGCTGGAGGGAAGAGAGAGTGACACAGGAAGCTGTTTGTGGGATACTGAAAAATATTGTGATTAAACGACTACTTAGATTGTTTATCTGGCTCCCGCTTCCACCTTCATAATGAGTTACTGACCTGTCACAGTGGTTTTGGAACAAGGGAATTAGTAGGTAGAAAACGCTGTCATAGAGTCTTCGCCGCTGGCTGAACTGTTCAAGACCCTCGCCGGCATCCACCAAACACAACATTAGACTCTGCTTGACCTGCATGTGGAACAGGAGCAGCAGTTCCATGTGCTCCACCAGGCTCAAACGGAGGACCGGCAGGTGTTACGGAGCTTGGTACACCAGGAGAGGACTTCAGCCGCGACCCTGTACTCACTTATGACCGTGCCTCACGTCACAGTCATGAAGATGGGATTGGGGATTAAATCGATACAAATGGATGGCTTGGTCGAACTATTTAATTAGACCCTGTAGAATATGTTTCGTAAGTTCGTGCAGGAGGACACTCAAAATTGAGACAAGTGGTTGAGACGAGTTATTGACCTGTCACACCCGTATCTGCATGATTTTATGCACTGCTGCCACACGATTGGCTGATTAGATAATGACATGGATGATTGTGTATTTCTATAATTGCTGATCTCCTGGGATTTTCACACACAACAGTCTCAAGAATTTACTCAGAATGTTGCAAAAAACAAAATACATCCAGTGAGCGGCAGTTCAGCGGATGGAAACACCTTGTTGATGAGAGAGGTCAACAGAGAGTGGACAGACTGGTTCGAACTAACTGTCTGCCATAACTCAGATAACCACTCTGTACAATTGTGGTGAGAAGAATAACATCTCAGAATGCTATTCTGAAATGCGGGTTGGTGCTGTTTTTGCAGCACTAGGGAGACCTTCACAATATTTGGCATGTGGTTTTAAAATTGTGGCTGATCGGTGTGTGTATATAATATTATTATTATGATTATCATTTATTAAAAGTTCAAACTAATTTTAGTCAATTCAGCAAATGCTTTTAGATCAAAAGCAACTCAGGGCTGGTAACCATAAGATTAACTGACTCTTTTATTGCAGCCACCCGTGGGCCATTGCTCTGTGTGAATGGTACCCTCTGTGCGGATGGTGAGGCATGTGTTCTCAACAGTGAGAGGTGTGATGGCTTTATGGACTGTTCTGATCACAGCGATGAAGACAACTGCACCGGTTAGTGCTTGCTTATTTCTGCTATTCAGCCCAAACTGCTTAACGAGTCCATTCCAACTTTTTGTAGATAATTTCAGCCTTTGGTGTTGTATTTATTTTTGTTTTGTAGTATTCAACATATTCAGCCCCGCCCCTTTTCCGTGCTCCAATCTTTAAATTTTTTCATCTAAATTCCAGTTTGTATTGAAGCTATTGAGAAGCTTTGATCAAAATGGATTACGCCTCTGAGCACACAGTATTTTTCACCAAGAGTTGATGGTGTGATTCTACACCACCCCTTTATTATGTGAAAATGCTAGTGAGGTGTTTTTTCCGTCACTCTAAATGTTCGTTAACTCACAGAGGTAAATTGGCCCTGGCAGATCACATTCAGATAGCTATGACGCTCTGCACTCTGCGTTTGATTGTTAGATATGTAATTCTGCTTAATTTTTAGGTTTCAGTTTGATAATAATTTGTTTTAAAACGTGTAGTTGACATGAAATTTCTAACAGTGACAGCTTATTTATTACACATGCAAGTTAATAACATTAAAGCAAATTGCTCTTTTTAAAATTAATTTATCACCCTACATTTTTTCAAAGCTTCGATGTGATTAAAATTGTTCTAAATGAACAAATTAAAACATTCACTTTCACATATATATGTAGGTATGTGTGTTTAAATATAGTTAAACTGGGACCTTCCCCTGTCCCAGTTTAACACTCAAAAAATCTGCCCATTTACCCAGAAACAAAACTTCTAACTGAAACTTACATAAAACTTTAAAACTATTATTGTGTTGCCTTGCAAGCACTGCTATTTCCTTCAGGAAAATCTAGTTACAATTCAAAGCTGACAGCAGCAAGTACAGTTTTATACCACATACCGCAAGCACATGCATATCATGGTCAGGCTGTTCACACTAAATCACTCTGTTTCACCTTCCGTCAGTGGATTCACTGGTCTACAAAATCCAAAATCTGCAGTGGAGCGCCAACTTCTCTGGTGCTGTAACGCTCACTTGGTCGAGACCCAAAAACATGCCAGCAACATCCTGCTCCTTTATCATCTACTACAGGTATCAAGCATTCGTACTTCAGCTTTAGCTGCACAATACAGCAGGGAAAGTGTCTCTGGTCCACGTGGGTCATTAAAACAGACTGTATTTTGATTTCCAGGCCGGTGGGTATCCAGCAGTGGACTTTTATTGACACACACAGCAATAAAGGCAGTGCCACTCTGACTGTGTTGATGCCGGATACCACCTACCAAGTGAAGGTGCAGACTCAGTGTCTCAGCAAGCAGCACAAGACCAATGAGGTGCTCACACTGCGCACACCAGAAGGATGTAAGTAACTAAAATAACCAATTTTACTATGTCGTAACCAAGCATGACTTGACAGGTTAAATAATGTGCAATATTATTTTTAAATTGATTAATATGAGCTATTACATTTTATTAAATCAATAATGATAAATATAGATATAAAAAAAATTCCAGTCAGCATTCGAAGCAAGTTTCTGCACTAAATGCCAATCATAGCTCATAGCTCGCTTGGGGCTTGTTAGGACAACAACTCAGATTAACATGGGGAAAGAAATTGGGTTCATCACTTGTCCCTTTGATGTCTCACGCCTGGTTAGGACAGTGTTATTGTCCTTTCTCGACAATTCAGTCTCAATTACATGCAGACTGGTTCATTCTTATCTATGCATTTTTTGGCAGTGCCGGATCGTCCACAGGGTCTGCAACTGAGCTGTGACAACGAAGAGGATGGGACAGTGCTGTGCTCCTGGAGCCCCCCAGATAAAGCACATGGACTCATTAGGGAGTATATTGTGAGTGTAAATCTCTCGAAGACTCTAAACCACTGTTCTTTATATATACATACTTTTACCTATCTGGCTTCATTGTATGTCTTGTACAGGTGGAGTACAGTGAAAAGAACAGTGCAGAGTGGTTTTCTCAGCGTAGCTCTGGCACTAATGCACAAGTGAAGAACCTGCAGCCCAGCTTGCTCTACAGATTCAGGGTACAATGAGAAGCACACACTGATTTAAAGTCAGCATGGAATCACAATTGACCCTATTTGCATAATTTGAATGTTGCACATTATTTTCAAAGAAGAAAAAGTTTGTCATTTTAATCTTTCATCAGAAAGTGCAACTTGCTGGCACTAAATTAATATTAAATAATAGCTTTAGGCATTGTTTTAGACTACTGTAGTAGGTTTTGCAGCCTTTCTAAAATTTGGACAAAAGCTAACATTATAATTTAAAAAGGTTAACATTTATTTAATAAAGGTTATATCAATAATAACAAATAATAATACATTTGAGAGTTGCATACCTTTGGGATATATTGAGATGCTCTCCTTGGTTGAACTTGAACTTTGGCCTCAAAAAGCTTTCCTCAAAAGTTGATGGCTGCAATGGAGAGTAATCCTCCACAATCAACTGCAAACTAGAGTTCAGATTAGGGGATGTAATAAAATATTGATATATCGATTATTGATCGGCATGTTATTTTATCGATATATATTTGAGGCATTTATATATAAAAATTTGCCAACATTTAATTTAGAAGCATAATTTGGATGCTTGCTAATTCACTCAGTCAGGGTTTTGTTTAATGTCTGGTGTATAAGTTTTGGGAGACCACAAGAGGGTGATATATAATTTACTGAAGCCGGTCACAGGTAGGAAATGGGCAGATATCACACACACAGGATGAGCTGATGCGATGCAGCAGATGGCTGTCCAAAGTTACGAAGGTTTTTGTACTTAAAGAATGAACACTGTGTTTGCAGGTTAGTGTATGAAACTCAATGCGCAAACTGGATGATTAGAAATGGTGTAATTTATTATGCAATTTCTCTGTATGTAGCCTTGAATAGGTTTTACATTCAAGCTGCCCATCCCCAAACCCCAAAATGACATACTTGTAACTGAAAATACATATTGTAATCTTAATGAGAGATACACATGCACAATATATCATCCAGCAATGGCTAGAGTAAATAATCTTTGTCCTTTTGATAATGATTTGTGTCGAATTTAGTGGAAAACTATGCAAGCTGCACTCCATGACACTGCAGAATTGCTGAGCATTGCTGGTGTGTCACCATGTTGTCCGCTAGACACGTCTTGTGTATGACCCCCTTGAATTGACTCTGCCACTCACACTTTACCAAAGTTGTGTTGAGAAATATGTTTGAAAAGACTATTGTCCAACCAGCAGCCCTATTTATATCTAAAAAAATCTGATATACTGTATATCGATAACCATCGGGAAAATCTTCAGATTAATGATGTGTGAAAAAGGCATCGATCCCAAGCATATGTCAGATCTGGCTTCATTACGCTCTGAAACATGTCTCGGAATGCTTGTAAATTACTTGTAAACATTATAGTAAAATAGGTGGTGAAAGCTATTTTATGTTGCCTTTTGAAACATTTAAATAGAGTCCTTTCTTTCACATAGTCTTCTAATCTGTTGTGTTTATTTCTCAGGTTGCTGCCGTCACAAGCAGAGGGGTTGGAAACTGGACAGAAATTAAATCCATAGTTCCTCAAAAAGGTAACAAAGCTAGTAAAGCCAACTTTGAAATGTTCACAGAAGAGCGATGCCTCCCCCTGCTGGACATGTATTTATTTTTTATCTCATATGATGGTTGATTCAAAATTATTTAATCTCTTTCAGCTCTGTCTCCACCTACTGTTAAGATCACTAGCATCACGAAGGACTCTATGATTTTGTCTATTACCTCTGATTATAAGGTCAGACAGTTTGCTTTGCCTCAGTATGTGGATTACATTTATGTCATTCCTTCGATTTAAACTTAATCTTTGTTACTGTCTATATCAGGTAAAGGAATATGTTGTCATCATTTCATGGGTGTTTGATGAACATGTGAAGGAGAGCTGGAATTACACAGTTTCGGGAATATTGAAAGGTGAACACCCTAGACATCAGTTATCAAACTTCCATCTGCATTTCCACAGAGAGATACACTACAGATGTGTGTGATATTTATGTTGTTTCCCATGTAGCCACTAACCTGACAGCGGGAACGGTGTATGAGGTGGCTGTGTGGGCTCACACAGATGATGGAGACAGTCCGACTGCACTGTCCCGCCAGCAGACCGAAGGCACCAGACCTGACCAGCCCTCACTTAAGGCCCGTGCACTTAACCAGACTGCTGTGGACTGCAGCTGGACTGGTCCTCAGGCTGAGGTGAGACTATATGTCGAACAATATTTGTGGATTTAAAGAGCAGAGTTGTCAATACCAAAATTTCATTCGTTGAAACCAATATCTGAGAAATTTAATGATTCTCAATCCTACAGCAGAAACGTATAGTACACTAATGAACACACTCCTTGATTTGAAATTAAATGTTAATATATTAAATAAATATTATTGAGAATTTGTCACATTTTATACCACTGGTATGTTGAATGCTTGATTCTGATTGGTTGACAGACATTCTAAGGTGTGCAGTTATTTTCCTGTAACGCACGGCTGAAATATTTCTAGTTCATATCACTTCAGCTAATTATTTCAGTTATTTCAAAGAGTTATACAGGCTAACACAGCCAAAAAAAAAAATCATTTAAAACAATGACATTTGTTTAGTACATCACATATGAATGATAAACAATATCTATAATATCCTAAATTTATTTCAGTTTACTTTGAAAAGTGCCCTTGCACTCGCTCGTTCTCCCTCCCTCTTTCTCTTCTGCACTCGTCTCAACCACATTCACACACGCTGACACATACATACTCGCACACACATAGAAACTCGAGTTTCGACCAACAAACAGAGCTGTACCACCGTGACTTGATCAATACAACAGTTTCTATATTATACTAAATAATTTTTTTATATGTGCAAATGTTTCAATGTATTTTGCCCAAGTCAGCCTCCCATAGTGTAAAGCGCCCTCGCGCTCCCCCTCTCTTTCGCTCACACAGAAACTCTCACACACGGACATGCACACAAACTCGGGAGCAATGTCAGCACACCTTTGTGACTCAGTGGGTGGTTTGTAAACAGCTAGATGCTGAATCTGTGGTGGACGAAAATAGTGGACACTATCAGTAACGGTTTATGATTATACATACAAATTGTTTGATATACAGTGTGCACTTTCTAGATCAACTTAAGTTTAGAAAAAAAAAATAATACCTATATTGGACAGTACTACTATTATTTCTCAACATCTGTGTATATTAGATTTTTATTTGTTTTACATTTACACTATGTTGACAATTTCCTGTGTGGTGCAGTTTGCTTGTACATTTTTCTTGCACATCTAAAATGAAAAAACTTTTATATCTCAAACCAGGTTGCCTTGCATTCTAATAAAGAACATGTTATTTGAATCATGTTGGAGTTACTTTTTAGTTAAGTACATTTCAAAATCATGAATCGCCCTTAAGTTTGAAGAAAATCAAGATTTCATTTTTTGGCAAAATCACCCAGCACTTTTACTAGAGCAAGATTTTAGTGGTTGTGTATATTATTGCAGAAATCATATATATGTGACCCCATGTATGTGTACTATATCCTCTAATAGATGTATGGAGTGTTCTATGCCACCTCTTTCCTGGACCTGTATCGCAGACCTCACCGGCAGACCACCACCTCCAGCAGCCTGACTGTCATTGTAGACAGCGATGAGCAGTACCTCTTCCTGGTTAGTGTCCTCACTTTTAAGTATGCCATCGGTTCTCATTATAACGGCATGTGTACAGATGTTAAATGTGTGTGTTGTGTTCAGGTGAGGGTGATCTCTCCATACCTGGGTCCTCCATCTGAATATGCCGTAGTGAAGATGATCCCCAGTGAGCGACTTCCACCCCGAAACCTACATAAAGTACGAGTGGAGAAGACCCAAGCCACTCTCAAGTGGCAGCCGCCTTACGACTCTCCCAGCACTCCTCTGGTATGCTGAGCATGCATTCCCGGGCAAATTTACTAACATATGTTCTCTGCTTCCATATAATTGACTGGCATATTTGTATAAAGTTATACATTTGGCCAGGGGTCCACAAATTTTTGCATACAACTGTATATATAAAACAGTTTTATTATGTAGTTATATTTTAGATGGGTAATCTACTTGAGTGTTTAAAGCATCTCTGTGTATGTATTAGACGTATGCAGTGCACACAAGAGACATGGTTCGTAAAACAGAGCGAGACTATAAGGTGCGCACTCAGAATAACACAGTGGAGTACACGTTGAAGGGCCTGGAGGCTGGAGGACGATATAGCATCACCGTCAGACTGCTCAACATGAGCAAAGAGGCCAGCTACACACTCAACACTGGTATGACCTTCTATTTATTACTTTCCTAAAACATTATATGATTTACTAGTCTATGAATCATCAGGTTTGTACAAACTTGTGAAATCCATGCCAGATGGACTCAAATTGTTATGCCGAGGATATAATTTGTAATGAAGTCAATTGTACTCAATTAGAACTAGTAGTCACAGACATTTGGACCCTGCTGTATATTAATAGCCAGTATGTTTTATTTGTTTTTTATTTTTCATTAAATATGTTTTATCCACACAGTTCCTCTGCCTGCACCTGAGGCCCTCAAGATCTTAGAAGAACAGGACCATGTGTTTCTCTTTTGGAAGAGTCTGGCTGTGAAGGACCAAAGCTTCAATGAGAGCAGGGTTAGAGACCTGAACCTTTTGATATAATGCATGCTCTCTCCATGCACCCTTAAATTACAGTGGCAATACTGCACACCATAGGACTGATTATCACTATTTCGCTCCTCAGGGCTATGAGGTGTATGTGCATGACAGTGTGACCAACTCATCTACGTGTTTGGGCAACACCACAGAGACGTTCTTCAGGATCAACAGCCTGCTGGTTGGCCATAACTACACATTCTCAGTGAGGGCACGCTGCCTGCTCAACAACCAGCTGTGCGGAGATGCAGCAGTGCTATTGTATGACGAACTGGGCAAAGCAGCAGGCATGAGCATTTACAAAATTATGTTGTTCTTGGCATTGTGTTTCATTCTTTTCCTGAAGTAATTCTCTTAAATAAAGAGTTAGTGGCTGTGGTAATTCATGTAATAAGACTTTGCTCCTGTTGTGTTTTAGGCCCCAATGATGCTGCAGCTCAGTCAGGTAAATCAGGAGACGTGGCAGTGGTTGTGGTTCCAGTGTTGTTCCTGCTGTTGGTAGGTGTGTGTGGAGGTCTTGTGGTCCTTTACCTCAGACACCGTCGGCTACAGCACAGCTTCACCGCCTTTGCTAACAGCCACTACAACTCTCGTCTGGGCTCTGCCATTTTCTCCTCAGGAGATGAGCTGGGTAAGACCAGGCTGACCTTGGCCTTAATAATGTCTCCTGTCTTTATTACTATACTGTATTTACTACTACAGTTGAAGTCAGAAGTTTACAAACACCTTCGCCAAATACATTTAAACTCACAATTTTTGATATTTAATCATAGAAAACTTTCCCTATCTTAGGTCAGTTAGGATCACTACTTTAATTTAAGAATGTGAAATGTCAGAATAATAGTTTTATTTCTTTCATCACGTCCCCAGTGGTCAGAAGTTTACATACACTTTGTTAGTATTTGGTAGCATTGCCTTTAAATTGATTCACTTGGGTAAACTGTTTTGGGAAGCCTTCCACATGTTTCTCACAATAAGTTGCTGGAATTTTGGCCCATTCCTCCAGACAGAACTGGTGTAACTGAGTCAGGTTTTTAGGCCTCATTGCTCACACATGCTTTTTCAGTTCTGCTGAAATTTGTATTGTGGTCAGGGCTTTGTGATGGCCACTCCAATACATTGACTTTGTTGTCCTTAAGCCATTTTGCCACAAATTTGGAGGTCTGCTCGGGGTTATTGTCCATTTGGAAGAACCATTTGTGACTGAGCTTTAACTTCCTGGCTGATGTCTTGAGATGTTGCTTTAATATATCCGCATAATTTTCCTTCCTCATGATGCCATCTATTTTGTGAAGTGCACCAGTCCCTCCTGCAGCAAAGCACCCCCACAACATGCTGCCACCCCCATGCTTCATGGTTGGGATGGTGTTCTTTGGCTTGCAAACCTCCCCCTTTTTCCTCCAAACATAACGATGGTCATTATGGCCAAACAGTTCAATTTTTGTTTCATCAAACCAGAGGACATTTCTCCAAAAAGTGCACTTGCAAACTGTAGTCTTGCTTTTTTATGGTGGTTTGGATCAGTTGTATCTAATTCAGGTCCCTTAAATTTAGGTAACTTTGGTTCACTTTCCTTCACTTCTGTTTAGATCAGTTCTCTTCAAATCTGTTTAGTTCAGTTCTCCTCAGTTCAATTCAGTTTCTTTCAGTTATCTTCAGTTCAGTTGCATTTAGTTCATTTCACTTCAATTCAGTTTTGTTCTTATTAGTTCAGTTCAGTTGTGTTCAACTGTTTTAAGTTACATTTTTCAGTTCACTTCAGTTTAGTTCAGTTTAATTTAATTTAATTTAGTTTACTTCACTTCAGTTTTGTTCAGTTAAGTTTAGTTCAGTTCACTTCAATTCAATTTAGTTCAGTTCACTTCAGATTTGTGCAGTTCAGTTTCATTAAGTTCAGTTTTGTTCAGTTCACTTTAATTCAGTTTTGTTCAGTTCTTTTCATTTCAATTTAATTCAGTTTAGTTCAGTTCTCTTCAATACAGTTTCATTCAGTTCACTTCAGATTTGTTCAATTTACTTTAGTTCAGTTCAGTTTAATTACATTCTCTTCAGTTCAGTTTTGTTCAGTTGTCTTCAATTCATTTTAGTTCACTTCAATTTAGTTCAGGATTTATTTTCTGCCATAAAAATCAGCTGCTGATGTTATTTATTCCCTCTCTTCTGTTCAGGTGATGATGATGAAGATGATCCAATGATCTGTGGCTTTTCAGATGACGTTCCCATGATGATTGCATAGCTGGAAGACTCTTTCTCTTCTCCTCCTTCACTCCTCCCTTCACCTCCTCATCACATTTTCTTACCTGCCTGTCTGGCACACCTTCAAGCTACCGAGCACCCTTCCTCTCAAACCCCCGTAAACTTAGATAGGCTGAATGTAGGTTTCAGGACCCCAAGGAAGAAACGAAAGCATGGAGCGAAAGAGATATTTTTCCATATAAGATGCACTTTTTTTCGGATGCGCAATAACTTATTTTTTTATATATTATAAATGTGGGTATTGGACTTTGTAGGCATTAACTGAAGCAAGTGAAGGAGTTTGTTAACTGATCAGCAGACTCACCGAACAGAGCAAAGACCCTTATTGTACGACAAACTCATGCGAGCATTACATTTGCTTAAAGCCAAAATAAGCACCTAGATATGGGTGCATCAGTGCAAAAACAAACAAAAAACACACAAAAGGAAAAATTCAACAAAAAGCAAACCTCATTTTTGTGTACAGAAAGAAAAAAATGAATCAATGAATGCCGATGAAAAGGGAAGGAGGTACATAGGCTGTCGACAGCAAATTGCACAGGATTTGATTTTTTTCTACATATGCTCAATTTGTGTCACTTTATGTCAGTAGACCTGCATTTGTCCACAGTACCTTGTTTACACTTTTTATCCATTTGTTAATTTTTTTGGTCAGCAATAGATTTATCCCCTCTGCTTTTTGAAAATGTGAAATGTGTTACCTAGTTTGGTTGTTTTATCAGTTATTTTAAGATAAGAATCATCTTAATGAGAAGACAAAATGTCTTGCAGACAAAAACATCTCGGTAACAGTCATGTTATGTGTTGTATAGTCCGTACGAATCACTTGTGCTCACTGCTGTTTTCCTTTGATTTATCCTACTCATTTTATCTAGCAAAAAATATTATTGCATATCCTGTGTGCTGCCATGGTTTTAGTCCTTTAGTGTTCTCAGGGAACTGGGTTAATGTAGATTGTACCAGCGTTATCAGTCACACTGCCACAGGCAGCGCAGTGTGTTGGTTTCTGAGACTCTGTACAGTAGTTCCAAATTGCAATGAAGCCTGTGCAGCTCTTGGCAGAGCATAAGGCTTTATTCTTGTCTCTTGTGCCAAGCTTACAGAAAAGCAGAGGGTAGAGCAGCCATCTTGCCTTCCCTATACGTTGTGAAAAGGTACATGTGTTAAATCCATGTTTCATTTTAACTGGATTGCTGCGGGTGTTGTGTAAAAGATTTGTTTTATGAATGTTTTTTTTTTTTTTATCTGTTTCACCTAATTTTTTTGTAACTTGTATTGTGGTGACCAGAAAAAACAGAAAAATGGTTACAGTCTACTCCCTCTTTCTCTAAAATTATAATTTAATTATTTTCTCACCCTCACGTTGTTCCAAACCTGAATGACTTTCCTCTGATGAATATAAAGTGAGATGTTACGCAGAATTTTTGCCTCAGTCACCATTTACTTTCATTATGTGGAAACAAAGAGCAGCATCAACGTTCTTTACATTTTATAAAATGGGTTTGGAACAACCTGAGGGTGAGTAAATGATGACAATTTTGATTTGTGGGTGAACTAACCCTTTAAAGGTCATTTTAAATTAGGTTTATTGACAGTTTACATTCAATTGCGTGTTCATTATTAATAATCTCCATTGTTTATTGAAACAAATCTATATAGTTAATGATAGTTATGGCAGTTTTCTGTGAAATTGTTTCTTTAAGTACCACATTGCCTTATTACAACACACTGAGTAATATATGTAGCAGTATGTCAAAGCGATCACACATGAACACACTCACAAAAATGTAAAAATAAGATGACAATTGAATAATAAAAGACTGAATAATTAGATAGAAAATGTGTGTATTGACATATTGTGAATTACCACTGTATAATGTTTTAAAGTTCCAGTGCAGCACTTGTGTGAATTCTGAGCCACCGTTTTTCATTTTATTGTTTGTATTTCTTATTTACAACTATTTGTGACAATGTTTGTCATGCCCAGTTTGAAAATTAATTTTTGGTCAATAAGATGTAAAATGTTGACATAGCAGTGATGTTGGGCACCGCCATGTTTAAGTCTTTGATCTTGCCTGCCTACTGAAGGTTTTAAAGATACAGATATTTTAAGTGGTACCATCTGAGATGTTTTATGAACCACTTATGATTAAATAAATGTGGAAAACTGTTGAATTTGGCTCCTCTTACTCTGTAGCAGTGGGATCGTCTGATAATCGATACTTCACACTTTACTTTATAACGGCCAATTAATTTACAGTGTTAACACATAATAAAGCCAAAGTACATTCTTTTCTGCTCTTTGAAGTTCAGACCCATTAGTGGAATTTGACCATGTTAATGTGTGTGAGACTGTAATGAAGTATTCATCAGGAATCTCCTTGAGAGTTCTCTCACAGCTAATCATATTTGTTCCTATAAGGTTAGGTTTCAAAAGCTCAAGCAAAATTGCATTTATCATTCTATGGTCATTTTAGTGTAGGCATTTATCCAAAGCAACATAAATGCTGTTATAGAAACAAACTCTCCTTAAAGTACCTGGCGTTAAGTGCTTTGCTTAGGGGCACAATTTTGGTTCAAAGCCTTTTTGGGGTTTGATCCTACAACCATTTTGTTAACAGTCCACATCTT
Organism: Moxostoma hubbsi; assembly: GCA_032164185.1. Lineage (NCBI taxonomy): Eukaryota > Metazoa > Chordata > Actinopteri > Cypriniformes > Catostomidae > Moxostoma > Moxostoma hubbsi. The sequence goes on along the minus strand of JAVLUX010000029.1, from coordinate 21,444,679 downwards.
TAATCACCAGGCTACATCAATGTTTTCACCCCCCACCACATTTGACACAAATCCACCTATTTATATGCCTGATTACACATGATTTGAAATAAAAAGGCAATTAAAAAAAAAAATAAGGAAACCTAAAGCAAACAGTTTGCATCATTTGCCAGTCTCAGCTTGCAGATCGTATGCCCTGTGTTTATTGATGTGTGGGATTTATCTGAACCACAATTAGACATGTTTATAGAAGTGGGACGTCTTTATTTACAGTGTGTTCCTGTCCCTGTTTTTTTTTTTTTTTACTTGTCTCCCTTTATTTATCCTCACACCACTCTCCAACACAATTATTTCTTCATTCGTTTTGTTGATTTTTATTGAACAAGCAGAAATTTTACAAACATCTACAAGAAAATGTAATGAGCACTTATACAAAATGACCCATTGAACTACTCCAACACAGTTGTAGAGACATTGCTTATGTTTGTGATGTCATAGGGAGCACACTGCTCTGTGAACTTAAGCTGAGGTTTCACATATGAATGATCAAAGGGATAGTTCACCCAAAAATGAAAATTCTTTCATCATCTACTCACCCTCATGTCATCCCAGATGTGTATAACTTTCTTCTGAGAACACAAATGAAGATTTATATATAAATAAATAAAAATCAGCTTTGTAGGTCCATACAATGCAAGTAAAAGGTGGCCAGAACTTTGAATGTGCAAAAAGCACATAAAGCCATCATAAAAGTAATCCATATGACTCGTTAAATCCATGTCTTCTGAAGTGATATGATAGGTGTGGTTGAGAAACAGATCAATATTTAAGAACTTTTTTTGCCATAAATTCTTTTCCCTGCCAAGTAGGTGACAATATGCACAAAGAATGTGAATCGCCAAAAACAGAAGAAGCAGAATGTTGATGTGAAATTAAAAGTGGAGATTTATAGTTTAAAAGGACTTAAATATTGATCTGTTTCTCACCCACGCAATTATATTTATGCACTTGTCAGACGCTTTTATTTAAAGAAACTTTCATCATATCTAGGTATACATTGTATCAGTTTGTGTGTTCCCTGGGAATCAAACCCATTATCTTGGCATTGCTAGCACAATGCTCTCCCAGTTGAGCATCAGGAACACACTTGTCAAATTGCTTCTGAAGATATAGATTTAACCACTAGAGTCATAATAATTACTTTTATGCTGCCTTTATGTGCTTTTTGGACTTTCAAATTTCGCTACACCATTCACTTGCATTATATGGAGCTACAGAGCTGAAATATTCTCCTAAAAATCTTCGTTTGTGTTCAGCAGAATAAAGAAAGTCCTACACATCTGATGGTACGAGGATGAGAAATTGATCATAGAATTTTCCTTTACGGGTGAACTATCCCTTTAAGAGACATTTCGATCACTTCCTCACAAGATATCTATTCAGAACCTTGTCTGAAGCTCGAGCCTGTGTTTGTGAGAGAAATTCAGCTTTGTTTTACATTAATAGTTCAATATGGAGATGTTTTTGTGTACACCAACAGGGTGAATATCTGTAATGACAGTGAAACGAATACTACCATAATGTAGCCTACGTATTCAATTTAACATTACAAATAGGTTAATAACACGTTACGATTTGTGTATTTAAAATCTTTACTATTTAAAAAGGGTGTATTTATTTCTGCTTCCGCCACCAGAGGTCTCTCATGCATTAATTAACGGCTGACGTCGCCATGTTTGTACCTTCTCGTATTTCTTCTGTCGTTTGGCGGGAAGAACAGTTTCAACCAAAAAAAGACAAAGGTAACAGTCCCTACAAGTATTTTAGTGCTCCAGGTGATCAGATCTGGGATGTCCAATTGCTATAAATACACTGAATTCTTTATTTTCCATGAAAACAGAATGCAAAGGGAAGACACAATTTCTTAATTTTAGCATAGATTTGATCACTTTTATATACTTGTTGGCAGGTTGTCTCATGTGTCTACATTAATTACTTATTTCTCCATGTTTGTAACAAAAATGTTTCAGCTGTCATGAAAATCTTTCTTTCATTCTTTAACTTGATGTAGTGTCCTCATTGACATTTGTAATGGGAATGTCATTGATTTGAGCTGTCCATTTTGTGCAGATAAGGCCTGTAAAGTTTTACAATGGCAGTGCTGCTCTGGGACAAACAATTATGAGGTCAATGTGGTAATGGATCATCTGTGTCTTTAGAGAAAAGGTCAGACGGAAAGGTCTGTGTCTAAAAATAGATATGAAAATGTAGAAATATCTTTCCTCATCTTGTTTTCTGTACCAATCTGACTAAAATGTTGGTGATAATGTTTATATGTATTGTTGTTGTCTAAAAACAATCTTTTAAATACATAAAACATCATATTAACCATCAATCATTTTAAAAAAAATTAAGGTTGAAAGGAAACACCAATAGTGGGTGCACAAGCACAAAACACCCATTTTGTGTCAAATGATTACTGTAGCTCTCTGGAGCACTTAATCTAAGATGGTTTTTCATTTCTTGTTCTTTCTCTTTCCTCTATCCAATACTCGCATCTTGTTAATTTGTAGAGTAGTATTTCTGACACCTAAAGATGACTGCAATGAGGAAATAGTAAAAAGCTTTCAGAGTGCAGATTGTGTTGCTAGACAGACACATTCATAATTTCATTAGGGATGATTTTAATGTTTTTTTTATCTGAGAAATATAACGTCACATTTTAAAATAATGTAAAAAATGTTACATTAGAAATAACATATTAACCAAATTATGTATTTTATGTGATACATTATTTTAATGTAGTGGTTTGATGTTTCACAACTTTTACTATCATTTTATCATGAATACTATGGATAGCCATAACGACTAAAATTTCAGCTAATTTATGCATGTACTAATTTATGGATGGTCTCATTCATATTGGAGAAATAAAGCACCTGTTTAGATTTACTGATCTTTGGTCCCTTAACACATCTGTGACCTCTTTCCATACAGACCTGATTGTCCCTGTGCGCCAGTACATCCTGTATTTGTGTGGTCAGCAGTATTTAGTTCAGCTGGGCCAGCCGGCATAACTCGGAAACATCAGGAGCCTCTTGAATGCTCCCAGGGGGTCAAAGGTCATCCGGCAGGTGGCGGAATAAGGGCAAGGGCAGATTCATCACAAGACGTTAACAAGTAAGTCTTAGGGCTCTTTGTGGAAGAACCAAAGTGTTACTAAAGCTTAAATAGATGTGAACAAAGTTGTCTTTTTCTTGTAAGGCTTTGAATCTTAATTGATATCACTTTCAGTGATTCTAACAGCAATTTGGCCCTTTTCCTCATGGGTTACAACTTCCCTCACTGCCTAATCCTGGAGACTGTTTGTTCTCGGCACGAGAGTGATGTAACTTCCTTGACCCTTTCATATAAATTCTTGTGATTGGGAGTTCTGCTGTCACAACACCAATCAAGGGGCATTAAGTGCAAGTCTGAAAAGATTTGGCATTCAGTTTTAGAGAGTAAGAAATGGAGAAAGCCATTTTTCATAGGTTTGCTTTGAAATTTCTCACCTTGTTATAACAAGAAAAACAAGAATGACAGCTAAGTCCTTTTTAAGGTATACATTTGAAATACTGTAGGGGAGAGTGTGTATGTTATTAAAATTAGAAATAAATAAATAAAAAAACATACACTATCACCCCATTTTTCAAAGTTCATCCCACCATTTTCATGTGCCCAAAAAGGCATCAAAAGTTTGTAACATTCCAAGAGAATCCTGTAAAAACTTGCCCCTAAAATCTCCATAGACTTATTTTTTTAGATATTATTGCATCTGGATAGCCAGCACTGTCCAACCGCAATACTGATTTTTATTGGACAATCGTGCAGGTCCTTCTAGCCAATGGAAGAGAATGGTGCTGTTCCTCTCCTAGCAACAGACCTCCACAGTTGTGCAAACTGAGCTAAGTGACAAATATTACATCACAAATTATAAGTATTTAACGGTTCCAAACAATAGCCCCCCCCCCAATTTTCCTTCTCATTTCACTCCAAAAACTCCCCTTGATTTGGTGAATGCTTGCGAGGACAAAGCTCCACAACATGGAAACCAGCTGTGTCGCAACAGTTTGTTTCCCTGACTGCTGAGCGAACATGGTCACCACCTCACAAATTGTCATCCGGGACATTTCTGATTTGTCTTTTGTCGACAAACACTTTACTTGATCCATGGATTCCAAATTCTCCCTAATTTGGTCGTATCAGACATATTGCAAATCTTTGAAGTGTGCACAGTGCTACTCTGTCTTCTATTACACATGGCCCTGCTCAGGTTTCTATGTTTAGCTTAGGAGAGGTGTCACCTAGCTTCCAACAGCACCAGCCAAATCTCCACAAACACTGGGCACACTTGAGCTGGCTTACCACCTCCAGCCCAACTGCTGATTCAGGTCCAGGGACGGAGATGTGGAGCTCTGAAGATGCCTATGGCAGTGCCGACAATCTCGGCTCTGACTGCAGATACAATTGCTGTCAATCTTGGTGGATGTTACTACGCCTGCATGCCTCTCCAGAAGAATGCCTTAAAGTTTTTTAGTGTTTTACTCCAGTGGTTCTTAACTTGTTTTGCTTTCATTACCCAGATTTTACAATGGACATCAAGTGTAGGTCCCCCTCGTGCCACCAAAACAGCACCAACCTGCATCTCAGATTAGCATTCTGAGATGTTATTCTTCTCACCACAATTGTACAGAGTGGTTATGAGTTACCGTAGACTTTGTCAGTTCGGAACAATCTGCCAATTCTCTTTTGACATCTCTCATCAGCAAGGTGTTTCCGTCCGCAGAACTGCCGCTCACTGGATGTTTTTTGTTTTTGGCACCATTTTCAGTAAACTCTAGATCCCAGGAGATCAGCAGTTACAGAAATACTCAAACCAGCCCGTCTGGCACCAACAATAATGCCACGGTCTAAATCACTGAGATTACATTTTTTCCTAATTCTGATGGTTGATGTGAACATTAACTGAAGCTCCTGACCCATATCTGCATGATTTTATGCATTGCACTGCTGCCACACAATTGGCTGATTAGATAATCACATGGATGATTGTTGGTGCCAGACGGGCTGGTTTGAGTATTTCTGTAACTGCTGATCTCCTGGGATTTTCACACACAACAGTCTCTAGAATTTACTCAGAATGTCGTCAAAAACAAAAAACATCCAGTGAACGGCAGTTCTGTGGATGGAAACACCTTGTTGATGAGAGAGGTCAACAGAGAATGGATGGACATGATCGAACTGACAAAGTCTACAGTAACTCAGATAACCACTCTGTACAATATAATCTCTGAATGCTATTCTGAGGCGGGTGGTTTTTAGGCAGGTGGTTTTAAAGTTGTGTCTGATCGGTGTATATAATAATAATAATAATAATAATAATAATAATAAATTCTATAATTTATGAAGAAAATTTAGCCTAAACACATTTAGAAATTTCAACCACAACGGCTGCCAAACATGTTGAGTGGTCCAAGCATCATCTGCAGCCTGAAACTGAACTTTTGGTTGGATTTAAGGATTGCATGTACTTTACTGCAAAGAAAGCTATAGGATGATCCCTTGCTCACTATTTAGTGAATGACTTAACCTCCAGTGTGCTGACTGTCTGTTCTGGTCTCAGAACAGTTCAAAATTCACCTTATTTTCATCCTAACTCCATATAAAGCCTCTGAAAGCAACATTTTTCAGCTTTGGGATGAACCCATTTATTCTCTATGTGAAAATGCACAGTATAAATATAGGAATGCATTTAATGATGTTAATGAATAGAATCATATTGCACAGAGATAAAAAAAATTAAACAACAAAATGTATATTAAAATGAAGCTAAATGACCCACAGATGTGTTGAAAGAGCTGAAAGTTATTCACAATAACTAATATGTTTCTCTACTTTTGAGGATATGTGGTGCCAGTGTCCACATATGTATACATCATGTTTATCAGCATGTTGACACACAAAAAATTAACAGATTTTTTTAAAGCAGCATATTAAACAAAACTAGAGATGCTACACTTTACAACCAAAAGGGTTTCAATGAAAAAAAACGTAGATAATTCTTACCAGAGGCACTTTGTTGGTGCTGGGTCCGTAGGAGCACTTGAAAGAAATCGACAGCATGCCGTTGTGTCACGTGACTAGGTGCTGCAAAAGTGAACCCTTTAAATGACAGTCTATTGTCTTGTGAACGGTATTCAGTTGGTTTTATTCACTTAAATTATGTGTTGCATATAGTGAAGGCAAAATACAGCATCCACGCATGTAGACGTGGGGTCGCACAAGGTTAATATGAAACTATAGCAGTGTTGCTCTTTTCCTTCTCTGTGCTGTTTGTCATGATGAGCCTACTGTTTAAGAGGTTTTATTTGACTTCCTCCATAGCGTTTTAACCCTCTGGGGTCTGAGGGTATTTTGGGCCCTGGAGAAGTTTTGACATGCCTTAACATTTGTGCTTTTTTCAGTTGCTTAAAAACACATTAATGGCTAAAGTCTGATAACACTGTATTCAGTACAAACTGGGATACAATAATATGTGAACAACATGTATGTACATGTTTGTATTTTTGAGAAAATAACGTTTATGCATGGTTTTTTGAAAAAAAGAACATATTAAGACACTGAAATAAGGTCATATAACACATACTAAACATTTGTCCACAAGACTTTTGAGAACTGGATCTTGTAGCCTAGAGTTTTTGCTACAAAATGATGTGAAAACCATCCTGATCACTCATTCATACAAAACAATATAGTCATTTAACTTTTGTAAGACAATTTTAGTGTTGAAAGGTAATATGCGAATGATCATGAATATTTAGGTGATTCACACCTGAGAGACAATGACCCCACCCCTGGGCCCATCAATGAGGAATGTGACAGAAAAAGAATGAATGTGGGGAGACTTAATGATCAAAATCAAGTTTTAAGTTAAAATAAGTAATCTGACTATACATTTTCTTTACATAAAGACCGTACTTAATTTTAGACCTACACTACCATTAAAAGAAGTCTCTTCTGCTCACCAAGACTGGATTTATTTGATCCAAAATAGAGAAACAATATTGATATTCTGAACTCCTTTTACAATTTAAAAGAACAGTTTTCTATTTAAATATATTGTAAAATGCAATTTGTGATCAAAGCTGAATTTTCAGCATCATTACTGCAGTCTTCAGAGTCACATGATCCTTCAGAAATCATAATAATATGCTGATTTTCCTAATATGGGCATATTTAAAGTGCATTTTACTAATTTAACCTGAACACATATTTGCAAGCACAAGCTTTGTTGATGATAATGAGGCAGCATAAACACTAGTTAAAATATAATCTAAACATTCATATTATTTTTATATCACATTACATATCATATTTATATCATACAGCATACAATTTAAATACCCGCTTTAGCCGAAACAGCATTTAAATGTAACTAAAACTTGCCTGTTAGGACATATTTCAATGTCAATACTCTGAATCCTGGCTGGCAAGTCTGGAAATGGTCCCACTAGTAAAATATGTACAAGTTTATATAAAATAGCATGTCAACTAATGAAAACTAATTGACTTACATGTCCGAAATTGTATCCTCTGCTGGATCAAATCTCTCTTCAAAATACAAACGTTCATCGGAGTCCCGCTCTTCGTACATTTGCGTTTATCGTCTCAGCACATTAGCGTATGAATGGCGCACTCTGCAGGTGGGTAGATGAACCGGTAAAAACTGTACATCGCTTTGTTTCATGCAGATAACATTGCAGGAGAATATTTGTTTTAAATTTGAATTGGTTTATTTAAAAGTAGACATTTTAAGCTTTTTTAGACATATGTTTCATGTTTGTGTGATAAGTATTCACACCGTTTCAGTTCATTTTAGTGACTTGTTTCTGAAATATGCTCGTGAACACAGAGACTGCTGAAAGCTCACCCTTTTTATTTTCTTTATTTTACAAAAGCACAATGTTTCATTGTTATTATGAGTGTACACAAATAAAAGTAGACCTTTTATAGTCTCTAATGATGTCTTACACTTATCTGTATACCCAAAATTTACAGTATTTTAAGTTGTTTCTGCTGTAATTACGAAAATATCCAGCAGGACGCGCCGGCGCATCCGTCGACCCCAGAGGGTTAAACTAGAACTTTCTAAATAGAATTCAAATGGGTCACATTAGTTTTTAGGTCTGCGCACCGCAATATCGAGGGAAGCCCGTTTTTTGCGCGGGTGTGTGCCAGAGAGCAGAGCTGATCATTAGCACAAGCTGTTTACATTACACTCACACTGAAGTGCTGATCAGAAGCCTTTAGCTGAATGTGAGATTATCGTTCAATTTGCATCTGCAGCCCTAAATATTACTTGGTAGGCCGCCAAAACATTTTCAATGGGAGAGCCATTGCCTTGTTCTTTACCTGCTGTCCACAACCCAGTCGGAATATACCTGTGACCTACTTTTGGGCTGGGACCCACCAGTTGAGAAACACTATGTTAGTCCATGTCTGTTAGCTAGATCTATATTCTAGTGTAACCTAAAATGAACCTTTTGCAAATATTCATGGGCCTATTTCAAATTTACAGTTACTTTATTGAAAGAAAATTTACTAAAAATATTGATGACTCATTTTGCACTGCGTAGATGTTTGTCCAATCATATGCTCTCTAGAATGAAAATGTCCCTCCCCCTAATACCACTTTTCACATACTAGCAAGTAGCAAATTAAGCTTAATGGCTATATCTTAGCTAGCCTATTTTAAAAAAAAATGGACAAGCCCTTTGATATGTCCCAGCCAATCTTCCTGTTTCTATAGTTAGATATAATAAGTTATTGTCGAGCAATTCCATGGGGTCTTTACCTTAACTGTCCTAACTGCTAGTTTGCTGTCTGCTACTACACATTGAAAGATTTTATATGTTGGCAGATCTTACAAGTGCCGACAGAGTGTTTCCGTTGCAAACATTTTCATCCCTTTTAGATTCAGCAGAATGAGTCCGGACATTTGGAAAATTAGTAGCTCCGCAGATGAGCGTGAGAGAGACAAACAAGGTCAGGCACAGAGCCTGTTCTCCTGATACCAGATCCATCCTCTTTTCTGGACCATTGGCGTGACATCTTCAAGAGCCGACAGGGCTTTGCTATTTACACTTTTCAAAAATGCATTAATCTTCAGTGAGCTTTCCCATGTATTGGGCATCTTATGTTTATTGGGTTGGCTGGCTGCAGATTTTTTTTTATTAATTGTAAATATTTACAGAGGATGTCTGGCAAATGGAGGTATAGTTAGCACCTCTTCAATACACAGTGTGCGGATGTAACAGTGCCAAAAATATTCCCATCTACTTTCAGCATTCTATAGCTCATAAGATTTAACAAAACAAATACTTTTTGCCACTTTCGTTAATGCTTGCACATAGATTTGCACATTACTGGTACATGCAAATGTGTGGGTAGAACTAAATACAGACCAGATGAGTTGGAGCAACTAATTTAATGGCGATGCATATCATTTCTATGGCATCAAACTTTACAAAAAATGCAAAAATAACAACTGTCTTCAAACAGTCTGCCCCCTTTTCTATTGGTCAAACAAACAGATGGTCCAGCTCAACACTCATGTCATCGGTTTAGCCAATGCTGCTTTGTCAGGCTGTCTGGTTTCTCAAACAAACTAAGCAATGTTTTTGGTAGTGCCACAGTGTTTACGCTTTTTGGGGGAATCAACCTATAAATGGTTTACTTATAGTTGTCTCTGCAAGTTGGGATTGGAGAAAGTATTTTAACATCAAAAAGCTGTAGGCTAGTGATCAATTACTTCCTTCGTCTTTCAGCAAATCATTATGAGCAACACATAGGAAACATAATTATTTCCTCTGGCTGTGTTTGTAGGTTTCTCAGTGAATGTGAAGATAGATGTTTCCTCTGAGTTGGTGCTCTTCTGCTCTGTCTGTGTGTCAGCGCTCAGTCATGGTGGCGCCTGGTTCAGCACTGCTGCCACTGCCAGGGACAGTGTAGATATTGTCATTTCCTCGCTGACTGAGCTCAGTCTCCCCCCACCCCACTGTAGGAAATGACACCCTCACTCCATAAAAGCCACATTTGTTCAAACCCTCGTGGCATGGACTGCTATTGTTCTGCAGTGTGCGTTGAATTTCCGTCACATTTCTGCTTATTTTCAGATTCCTTAAATGCAGCAACACAAAGGCTTGGCTTTTGCGTTGAGCAGGAGAATAAGAAAAAATGAAAGGGAATAAGGGAAGAAAGAGCCATTGCAAACATCTTAGTTGGTCTGTATGAAAGTGACAATGGGTACAGTGTGCAGTACAAGAATGATTGATAAATATTGTGTTCTGCAACAGAGTTGGCTTGTCTTCTGCTGGGTAGCAGATGTTACTGACTTACCAGTGAGGTTCAAATCCGAAAAATGCTTCTATTTTGCATTTTTCGGAATTTTTTATTTTTTTTTGTGCTAATTATATGATGAGCATACCAATTTACATGAAGCACTGAATTTGAACATACATTTGAGAATTTTTTTAATGTTTTAATGACAGCATGCACTCAAGCTGGCATGAACTCCACAAAACTCGATGATCTGTGTTATCTAGCATGATTTGAGAAGAACATCTTGTGCGCTTCAATGGAAGCCAAGAAATCTTAACTTTACAAAGGAGTCAATCGTCAATGTCATAAATTTGCTTTCTGATGTGTTTTTGATGGTGTCTTCGGCAAGGTATGCTGTTATGCTGGTTTCCCCACCAGGCTTCTGAAGTATTTTACAACAACTAGGTGAACAACATAGCTATGAAGGCCACCAGCATATACCATCTTAGATCAGCATGTACATTTAAGCTTTTCTTGGTCAACCATCTTCATCAGAAAATCAATGCTGGTTAACAAGTTTTTACTGGTAAATAACATGACAGTGCTGGTCCACTAGCTAGACCAGCACCAAACCAGCATACACCAGCTTGGAACAGCATGGAAATCCAAGCTTTCCTTGGTCAACCATCTTCATTAGAAAACCTATGCTGGTTACCAACAGTTTTTTGCTGGTAAACAACATGTCTATGCGGATAACCAGATAGACCAGTCCAAACAGTATAAACCAGCTTGGACCAGCATAGACATTCAAGCCACCCTTGTTCAACCATCTTCATTAGAAAGACCTTGCTGGTTACAGCTAAATTTTTTTTATTTTATTTAATTTTTGCCGAAGAACAAAGTAGCTATGCTATGAATAGTCAGAATAAACAGGCTGGACTTGCATGAATGAACCTAGATGGTTTATGGTTACCAAAGCTGATTTTTTTCAGCAAGGTTTGCCCAGGAAAGTGTTCTGAAAGATCAAACCTCAGCCTTGTGTAGGTGTCATGCAATTCTGAATGAACTGGCAGTAAAATCACAGCCATAATGTTTGCATACCTGTTCACTTCCTCCAGTGTCCTTGACTATCATCTGTAATGTGAGCAGGAACATGTATCTATAGTAACAACACCTGTGTCCGAGGACTCTGGTTCTCCAGCGTTCTCACTAAAGTCTCCGGCACTCCACTTATCAGCTTTTTCTGCCAACTTTCGAGTTTTAGGAAAACACCAAATTGCCTCCCCTGATCCCTAATTCCAGCAATTCACTGAAGCAATGAGCATGCCACGTCTTGGGGGGAACTCAGGGCTGCTTAGTGTTTGGAGAGAGAGAGTGGCTCTGGAAAATGTGCCATATGAGTGTGCGCCAGCTTCCGATGGTATTAATGCAGCAAATTGACCCTTTCGCTTAGCACTGCCAACTCAGAGCCTGAGAGAGAGGAGACTGATAGCTGACATGTATGCTCACTCCAGCATTGTGATACAGGCCGACACAGTCTGCTGGCTAGACTTTCGGTTGCCAAATGAATGGTTGTACTGTTGCCCTAAGCAAAGCTCCTGCTTTGACATGGCAAAGCTGGAAGGGAACACTTTTCGATCGCATCTTGGCAAAGCAGAGTGGGCCATTGGACAACATTATACACAATAAATGAAAGAGGCATTATGCAACTCTTAGAAAGGATTGACAAAAATATCCCCAGAAACCAAAAAAATATATTTTTTAGGTGACACATTACCTATTTTTAGATGTGTGGATGAAATGCTGTAATATAAGCCAAACTTTTTTTATTACATATAATTTAAAAGTTCAACCAGATGTTTGCTAATTTCAATAACAGTTGTAAAATTTCAATAACAAAATATAATTTCTACAAGCCATGTCAAGACATCTATAATGTACTACGAGCCTTGTGAATAAGTTAAATACGAAGCATTCTAAGACATGTGTTTGCTTTAATAATGTGCATGTGCATACATATTACAAGAAACACCAGTGAGCCATTAAATTAATTAATAATTAATATGCTGAGATTCTGTGATCTGAAATGTGCAAAAAAAACACATGTTTTATGACATAATTTACATGATGTTAATTTATCTCTGAGTCCACTTTTGAAAATGCATTTTAAATGTTTAATACAGTACAAAATTAAATTTTTCATGACCAATAATATTCAGTATAACAATTTGAGTTGAATAATTAATGTGAATGACATTAGTACTTAGTGTGTCCCCCTTTTGTTTTAATGACAGCATGCATTCAATCTGTCATGGACTTGAGGCTTGGACTGATGATCCATGTTTTCCCAGCATGATTTAAGGATGTTCCAAAGAGCATCTCTGTGCTTCAATGAATATGAGAAAATCAGACCTTTTATACAAAGGAGACAATGTACAATATGTCAATGTCTAAAAATTAGATTAGAAGTCTAAAAATAGTGCAGAATATTTATCTTTATAATTCTTCCTAATTTTATGTCATCATGTTTAATTTTTTCAACATTTTCAAAACCCTAACACTAGATTTTAAATCCCAGATTTTACTCAGATTTTTTAACCCCAATGTATTGTAATTAAGTGTATGGTTGAAACTGGACACATTCGATGAGAGTGTTCAACGAGAGTGAAGTGACACACAGAAAGACGGTTGGCCACAGGCAGACTGGCTTTGCCCTGCCTGGCTGCCCTTCTGATTGGCTGGCTCTTCAGCCAATATGCCTGGTGCAGGCTCACCTCTAATCAGGCTCTTCCTGTAGACTGACTCCAACAGCACTTCTGTTTCCTTTTATCTTTCCTCCCCTCCTTGTTGAACAGATTGGATTGCACAGTGAAAACGGCGGTTAACTCTCCCCTTTCCTCCTGCAGCCTTCTTAGAAATATGATGAGAGAAAGAAAAGAAAAAAAATCTACTGCTGCACTTGTGTTGTTTTCCTTTTGAAGCAATTCTATTTCCATCATTGCTTTATGAATCATTTGATTTTACATGAATAGCATTTGAGAGAACAATGTTTTTTTAAAAGATTGGCAATCTGAATTCCATGTTTGTTATGGGCCCTGCGCCGGAGGTGTGAATTTCCCTGTGAAATCATGTCTGTTTCATCACAGCTCCTCTGTTGGTATGAGGAAGCATGCGCAGAAGCGTAATTTCACTCCCAATCTCACAGAATCCCCTCTATTACCCAAGAATGCACATCAAAATAAATTTCCCCTTTTTTCAAAAGCCACTATGTATTTAATAGAAAACAAAATATCACAATTGTATACATTCTTTTTGTATATCACATTTGCATGCATACTGCCACCATTCCAATTTATTAAAGGAATAGTTCATCTAAAAGGAAAATCCTGGCATTATATAATTACCCTCATGTTGTTCCAAACCCATTTGACTAGCTTTTTCCGTGCACAAAATGTAATGTTTGGCAAAATTAGTTAGTTATTATTTAGTTAGTAATTAACAGCCTCAGTTCCCATTCGCTTTCATTAGGAGAAAGCAATATAAACATTCCTCTAGTGTTCCACCTAACTAAGTAACACGGTTTTAAAAAGACATCAGGGTGAATAATAATGATGCAGCAATGTATCGACTGCTGATATTTTTTGGGCAATAATTGACCAAATTAAAGAGCAGTCTATTTTATTTATATGAAGTTTTTTCACACCTGTGTTCCAATATACATCTTGATGTAATACTTCCTCATGATCACGCAGTGTGTTTTCATCAGCTGAATGAGAGACTAAACACTATTAAAGTGTGATGAGACATTCACGCATCACAAGCCGATCAACTATTTAGCCCTCTTCAGTGAACCGCACCTAAAATCCTTAAACTTTATTTCCAGGTTTAATTTATATTTTTAATAGACTCCACAATGTGGGATAATGTTTTCTCTTTTAATCTTTAAATGTAATTTTGAATGTGACCATCAGGGGCGTATTAATGCACAGGCTTATACAGGCTGAAGCTCAGGGGTCCATGGGGCCCGGCCTATAACTCCCTTGGGGGCCAGCGGGAAGAGCACGTTTAAGTGCTTTCAGCTGGAGATACGGTTGTTGACATGGTGACAGTGCGCAACTGTTAAAGGTGTCCACGTAGTGCTTGTTCAATGCACAGCTCTTGAAGGAGGCCACAGCGGACCAGCACCCCATCCCCTGTCCCCCAGGTCAATTTGAAGGGGGCCTCAACGGACCAGCACTAATAGTAGTGTTTTCCTTAGTACATCACGTGTTGTTCTGAAAGCAAAAAAGAAACAAACGAAATATGGAATGTAGGCTGTCATCAGCGCAGGCTGACCAAAACAAAGCTGGCCTATATACTCATGTGATTAACCGTAAGTGAAGCGCTGCCGTCTCGGGATGCGCAAATGGTTGCGCGTACTGCATGGGCCTGTTGGGTATACTGCAGTCTTGTTACATATTTTCTTTTTGTTTAGCCTCCCATTCAGCTCATGAAAACATGCTGCGTGATCATGAGGAAGGATTACATCAAGATGTGGATTGGAATGCAGGTGCGGAATTTCATATGGATAAAATAGTAAACTCCAGTCTTGCCATTGCTGGCATGCCAGTGATTACCCCTGCTGGCATGCGTGCCAAAGGTTGCCGACCACTGAAGTAGAAAAACTGCATTGCAAAATTCCAGGTTTCCAGGACGTGTGGGAACCCTATAAAATTTGTGTTACGTCCCAGCTCTATGGTTAATGGTGTGCTTCAATACAAGTAAAGCTCAGCTGACAGCATTTGTGGTAT
The DNA here is from genome assembly GCA_032164185.1 of Moxostoma hubbsi. NCBI lineage: Eukaryota > Metazoa > Chordata > Actinopteri > Cypriniformes > Catostomidae > Moxostoma > Moxostoma hubbsi. The sequence goes on along the minus strand of JAVLUX010000029.1, from coordinate 21,429,548 downwards.
ATTATTGATGTCCCTCTTTTTCTTTAAAAAACAAAACAAAATCTGGGTTTAGCATTAAAAAACTGGTAATCAACATTATGCCACAAATGCTGTCGATTGAGCTTAACGTTTATTGAACCCGGAGTACTCCTTTAATTCACCCTCATGTGTCCCTTTACTTTTCGTTTAGTCAGTTGATTTATAAATCAGTAATTATACAGTAGATGCTGTGAACTCTCTCCACTGTAGACAATTCAGATTTATTCTGGCTGTATTCCAATTTAAAAGTTGGCTCTGAGTTTCATCTGTGACCTTGAATTTAAACTATTATATTAAGAGCAAGAGAACAGGAATTCCATAAATATGTTCCATACAGAGATTGATGCAATAGATTTAGGAATGCTTCACATCTGCCATTACACCACATTCCATTGCTTTTCTTCCGTTATTTTTAGAAAAGTCAAATTCTAATGTATCTGCATCCCTGTGTTCGATTTCTCCCTGTACAAATAAAATTTCATTATTAATGAAATAATAATATTTCATATTTCTTTCCTGTTTGCAACCTTGGAATATAATACACATGCTTGGCCTTGATGTGCCATTCCTGGTACTATGTAAAAACTGCTTTACAATAACTTTCGTGAAAAGTGCCACTGTAATTGAATTTAGTTTGTCCTTGATCCTCTGCTATTATTCTGAAAAATAATTATCAACTGTTGCATGAACGGCACAAGTCATTCCATACGAAAGTGTCCTTTTAGTTGAACATCAAACTTTACTGTCTCACTGCAACAAATATTTGATTCGCACTTGGACTCCATACAAATACTGGAATCAAATCTTTTAATGACTTTAAAAAGAGTGCTCATCAATTATGCAGTATGTCCTGCATTTAAGATGAGATAGCAAATCTAATTTTCCTGCTATGTTTTTCTGGAATAAAAATCACTTTTCTGAGAGTTCAATCTAGTGGTCCCATATCACAGCTGCTTAATAAAATCAACTCCATACCTACCATTGAGGTGTGCGAGTCTTTTTCAGAGTGCAGCAAGAGCGCGGCCGGCTGTGCGCTAGATTGCGTGTGCTAGTGAGGCTTTGAGGGGCCAGGTGTTGCTTGATTTGACTTCTCAATGTCATTGGTGATGTGAAAGGACAAAGACAGTATTGAGAGCCCAGTCAGAGGCCTGGTAGGAGTGGAATAGTTTTACAGAAAAGCCAGTGTTTGTGCCAAGCCTGCACCCATACACAACAGACACTGTGTTCTGCTGCTCTGCTCTCTGCTTTGTCCTTGAGCTCTCCCTCTCCCCCCATCTTTTTTTCTTGTTTTTGAACAGGTAGCAATGGTGCTCGCATCTAGGCCACAGATGAAAGAGACAGATAGCTGACTGTTAAGAACACAGTTTGGCATTCTAGACTCTGGCTCTTAACATCCCACACAAAGACCTGGAGCCAGAGGGAAACATGATAAAGCCGCACGCCATCTTGCAAACCGACCAATAACGCCCCCTTCCCACCCCCACCCCCCGCAATTCTGCTGGGAAGTCTCGCTCCAACAGACATCTGTCCATGTACATTTACCTGCTGTGAATGAACCTCAAAGATTTGCTGTTGGTTTCTTGGCTTGCATTTAAAAAAATCCCATTTCTGAAACCCATTCTGATCTATTCTGCACCTTTCAAAATGATTAGGTCTCTATTCATTTTATTGTCTCAATTGTAGTATGTTCAAATACTTGTTCTTCCTCTGAAATTACTTTCCTTTTGCACTGAGGAAAGAATCACCTAGGTGGCACAGCTATTGGGTAATGTTAACCAATAGCCAAAAAGCTTTTTAGGCATTGCTTTAGGAAAAGTTACATTGAAACTGGCTCCATTCTGGTATGGAATGCATTTTTCACCCCCAGTCAATTGCCAATGGATAAAATCAAGGCCTGTTCTACTTTTTTATTGTTGAATATTTCACAGTACAGAAGGAAAATCGGTTGTGAATGGACTTTTAAAAGATTAAAAAAGATGAAAAGAACATGTAAGGAGAGGAACTGTACATGGAGAAAATGAACAAGGACAGAAGAGATTAAAATTGGATACGATTAAAGAGGAAATGTACATGTATCAATGCACACCACCCTCTATGAGTGTGTGGCTAGTGTGATACTCACAGGTGTGTGATCTGCCTGCTGAATGAAAACAGAGAAAGATGACACTGATATGAAAATAAGACCCGCCCAACCGCACAGACAAACAGCTTGTCCTTCCCAAACTGACAAGTCATCGGAAAGCAGCTCCATATCCAGCGATCACTTGTTCTGTCCTGCTTCCTGCATATCGTTACCACCCCATCCACCTGGTCTGCACTGACCACCCAGTGCAACCTGCTTTTATCATCCTCCACACAGATCCACAATCAAACCACAGCCAGCACAGACAAAATGTCAAGTCAGCTGCTCTCAAGTGATCAATGCACTGTGAGAGAGGAGGGATGCATTCCTAAGCTGCTTTTCTTGGGAAAAGAACTGCTAGACCAAGTGGAAAAAAATGAGTAGATGATAAATATTAATAACAAAATACTATTATCATAAATTTTTATTTCATTTCAAACTACGGATCTGCTCCTCTAATCTGATTGGACAAGTTGCATTCCAAGAGTTCTAATATTTAGTATAACAGCACTTCACTTTTTGTCTCACTCCACTTGATCCTGCTTTGACTTAAAAATGTTCAAGAGAAATAGCCTTATTGTGTCTAAAATGTAAATTACCCAATTTTAACTTCTTGTTTGTATAAAAGCAATATCACACTCATGAATATCAGCACGACTGTGATTACAACCAAATCAAAGCCATGCTAATATTCAGTGCAACTACACTCTGGATCAGAATCAGCTCTGATACTGAAGCTTTTAGATGGATCGAGTAACGGTACGGCGAGCCCGATCCAAATCCTGTGTGTTAGTCATGTTTGTTACTGTCAAGCTCCTTATAGCAGTTCATATATGACTCGTGTATTTTAATCAAAGCCACTTGAAGACGTGCGATTAGCTCTGTGGATCACAAAAGGCTGTGTTTAGTAAAGTAAATATATAGTATGCGCAGCGTGTTAGTGAATGGTGCTGCTCTGTTGACACAAACTCACGCACAGGCTGGTGATGCACTCGTGGCTATTTTTAGCCTTCACATCGGTGCACAATATTTGAGCTCTACTTAAGAACAACATCTCAGATGTAGATGCTCAATAATTCGGTTCACTTATAATATGCATTTAGAACGGCACCGGAAGTGAATAAGAACTCACTTAATCTACTGTGAATTTGCCTACAAACAGACAAATACAGGACTTCCTGGAGAGCTTAGAATGTCAAAATAAAATGATTTGATGATTTAAATAGATGACTGTTGTATTTAAAATTTAAATTAGAAGTCAATAATAATAATATTAATAAAAAAAAATATTATTATTATTGTCATCATTAGTATTTGTTTACAATTTTTAACAATACTTAAGTTGAATGGGTTCTAAAAATAACTGTGTGAATAAAAAGTGGACTGATGCACTGAACTTAATTGAACACAAGAGATCTGAATCAAGTCCAGATGCAAATTGAAACATTAAAAAAAAAGAAAAAAAAAAGAGGCAAAAACACTGGTTTCTTTTCTACTGAAGAGTGGAATTACTGTTAATTTTGCTGCTACATTATTCAGTATACTAATTAATAATAAAGTGTTTCTTAATAAGCTATATATTTATATTGAAATAATGTGTAGTTAGAGGTTTTTGTTTCTTTACATATTAAACAGCACACCCAATTAGTTCCACACAATAATGTAAAGGTATTCTAAACTGATTATGCAAAAAACAACAACACTGGTATCATCTTGAGGTCGCTATCGACTGATACTGAAATTTCCGATATCGGAATTGGATCAGAAGAGAAAAAGTGGTATCGGTGCATCCCTAGAAATAATGTCGCACCTGGTCAAAATCGTGTTGTTGAGAGAGGAAAAAAAAAAAAAACACAGAAAAGTTGCATCTTTGTTTAAGTTGCACTGACAGAGGTTTCATGTGGAAGGCACTAGGATCTGAGAGCAGCCACCCAACTTCCCTTCAACCACTCAATGTCAAAACACGCTCTGTGAAGATTACCTTATAATCTACATGATCTGGATCAATGTATAGATCAAATTACCAATGATGTGATGTCATCAGTGCAGCGTATAAACATCAATATATTTTTTGTAAGATGCACCTTTATTTTGACATACTCATGCCAGACATGTCTGTACGGTAAGTGCAAGGTGATGCAGCAACAGAACACTGAGTAGTAGCAGTGAAGAATAAAGTACAGACAATGTGTAAATTAAGTTGCCGTTTACAAGCAATTGGTCAGCTCCAGCACACCTGGGTTCTTTGACAGTGCAGAAAAGGACTAATGTGCAAATGTGCTTTGCTGAGTTTGTTTGTGTGGTTGAAACACCCTGTTTCCTAAAGATTATTGTAGATTAGGGCTTCTTTAAATTTCCATCAGGATGGGTGGATCAGGATAAACTGAAGGTTTTACAGTGTATATAATGTATGATACTTCACAGAGCACAGTCATTTATTTGGTGTGTGTTTTATTAAGACCCATTCGCCCCGCTGTTGGTAGATTTGAACCTTTCACGGAAGAATCGCATAAACGCTGATCACAAACAGCTGTTTTTATTTTTCAATGTGCAGTCGCTGTGACAGATATGAGGCCAAATATGTCCCAACAATATTATATGAACAAAACCTATGGAAGATAATGGAAGGAACGAGACTCCATCTCTACCACCGTAATGTGTGTAAAAGTAACTAGTAATTTGACTAGTAATTTCTTTGGTCCAAACCGGCTGTTATTAGGTTTGAATACTGATGATCGTTGATGATCACTTGTGTGTAACTTTGTGTTATATGATTTATTGTTTTGTACACTCACCTAAAGGATTATTAGGAACACCTGTTCAATTTCTCATTAATGCAATTATCTAATCAACCAATCACATGGCAGTTGCTTCAGTGCATTTAGGGGTGTGGTCTTGGTCAAGACAATCTCCTGAACTCCAAACTGAATGTCAGAATGGGAAAGAAAGGTGATTTAAGCAATTTTAAGCATGGCATGGTTGTTGGTGCCAGACGGGCTGGTCTGAGTATTTCACAATCTGCTCAGTTACTGGGATTTTCACGCACAACCATTTCTAGGGTTTACAAAGAATGGTGTGAAAAGGGAAAAACATCCAGTATGCGGCAGTCCTGTGGGCGAAAATGCCTTGTTGATGCTAGAGGTCAGAGGAGAATGGGCCGACTGATTCAAGCTGATAGAAGAGCAACTTTGACTGAAATAACCACTCGTTACAACCGAGGTATGCTGCAAAGCATTTGTGAAGCCACAACACGCACAACCTTGAGGCGGATGGGCTACAACAGCAGAAGACTCCACCGGGTACCACTCATCTCCACTACAAATAGGAAAAAAGAGGCTACAATTGGCAAGAGCTCACCAAAATTGAACAGTTGAAGACTGGAAAAATGTTGCCTGGTCTGATGAGTCTCGATTTCTGTTGAGACATTCAGATGGTAGAGTCAGAATTTGGCGTAAACAGAATGAGAACATGGATCCATCATGCCTTGTTACCACTGTGCAGGCTGGTGGTGGTGGTGTAATGGTGTGGGGGACACTTTAGGCCCCTTAGTGCCAATTGGGCATTGTTTAAATGCCACGGCCTACCTGAGCATTGTTTCTGACCATGTCCATCCCTTTATGGCCACCATGTACCCATCCTCTGATGGCTACTTCCAGCAGGATAATGCACCATGTCACAAAGCTCGAATCATTTCAAATTGGTTTCTTGAACATGACAATGAGTTCAATGTACTAAAATGGCCCCCACACTCACCAGATCTCAACCCAATAGAGCATCTTTGGGATGTGGTGGAACGGGAGCTTCGTGCCCTGGATGTGCATCCCACAAATCTCCATCAACTGCAAGATGCTATCCTATCAATATGGGCCAACATTTCTAAAGAATGCTTTCAGCACCTTGTTGAATCAATGCCACGTAGAATTAAGGCAGTTCTGAAGGCGAAAGGGGGTCAAACACAGTATTAGTATGGTGTTCCTAATAATCCTTTAGGTGAGTGTATTATTGTTTTTAACAACGGAAGTACTGTTTTTTGTTGTGGATGTTTCAATGTGGATACAAGGTTTGCACTTTTCAAAAAGCTCAATAGAATTTTCAAGCTATATTTTGGTTGAAGTTGAGACAATAAATTTAACTGATTGTGTAAAACAGGCACATAAGATTGTTTTCACATAATATTACCCTAAGTTGACCCATTGAGATATGGCACTTAAAGACTTTGCTTGACAATATAACTTTAGATGAAAAATCAAACCTTGTTGCTTAATTATAATAAAACAAAAAAAGGTTCCCCTTGCTGTCCTAGAGATTTAAAAAATACAATACAGGCAATAATAAATAGAAAATTACGTAAAACATAAGTCCACCATACATATAAACAATAAAGGCAAAATAAAACACGGTAGGATCACACTACAAGGGATTGGACATGGGTTGAGATCCAGATACCCGGGAGATTGTGGTGGGAGGTGGAAGGATGAGGCAAAGATATGTGAGATGATCAGCCAAAAGACGGAAATGCTGCTTTAGTCTTGTGTCAATCACTTTCTCCTCTTTTCTTCTTGCTCTGGAGCAAGTCTCCAAGGATGGCATTCATGTTTTCTCTTCTGTGTTACCTCAAACCACTGTGGCGACCACTTCCAATTCTGGCGAAAGCATCCAAACCCCCTCATCTCCAAGTTGGCAGCACAGCAGCCCTCGCTAATGCCACCAGCAGACTAGTTGCCATTCCACAGGAATTCTGACGATGATTCTTTAATATTCCACGCCGCTTTGCACCTTCAGATTTCATGCTGCAACCTTAACACGAGCTGACACCGGGGATTAGAGACAGGCAGCTGGAATGCCCGGGCCTTTTGTGCAATGTGGATCTCTGCCAAAAGCCTTCACTGAGGCCAAGAGGGACCTGGGAAAAAGACAGCTCCTTGGAAATAAACACAAGACTGGCCAAGAGGAAGGAATGTGCCACTAGTTGACAAAATGACTGAGCAGTGACCAGACAGCGCTGGGCAGGCAGACAGTGCCTCTAGAACACAGCATTTAAGACCTGCAACCTGTGTAGCTGTCAGCCAGCATTCTGCCATTTTGTTTCGCTCTCAAAGGCCGATGGGTATCTTCTGTGTGGTTAAATTAATCCCCAAAAATGGATGTTTGAATAAACCTGAATGACATACCTCCCACATAGTTTTCTTTTCAGATTTCTGAATCATGAAAGAACACACAAATCTAATTTCCAGTTCAGAAAATTAAGTGTTTGTCAAAACATTTCCTCTTTTGTTCTCGGCACATTCAACACAAATAATAATAATAATAATAAACGTTGCTTACTATTTTACATACATAAAAGGTATTCTATCAGGAAGACTTGCAGACATGAGTGAAATTTAAGATGACAGTTATTACAGAAATGTTATGTCTCTCTTTGGCGTGTCCGAAGAAGTTGTTCTCGGAACCGTCATATCCTGCCGGAGATAGGAGGCGGGGGCAAGGAGCCTACCCCCGTGCAGGACGGGACTCGACTGGTTTAGGTGGGGTGGTGGAGGTTGCCGTATTAGCACACTGAAACAGCAATGTGATAGATTTTGAGCAGACTTATAAAGCAATGGCTTACATGTGACTGGCTGGGAATTACCCAGCTAATGGTGCAATGATGTACATCTGCTAGTCTTCCCATTAGAACTACGCTGCGCTTATATTTCCATGGATTTCTAAATATTTTAAACTATCAAAATTAGTGCAGAGTGACACATTATTAATATACAAATATTAAACATTTATACTTTAAAAAGGTAATGGAGGAGGTTTATAGAGTAAAAATGAAAAAATGCTAAGCTAAAAAATATGACTAAATTAACTGGTTTTAAGTCAAAAATATTATTTAACATCACTGAATCAACTGGAACACATTTGGTTACACCAACAAAAGGAATTTTAAAGTTACGTAGATTAGATTTTTTAAAACAAGCTTTTTTTTAAAATCACACAAATAGTTTTATTTGATTAACATGATTTGCATTTATTTATTTTTTTTAGAGACCTTGAAATATCAATTAGTTGCATTAGATTAATAATGTTTTGTTAATATTTTTCCTTATTTTCCAAGTACCTTTTCTAATTCTACTTATTGAAATTCAAGTAGGCTTTTACACATCATATTACATAATTTGGCTAAACAGCTATCAACGCATAACTTTCCCTTCAGGCGATTATACATTGCTATAGAAAGACGAGGGGGGAGTTGACATACAGAAGACTTGATGGTGTGGCAATGGCTTGGTGGAAGTTTCCATGGAAACTCATGAGCCTGGTCACACCTCATTAGGGGACAGAGTGTGCTTGCACAGGCTGGTGCTCTCCATGGTAATTGCCTTCAGATTTTGCTGCCTCAGTACACACAGCAAAATCACATCCGAGATGAGACTCTCTCTTGTGAGAAACTCTTTCATGGTATAGGTGTTTCTCTTAAGTTGATGGTACTCTGTACAGAATAGGTGCATGATCACTCTACTGGAAATGATGTTCAGTGAGATCTAACAAAAATATATTAGCTTAAATAATTAACTTAAAGGTTCTGTGTATTTAATTGTAGTAATCAGATCATTTGATTGAAGCTTGGATTTGTAGGAAGAAATGTTGACATGGTCTTATACATATTTAAACTTGAATAGGAAAGCCAGCTAACATCAGGTTTTATTCATACCATTATCATAATATATTGCCATGTGGCAAAAAATATTTAATGTAAAATCAAACAGTCATATTATATCAAACTATATATTATATAATATAATAATCACACTATGCAACCCTTTATATTGACAGAAATCTACATTTGCTTAAATAATAAGATAACATGGATGCAGATCAAGGCCAACATATAACATTTGACCACAAGAATGTTCCCAGGTAAAAGACAGTATAGCAAAGATAAACTGATAAAATACTCAGAAAGCAGTAGAATTCTGGTGTGTGGACTATTTCAGAGCAGAGAAGGAAAAAGAAAAAAGAATGAAAATGGAGGGCCAGTGAGTGGATAGACTTATTGGGGGGGGGGGCTTTGATAATATAGAACTATGCATATGGAAGTTTGTGACCACTGCTGATTCTGTGCTGTTCTAAATAGTACCAAATTCATAACTGATTTACACATGAAGCATCAGTGATCAACAATCAGGGCAACTGATTTCAGGACAATTCTACCAATGATCAGGGCTCATTCAAGCACCTACTAAAAGTTCCAGAAATTCCATTTTAAAATTAGCCATAAGAATTATTATAAATTTTTTTTTTTTAAATAAGACTGACAAATTTACATTAAACAGGGCTTTAGAGAACAGGCCATCAGTAAACCGCACACTTCATTGACGTGTGGCATGTGATTGCATGGTTTTTGTACATGCAGTGTCTGGGTTCTAATGTGACACATACAGCTGCACACATGTACTTACAGTATTTTCACGGCAACTGTCTATGATGCAGGTGGAGCTGGGTAATGCAATATGTAACTTACGCTCCTGTAGCAAAGGAAAGTTGTAGATCTATCCAATTTAATCTAAATAATCTGTTATGAGTTCATCCATTGGAATGGAATTTGGAATTTAGAACTTGGAACTTGAAGCACACAGAATGATGTTATCTGCAACATTACAAGCAATTTTGATAATTTGCTGTATTACACCATAAACAGTATCCCTCCTTTCAAGCTTAATATAGTTAAAAAAATTATTTGCCATTGTTTTCAACTTTCAAGCTTGAATTCATACAGAAATTTCTGGGCATTTACATCACAAAAAAGAATAGCAAAAATTATTATTATTTTCAAACAGGTTTCCAGAACACTCCCCATTTGCCATTAATCTGACAGATAATCCCGACCTATAATCAGCACATTGGTTGAGTCATGTTGCTGTGTTGGATTGGTGCTCAAACAAAGCAATGTTTTGAAAGTGCCACAGTATTTACAGTTTTTGGGGGAATCGACCTATGAATTGCTCAAGTTGTTTCTGCATTTTAAGCTGGGATAGGAGAAAGGTTTTTTTTTATTTTATTTTTATTGAGAAAACAAATCACACATATTACCATTTAAGGATGATTTCTTACTGAAGAATGACCATGTTCAGTTTCACCTATGAACACATGGTTGACATATTCAGGAGTTTCCTTTAATGACCCCTCCCTCTACGTGATGTATTCCTTGCACTTGCACAGTGAATAAACCAATAGTGTTCCTCCTCAGCCTCTGAAAAGACGCATCAGGAGTTTTGTTGGATCTCTTTGGTGGCTGCTTTCCATCTCTTTTATGATATGTCTGGTGGCTGAGGCACTAGAATGTATCGCATGGCATCGGTGGGATAGCAAATGATGCAAGCATTGGCAGTGAGCCATGTACCTCCTGACTGATTGCTTTCTTTGTGAACGATCTCTCTAATGAGGCAGGCCCGGCTCACAGCAGATATATAGGGCCATTTCGCTGTGTTACAAAGCAGTTTATTGTCATTTATGCCACCATTAATGCCATGGGGAAGAGCTGTGCTCATACTTACATTCACTCAGGTTTCTGCGCACCATTGTCTCTCCGCATTTCAGCTTCAATTAAGCCCTCCCATAAGGAGGTAATGGGCTTTCATGGGCCACTTGAGAAGCTGTGTGCATACCCGGAGAGGACTGAATGAGAGCTGGGGGTCTCCTCTCCTCTCGCTCTCAGGGAAGCACCACCCACTATGCTCTCATACACAGGGATGTTTCAAAGCCTATTCACCTGATGGGATCCCTAGTGAACTCTGGGACTTTCCACTTCTCTGCTGACCAGGCCAAAGAGGCCTTGTATCATCAACTCCCTTTTAGTCTGTTAATTGAAAGGACCTGTTGAAACGTTGATATTTGACATCTGATGTTATTAGGAGTTATCTGCACTTAAAGAACTCTACAGAAAGCTCCTCAGGTATCTGCAGAATTATTACACTGGTTATTTAGAATGTTCTACACACATCCCTGCCCCATGCATTTTCATTTAAATATTGTGGCTAATTTGATTTTAAATATTTTTAAACAGGTGTAAAAAGCTGTAAAAAAGCTTAAACCAGCCTAAGATGACTTGTTGCAGGTTTAAGGTAGTCTAGCTCAGAGATTCCCAATCTGGGGTGCTTTTATATGGTCAAAGATATATAAAGTGTGCGATACCAGTAAAACAGCATGTCAGCGTCCTCATCTAACTCAATTTAATACAAGCAAAATCTCTTAAACAACATAAACTGTCCAAAAGACCTACATAATTAAATGTCGCTCTACCAACCAAAGCATCTTTGCACAACTGCATGAGGATGAAATGCAACAAGTTTTTGGAAGTTTCTTTTACTTGGATCTTAAACATGCATGCAATTTCTGCAACTTCATAACCACTTACAGCAAAACCTCTCAAAACTCTTTATAATAAGCAGCTAATGTGTAAGAAAGGGGACTTTCAAGGAAAACAAGGTTGGGAACCTCTTGTCTCCTAACCTGGTTTCCCCCGTCTGTCACTCACTCAAGGTTGTGTCGATGAGTTGACACTAGGGGTCGCTCCTGCGGAGCCCAGTCATCTCTGATCTTGGGAAAAGGTCAATGAGAATTGGTGTATGGAATTTGCATGCCACTCTCCTGGACATACGGGTATAAAGGACTGACGCTGCACATCCACATCAGATTTCTTCTTCGGAGCCGAGAGAGCAGTCACAGAGCTGAGTTCCTCTGCTGCCTTCGTCATCTCTACAAAGCTGTTGGTTCTACAGCGCTTTCCAGCGGTTCTCCCCCTCGCGCGCTGCGTTGTGCTGAGCATACACCCTTGGGTGCTTCAGCAGCAGAGAAAAAAAGAGCTCACAGAGTAAATAACTTTGTTTATATATATATATATATATATATATATATATTTATATTCTCCGATTATTTATTTATTTATTTATTTATTTATATATATATATATATATATATATATATATATATATATAAAACACAAATAAGAGTATATTTCTCTAAAAGAGTGGTGCAAACGGCGAAGGCACCTTTTACTGCCTGCACGCGATCCGTGAGCTCTTCCGCTCTCACCACCCTCGACGGCGGGGCGAAAAGGGGGGACAAGGGACTATGTGGTGATTCCTCAGGTGGACCAACCGGTCAGGGTGCACTTATGCCCGCAAAACGCCCAAGGCTCCAGTCCAGGGCCTGTAAGCTGATGCCGTCTCTGACGGCTAGAGAAAATAAATATATATTAACAGTTATTCACTCTGTGAGCTCTTTTTTCTCTGCTGCTGAAGCACCCAGGGGTGTATGCTCAGCACAACGCAGTGTGCGAGGGGGAGAACCGCTGGAAAGCACTGTAGAACCAACAGCTTTGTAGAGATGACGAAGGCGGCAGAGGAACTCAGCTCTGTGACTGCTCTCTCGGCCGCACCTCGTTCACTCTTGGGACCTCTCCTTGGTCCTTCGGGGAGCTCCCTTCGAGCCCCTTGAGTCCGCAGAGCTAAAGGCGCTCTCTCTGAAGACCGCCCTCCTGACGGCGCTCACCTCCATCAAGAGGTCCCCCTGCAGGCGTTCTCTGTTAGCGAACTGTGCTTAGAGTTTGGTCCGGCTTACTCTCACGTCATCCTGAGACCCCGACCGGGCTACGTGCCCAAGGTTCCCCACCACCCCTTTTAGGGATCAGGTGGTGAACCTGCAAGCACTGCCCCAGGAGGAGGCAGACCCAACCTTGGCGTTGCTGTGTCTGGCGCATGCTCTTTGCATCTACTTGGACCGCATGCAGAGCTTTAGAAGCTCCGAGCAGCTCTTTGTCTGCTTCGGCGGACAGCGGAAGGGAAGCGCCGTCTCCAAACAGAGGCTCATGCAATGGGTCGTCGATGCCATCACAATGGCATACCACGCCCAGCACGTGCCGCCCCCTGCTGGCCTACGAGCCCATTCTACCAGGGCCGTTGCGGGTTCTTAAGGGTTGTCCCATGGTGCCTCTCTAGCAGACATATGTAGAGCCGCGCCCTAACACCTTTGCGAGGTTCTATAACCTCAGGGTTGAGCCAGTTTCACCAGGCCCCCGTACTGAGGTAAGTGCTCCACGTGTGCTGGTTATGATAATGTTGCATGGCAAACTGTAGTCTTTGGTAAATGTTTTTTTAATGAAGGGGTACTTTAGCCTTATTGATGGTGCTGTGGGGGTACTTATGGCAAAAAAGATTGTTAAACACTGTCCTTGACTGATCATACTATAAATTCTGCAACAGGAGGTCAAAGGTGCTGCAGGAAAACCAAATTTGAACCATTGCCCCCAGTGGCCAAAGCTGGAAGTGTTGTTGACAAGTTTCCAGTTGCCAAAAGCAATTATTATTATTTTTGTAAATTATGTAAAAGTCAACAAGAATGGATATTTGATTAACTCTACCCCCTTAGCCAAACCCCAACCCTTAAACTAAGTGTCAGTGGAGCTAAATTAAAAATGTAACCTTTTGAATCACACTCACCCAATGATTGCTGAAAATGATTACTTCCTAGTTTCCATGGGAGCAGAACCCCTGTTTCAGAGAATGTTAGTACAACATGTTGTATGCTATAATTTGGCAGAATGAGGTCAATTTCTGGGTAAATGAACTTTCGGAAGCCTGACCAGTACCCAGTACCTGTTTAGACTGGTTTAAGAGGTTTCTTCACAGGAAGTGTTGTACATTTTTATCTTCATTTAACACATTTCACCATGTTTCCACAAGTGTATAGAGTTTTCCTCCCCAAATTAGCTAAAACATGTCAAATGTCTATAGGTCTGGGCCTGGTTGTAAGGTATGCCTATGAATGGACATGAAAGTAATGGTATCCTAATGAAGGCTGTTCTGGGTGGGTTCGGCAAGGTTGGCGGAGAGGTCGGCTGGGCACAGTGTAGACAGGATGAAGGGGCAGGATTCAAGCCACTTTGATGTTTGCCGACCCAGTCACGCCTGTCTGCTCCACTCATGGCTCAGGGGACTCCATGGGACTTCACAGCTCTCTTTTAAATGTGCCAGTTTGAAGTGAGGGACCCCCTGCCGTACACAATGAATGAACGCATACCTAGCTGACGGCCGTTTGTGCATTGAGAAGAATGGCAGGAAGGGAAGAAGAGGGACGAGGGGGAAAGTGCATTTGAACTTGGCCGAGACCATCTGTAATTTCCTCTGACACTGCGTTTGCCCCTCCATCAGCACATCTGCCACATTGTGACTTGAGTTCAACTTTATTCACAACCTCAGCTCAGAGGGGTTAGAAAAAGAGTGAGGAAAAAAAAGCTCAATTAAAGGAATAGTTTACCCCCAAATAAAAAAAAAATATTTAAAAAAATTCATTATTCTAAAACTTGGTTTCAAACCATAATGTCACTTCAATCTGTATGACTTTCTTTCTTCCATGGAACACACAAGGTGAATTTTGAAAAAGTCTTCACAGGGTTTATGTGCCATATAATGAAAGTAAATAGTGACTATCTGTCATGCTCAAAAAAGGACAAAAACCACCATACAACCACAGTAAAAGTAAACGATACGACTCATGCACAGTATTTCAAGTCTTCTGAAGCCATTTGATCAGTTTGTGTGATACACAGAATGAAATTTGAGTCATTATACAGTGACAAATCAAATAATTAATACACTCCATAAATCATCCTCAAACCTTAAAATGTTTTAAAAATTCACCTTTTATGTTGCACAAAAGGAAGTGTGTCATACGTGTTTGGAGCAACATTATGGTGAGTAATGATAACAGAATTGTTCACTTATTTTTGGGTGAACTATTCCTTTAATTGTATACAATAAATAGCAAGCACACACGAGCCAATTACTTAAATTGCAAGTCTTCAGTTCGATCCTGTTGCCTGCAGACGGTGACTTCCAGTATGGTGTAGTTCTTGCTAGAACGCACCACTCATGACAATGCTTCCTCACTTGGCTAACACATTGTTCTCTGTGTGTGGTAACCTATATTCATGAACAGGAGAGCTCCCTCCAACCCACCCTCCCATTTTCCCTCAATTTCTGCCCACATAATAAAGCCTCTTATAATACAAGAACGGATGGGAGGAAAGGAAGAACAGACAGAGAAAGTTGTACACTTTTAACACACTCTGCCTCTCAGGCTTCTTTTGATAAAGGACAAGGGAAATGCACAGATCAAAGCCACACAGATGCTACCACACACACACAGCACTCTTATAGTATATACACTAAGTGTGCATGTGTGGATATACAGTAGGATTTGGCATTCAGGCACAAGCGAGCAGAAAGAGAGCAGATCTCTTATGTCCTTGAACATTTCCAAATTAAGAGAGCATCCACTGAAAAAACAGAAAAATACTTTGTTTTGAACTGTTACATATATGTGTATCTGTATATGATCTATAATAATTTAAACCTTTTTAAAGGGAATTTTAGGTAAACTTGAATTACATTTGTGACGAGGAGGAGGGCACAGCCGGGCCCTGAGGATGCATGCCCGGCGCTGAGTTGTCAAATCAGCGGGAGAGAGATAAAGGAAGAGCCGGGGACGCCAGGGAGAGAATGAGAGATGCACACGGTCACGCTTTCTGTGTGTTTTATGTTATGTTTAAGTACCTTTATTTCATTAAAAGTCGGTTCCAGCCTCCTCCTATCCCTAACGGTTACAAAATTGTATTGATTTAAAAACAAAATCAGTCCAGCAGTTTCTAAATTAATTAAACAAATAATCTGTTTGTCCTTATGCATCATTTGATCTAATTAAAGAAAAAATGAACAACGGTAAAACTGTTTTATGAGGCAGTAAATTATCTTTATTGACATAATTATGCTCGAGGACAAAATTTAACTGATGCAGTATTGCAAATAGACAGGTCCAATGCAATGAAATAATATTTTGTACATAATAAATATATTAGATAACTATATGGTGCAGATCACTGAATAATCTAGTGGTTCAATTACGACATGTATTTTATTTTAGTATAGTATTATTTGCATGCAACTAATCAATCTGTAAAGCCATTCAATTTAAATGAAATTATGAAATATTTTTGAATTCTACATAAACATTTGTATAGCCTAATATGTCATACATATGTTCCAGAGCTGTTCTGTTCTAAGTCAGGACATCTTGTAAAGGTGATAAGGCTCCAGGTCTGTTTAAAAGTAGCACTCTTAATCTGGCATGGTGATGCATGTCCTGCATATTTGGTTGTTTAAATGGAAAGTGCTGCTAGGCTTAGAATCCAATTCCAGATAACCTATTTCTGGATCTGGAAAGAACTGTTATTTTTAGCCAAACACAGAAAACACATTCAGATTCAGATTCCTCCTTGATGCATGAAATCACCATCACATTTTCACTTTAAATGAGGAAGAGTGACATCACTGTTTCGACAAACACATCAACATTCAGCTCAAAGAATCACACTGGCGTTACTTTCAACAGTTTATAAAACTTTTATTTAACTTAAGCTGTTTTGATCATGATTTTGCAGTACATTACTGTAGTAAATAAAGGCATAATCAAAGAGAACCATCTGTTTTTCAATATTTGTGTTCTATCTTAATTGTATTTCTTATTAACTATTATAGTAGGCTACTAATAAAGTAATGTCAATGAGAATGGACAGCTCCAAACATACAAATGAATAATTTTGAAGTGGAAAAATCTCTCAATTCAAGCATTAGCATGTTAATAGAGAACACTGCTCTCTTGCTCTACAGTGTTCACAAGGAGACACTCGGTTCAAAGTATTGGGATGGCAAGGGAGAAAGAGTGGAAAAATATATTATAAGATTAATTAATATATATTAACATATTAATATATTTAATACAACATATTAATATTTAATTATTTATGGTTTTAGAATTGTAAAGGCCGCAGTTAACATTTTAAATAGAAACAGTGTACTCCAGTGGATCCATTCACACCAGTCATGAACATTCGTGTGTTGAAAAAATGATTTTTGTAGCAGTGTGTCGATTTTTTTTTTTTTTTTTTTTTTTTTTTTTTTTTTTTCATTCCATCACCTGGCAATGAAATGCCCTGACCAATAAAATATTAGCTATAAATTACATCAGGAGCCACTACAGTTACCAAAACCATCGCAACTGTTGGCGCTAAAGCACAGAAAGCTGTTTTGATCAAGGACATTAAATGTGGAAGTAACTCAAGGATGAAATTCTGAACCAGCAGTGAGGATGTGAATTCCATTTGCATCAAATGCTTTAAAAGCTGAAACATTTATACTTGGGTTCTCTAAACATGTAAATGAGATTGCTTCTTCACTGCCTTGCATACGCTTAAAAAAAAAAAAAAAAAACTCTCTTTGATCTTACGTGGATTATCTTCATAATGCATTTCATATTGCTGCATTTTTTTTGCCATTTTTAATATGACACTGTATATTGTGTCATGTTTGCATTTGTATCACTTTTTTAATGAACAACTTTATGGATCTTGAGTGTTTTTCTTTGCCAAATATTAATAATACTAATACTACTGTTGCAGTGCACTCTGTATAAATGTCTTTGTATCAAAGTGCCTTTGTATACCAAAACGTTGTGATGTTTGTTGGGATTTGTGTTTTGTTTTGTGTGCATTTATAGACTGTTGGAGCACCTAGATGTCATCATGTTTAATTTGTAACATGCAGGGTTTTGAGCAAATGTATATTACAAGTGGATGTACAAGGCAGTAAAAGACAGTCAGTATTGTTCCAATTTATAACATTTTTAATATATATATTTTTTTACACTAGATTCTTTCTAATCACCCCTCAGATTGTGTCTACACAATAATACTGTTGGTCCACTTGTCCAGCAGGTGAACTGAAATAGTTTGTGAAAGTGTCTCAAATGTTTTATTTCTTGAGCAAACTAACAGCACACTCTTCATCACTGCTGCAGTTTGAGAGATGCGTTTTATTTTTTTTATCTGCTCGCTAGAGAACTCACTTTCTTGATTTATTGTGGTTCCATGGTTGTTAACAATTGAATTAGTCAAGTAGTAGGAGATCAGGTGAAAGGTGCTTTGCGCCACCTACCTTACTGGGGTAAAATTGCTTGCCTATTAGCGCCACCTACCTTACTGGGGTAAAATTGCTTGCCTATTAGCGCCACCTATTGTATACGCCACCTAAGGCATGAATGTGCTAATGGCAATCTTTCATGTCACCTCAGTTGTGCAAAAGCCTTAAGAAAGGGCTTTCCTACTTCTGTAGGAATAATAAATGGAACATTTCATATCATGGCCATACAAAGGTAATTTTAAATGATGATATAAAGCCTGCTTTGAGGTCTTCGAGCTGACATTACTCTGCTCTGGATGCTCTTGAACCTGAGAGGATAAACTTGCAATGAAGCTTGTCCAGTCACATTTATCAGACGGATTGGGTGCAGTTACAACTAATTAGAACTAACTTCACTTGGTTCATATGTTCATATTTGGTGGAAGTTAGTTCCCCTGAAGTTCAAACAAATGTCCTAGCACACGTGTAGATCATCACGTTAACTATGGACTTGTTCCACAAACGTTTGACAACCAGAAAGGACCTGATGAAACTTATTTTTGAGTTTTGCTTAAAGTCTTTAAAATAAGATTTCTTTAAAATGAATGCCACATAGTTAGATATTTTGTTAATTCATGTAATGAATTATTCACATTTTATGTGTGTTTCAAGTGTCCAAATACATTTTTTTAGGATCAATGTATATGTGATAAAACCACATAAACAGATTTAGAAGTGCAGTTACGGCCATTAAACCATAAATTGTTCATTAAAATTATGTGACAAAGGATATAAACACTTCATAATCAGTACATGCTGTACCACTGAAGACCACTAAGAAAACTTGTAAAAAATACAGAGGAAGTGCAGCTGTTTAATAACTGGTTAACAGTATCAGGCTCAGTTTAACCAGAGAAGCCATTGATTAGGATGTGCAGGTAGAAGATACACTGTGTCCTAAAATAAATAGTACAAGAGCATGCCTACTGACAGATTAAAACATCTTTGAAGTCTGCCATACATCACTTGAAACTCCCATCTTGGTTTTAAAGCTAATATGCTTAAGTCTTCCAGCAGTCAAAGCTGCTCCTTCACAAAATTGTAATCCCAGCTTTGATGATTTGTTATGTACTGCAGGAGAGAAAAGGAGAAACACACACACACACACACACACACAAAACAGTTGGAGTTGAACTGAAACTTTTATATTGAGACAAGATTTGTATCTGTTTATAGAGACTTACATTTGGCGATTTAGAAAAATAGCTGACCGCTTGTTTCCTCAAGCCTGACAGGGAGAAGGAGAGAAAGAACACATGACAGAAAGTATACACAAATGAATGCTTTAAATCTAAAAGCAAAAAAGCAGCTTTAGTTTCTATAGGAACACCCTGAAAATATTAAAGTGATATTAAAGTGGCTAATAAAAGCAATAAATAATTAGAAGGAGATACTGCGTGCTGTGGTTTCCTGCTAACGAATGCTGGATCTTCAGAAGTCATAAAAACAAAACAGTTCAAAGCAACATCAGTAATGATTAGTAAGAAGAAACGAGAAGCAGAGGATATTAAAACTAAATGAATGTAGTTATGGGTTTATTACCCCCTCTGAAAGAAAACAAAGGTGCCCTGGAATTGCCTCCTTGACCACAGTCAAACAGAACGCTTTAAAGTAAACAAAGGTGGAACACGTAAATCCAAACAAATGCAAAACAGACCCTTATCTTTGCCAGTGGTTAAATATGTTGTCTTACAAATTATAATTACTTGGTAAGACGAAGGTTGAGGAATGACTGCTGTACATTTTCTCACAAAGATCATAAAATCATTAATTGATCATTTTCATTTAAATTAACCACATTTTATTGACAATAAACATAAACATAATCTGTAAATGATCTAATAGATTTCAGAATTGCTTAATTTATTCAAAACATGTCTCATAACATTTAGTTAGTTTGAATTATTATGCATTTAATTCATTTTTATTAATATTTTTATCAACAATTTTATTATTGTTAATAGTAATTATTCATTTAATGATTATTCAATAGAAATGAACATATTCACATGCTAAATTTTGAAAATGTTTACTATTTTAGAAATGTTTCTTCTTGGTAATCGTCTATTCGACATTGTTAACCTTAAAGGAGATATTTCTACTTGATCTAACCCTTAAAAAAAAATTTGTTGGTGTAACTTCATGATTCAGGTTGACAAAAATGTTTTTACTTGAATCAAACCTGTTCATTTAGATGTTACCACATGAATCACATTTTTATGTTGACATTTTCCCCCCAGTCTATCCAAGTTATCCTCTTGAAACCAAACATGCTCCGTATTATACAATTTCTTTAAACACCCTTAAAGGAGGTGATGATTATGAAGCAGGAAGCTCCATTTAAATTTTGAAATGGATAGTATTACTAAAGCCTGCAATGAAAAAAAGCCCTTCCCCCATGGCTGTCTGCCCACTGTCTTAACTAACCTGGCTTTACTCATCTGTGTGAACCGAGAAAACAAAGAAGCCACAGAGAGCCAACGTATTTGATAATATCTTGCACAATTATTTTAATTTGCATTTAGCGAATCGAATACTATCGAGTCAAAGTAGAGAGATTTGACAACGATTTCAGAGCCAGCATGCAGGGAGGCCAGCCAGCAGCTGGAAAAGTTCTAGGAAGGTGAAAGAGTCAGGCCCCCACATCTAGCCCCTATGGGGGGCTTATTACAGTCAGACAGGCATGTCATTCCTCTGCAGGGTCAGCAGGTTTATGCAGAAGGCCTCCTTACAATCTTACTGCTGTAGCAGTACTGCTGAAAATGTAACCACCATTTGTTACAGCATTGTCAAAGTGTTTTCCTGAACCCGGGACATGACACATATCCAAAAATCAGTGACCTGAAGTCATTCGTGTAGGAGGTGCTTGACATCAAGGTTCTACATTAAGATTTACATTAGTCTTATCGCAAAACTTAAAAGGTTTTTGTGTGTAGCAATAAAACAAAAGCGTGTTATTTTCAAAACAAAAGTACCATAAATTAAAGACACAAACGGACCAAGGGCTTATTATCACTCCAGGTCACGGGGAGCGTTCGCTCATGGTGGTCTGAAAAGACCTTTTAAAAACAACATGTCATTTTCTGTAATTCAGCCTTGTGATTTCTTGCTGTGTGAATATTTAGGACTGTCAATAGAGCTATAAATAAGACATATTGTGGGGGCGCCAGTATAAAGACAGCTACACTGTCTGTAGAATTTGTTGGATGCTCTTTAAAACATAAGGCAGCACAAAAATTTGTGCTGAGCCCTTGGAAGGTACGCTGAGCCAGTGGTGGATTTGGAGGCCATCTCTCCACAAATCAATGGGGTGCAGTCACTGACTCACATGCAAACATTCACACATACTTCACTTACACAAAGACACTGAAGATTGATAATACAATAAGGAGGCCAAAAGCCAAGTATGGATAGGAGAAAAAAAGAATAAAACAAAAATGACAGCAGGAGGCAAGCTGAGTGGGAGAGCAAGAGACAGACAGAGAGAGAGTAAGAAAAAGGGCAACATGCACACAAAAAAAAGAAAAGCAGGCTCATTCTATTTTGGTTGCTGTCAGCTCGAGGATAATCTGCTGAGGCTTTCCTCACTGAGATGGCAAACTAAGAGCAGGCTTAAATCCTGAGCTATCTCACTGATTCCCCTCAGACACATCTTCACTGCAACCTGCAAAGACTCCCACAGCACATAAAACCTCTTTTGAACACAGACATATACTTGGCAATTTAAATGGGGACATGCCAGACTTTTGCCTACTGTAACACTACTAACAGTAACCCACAGCTTAACCCTGCCACTAAATTAAAACTTTTTTGCATATTTATTTTTAAATTATTTGCTTTAAGAATTCGTTCCCGAATGTCCAATGTAATGTAATTGGATTTAGCTTAAATTAGAAGACAATCAACTGTCCCCAAACTATAGGTAAGCCCACAAAAACACAAGCCTCAACTTCCACAGAATAACCTGAGATCCATGTAATGCTAAATAAATAAAGTTTCTGCTTTAAGGATGATTTGCATTGTGAAAAGTGCAATACCATACAAATACAGATTCATTAAAATGTTTAATTAGAATTGATTCAGTTGGTTACTTGCTAGTAGTGAAATTCAGGTGGGCAAATCTTTCAAATCCAAGCCTAGAAATAAAAAAAGACCTATTAATAGTATTACGTTTTGTATTTTATGGAAATCTCTCTCAACAGATCTGTATGTTTATGTAGTGTCTGATTTCTCAGTATAAGATCAGGAGAAGTCAGCACTGTGTCAACAACATTATGTTGTCCTGGATATTGAGGAAAGGAGAAGGCACACTGTCCACCCTAAGCAGGCGTCTCTTGACGCACGTCTGCAGTGTTTTATATGTAGAGAACAGGAAAGACTGTCTGAGGCCGATGGCCCACACCCTGCCTGCCCTCTGTTTCACATTTCAGGTCAGTCAATTGTCACAAAACAGACAGTAACAGTCTGCCTTCACAGCACCCAACAAACCTCACTGTGCTGCTCTCCATATCAAAAACATGTTTCATTAGCACTGCAATTAATAAGAATGTTTGTAACTTTTTAAATGATAAATTTTTTTTAAATAAATAATAGCTCAAATAACAGGACGGTTATTGAGATTAAGAGAGTAATATTTGGTCAGATTTTAATGGCAAATAATGGATATTAAAGGAATGAATTGTAATTTTGAAAAATATGTATATCATATGTATACATGAGATGAAGAGTCATGTCATATCAGTAATGATATAAAAGCAGTTTAATTTGACATGGAGAGGGTCCACTCATGAATGTTATGATCACATGACCAGCCAAATATTACTCCCTTAATCTCAATAACCATCCTGTTATTTATCACATTCAACCAAGGATTAAATTAATCATGACTGAAAGTGAATAGTACATTTTTAAAATGGCATCTTAAACTGAAAAATAGTGATTTTGAATGATGCTGAATCCACGCCGCTGGTGTCAGTGTAAGTCCAAGATGACACAAACAACAAAGTTACTGAGTGTACCTTTAATTTTTGTTTTAAAATGTAATCAAATTTTCACTAAAAATGTACACTAAAATCAGTCAATTTATTTAATAAATAATACACAAACTTCCACAGAAAACACACATAAAATAAATCAATAAATGCTTACTTTAATAATAAATACAATTATATCAACTCAAAATAAGAGCTTTGCTTAATAATCATTAAACAACTTCTTAAAAATAATTGTAATATTTAAATAGGGACAGATTTTTGACTACTGTTGTGTAAATCTACTAAAAGTAATCCATGACTTAACCCTGCTCACAATTATATGTGCTCAAAAACTAACTAAAAATAAGTGCTTTGCTTGATAAACTTCTTAAAAATAATAAACAGATTAACTCTGTTATAGCAAATCAACTTTAAAACATAAATACATTATAAGTGAAAGAGCCAGGAAAATATTGACATAAAAAGTGTCAGAATGTATTATTTGCACATCCTTTATTTAATTAGTATGGATTATTTCATTTTATGAAACAGTGTTATATTATTTTCCTACTCAATAGTATTAAAAAAAATTCAGTATAGCATAAAATGAATCAAGAAGCTCCCTTATTCATCTTACAATTTCTAACAAAATAATCAAACAAATAACAGCACACAAACACAATAATATCTCACAATAACAACTCAAATAATCACAAGATTTGACTTTTGCCATTTGAACAATAATCTGATAAACCATTTGAACATCTGTTACCAGTATTCTGGCCGCAGTGGCGAGACAGCTCCACTCCTATAAGATTTTATGAAGCTGTGTGTGATGTCAGATTAATTCAGCATCAAATAAGATTGAGATATGAGAGGGAGAACTGCTTACTGAAACAAGAAAAATAACAAAAAGGCTAGTCTCATGCTTTTCTTTAAGTGTGTGCATGACAATACTGCACCAATTACTAATACATTCGACAGCTCAACAGATTTTAATACGCGTAGACTTTGAATGTGAATTAATGCTGTGTATGTCATGTGCCATATAATTGAGGAGGCTTTAGGATACAGCTCTGACAATCTGTAATACCCGTTACCAATGAGCGTTCCCCTTGTAAATACATGACAGCACTGGGGCCATTCTTTCCTCAAGGTGCTTGTGGAAGTGTGAAAAACATGATTTGAATGTTCCTTTGTTACTCATTTGATGGCAGCACACACACAGAGCACATGATGATGGAGTGAGAGACAGAGCTGCCACCATGCTTTTCTCAGCACTCGGAGACTTGGCCACTAGCTGCCCCTGGCAAATCGCTGAGAAACATACGTCAAGCACTGTCATGCAAATCGCTGTGACAACAGTCACCACAGCTACACAATTCTCAGCTCCCGAGGGAACAGGGCCACAGCCAAAAGAGAAAATATTTATTAATGACAAATTAATCAGTCACCAAGCATGATTACTCAGAGAATTATGTACATAGAGGCAAAGATTGATTATCATGCTAAGAAATTCTGAATGAGTATAAAATTAAAAGAAAGACTGTGGGTAATAAATTACAGGCAATTTATTTAATCCCCAAACTGCTCAACACCTTAGTGTTAGTTAAGTATTGCATAGTTTGACTAATCATTGACTAACATTATATACTGAGGCAATTATTATGAAAGAGCATTTAATTACCGAACATTACTGAAAAAAATCAAGAATGATTGCATCCATCATTTTGGAAAATTTAGGCAAAACTTTTATGGAGACAGTTCACCAAAAATGAAAATTCTGTCATAATTTAACCACCCTCATAGTTGTTCTAAACATGTATGACGTTCTTACTTATGTGGAACACACAATCTGTTTGGCACAATTTTTCCAATGAAAGTGCATGGTGACTGAAGCTAACATTCTGCCTATTATCTCCTGTTGAGTTACATGGAAGAAAGGAAGTGATATGGGTTTGTATGACTTTGGGAAACAATATTAGGGTAAACGATGACATCCTTAGGGTGAACTAAAGCTAATTTAAATTAATATACACTCATTGAGCACTTTATTAGGAACATTATGGTTCTTATAATAGTGCCCAATGTGATCTTCTTCTGTTGTAGCCCATCTGCCTCTATGTTCGACATGTTGTGCATTCTGAGATGCGATTCTACAATTGTACCGAGTGTTTATCTGAGTTACCGTAGCTTTTCTTTCAACTCGAACCAGTCTGGCCATTCTCCGTTGACCTCTCTCATCAACAAGGCGTTTCCATCTGCAGAACTGCCGCTCACTGGGTGTTTTTTATTTTTGGCAACATTTTGAGTAAACTCTAGAGCAGAGATGCCCAAACCAGGGCCCACGGGCCAAAGTTGCCCCATGATGACATTTAATTTGGCCCGCCTTGCCATATATGGCAAGAGGGGGGAAAAAATGCTTTTGATGCAGCTTTACATTGCATTAATGTAGCAGATTGCAGAGTCATTATTTTTTAGACAATTAAATCATAAAGGAGGGGAACCAGGGCAACTTTCACATTTTAATATAATACAGTTTGCAGGGCCTGAAATTCAGCACAGAACTGCAGGTATTGTGCACGATTTTAATAATTCCTGCAAATTCCATGTTCATAATGCTGGACATTACTGCACACTTTTATTCACTTTACAGTGCAGCTGCAAATTAGTAAACCAATAGATACAGATTAATAAATGAAATCAACCCACCGATCCACGGTCAAAATCACTGAGATCACATTTTTCCCCATTCTGATGGTTGATGTGAACATTAACTGAACTTCTGATCCATATATGCCTGATTTTATGCACTGCACTGCTACCACATGATTGGCTGATTAGATAGTTGCATGAATAAGTAGGTGTACAGGTGTTCCTTGTGAAGTGAGTGCATATACATACACTCACCTAAAGGATTATTAGGAACACCTGTTCAATTTCTCATTAATGCAATTATCTAATCAACCAATCACATGGCAGTTGCTTCAATGCATTTAGGGGTGTGGTCCTGGTCAAGACAATCTCCTGAACTCCAAACTGAATGTCAGAATGGGAAAGAAAGGTGATTTAAGCAATTTTGAGCGTGGCATGGTTGTTGGTGCCAGACGGGCCGGTCTGAGTATTTCACAATCTGCTCAGTTACTGGGATTTTCACGCACAACCATTTCTAGGGTTTACAAAGAATGGTGTGAAAAGGGAAAAACATCCAGTATGCGGCAGTCCTGTGGGCGAAAATGCCTTGTTGATGCAAGAGGTCAGAGGAGAATGGGCCGACTGATTCAAGCTGATAGAAGAGCAACTTTGACTGAAATAACCACTCGTTACAACCGAGGTATGCTGCAAAGCATTTGTGAAGCCACAACACGCACAACCTTGAGGCGGATGGGCTACAACAGCAGAAGACCCCACCGGGTACCACTCATCTCCACTACAAATAGGAAAAAGAGGCTACAATTTGCAAGAGCTCACCAAAATTGGACAGTTGAAGACTGGAAAAATGTTGCCTGGTCTGATGAGTCTCGATTTCTGTTGAGACATTCAGATGGTAGAGTCAGAATTTGGCGTAAACAGAATGAGAACATGGATCCATCATGACTTGTTACCACTGTGCAGGCTGGTGGTGGTGGTGTAATGGTGTGGGGGATGTTTTCTTGGCACACTTTAGGCCCCTTAGTGCCAATGGGGCATCGTTTAAATGCCACGGCCTACCTGAGCATTGTTTCTGACCATGTCCATCCCTTTATGGCCACCATGTACCCATCCTCTGATGGCTACTTCCAGCAGGATAATGCACCATGTCACAAAGCTCGAATCATTTCAAATTGGTTTCTTGAACATGACAATGAGTTCACTGTACTAAAATGGCCCCCACAGTCACCAGATCTCAACCCAATAGAGCATCTTTGGGATGTGGTGGAACGGGAGCTTCGTGCCCTGGATGTGCATCCCACAAATCTCCATCAACTGCAAGATGCTATCCTATCAATATGGGCCAACATTTCTAAAGAATGCTTTCAGCACCTTGTTGAATCAATGCCACGTAGAATTAAGGCAGTTCTGAAGGTGAAAGGGGGTCAAACACAGTATTAGTATGGTGTTCCTAATAATCCTTTAGGTGAGTGTATATACAGTATTGGGTAGTAACAGATTACATGTAATCTGTATAACATAATCAGGTTATAAAAAAATCAAGTAATGTAATTAGATTAAATTACATTTTTAAATACACAAACAGATTACAGTAACTTTTTTATGAATTACATTGCTCTTATTCTTTATAAATATTTTACATTTTTCATTCAAAATCAGCCTACATCTGATATACAGTTGTTAATTCTTTGAGCGTTTTTCAAATGGGGGTCTGCACACACAGACCTGATACTGTAATCGCATAATTTTTCGTAGTTAATTTGGATTGTGCTGAAATTTGACTAAATATTATTTTTTTCCTGTCAAAATGCATTTATGTCCTTCTTAGAAAAGAAAACATAACAATATGTAACAATATAATGCTTTATTAACATTTTCTGCACAATGCCTTCCACAGAATAAAGACAGAAATGCACTAATATAGCAGCAATTCAAATAGTCCCCACATAGGTTGCATATTCATTACAATGGGCATTAAATCTCTTAAACTCTCATCCTCCACAATATTAATCTGCCGGTAGACTGTGGCCATCTGCTTTGTTACAGCATATGTGAAGCCGTATTCATGATTCGTGTCAGGGCGCAAGTGTCAAGTGGAGCTTTAAACTCCACTTGAAAAGTGCTTGCAGACAAAAACATCTCATTCTGCATTTTGGTGGTAGTTAAGACTTGGTGTACTTTTATGATAATTAAGATGTGCCTTACTTAGGCTGAAAATTACTTGATTTCTGTCACAAGATCTATCTAGGCTGGTTTTGTACAACAAATAGCATTAAGAGCTCCTTTCCCCATCACTTTATCACTAACACTGAATCACTGCTGTGTGTTTTGTGGTATGTACGTCAGCGCAATGACTCCGGACGGACACGTCGCAAAGTTTCCGCCCTTCCAACCAGTGTTTATGCTGGTTTATGCTGTATTAACGGTAAATGCATTAATTGCAATTGAATTAAAATGTACATGTTAAACTTTTTTCATTAATCGCATGCATTAACGTGTTAATTTTGACAGCTCTAATATAAACTCAGCAAAAAAAAGAAACGACCCTTTTTTTTCAGGACACTTTTTTAAAGATAATTTTATACAAATCCAAATAACTTTACAGATCTTTACTGTAAAGGGTTTAAACAATGATTTCCATGCATGTTCAATGAACAATAATTAATGAACATGCACCTGTAAAACAGTCATTAAGACACTAACAGCTTACAGACGATATGCAATTATGGTCACAATTATAAAAACTTATGACACTAAAGTGACCTTTTACTTACTGAAAAACACCAAAAGAAAGAGGCCCAGGGTCCCTGCTCACCTGTGTGAGCATGTCTTCTGCGTGGACTGCAGATGTGGCCAGGGCAATAAATTGCAATGTCCGTACTGTGAGATGCCTAAAACACCAATGATATTGAGGCCAGACTACAAGAAGACAGGAAGGACAGCTGATTGTCCTTGCAGTGGCAGACCAAGTGTAAAAACACCTGCACAGGATCGGTACATCCGAATATCACACCTGCGGGACAGGTACAGGATGGCAACAAAAACTGCCCAAGTTACCTCAGGAATGCACAATGCCTCTATCAGAGTTCAGACTGTCCACAATAGGCTGAGAGAGGCTGGACTGAGGACTTGTAGGCTTGTTATAAGGCAGGTCCTTACCAGACATCACCAGCAACAATGTCACCTATGGGCACAAACCCACCTTCACTGGACCAGACAGGAGTGGCAAAAAGTGTTCTTCACTGACAAGTCAAAGTTTTGTCTCACCAGGGGTGATGGTCGGACTCGCGTTTATCTTCAAATGAATGAGCATTAAACGAGGCCTGTACTCTGGATTGGGATCGATTTGGAGGTGGAGGATCCGTCATGGTCTGGGGCAGTGTGTCACAACATCATCAGACTGAGCATGTTGTCACGCTGTGAGTTACAGGGAAGACATCCACCTCCCTCATGTGGTACCCTTCCTGCAGGCTCATCCTGACATGACCCTCCAGCATGACAATGCCACCAGCCAAACTGGTCGTTCTACACATGATTTCCTGCAAGACAGGAATGTCAGTGTTCTGCCATGGCCAGCGAAGAGCCCAGATCTCAATCCTATTGAGCAAGTCTGGGACCTTTTGGAAGGCCATTCCCCCCAGAAATGTCCAGGAACTCGCATGTGCCTTGAGTGGGATGACATCTCACAGCAAGAACTGGCAAATCTGGTTCAGTCCATGAGAAGGAGATGCACTGCAGTACTTAATGCAGCTGGTGGCCACTCCAATGCTGACTTTTACTTTTTATTTTGTTTTATTTTGTATATATATATATATATATATATATATATATATATATATATATATATATATATACAACAGCTAGTTCTGGTCCTTGAATCTGATTGGATGAGAGATGTTCCATGAGTACTTATGGTCTCCCACCAACAGCACTCGGGCGCATCACTTTGTGTATCACTCTGCATGTGTTCGTGCTGTTAAACTAAAGTATAAGAGCAGTGCAGATGTATTAAGAGCCATCTGTCTCTTTACATTTAATTTTGTGACATTACATATTTTAGCCAGCAGCTAGAGCCAAAAGACAAATTTTTGCATGTAATATAAGAAAATTGATTTAAATGGCTTTAAACTAACAACTTGAGAATTAAGGCTAATCACAGCTGAGAGACACAACAGACTGATTAATTACACAAACTCAAGGTGCTTACCTCTTACTGGAGTTTCCACATCAGAGAGGACAAATGGCGGAGGACATTACGGTTTCTATAGTGAAAGACTCCTGCGCACCAGCTACCACAAAATAGAGAAAAATACCCTTGATTGGACAGCTGTTTATCCACTGAGAAAATAGGATGAATTTGACCAAAATGACATTATCTTCAGAAAGTTGACTAACAGAAAACAGCATCATCAACAGTTGATCGCACACTCTCCATCTCTCTCTCTCTCTCTCACACACACACACACTCACACACACACACACACACACACACACACACACACACACACACACACACACACACACACACATCCTTGTTTCTCCAATAATATGTTAGAAACAACCCAAGCTGTTATACTAGTAGTTCTGAAGTGATGTTTTTGAGAGGCTTGGTTTGAACCAGCAACGACAGATCCTGATCCATTGCGTAAGAAAGTAGTTTCATGCACCAATGCTTTTTTTGTGAACGTACTCAGTTTTTCCTAATTTTATAAAATGTACTTGTTCGTTGAGCTGTTGTATATAAGCGATATCACACTCACAATCTTGGTATATGGCCTTACATCAGCACTGCTGTGATTCGGCCGCAGGCTGAGTGACATAGGTAATCACAGCAGTGCTGATGTAAGGCCATATCGCACTCTTGCGACATTGATTAAATATATATATACATAAACAGTTGAAGTCAGAAGTTTGTATACACCTTAGCCAAAAACATATATACTCAGTTTTTCACAAGTCCTGAAATTTAATCATAGAAAACATTGCCTGTGGTCAGTTAGGATCACTAGTTTATTTTAAGAATGAAATGTCAGAATAATAGTAGAGAGAATTATTTATTTCAGCTTTTATTTCTTTCATCACATTCTAAGAGGGTAAGAAGTTTGACCGCTTCATTGAATTCTACCCGCTCAACACCAGTTTCATGTACAACAGTAAAGAGTCAGGGGTGCAGGCCTTATGGATCTTAACCCCAGTGAGCTTTTGTGGGATCAGCTAGACCAAGGGTCGAGAACCTATGGCTTGCGAGCCACAAGAGGCTCTTGGTTAAAAATCAAGTGGCTCGCCGTCTCACCAACACATGATCATTTAAAACTTTCTAGAGATAATTTTCCAACAGAAAGTGTGGGTGCGATTGCAAGGCTTGAGGTCAATGACACTGTTTTGATTTCCTTTCTTCCGAATCTGTCGAACAGCCTACTCTTGGTGAACACACGCCAAATGCAGATTTTTCATGCAGAGTATTTTGCTGATGTACCAGCCACTGTGGAAGGCGACCTGTAAGACTTCTCGGAGTGATATATACAAGAAATTAGACACAAAGATGTGCGTATGATGAAATGTGATTATATTTTGAAGAACAGATGAAAGAAAAGCCGCCAATGCTCGTCTGATTTTATATGTGCGCTGTGAGCTCCGCTGTTCACGAGTGAAATGAAGGTGCTTCTCCTTACATGCATATGCATAGAGTTCTGGGCCTCGTTTCCCAATAACTATTGATCTTAGCTGTTAAGAACATTTTCTACAATGATTTTATGAAAGTTCGTTATTTTTTATGTGCACCCAGGGAGTGATATAGCACTCGCCAAAATGCAACGAGGCTCAATCCAGTTGCATGAGTAATTTTGCTCTTCTACCCACAACAGGTGGGTAACCTGTAAGATGTCTCGGATTGACACATGACAAGACATGCTGTTAGTCAAAAAGACGCACTTAATAAACACACTTTATTATATTTTTAAGAACAGACAAAAGAAAAGGCATCACTGCTTGTGTCTGATTCGCTGTTTGTTCAGAGGTGTGCAACGGGACCCTGTCTCGTGGAACAAGCACTTGTAAAGAGTTATCACTCCTTTTTCTCTGTTTCATTTGACTGAAAACTGTTTGGAAGAATAATATAATCTATGAGAATGTTGCAAATGATCTCCGATCATCTCGTGAGGTGCTGCGAGTTTCGCTTTATTTCCACGGAGCAGTTCACTCTTACACATTGTGAACGCAACTCTGTAGGTTCAGTAATGTATACTAATATAGGTATCTTTGTATTAAAGAAACAAAGACGAAAGTGATTAAATCATAAAATAATACAAAGACATATTCACCTTTTTTTGTTCTATTTTCTTTTCTTTAGGCAACATAAACTGTATTACCTAAACACAATACAAAAACATTAGATAAGTACACACATTTATTTCAGCATTTTTTGGGAACACAAGGGAATTCATTAGGCTTATTTATTATGATGATTTTTATAATTATCTTTACATTTATAATTGTCTCAATTTGTATGCTATTAGTAATTTTTCACCTGTTGCCATGTACTGATACATGCTTGATGTCAATGGGGCTGTTGGATTTGGGGAGGTGGTTACATATGAGATTTTTTAATCACTTCGTTATTTTAATTGCTTTTTTTCATTTTGTTTAAAGTGCAATTTAAATTTAGAAATTTATTTCAAGTTTTTCATGTTTCAAAAAAAATTATTTTATTTTTAAAGCAAAATCAATAAAGCAAAAATATTTACCGACCTTGGGGGTTGACCTTATAATCGGATATCATGATATTTTAAATGCGATTATCATTAAAATATTTTTTACATATCGCCCAGCCCAAAAGGGAAGTTACATTGTTGAGTTACATTGTTGGAAGTTACACCCACACAAAAACGTGTACTCAATTCCATATTCGACATGTTACCTATTCATTTTTGCATTTTTTTTAAATAGTAAATTATTCATTTGAGGTATGGCTCTTTCAAAAAAATACATCAGCCAAAAATTTAAAAATTGTCTCCTTAGTGAAAAAAGGTTCCTGACCCCTGAGCTAGACTATAAGGTGCGTGAGAAGTGTCCAACAAGACAGTCACATCTATGGCAAGTGCTACAGGAAGCGTGGGATGAAATGAGTATCTGGACAAACTAACAGCTAGAATGCCAAGGATCTGCAAAGCTGTCATTGCTGCACATGGAGGAGTTTTTGACGAGAACTCTTTGAAGTTCAGATTTATTTTAATTTTTTTCAAATTGTAATAGTAATTTTTCACGTTATTAATGTCCTGATTATACATTGTGATCAGTTGAATGTCATGAACAAAAGTACCAATTTCTTTCCATTAGAGCAAAATCTGTACATTATTTCCAAATTTTGGCCACTAGAGTGTGTGTGTGTGTGTGTGTGTGTGTGTGTGTGTATATATATATATATATATATATATATATATATATATATATACAAAGAATTATCAAGCTAAAAGCCAATGGATGAGTATAAGGTAATCTCAGACTATTAGGAGGCACAGCTATTGAGTTCAGTAAAGCCCATTGAGATGAGCCAGAACAAGGCTGACCCACCAGCTCACTACCACAGTAACTAAGGGGATTTCCAGCCTGTCTCCTCATTAATTAACTGAACTGAGTGCAGTGAAAGGAATACTGTTGAGCTCCACAGATAGTCGGCGGCAGAGGATGAGAGGGCTGACCTATTCGTGCATTCCAGAGCTGGGTGGGACCGGGTGAAAGATAAAGTCCTGTTGATATACACTTGTGACATTTCCCTGTTGGCTTAATTAGGTTAGGCCTGTGAGCTGATTAATCTTCCAATGCCTGAGCTGGTAATCCTTAAGCTGCTCTAACCTGTACTAGAGTTTGAGGTGTCAGCCCGCCTGCCTGTCTGAGCAGATGGCCGTGCAGACGGCTAACTTTCTCCACTATCATTATAAAGGTGCCGCCACTATTGCCCTATATAGATACAGATGTAAATGACTCTCTATCAAAAAGGCACACTCTCTTCTGGTAGTTGGCCGATGCTGATATCTAGAGAGCAGGATGGCGAATCTGCAGGCATTTTCTGTGCATATTTTTATGGCAAAATCTGTGGGATTCTGCTAAATACATTTAAACATGTAAAAATGTGTTAGACGGAGCTGAAAGTACACAATTTTTATTGGTAGCAGAAAACACGATCAAATCAGCCAAAATATTTAATAAAAAAACAAAGTGTGGGGGAAGTGTAGAATTTTATGAAAGACTGGCATTCTGAGTTATCTGCACATTTCTGTGCACAGAGATTCCATGTGGGCCTGTATATAATGCTGATATATACATAATAGAATATAATAGGTGAATGAGTACGGACTGGGTAACACATTATTATATCAATATCTGGGTCACAATATGTTAATATTGCAATTCTCTATGTTTAGTGTAAAGTCATTCAAATCTGATATATTGAGATCTTTTATTCACTTGTTTCTTATTTATCTGCATTAGAATTTCAATTATACAGTATTCTTAGCTTGTTCTGAGGTAAGATTTTGTTTAAAAAAAGTGTGCATTGACCTAATGCTTCAGTATGTTTCACTTTGTCACTCACTTGTTCTGTTTGACAAATCAACAATTGTAACTGTGGTGGTTTTGTTAAATGCAGCAGCTCCTGAAGCGGCTACTATTTTATTGGTCAGGGAATTACATTGCCGAGTGAAGACCAAAAAAACGACACAATCACTGTACAAAATACAAAAACTGACGTTGTTGGCATGCAAATGTTTGCTATAGGAGTGAACTGGTTTCATATGAGTTTATTTATTTATTTCATCCATTTATTTGTCAGGGGCCATCTTTAATCTCACAAGAGAGAGCGAAGACCAAATTTTGCTACTAGCTAATTTCCATCTGCAGTCCTTGGGCAGGTAAATAAAACAATATAAACAAAAAACACACAAATATATGCACATAAATACACACATATACATTAACAGTAAAATTTTAACATTGTAAAAAATTAATGAAGACAAGTTTGAAGGCCTAAAAGCCAATTTCTAACATTTCTGGAGAACGTATAAAAATCTAAACAAATTTTAAGATAATCAGGTAGTTTATTCTATTCTTTAATTGGCGTGTATGAAAAGGCAGATTGTGCAAATGCTGAAATTCTTTTAGGAATTCTGCAATCTCTCCGAGCAGTAGATCTTGAAACCCTTGCATTTGAATAAACAATTACATTTTCAAAGCTTAATAACCTGTATTTATTTAATATACCGCAATGATGATATTGCAAAGATCTTCTATCTAATACTTTTATAGCCTGTTTATAAAGTGCTATAATGGGCTTTAAAGTTATCTCGTTTGCTTGCGACCAACAAGAACAGTATTTAATATGAGAAAATATCATTGCATTCAAATAAACCCATGATGCATCGTAATTAAGAGTATTTCGATTATGTCTAAACGTCACTATATTATATTTCAATGTATTAGTAATTTTTTTAACATGTTTTTAAAAGAAAGAGTTGAATCCAAGATAACCCCAAAATATTTCACTTCTTATCTTCTGACCATCAACATAAACACACAGAAAAGCTCTTGGTTTACTTGTCTTATTAAAATATGTGGTTACAGTTTTTTGAGTATTCAATGTAAGATCTGAAGACTTAAGCCAAAGTGAAACTTTTTGCATGATACATGAGAGCTTTGTTGCTACTTGATCAGCATTACTACCATGTGCATATATGACAGTATCATCTGCATACATCAAAATACCTACATCATCATCACACACAGATGGAAGATCATTTATATACAGGCTAAATAACAATGGCCCCAGTATTGATCCTTGAGGGACTCCCAAATTACATGATTTGTTGAGATAATGTATTGTTAACCTTAACACACTGAGTACGTTCCATCAGATGTGATTTTATACAATTTACACTACACACTAGAAGATAATCCATAATTCAATAATTTAGTAAAAAGTATGGAATGGTTAACTGTATCAAAGGCCTTACGAAGATCTAAAAACACTGCTCCCACTGTCCCGCCTTTATCTGATTTAGTCTTAATATTTTCTAGAAAGTAACAACAAGAAGTTTCTGTAGAATAATTCACGCGAAAACCAAATTGCATTGGATGTAATAAATTAGCATTTTTTAGATGCTCTACAAGCTGTCCAGCAATCAATTTTTCCAACACTTTTGAGATTATCGGGAGAATACTGATAGGTCTATCATTACATATTTCTAATTTATCACCTGCTTTAAATAATGGAGTTACCTCCGCTGTTTTAAAAACTCTAGGGAATACACTCTCTTTCACTGACTGGTATATACTATAAGTTATAGGAGTAATTAAACTATCCTTTATTAATTATCTTTTGCCTTTGAATTTTTTTAATGATAAAATAACTTTATTAGCTGTTGTCTCATCTGTTTCCTTAAAATGTAACATTAAATTATCATTCAAAATTCCTCTACTATTCCAATCCTCAGATATTTTAAATTCAGTGAGATTCCCACCTAATTTATTAGCAAATTCAATAAAATAATTATGAAAATTCTCTGCTATTATAGACCGAACATTTTGAAGCATCCTATCTATCTTAATCTCTGCAACTCCATTGTTTCGATGTCCTTTGCCTGTTAATTTATCTATAGATCGCCAAATCACTTTAGTATTTCCCTTTGTCTGTTTAATAATATCTAGATAAAATGTTACTTTAGCCTTCCTAAGCTCCATTGTAACTTTATTTCTAAGACTCTTATATAATAAACGATCCATATTAAGACCAGATTTGAATGATTCTTTTAGAGCTACATCTCTCAATTTCATTAATTTCCACAAATCTTTATTCAACCATGGTAAAGACTGTACGTTTATTCTTCATAGTTGTTACTTTAGACTATTTATTTACAAGTTGCTGAAACACTTCAATAAAATCTTCACAAAATGTCTGACTATTTTTACCTTGAATTACATCATTTCAATCGATTTGCTTCTATTTGATATATACATTTTTATTGGATGAAGTTTTGTACCGAGTTTTAGACAACTTTCTTACAACTAGTGTAAGATTGTGATCCAACAAACCTGTTAATAAATTATATGTTTTTAATATATGATCTATCAAGGTTTGAGATCATTTTGTTATACGTGTTGCCCTTTTTATGATTTGGGTCAAAAGAAACTTACTAATAACTAACTTAAATTTGTTCTACATCTTTTATCTTGCCAATTCATATTAAAATATCCCATTAAAATTATTGGAAAGTTGATCATAAAAATCCTCCTTACCAGATGGAGGTCTATACAGTACAATTATAGCAAAGGACATTTCTGGAGAAAGCATGATGTTAATTCCAACACACTCCGGCATGTCTCTATGTGCTTCGATTTGCTTAACCGAATATCCTCTTTAACATAAATCATAACCCCACCCCCCCTACCAGACTCACGATCGCATCTCTATATATTATAACCTTGCAATTAAAAACACTTAACAGAGTTGCTGGAGTCAACCATGTTTCAGAAAGACACAAATAATCAAGATTTGCGTTAATTAACAATTGCTCAATTTGCTCAGTCTTAGACACAACACTTTTAATATTTAAATGTCCTCCAAAAATCCTTTTGGTTTAACTTTCGGGTCCCAAAGAATTTTGGCATGATTTACAGTTTCAAACCATTTTGTTTTTCGCTGTTTCAATATTGCCAGTTTTGTCGGCCCCAAAGTGGTGTCTTTGGCCTGTACATGTGAAGATGAACTAACTGACAACACATTTCCCACACTGTCATCTGAGCTTGTAAGACCCTTAATCATTTCATTTGTTTGTGCTATACCTTAGTTCAAAAGTCCAGTCATGGAATTCACATCACTCACAGCATTTGATTCAGAGAGACGGAGTCCCACCGCAAAAGATGTTCTGAATCGCAACTCAAGTCGGTAATACACTTAATCGCTCCACTTTCTTGTACTCTAATGTTGCT
The DNA here is from genome assembly GCA_032164185.1 of Moxostoma hubbsi. Lineage (NCBI taxonomy): Eukaryota > Metazoa > Chordata > Actinopteri > Cypriniformes > Catostomidae > Moxostoma > Moxostoma hubbsi. The sequence continues at coordinate 21,391,746 of JAVLUX010000029.1, read as the reverse complement.
AGACAATTCAGTAGTTGGACAAAAGCAACTCACAACACCCGACGCTGCAGCTCCATGAGGAACAAATGGAGTACCATTATCTCTCACCTGCTGAAGATCTCCAGGCCCCAGATTTACCTGAACATCTCTGAGTCAATTGTTTCTATTCAAAATGTTAACTGTGACAAGAAATCACAGTGAACTATTTGCATTTAATGTCATCATCTTATCGTGTCCAGCAGCAAAGTAATCTATAAAAACTTTTAGATTTTCAGATTTCTTTCTTTGCTCTGGTGGTGGTAGAATTGGCATTACCCAGGGCTGCGACATGGATGCTCCTGCCATGCCCCCCTGCGTTTGGTGTGCAAAGGCCTTTAGTGTGAGAATCTCAATACAGTATCATGAGGTAAAATATTGAAATTGACATTGAAATTATTGGTAGATCATGACATGAGGGAACTAACTCTTCTGTTATTTGGCTAGCAGACAGTGCTATCGCAGCCAATACCAGTTTAATCAAAATGGCGAAATATCGGCAGATAAATCGACCTGGCCGATGGATCAGACCAATACACTTCTCTTCACACAGACAGTCAGCTGTACTCTTCGGCATTATTAATAAATGCACTAGTAGTACCCCATCCCAAGGGGAAAATATTTAGGAATGTTGCATGTGGGTGTAGGTGTGACAGCAGCACACATGTTCATCTACCCAACAATGACAAGAAACACTGAGATGCATCACACTCTAATGTCTATACTTTCCCATTCATTTGATTGTTCATCTGCCCACTAAATTCATTGAGTCCATGAACAATGGAGCATAGACAAGCACATATTTTCTCAAAAACCATTACCATGTGACTGCTGTGTAGGCATTGAGCCATAACATCACTTACATTAAGGGTTTAAAGCAATGAGCAGTGCAAAATCATTATGATAAAGGAATAGTTCACCCAAGCATTAAAATTCAAGTCACCATTTACTCACCCTCATGTTGTTACAAACATGTATAGCTTTTTGCCCTCCATGGAATACCAAATGATTAATTTATAGTAGAATGTCCAAGTTGTTCTGGTGACCAGAATTTCAAGTAAGATTTTCAAGGCCTTTTTTGGAGCAAAGAGACCCTGGTTCCCCTACTCTTTATCGTGTTTGGAATGACATGCGGGTAAATAAATAATTTATGGGGGAACTACCCCAATAAGTAACAGGACTAGATTTGGATCAATATGAATTTCTCTCAATTTATACGTCGACAGCGTATTGAGCAACAACACAAGATGCTTTTACACCATCTTGCCAAATTGTCTTTAAAAATAAATGAACACAGTGATAATCAAAATGGCATGTCGTTAAACAGCAAAGTCCATAAAGCTGGTCCCCATCATGCCTCAATTTTATGAAAAGAATGATCCATATAGCTGTTTGTAGCAGAGCGGACACAACACCACCCCATCCCACCTCCATTTCCAACAACCACTGTTTTATGCTAATGTTTAATGCTTTTATGCATAATAATGATCTCTTCCCAACAAACTTTTTTTTTTTGCACTGTTTTAAACCAGAGCTGCAGTAGGAGTCAGAGCTGTGGCGCAGTGGGTTATGTGCATGTTCAGTACATATAAGAACCGTTGGCTCAAGTGGACCCAAGTTCGGATCTATAAATAAAGACAAAAAACCTAAAATTAAAAATTGCAAAAAGACACCTGTAGAAACCTACAACAGATTGGGGGAAAACTCTTGGCAGGATCGCCAAGACTGTCCATATAAAGCCTCGGCAGACCAAACGGACTCTAGCCAAGCCAAATGGCTCTGGCTTAAAAATGTGTCAGACGGCTTGGTCCTGCTTAGCCATGGGCGTCCCCAGCCACAGCGCTTTCTAACACTCCACCTGCACAACCTTCCTCAATGCGGCACTCTTTGTTCCAAGACAGTAAACCTGTCGCAATCCACCTTAAACGGAATTGTAGAGCTTCCTCCTTGCTCGCCAGTCCACCTTAAAAGTGGGCCAGGCTCAGCGAGCCTATCCTAGTGCCAGTGGAGTGCAACGTGAGTGCAGAGAGACAGGAGTGAACAATAGAGCTGCAGTCTAGACGCCAGTGATCAGCACTGCAGAGACAGTGGCAAAGACAATATGCCATACTTACATACAAATGCACTTAGAGAGGACTGGTCACTATTAGGCTTTCTTTTTAATTCAACAAGTCTCGAAAAACCTATGAAATGTTGGTGGCGAAGGCAAAATTATTTCCATCAGATATGCAGCAAGCAATCTAAGCAGTGTACCAGACAAATCCTCTTATAGAGAGAGAGAGAGCATGGCTACCTGGACACACACCAAGAAAAAGTGCTACGCCACTGACTCTTGCTCACAAAATGCAAAATATCTCTTCTAAAACTGTAAAACGTTCTTTATTGTTTGCAAAAACATAGATGCGGTTCGTGAAGAACAGAGGTTTTGATGGTGGGTACAATAAGACAGAGAGAGGGCGAGAGATAAAGAAAGACAGGCTGGGCTGTGGGTGTAATGGTGGGTAGAGAGAGAAAGACAGACAGTGATGTGGGCGTGATGGCACCATGCATTACTATCTATGATGCAGCGGTCGATGCCTTCACCGCAGCACCATGCCGACCTTAAACTGCGGTTGAGCCTTTATCTCATAAAGCCTCTCATTGTCTCTGGAAATGCTACAACAAAGGACTTTAGACAGTAAAGGTGCTTGTGTAGAGCCAGAAGTAAATCTATCTCCTTAACTCTGGTCACGTTTTGCGTCATTCCTTTGTTGAATTGTTGCCGCAATGCCATTTAAAACAGCAGCTTGACGTGCCAAATTGTTCAGTGACACACAGGACATGTAACGAATCACGAAAGAGCATCGGTGAACTCTGAGCAACCCCATCTCTCAGCATTCACACTCAAAATGCAACATTCTCACTGAAATCAACTGGTTGTACGGTGGTCTGATGCATGCTTTCCTGCTGCGGCTCTTTAAAGGGATAGTTCACCCAAAATGAAAATTATTTTATCATTTACTCACCATCATGTTGTTTCAAACCCTCGTGATTTTCTTCTGTGGAACACAAAAGGAGATTTTAGGCAGAATATTATTGACTGATAGCCTTAGTCACCACTTACTTACATTGCATTATTTTTCCATACAATGAAAGTGAAGGGTGCTTGAGAATATTCTGCCTAACAACTCCTTTTCTATTTCACAGAAAAAAGAAAGTCATATGGTTTTGGAACAACATGAGGGAGAGTATATGAAGACAGAATTTTCATTTTTGAGTGAACTATCCAAGTTCCAGTGCATCTATTGAAATTCAAAGGTATTAAAACCTCTGTCAGAGGATTTCACAGATTCAACTGAAAAACGAAGGCCCAGTCAGCACTTGAGTACCACAATTAACATAACCATGCTACACGCTAAAGCCATACCACATAGCAGGAGGCACTTTTGTGAGGAAAATTAGAGCAAGTTATAGACACACACACACACACACACACACACACACACACACACATGACTCAGCACACATAAAAAATGAGGTTCACATCTATAGAGTGTGCAGTCGAGGACTCACTGAGGTCAAACACAAGTGTACCGAGCCTTTAGCATGACGCTCTCCACAGTACTTTGTGCTGCTCTCAAATGACGAGGCAAATACAAGATGTAATATCGCAAATATACTGAATCATATTTAAAGGGATATATCACCCATGCATTATGATTCTATCGTCATTTACCCACCCTCATGTTATTCCAAACCCAAATGACTTTTTTTCATTGAAGGAGATGTTGGGCAGAATGTCTCAGTCACCATTCACTTTCACTGCATCTTTTTTCCATACATTGAACATGAATGGTGACTGAAGCTAAAGTTCTGTCTAACATTTCCTTTTGCAATTCACAGAAGAAAAAACTAATCACATGGGTTTGGAACAATATGAGGATGAATAAATGACTAAAACAGAATTTTCATTTTTAGGTGAACTATTCTTGTATAGCCATCAAGGCCCTGGCATAGCTTTGCATAAAAATGGTTGGAATTAATTAAATCAAAATCAAAAAGTGCACATGAATCAGAACTCTTCTTAACCTCATCCATACAACAATGTATCCTCAGCTGATTCTACCCACTAATGCATCACATGACTCTTAATGCCGGCATTTTTCGATGTCCCCCTTTTCTCTCTCCTGTCAGTTTTGCTTCACTGTTGATCGTAATACTAAATTGTCTTTGTTTCCGACACCGACGGGCTGATGACAGAGTGCCCCTCTCAGCTCCCAAGAGCCTAACCCGTGCACATAACAGGACAACGTCACAAGTTAGGGTCTCAGGGATTGTGAAAGGCACATTCGCAGACCAACTGCCAACCTGTAAAACAATTAAAGCACAAGGTTGCCCTCAGATGTGCAGAGCAATGATCCCACTACAACATACAATAGTATATGTAAAATAGGCAATAATGTACATCAATAAAAATGCCCCTCGTTGAGTTTGCGCATCCCTAAATTCCCCTGACACTTGTTTGTCTGTCTGTCTGTGACACAACAAGTGTAACCTTCAACTAGACACAACACTGACCCATCTCTCCCTCCCCCAACCTGCTCTCCCTCTCGGTCTCTCTCTCTTTCCCCAGCACCCCCCACTTCCCCCCACTCTGTCTCCAACATCAAACAATATGGCACTTTGAGAAAATGCTCCTGGCTCCAGGTAAACTCATCACCATCTCTTGTCTCACTAAGCTCTCTTCACAGGCATACAATGTTAATCATAAAAGCTCTCCATCTCGGCCGCTTCGACCTACTGCTGGTTCCACTGACACATCACTTGAGTCTAAACCACAAATCTATAACATTACCTAAACCATGAAAGGATTTGTACAAGGGCACAAAAATAGAAGATAATTTAGCTTGCAGAAATAATATAGTCCCTAAAAGACGTTAACTGGCAAGATGATCCCAAACGAATCACAGCACGCACAGCTTCAGACAAAGGTAATGAAGACACTAACAGATGCTACAGATGTAGGAGGGGAAAGGAGAAAATGGTTTTAAACTCACCCTGGCTCAACTGAGTATGAGGATGTAGCTGATCACGGTTCTCTTCCAGCCTGCTTGACAATGAAAGTAGGGAAAGAGATACAGACAGAGATTTTAACTTTTTTTGCTAGACTCAGAAAAAAACGTGTAGATTTGATAGGCTGAGAAAAAGGGAGAGTCATACGATCAGGTAGATTGGAAGGCTTTTCGTGAGAAACGAAACTGAACAATGGACAAGAAGAATGGAAGAAAGGAGAGGTAGAGAGTAGAGGAGATGGATGGTGATACTACAGCACTGGTCCATTTGCAGTCAGACTGGAGCACAGCAGCTTCCTTAGGGGACAACAGCTAACTGGAAGAAGCCGCAGAGGTGGAGAGCATGCCGACAAGAAAAAATCTTGAGGATGAGAGAGTCCAACCTGTGGCCAACAGCCAGGGCCACAACACCAGCAAATCATGCCAGTCTGCTGTGTCTCAGAAGAGGAGGGGTGCACACACACACACACACACACACACACACACACACACACACACACACACACACTACACAGAGACTCTCACTCAATCACTTCACCTCGCTCATCCAGCGCTGTTCGGCCATGGCAGCTCCATTCAGGCATATGTCCCTATTCCGGGTCCAGCGCAATTGGATGATAGAAAGCAGGCAGCCAAAAAACGCACACTACGATGTCCCTCTGCAAGACCGCGGCTGAGTCGCAGCAAATGCATCAATGCTGCACATTACTGACTCTCTGCTGTCGCGCTCTCTCTCACTCCACACCCCCTTCTTCTCTTTCACTCTCCGTATCTGTCTTACATTTCATTTTCTCCCTCCCTCACTGTCTCTCTCCTGCTCTCATTTTTTTTCTCTCTCTCTCTTTCAGCACACACACATACTCTTCCTCTCTCTCTCTCTCTCTGAGTTGAGCAGACTGAGATGCATGCAAAATTGAAAAGGGGAGGGGGGGGGGGGGGGGGGTGTAGAAGCGTGACACCCCTAGTCTCTCTCTCTTTAGAAATCCATGTTGAGCGGCAAAAAAAAAGAAGTTAGAAATGGGGAAAGAAAGAAAAAAAAAACAGAGAAATATCATCCATTAATTTGCTGCACAGCTGTGATCATTTAAAGCCAGAGGCCCACTTCTCTGCAGTATCAACCAGAAGGGGGAAGATGGATAGAGGGAGCAAACAAGAGAAAGAGTGTAGAAAAATACATAAGCGATGGGGACTGAGAATGTCGGTTCCACCTTTTTTCTTTTCCAGTTTCTATTATTTTCAGTGCATTTCTTGTCAAGTCATATCTTATGTAGTCATATGTATTCCCAATCAAACTGATGCTCTAGAAGTTCTCTATCACATGCCCCACATCATAAACTATATCCTTTAAAAAGAGAATGAAATTGAGGGAGAAAGAGAGAGGCCCTAGAAACACAGCTACATGATGAGCTTGGCTTATAGAGGCTACATTTAATCTCCACTGGCTCCCCCAGGCTTGGGCAGAGAGAGGGGGAAGAGCAGCCCAAGCTGATGGGGGAGGGACGAGGTAGGGTGGCTTGCAACAGACAACAGCGTGGTATCAAATCAGCGACAGGAGCAGAGGGAAAGAAAACTAGCACTACACTGCCCTCTTCCTCTCTTTCCTTCACTCGCTTTTTGATCTCACACACTTTCCCAGGGAAGAGTCACTCTCTCTGTGTAATCTCCAGTCTTTGAACACCATTGCATGCAGATTGAACGTTATATCCTCTCCACGGCCGTCTCTACTGTAGACCGAATCATGCATGTGGGCTGGTTTTTTTTGCAGTAAAACGGAGATCCTATCCCTTTTAAATTTCCCCCACCCTCACAACTGCTATCCTCATTTATCACCCTCTTTCGTCCAGATACAGCCGGCCATCAGTGAGGTGCTAATATTAGACCGCCTTTGACAGTGCCGGCTGCCGCCGAGGCCCTATAGCGAGCAGACAAGCGCACATGCGTGCATTTACAGTATATGCACAGTCCTATAAGCACACATGCATGCTAAATCTGACAACACTGCCCTACAAAGCCAAAATGCAGTAACTATGGCAACACTTGCAACTGCAACATTGGCATCAATGTTTTTTTATTGTGCAACCAAATGTTGATTATAAAATAATATCAGTCTGAATTATTTTAGGTGTTAGCACTGATGCAAGTGAACAAAAAAAATATTAGCACAAATTAAAATGTATTAGCACACAGAAGATTATGGTTCAAAATAAATAATAATGCAATTTTGTTTTATTATAAATGTTTTACTATTTACTACTGCAATTTACTACTACTTCTACCACTACTACTACTAGGCTGCAACTACTACTATAATTTTGATACTATGTCATATTTTTTATTTAATTAGATATTTTATCACTATAAATATCCATCACAAGATCAAATGGTGCTATAACACCACCCCAGAATACTGCAGGCGTATGTATTTCCTTATTTCATGCTTTGTTTTATATATATAAAAAAAACACACACAATAATACTTTTTAATATTTTTTTATTAACATACTAATTGTAAAGGGTTAAGGATAGACTACTGAAACCCATAAACATTAACCACTTATCTGAATAGCATATTAGAGGAATGCATCCCACAAAGGTGTTTTTCTGGAACTCAGAAACGTGCTGAATTCAGTGTTTTCTCTGGAAATAGAGCAACTAGATGATCACAGACTTTAAGGGCAAACAGAATAATATCTTGTGTCTTTATTGTTTATGTCAGTTTCCGATGGTCTATATTTTACGTGCAGGATGTAATGCGTGACCAGTACGCAGCATAGAAGGAAAATTACCGCAACCCTAACATGTCTATGGAAATCGGTGAAGTTTAAGCATCCTACATTTGGTAATATCAAAGCTGACATCAAAAATGACACTTATTGCACATGTGCGAATGGGTTCAATTTTGTCTAAGAATATATATTTTTTTACATTCAAATGCAAGCAAAACTGTCACACTGTAAAGACCTAATCAGAGCATCCTTGAGTCAAATCCGTTAGTCACAGGACAGATCGGACCGGGTTTCGGTTTAAACTAAATTTTCACAAAATTTGTGATTACTGCGTTTTGAATTTGCATGGCATTATATTGGATAATAAAGCATGTTTTGGGTAAAATGGAATACAGAACATGTGCATGCATGCATATAAGCTGCACAACTGCTTTTCCTTCAGGTTTAAGCATGACAGATGTGGACACATATGCAGGTGTTTTTACAAGATGAGACTCCTTAATGTGACAGAAAAGGTGGATCCGACAAGTTAGCATGAGCGGAGTGATTGGCAGCAGTCAGGGATGGTAGACAACACGAGCTGGTCAACTACAAAATCACCCAGAGGCACAGCCACTCCCAGCAATAAATGTGTGGGATACTGAGAGTCAAATCTCAACTTAGAACCAGCACTTGGCGCTTTAAATCTGTCACCATATTTTAAAATAGTTTGGTAGTAAAAATATCAGAGCTGTTAAAATTATACAGAATGAGATCAAGCTCTGTGTGGGCCTTCAAAACAACAAGAATATTGTAAAAAAAAATAAAAAATTAAAGGACAAGGTATGTTTTTCTTGTGGCAATCCACAAAGAGTTTATGAGCTCACCCTGGAAAAATTGTAGAGTATTTCAAACACCGAATCCAGTCAACAGTAGAGACTGCTAAGTGCTCACTGTAAGATTATGATTTCAGCTATGTTTAGCAGAAGTGTCTCCAGAGAAGTAAAATATAAGGCCATTAGTAAAGCTATGTAAATATAGTGCTTCATACCTTACATAACAAACATTGTGGATGAAGTTATAATGAGGACTTTGAATGAGGGAAGACCCAAATAAAGCACTGATTTAGTAATACTTATAATACGTGACTGCAAAAATACTCATTACTGTGCATGCTATAGAATAAACCAGAGTAATTACTGTATGTAGCATTTAAATGATCAAGGTTAAGATCATTTAGTTGAGTAGATGAGTAGACCATGTAAGGTAATTCTCTGACTTTTAAGGTACTTACGGTCATATTGTAAGCATTGTTTGCCATAACAGCATATGCTGTAAAGTGTCTTGCATAGACTCACAATTACCAAATATGCAATACTAAGCTGACAAAGCAGATACAAAGCATTTTGATGCAAACCATAATAAGTACAATGTGTGTATTTCAGAATGCATGCACAAAAGCAAGGCAACATGGCCGAAAAGAGTTTCAAGAGCTTTCATAATAAAAGAGAAAGTGTCTGAATAATCAGAAATGCCTCCGAGCAGGAGTGCAGATCTGAAAAAGCTGTTTGTTTGTCATAGATATTTTCCTTTGGCAGTGATTAGCAGGGAAAGGTGCTGAGAGCTACAAACTGCGGTGAGCTCTGGACTATTTCGTTCTCTATGATCTGCTTTGGATTCGTGCTTCAAGGCTGACATTAAGCAGCACACAGACCTTCCTGGCTGACTATAGGCACATGCACACACAAAATAAGAATGCACTATCACGGTTGTATTGCCACAGAGATACAACAAAGAAAGAAACAAAAAGACGGCAAAATAAAGAAACATCAAAGACTACATTTTCCGATTATACATAACCCCATTTAGGGGGGCTCAGAATCAGATGCTAAGAAATGCATGACTGTCTGTTTCGATGTGTGTGTGTGTGTGTGTGTGTGTGTGTGTGTGTGTGTGTGTGGCTTGCATTGAAAAGCTGCACCATTGGGGGGCAGCCTTTTGCTCCAGAACTCCAGCGGAGGCAGAGAGGGAGGGTTTACATGAAATGTCCAGCTAGTAAGATAACATCTCACTCAGTCTTTCTCATGCTCCATGCACTGAGTCAATGTACATCCCTGCATTTTGATCTTAGCTATCTTCATCTTTTCAGTATGTGTAAACCTGCGCAGTCCACAACTGAATTAAACAAGAAAATTCCTGCTGTAATTGCAGAGCAAATGTCAAATGAATATACCAGAGATGTAATTATAGAGAAAAATGTAATTTCCCACAGCCAATATGAAAATTAAATACATGTGAAAAAGTGTGTGGTCTTTTCAATATCTCAAAATTACCCAGAAATCTCTTTACTCGTAATTAACATGTTCTCTTGTAGTCAAAACCACCAAAGTCTGCTTGCTGCCTACTGCTTCAGTTCAACACAATTGTCAAGCATTATTATATTATTTTATCTGGCTATACAACAGCTAATATCACTATTATGGGAATGTGTTTTCATTTAGTATGACCTGCCTTTTATCAGAGTATATGATGATGACAGGTCGAGCAGTAGCGTGGGCATAAATAGAAACAGCAAATCTATTTCAGGCTCCATTGTTCGGAGATCAGAGGTGACGTACGGCTCTTTATTCTTGCTCTGTCTCTAGAGAGTGTTAAAACAGAACCAGCATGCTGCCATCACTTCTCAAACGTCATCTAAAGTGTCTTTAAGCATGATGTATCTATGTTACTGTAAATACAAACTTAAATCTTTCTTTTTACTTCATCAAAGTGTTTTTCTTCTTCATGAAACCACTCCATAAATCTGACTAAACTCTAAACTCCATCCATCAACCTCGGAATAACTCCATCATAGCTTTTATCTTTAATTGTTACCGTGAAGAAGTAATAATTAGAAGTTTATATATGAAGCATTAACTTTATCTTTGAGAGGCAGTAGTTCATTATAAACCCTTCCAAATAATGTAGCTATTTGGATGAATGTTGACCTCAATAATGCAAAGTTAGACAGTATGGCTCAGGAGTCAGTCATAGCCATGCTTTTTAAAAGCTAAGAAATTAACAGCATATACTTATGTCAATGTCCATTCGTAAAGATCTTTAAAAATATCTGGATATCTTCTGTATTTATGAAACAGCATTTCTTACATTGTTGTGCTTTTCTGTTTAATGAACAATGAGAATGCATAGTCTATGCTATACAATAACCAGCTTCTGTATTTAAATACATTACAGCCAATAATTGTATTAATGGTCTGTGGTACATAAATCAAAATTGGACTGTGTGAAATAAAGAAGAAGACATATGCAAAGTGATTCTGAATAATTGGGTAATTTATAAGTAATAAAAGTAACTTACTGTGGAGAGCTCGAAAGCCCTTAAGATCCATTAACACTGTTTCTAAGAACAATTAGCCGTAAAAGAAGATGGATTTTTTAAGTAGATTTTATCAGCTAACACATCATTTGTGGCTGAAGTTTTTGCTAATACAAGTCATAATGAGGAAAAGTTTTGATGATTCAAGATAATATATGTGATATCATGATGTGGTTCTAAAACAACACCCTGTACACATTGTTATTAGTAGATATTCATAGATAACATTTACATGTACATTTTCGTACGTTTGGGCAAACGATGAAACATACAAGATGGAATTTTTTAGTTTTAAGTAACACATTTACAGCCTTGGAGGTATAAAAAATATTTTAAAATCCTTTATATTATAAATATATTTTTATAGTTACATTTTTACTATTTTATAGATATTATAGATCCCTTAATGGTCCTAACTACTAAAAATAATAATAATAAAAAATAAAATAAAACAGGCTGATGTATGTACAGTGACAATCATTTTAAGTACAATTGTACTATATAGAGAGAGAGAGCTTTTAAACCCACATCTACCACTTAAACCTAACCCTATACATTAATATATTTAAGTAATATCACATGATATGGCCTTACATCAGCACTGCTGTGATTCGGCCGCAGGCCAAGTGCCACAGGTAATTACAGCAGTGCTGATGTAGGGCCAAATAGCATGATTGTGAGTGTGATATCGCTTATATACAACAGTTCAATGAACAAGTACATTTAAAATAATTAGAAAAACCGAGTACGTTCATAAAAACGCATTTGTGCATGGAACTACTTTATTACACGACGGATCTGAATCTGCCGTTGCTGGTTCAAAACAAATGATGCGTCCAAGCCTCCGTTAGTAATTCAAAAAGTTCACTTCAGAAATAGTATCACGACTTGTGCTGTTCCTAACAAGTTATTGGATAAACAAGGATGGGTGTGTGCGCGTATGTGTGTGTGAGAGAGAGAGAGCGAGAGAGTGTGTGCGATCACCTGTTGCCACTCCCAAGCAGATATGCTGTCAGCGTTCTGAAAGTCAGCTTTCTCAGTGGAAAAATAGCATCCAAGCGGGGGTATTTCTCCCTATTTCAATGTAGCCGCGCAAAAGTCATTCACTACAGAAACAGCGATGTCCTCCGCCATTTTAAACAGTGTGTATCCAATGTGGAAACTCGGTAAGCGCCTTGAGTTCTGTAATCAAACAGTCCTTTGTGTCTCTCAGCTGTGATAAGCCTTAATCCTGAAATTGTTCATTTATAGCCTTTTAAAACAATGTCCTAGCTTAAGTAATGTAGTGGTAATACGAGCGATCACAGAGCGCTGTTCTATGTAAACACTGACTAATGGATTCAATTTACATCACCAACTGGCTCATATTACACACAAAAATGATTTGTTGCCATCACCTGCTGGTTAACGACAGTAACTCCTAACAGATATGCACCACATTATATATTCATTTTCAATTTTTAAAGTTTAGTTTTGGGTAAAGTGATGGAATTTAAAAAAATATTTTAATACAGCATCAGAAGTTACACAGAACAAAATTAAACCGCAATAAAGTCAAAATGTGTCAACTGTGTAAAAACACTTGATGGCACTGAACATTTAATTAATCTCATAGATTATTAATACAATAAAATCAACCAATTAATTCATAAATTCAGTATGAATTTTTAAAATGTTGTTCATACCCCCCAAACCCACACATGTGAATGTCTTAACAGTGCAATATTTTGAGGTTGACAAACCTGTGATAGAAAGAGAAATGTTGAACGTTGGAACGTTGAACGTACATAGTTCATCTTCTATAGTCTGTATCTAAAGTCTCAATCTAAATCGTACTTAAAAAAAAGTTTTGTTAAGTAACCTAAAAACATGTTTCATGTGGGAACATCTAATTTAAGTGGTTTTATTTAAAAGACAGAATCGGCATGGCTACATTAGGTTCCATCAAAAGTCATTTATAAGGGTCAGATAAGGTAGATCAGAAAGTCATTGAGGTCATTGTCTCATGTTGGTTCTTCAGAACAGTGCTTCTGCTCAATCATTTTGCAGACAGAAAATCAAATGTTTTGTTTAAAAGTCATGGTGTTTATACACCTTATGTTTATTTAGCTCTATGGTTAGAGAGACTAGACAAAAGAAGTTATGTGTAAATGAGGTATTGAGGCAGGAGCATGTGTAACTCAGGGAAAGCTAGGAGGTTGTACAGTTATCTCCTGTGATGTTCCTCTAAACTATACAACCTACTACCTCAGCCTGGGGGCACTGCAGGGACTCATCATCTGACATCATAAAAAGCAATTGTACCAAGGATAAACTTTAACATAATACCTTTTCAATGTTCCCTTTTTTTTCTTGTTTAAGCAGACTATTCAAAACCAAAACTAGTGAGTGAAGGATGGTTTAAAAATGACACTGTAAATAGTAGGTGTGAAGGCCACACAGACAGATACCTATAGATACAAGCTTGTGTGGACAGTCACCACAAGTTCGGATCTACGGGTTTGTGTCAGCAGGCAAGTCTCTTCCAGAAGAAAAACAAGTTTAAAAGTCGTCCATCTGCTTCAGTAATTCCATTATAGAATTCTATATCTTTTCTATATAAAATTGAAACATAAAGGTGCTGTTTAGAAATCAGGCCAATGTTGCTATATCGAGGCAGCTCACACACTGAGGCACAAAGCGTATTTGCCTTTTTACGGTTCAGCTAACAAACAATCAAGAAAAGGAATGGGTCCAAAATAAGAGCCTCTGCTTCTTCCATTTCTGTTTTGATTGGATACAACTGAAATTGTCCCCAATTTACCAAGATTATCTGAGATTCACAATACACACAATGAGATATTTGGACTATATTCTTGTAAACAACTCCCAATGCATCTTCACTGCACTCCTGTGGGTTATGAATCTAAAAAGTCATGTCAACAGCACACCGAGAAGCTTACAAACAAAGATGAAAAACAAATTATTGTTTAACAAAAACATGAACATAACAACAAAAGTATAGCAGACCCACAAATGCACATTAAATTCTAACACACCTATATTCTTAGGGTCATTTCTGACCCAGGACAGGTAAAGAACACCATTAATACCGCATTGTTTTTGGAACTGGAACCAAATGTTGTGACTTTGTCAATATCGTCAAAACAAACAATATAAAAAAGCCAGATAAAATGATTTGTGTATACAGGTGTTTGAAAAGAATTAACGGTAACAATAAGGTTTAATGTGTTAACATTATTTAACAAACTAACTTCCTACTAATTTCAACATATAGTAATACATTAAATTTTTAAAGTTGTATTAGTTAACATTAGTTAATGCACTATGAACTAACATAAAGTAACAATGAACAATTGCTTTTTTATTAACTAACATTAACAAAGATTAATAAATGCTGTAAAAATATATCGTTCATTATTAGTTCCCGATACCTAATGTTATTGAATGAAACCTTATTGTAAAATGTTACTGAATTAACAATTTAAAACAGACTGTTCTTTCCATTGTCTTAACGGGTCAATTTGACCCGTATGGGAAGAACCCATTGACACCTTTCACCTTTGGAATTTCTGGATGTTACACAGATTTAAATTTTAAAAATTGTAAAATTGTACATCTATGAATCAAATTTTACCTAAAAATATTTCACATTTACTTAAATTTAGCCTCTAGCTCCATATTGTTCTCTAGCTTCCTCTCCTGATCCACTGGGTAGTGCAGCTTTCACTCAAACTTCATACACTCATGTGCACACGTTCACATGTTAACACACACAATTCACAAACAAAGAGAGGTTTTTTGTTTGTTTTATTTTTTAAACAGTTTTCAACAGGTAATAAATTAGTTTGCTAACATGATTTTATTTGATAGGGCACAATGGGGCTAAAGGCCCCCCCAATGGTAAAATACCTATTGACTATCATTTTCTCCAAAAACATTAGATGGCAGAAAGAACTATTACTGCACCTTCCTAAACCCCTGTAACACTGCAACAAAATGGTTTGACAATAGTGGGAAGGAATAGATTTGTTGCAGTGGACGTGCAAAGTGGGCCAATTTTAACGCTGGGAAAGGCCATTGAGATTAATGTGTAAAATAGACATGTACTGAAATTGTAACTCTATAATGTACACTAATGATTTTCTACAAGCATAATAAATCAGAAATTGTTGTAATATAGTTAAGATATTATAAAGAGTCAACAGTTATTGAAATAAACGTAAATTGAGATGTACTTTTTACTGCATGTTTTACCAAATTTGAAACTTTTTTTTATATTGATTCAATGAACCAGTGTCTACCTCAGGTACGCTAGGCATTAAAAACATTACCTGACTGTAACACGTCTTGCAAGCTATTAATTACAAAAGCTAGACAAAAAGTGATTTCACAAGAAGACTGCAACACCTGGATGGCACCTACTTTCTCTCACATTGTGCAATTATGAGAAACTGCTAAGAGTGTTATTTAAAAAAAAAAAAAAAGAATAGATTGACCACACATCAGTTTACATAGACAATAGTCTTCTAGACAGCAGGAGAGGTTTTATTGCTATCTGCTTGTCCATTTTAAAGTTAAACAAGCAATTAACCCATCACCTTGCAATCTTAGCACACTCGAAAAGCAGAAAGACAAAAGAAAATGGAAATCTGATAGGAGTTTTGTGAACAATGGCTAAACCAAAGGTGTGTACAAGCTGGCCAATGTCCAAATCCTCCACTGAAGGATCTGATCAACCCTCTTTTTCAGAAAGTTCTTAGAGATGAGATACAGAGTTAATGACTAGGGCACTGGAAGGATGTAAAAGATTGAAAAAGTAAGAAACTAGAATATTAAGACTTGTAGACTAATATAAACTAGTACTAAAAGGGTCAGCTCTTCCAACCACCTGCTGAGAAAAAGTAAATTACCAATCAAATAGAAAACTAAATTATTTACTAACATTTATCTACATCATTTATTTGATTTTTGATCAGTTAAGTGTATTATTCATTTAAAAAGGCAGGAGAGAATAAAATTGTGAAAATAATTTTGAATTAGATAAAAAATAGGATCCAATGAAAGAAATTATTTGTATATATATTTATATAATATTTGTATTGCATTATATATTAGTATTAAGAATAAACCAAATTGTTAAATAACTAAAGCTATTTACTTGCCATTTCATTCTTGAAACATAAACTGAAAATATTGTTGCATATTTATTATTATTATTACTTTGTTATTTAACATCCTCATATTTCCAGCTGGATCACTCATCTAAGCTGTATAATATCTACAAACTGTTTCTTGTTCATTTAAATTTTAACAAGTTATAAAATAAGTTGAAAAGAAACCCACTCAAGGGAAACATTTTATACACAAAGCACTAAAACTGTCCAGTGCAAATGTACAGTTGTAAAACCCAGTTTTGAATGAACAAAATAGCTGTGCAGTGTTTAAACAACAATCGTACTGAAACATTCAGATATTTTAACAATGATTGAATTGATTGAATTCTTGAATTAAGCTTTTTTTAACCAATATAGAAAATAAAGGACATCGTAGAGTGCATCCCTATGATGTGTCGATCTATGCCAACTCTATGGCCTCATCCCCTTTCACCAAACCTACTTATAGGGGTTTTATTGGCCTGCAGAAGTTTGCAGTGACAGCCCAATGCACAGAGGACAACAGTTAAGCTATTCATAACATATCTATAAACCATATGCAACATATGCATTACTCCCATTAAAATGTGTGAAATGATTAGTTTTTAACAATACACTAGTGTTTAAAGAGTATACACTTTTCTTGTATTGCACAGCATTATATAGCACTTTATATAAGCAAAAAATTCAGTATTTGTCTTTTAAAAGTATATTAAACTGTTCAAAACGACCTCCATGCTTCAGTTCAAAAGTCCTATTATTATAAACAAAAAATAAACCATAATGCAGACATCCCACTTTGTGAAATACATAGACATAAGCCTGAAAATAAAAATTATTTACATTTCTTAAATTTGAAAACATTTACATTTCTTAAAGTGAAAAAGCATATTTCTACATCCAAGTGTTTAAGGCGGCTCTTTAAGCATTAAAAAACCCATCATTGAGAATAATAAAGATCTGTGAAGTAAGTCAGGCCCACGAAGCCAAACCCAGTGCAATTAATAATACTGGCTTAGTGTGAAATTATTTGATGGTCGATTTGGACTGGCATTACGCCTCTGGTGAAGAGCCTCTGACAGTTTGTGTTCCCTTTCCGTTTTACACCACTTGAATACAAATGAACAGACTGACTTTGAAGTTGGTGCCAAGATCCTTTAACTATGTTAGTTGGGATATGCCAAGAAGTTAAAAGACTCTTCCAAATCAGCTGAATAGAAGGGTCAGCGGGGGTGAGAATGACCCGATGTTTCTTAACCATTAGGAACGGTGAAACGTCAAAGGCCGCAGAACTTCCATTTAGAAGAAACACAGTCAACAACAGCAAACCAAGGGCCTTGACAGCCCATGCTATATAGCATGAGCACAAAACACTGACCATTAGAATAAGAACATCGGCAGTTATTATTGCACACAGAAAAATAAAACGTATCGATACAAAGCAAAAAATAGCGACCTTTCGAAGCAGGTTGATAATGACTTACCGACTGTCTGTTTACTGTTTCCAAAAGGTCTCTTGTATCCACTGTGCTTAGCACTGGCACTGGAAAGTCATGTCCACTGTGGCCCACAAAAGAGCAAAACATAAATGTGCAACTAAAAAAAAACAGTGGATGAGATAAAAAAAAATAACATTACAAAAAAAATTTTTTTACAAACAAATGTCTAGCAAAAAAAGGCATTCTTGTGTATGTGAGAGATCGATTTTCCTTGTAATAAAACCATAAGTAAGAGAGAATAAGTCTTAAAGCCAGTAAAACCTCTGTTTTCTTCGATCTGGGTGCCTGCTTAACGACCAAATGACAGGCAACATCTGTTTGTAAGAAAGCCAAGATCGAGTCTTAAAAAAAAATTGGCTTGATTTTCTTTTTCACTCTCTCTCTCTCTCTCACACTATCCAGCCCTCTCCCTCTCTTTCACTCACTCACTCTGTTAAATAAAGCGAAACAGAAAAGAAAGAAGAGACTGTGGAAATTCGGCAAAAGGAAAATGTGCACCAGTTGTGCACCAGTCCCGTCACCCCTTAACCTCGCCCCCCTCCGCTTGCCTCTCTTCCCCCCAGCTGTAGAGGAACAGCCCAGGTACAACTCCTCAGCAGTGCTCATGCTCAGTCCCAAACCGACCGACCGCCCAACTAAACCCCCCCACCCTTGCACACGAACACACACCTCCCAAAAACACACACATACTTCTTGGAAGACTTCTCTGCACCAAAAATAAATACTAATCTGCAGGTCATTCCAGCTTCTGAAAGAGCCATTGAGTGTGTTTACATGCACACCAATGCGCTGATCACTACCAAAAATCAGCTTATTAAAAAAAATTCAACAATGCTAGAACACCATGTAGAGAATGTATGTAGTACAAAAACCCGGAAGAGGTGTATTCTCATGGGTTCCCACAGGATTTTCCTATGGGCTTTTATTTATTTATTTTTATTATTTTATAATGGGGTTTTTAACTTATGAGTAAAAATAAAGTCTGTGGTGAACATTACTTAACAATAAGTGGAATTTTTGTTTTACAACATAATTTACACACAGTCATACCTCAAACATGAATTTTAAAGCCATATTTAATTGCATATTTTAAAAAAACAACACACGGTTTCTTCAAAATTTATGTTTGAGGTATGACTGTGTGTAATTTATGTTGTAGAACAAAATGTCCAAGTATGGTCAAGTAATGTTTAACACAGACACTATTTTACTCATAAGTTCAAAAGAACATTAAAAACTTGTAGGAAAATCCAGAGGGAACCCATGGCGAATTAGCCTTCCGGGTTCGCCTAAAAATTGATGTCGCGGCTGAACAGCTCTATTAAATATACACAATTATTTACTTAGTTGCATTTTATTATTTGCACTTTTCCTGCTGTTCACAAACCCTATCAGACCCATATTTAGGTCGCAACCCACCAGTTGAGCACCTCTGATTCACTGTCAATCGTTTTTGCTTAAACCGTTTTATGACCATTCCCTAATAAAGGGAAGCTGTTTAAAGCATTAACATGACCACACATGTTGTCGGATTATTAAGCATAAGTTACAGTAGTGTAAGATTGTGCATATAAACATGCTCATTGTTTGCTTGGCAAACACTGACCACTTTCAGTGAGAGCTGAGGGAATCCTCCAAATGGTAACACTTTCCTTTCCATGATTATTTACTGGTATCACAAAAAAACGAGGCATTCTAGAATGACGTCTTTCTGAATTAATTGAAACACAACTCACGTGAGGTTACCTTGACAGTGAGTGGGTCATAGCCGACAGCACACACCATTAATGCACGCCAGCTAAGAATAGAGTCTTTTGTTGTGGCACATCTTTAAGGATCAGCAGTCTGCAAATATAGAGCTTTGCAATGTAGATGTACATAAATCAGAGCAACAAACCTAAATATACACGAGCAGGCAAAAACACCACCGAGTTAAACTACAGCTCGCTGCCATCAAAGGAAGGAGGTGGCTATTTAGTATGTTATAAGCACTGAATATAGAAGGAGGCCAAACACAATACTTTGTCACAGAGTGGAAAAACTGGCCCATCATCTCAGGCTTTCACAGTTTAATCTCAAGATGCCGGATCTACTCAGCCGACCGAAGCTGACATTCTGACACCTAATAGAGCTGAATGCCCGCTGGGTTTGTGCCGTTTCCCAGGGGACGGGGAGACGACATGCAAACATGCTGTGGTGTTTCACCAGAGCGCTGACTGTAAGCTATACCTTTGATGCCTCTACTCTCAGTCTGGTGGGGGATAAGGTGGAGGGCGAGTCGTGTACAGTGTAACAGCCTCTCCGGTGTGCAGCCTGACAGCGATAAGCATATGCTTTCAGACTCAGTTAAGACAGCATAGTATCTCACCCCTCCAAATTCCATGCCTCTCCCTTGCTCTCTGATATTCTACTCACGCACAACTGCGGCACTGCTCCACCAATCCCTTGTATAAACTAAAACCTCAAACGGGCCACCAGTCTCTCTGTCTCACTCCTGACAGCCAGACAGAAATCCAGAACCAGAAACGGCACTAAAGAGTGACCATTTACGGTCAGATTAGGATTAGGGGCAAGATTGGCATCATCAACCATATTTTTTCTGTTCTCAGCTATAAAGGCGATGTTCAAATATCAGCCAAAATAGAATGTTTCCATCAGTATTTTGGTGTACCATCTCCAGCTGGTTGTTTATCCTAATTTTCATATTTGTGATAAAGTATTGTGGCCAAGGTTGAAAATTAACTTGCAAAGCACTGAATGCAAGTAAAATTGGCTTTGGTGAGTAAATAAAATGTCAATGGAAAATCTTCAAATAAGTCATATTGCATTATCATTATGTTCCTAATAAAGTGCCTGACATGGTCTTCTGCTGTTGTAGCTCATCCACCACAAGTTTTGACATGTTTTGCATTCTGAGATTATATTCTGCTCACTACAATTGTACAGGTTATCTGAGTTATCGTAGCCTTTCTGTCAGCTCGAACCAGTCTGACCATTCTCTGTTGGCCCTTCTCATCAACAAGTAGTTTCCACCTGCAGAACTGCCGCTCACTAAATGTTTTTTGTTTTTGGCACCATTCTGATTAAAGAGAGTGTTATGCGTGAAGTCCAAAGAGATCAGCAGTTACAGAAATACTCAAACCAGCCCATCTAGCGATAACAATCATGCTACAGTCGAAATCACCTAGATCAAAATAATTTGCCATTCTGATGGTTGATGTGAACAATAATTAAAGCTCCTGACTCATACCTGGATGATTTTATGCTTTGCACTGCTGCCACACAATTGGCTGATTAGATAAGTGCATGAATAAGTAAGTGTACAGCAGTTCCTAATAAAGTGTTCAGTGAGTGTAATGTGTGTGTGTGGTTTTGGGTGGTTTATGAGGACACTTCAAGTGTTCCTATAATTCAAATCGCTTAAAAAAAAAAAAAACTACATTTTTTTTTTTTTAATTTTAAAATGCAGAAAGTGTTTTGTGAGAGTTAGGTTTAGAGTTAGGGGATAGAATCTATAGTCCATACAGTATAAAAATCATTATATCTATGGAGATTCCCCATAAGGAAAGCCGCACAAACGTGTGTGTGTGTGTGTGTGTGTGTGTGTGTGTGTGTGTGTGAGTCTGTATGTGTGTGTTTCATACTTAACTGTGATTTAAACCTTTGTTGTGGCTCTTGAACAATTGTTGGATTCATTAATTTTTTTTTTTTTTCATGTAATGTAACTGTTCAGTGGCATTTTATTTTTGTGTTGTAAAGCAAACTTTGAGAATAGAAAATGTGTTATAGAAATAAAAACTAGTTTAGAAACTTCTATTATCCTACAGTATATTAGCATTTTAAACCTAGAATGTATACAGTATGTGGATCAAAAATTGCACGACCATCTATGTCATTTTTACATGAAGTGGTCTTTTGACCTGCCACTCCAGGTATTCCTCAATTAATGTGTCTTTGACCATGTGAACTGACTTTTTTTTAACATTTAGTTTGATATTTTTTTAATAATAAGAGAATTTGTATCACTTCCCCTAGAATGCATATGTGGGTCCTATATGACCCATATCTGTTTACTATGGTATTTAATACATTTTACACTGATATTATCTTTGTAATATATTGATTTTTTTTTTTTTAGATTAAATTTGTATTTAAATATATGTTAAATACCATGGTCATATTTATATGTAGGATTCAAGTATAAGAAGATGTCATTCAGCCGATGCTTTTATATAAAAATAATGACATTATACCCATTACAGGAACAGTCCTCTTGTAGCAACCTGAGGTTAGATGCCTAGTTTACAGCAAATGCACAAATAGCTCCTGGACCACTTCTTAGTATGTTTTAACCTGCAAATATTCAGTCTGCCTCACCACTCCAAACAGCAAATATAGCTACATAGAGTACTATAAAATATAGCATCATACAGCAATACAGAGTACATAAGGTAGTCATTTTACAAGTTATAATTTTGTTTTTTTTGTAATTTTTAAACAACATTTTCAAATTTTACTGTGTTCAAAATTTGGTCTTTGTTTTACCCTTATTCCTTTTATAACAAAAAAGTATCTAGATTTCACTTGGGTCTTTTTTCGACACACATATGAATTTTAGGGGGGTGAGGTTGCATGTATATTCATATATATGGGTTAAAAGATTGAACAATATTTAGCACATCGACGAAGGTTAAATATGAAGTAAACTGTCTCTCAATTACATGCAAAAAAAAATGTGTGACCTTTCAGACTATTGTCCCCATCTGAGGCATCACCTGCTGCCCATTCTAGTTAATTACTGTTAATCTCATGGTAAAGAAAATGCTCCGAAGTGCCGTTGGTTTTCATAACAATGCTGTCACCAGTCATCATAGAACAGCACTGATGGATCAATTAGTGTCATTTGATTCTTATTTGAAGTAATGTTCAATATCTCCTCCTGTGCTCCACATCTTAAGATTGTATTAGGCAAATAAGAGGATAGTTTTCATCTATGAGCTTTATAAAAGATGATGCATGTGGGACTTAGAAGAGATGAAGAGTCTCTTTGTTTCTGTCTACCCATGATTTCAACAACACTATCAACTCTGTTCCATCACTGCCACCGTTGCTCCACCCTCCAGGAGGCGAGTGATTGGTCAAAACAGACTGTGAAGACTATGACTCAGCTGGTTCCTCTGTGGTTCTCACATCGAGTCAGAGGGTCACAGACTTGTGTGTCCCCGACTGACCTGCCTCACATGCAGACAGGACCTGCCATTCAATACACTACAAACAACTAATCCAACACGGGCCCAGCTGGCACCACAGCCGCCTGCCCTGAAAATTCCAACCTGGTCTCATAGAATCATATTACTTTCTACATTAAAAAAAAAAAAGATTTTTACTTGGATAGTTGTATGCATCACAACAGTTTCCTGGTGAAATAAACACTTGGGCCCCAATTTACTAAAAGATTGGGTGTATAAAAACATGTGAAAACTTGATAGCACGCTAAAAAAAGGTCCGAGCTGATCTGCTAACTTAGTCTTTTAAAGATTGCGTCTTTCAGATGCGCAAAATAGCACGTCTTGGCAATTTTTGCAAATTAAGCAAATTGCACCCGCAAAGTGACTTATAAAGCCTGAAAGTCATTTCAGAATTGGAAACTATGAGAGAAAATTAATATGAATGAAAGGCAGGTATTAATCTGATTTGCATTGTGACAAAGCGACTTTGAGAACAGATAATATATAGAACACCCTTTATTGAAATTAAATAAATAGGCTACTCATGAAAAAAAAAAAAAAAAAAAAAAAATATATATATATATATATATATATTGATTATTTTAAAACTCGATATCATAACTGATAACCTCATAAGCCTTTATTTAGCTTTAACAATTCATGCCCAAATTATGTTATAATTTAATGTTTTAAACATTGTTTTTAACGGTTTGAAATTCAGAATTTATTTAAGCATACATCAGTGGTGCGATGACTTAACGTGTACATAATATTGTATTTTCTTTGTGAATTATGAACATTTCAAGTGAAGGGTGCATTCTAATCAACTACTCTTAAACTTGTTAAATAGCAGGGATTTTATGATAATATCATACAATTCTATAAAAAAAAATATAAATGCCATGTAGAATAAAAATAACATGGTATTTAGTGAGAGCTGTACTCTAATTGTATTTGGTGCAAGTAACACACACAAAAGAATCCTTTAGGAAGGTGTGTCCAACATATTTGCACATGCAGTTATTTATGCAGTGTTTCTTAGTAAATCACCTGCAAAACTCCCATGGCATGCACATCCAATTTCATAGATTGCACAAGAAAATTAGCTATATATTTACATATTTTAACATTTGCAATACATAATCAACTACATTTACAAGCTTATTCAAGTGTGGTCCAATTGCGCAGTAGTGGCTTTAGCAATTGCGTTTTTCATCACAAAATAGCTTTTTAGGACACTATTGGTTAGGTTTGAGGTAGAGAAGTTGGTTTTGTTGATTTAGACCTCGATAAAGCATTAACCTTAAAATCATAATCTGTTTGGGAGAACATTTAACTTGCTTTTAGCGCCACCCAGTGGATATTTCGAGATAATGCTGGTGGGGCCTGGGTAGCTCAGCAAGTATTGACACTGACTACCACCCCTGGAGTCGTGAGTTCGAATCCAGGGTGTTCAGAGTGACTCCAGCCAGGTCTCCTAAGCAACCAAATTGGCCCGGTTGCTAGGGAGGGTAGTCACATGAGGTAAACCCCTCGTGGTCTTGATTAGTGGTTCTCGCTCTAAATTGGGCGTGTGGTAAATTATGCGTGGATCACGGAGAGAAGCATGAGCCTCCACATGCTGGGAGTCTCCGTGTGTCATACACAATGAGCCACGTGATAAGTTGCACGGATTGATTGTCTCTGCCACCCAGATTGAGGTGAGTAACTGCGCCACCACGATGACCTACTAAGTAGTGGGAATTGGGCATTCCAAATTGGGGAGAAAAGGGGGTAAAATGTTTTTATTTATTTTTTTATAAATAAGATCATGCTGGAACATTCACACCACTCCCCCAAATCCAGACCAATCCACCCTTTTCCACAACCATAGTGGAGCCCTTGTATTAAAACAATGGAAAAGGATACTTACAGCCTGTGAAAATTTGTTTTATTTAAAATGCACTACCAGCACCAAGATTAAAAGCCATAAAATACGAGTGCTGTAAATTTGTTACTAGTTTTTAAAAGGATTATCCCAGTCTGAGTAAACAGACAAGCCATGATGTAAATTAATAAATGTCATGCCAAAAACACTGTGGTTCCTGTGGGAGAGCCAGTGGTAAATTCAAAATGGCCAAATGGAGAATGTTGGAAGTGGAGCACCCTTGGATGAATTAAGCTCCTAAATTAAAGAACTTGTGTTCAAAAAACCCCTAAACAAAACTTAATTTTTTTGGCATATAATAAATTGTACACCCCTGAGTGCAACACAAAAGCCATAATAATGATAAGCAAAGTTGCTTCTTGTGTGAGGCAACCCGTAATAGAGTTGCAAAGTGAATTTCGCACAAAATAAACAATGTTTTATAATGCTAATTAGGCACTTCTTGCATAATCACAGTAATTTTGCTGCTAGATTAAAACACTTGAGAAAGAGAGGCATATCACTGCATTGATTTAATTAAGCTCTATCAGACAGATTTTTGGCTCAAGGGGGCAGAAAATGAAAATTGCATATCAGTACATCCATGCCTTCACTCTGCAATAGGAAGGAGAGGCCTTGCTTTCATCCCCACATCAAGTAAAACGGCACCCTATCTCTGAGATCCTAAGACTGAGTTCACCATCAAACACAAAAAAGTTTAAGCCAAAAGCTGTATTTATTGACAACATCAGTGCACATTACAAACCCTCGCTGAAGTACACAGTGCCAAACTCTCCCGAGCTTCACCATTCCAAGGCTCCATCTCTCTTGCCCAACACCCCCCTTTCTAAATCACTACTTCTTTCTCTGTGTAGCTCCATGCCCGTCTTTTGGTTGTGCCCTTTGCTACTCCTCTGCCACCCGCTCCCTTCCTTTCTTTCTGTTTGCTTCCCTCCAAAGCTTTCTCTCTCTCCCTTTAATTTAAAAATCCTCCAGTGAAGGACAGGAAAAGTGTTCTCCATGGAAACCTGGCACCAGGCCATCTCATTACACCGCCAATTGATTCTGGCCCTATGCCACACTGCTGTCCCCTGCGAATGCACTTCCCATCATGCACCTGACATCCCCAGTCTGTCTGCAGCAATATAAAAAGTCAGAACACACACAAACTCTCTCTTTCTCTCCCCTCTTTCTCTCACTAATGCTCCCAACTTGCTCTAAACAGAGAGGACCGGACATAGTTCTTCAATGTGACATAATTAAATACACAGAAATGAAGAATCATTCTAAATCACCTTGTCTAAACATAACTTGATATAATTTGATTTATGAAAAATAAGACTCATTTTACGATTTGTAAAATGTACTGCAGGCCGTGTAGCTTTAACTAAATGTAAGAAATGTAGCGCAACTCATAAGGAAATAAGGAAACTGTAATATCAAACTGTAGATATTTCCTTCTGGAAGTCATTGTTTTTCTAATAATAACAAAAAGAAACATCTGCTCAGAGTTGAAAACACTTACAACCTATGACATGCCATTTACCTATAAACAAAAAGATTACAAAAGGATCAAAATGTAATGACAAAAATTAACATAACAATATTCAAGTTTAGCAAATCCATGCTATGTTGTTTGAAATGTCAAAAAATGTCAGAATCTTCCAAGCCTAAGTTTTCATATTTACCACACTGCGAGCATCTCAAACAAATGTCTTGTCTAGAGCTGATCGGCTCACATGGCCTCGTTCTAATCAAGAGCGGACAATCATATCTGTTTGATGCTCGGCCAAGAAGTTTCTTCTCTGGAACCGCAAGCACTTGCAAGATGTGCCACAAATTCATCAGAGATGGGGTAGCCTTAAGAAATAAATCAAAAAGGGGAGGGAAAAAAATTATAAAAAGTAACACATGGACAACTTGTTTACATAATGAACTTCACATGTACTGGGTTTACTCTGAACAAAAATATATCTCACATCTGGCACGTGGTGCAGGCGGCGAGCGCACTGGGGAAGATCTGTGTGCAACAGAACTGACCAGCTCGTATACAGGAAATTAAAATTGAGCATGTATGTGTAAGGTACATTAGACTACTCTATTAAGCTCTCTGTTAGGCACTGTTGAACACCTTTCCAACAAATGCTATCTCCTATAACTAGCCACAAGAGGTTTATTGCTCACATTGTGTCTTTTTTCTTTTAAAAAAGGGCACCAACTGCACTATGATAAAAGACAACAATTTTCCAAAAACATACTACACATAAACATACTAACGGTAGATTGTTTGCAGTTGCCAAGTAATGTAGTATCAATCTAGTAAGTAGCCGCATTAATATAGAATGTCTAGTCATTTTAGAACAGCTTTGCATCGTGTCTGACAATGCCCGTCAGCCATGACTCTATTTACAATACAGCACTGCCTCTCATACCTTATTGCTTTTATAAAACAGTTACCAAATAATACAAATATTAAGGACACAAATGTTAATTAAAATGTCATTTTTTTTAAGCAAGATAATTTCATTTCATCTTTCTGCTAGAAGATATATTCCCTGACAGTAAACAGTAAACATTGCTATGCAACAAGAATAACGGCCTGCTATGGGTGCTGCGGAGTGATACAAATAGAAGCACGGTGAAGAGGTCTTAGCTGTGCTTTATCGTGAATAAAGGACGGATATTGACCAATCGGCATTCAGAACTATCTGTATGATCCCTTACAAAATGGATAGTTCTGACCCTGAATTCTAATTGGAAAAGCCACGTTCAAAGCCGTTGTAAAAATCGATATCAAAATACACATAGCACATTCTGTTTAAAAAGCCTAGCAACACTAAACGGCTATAGTTACGAATATGCATTTGTGCCGTAATATTGATTACCACAAAATTAATTTCGACTTGTTCCTCCATTTTTTGTTTTGTTTTTTTGAAAGTGAAAGCACATTAATTTATTCTTCCATTAAAACTTGTGTATTATTTGAGCTGTAAAGTTGTTTAAATAGTCTGTTTTTTTTTTGTTTTTTTTGTGGTTTAGGATTGTTTTTACTGGGATTAGAGCATTTAAGGCATTACATAGTCATGACAATGAACTTGTAAAATTGGTTACAACTTTACACAGAAAAGCGATTTTATCACACTAAATCATGTTAACACACATATTGTTTCTATCTTGTGGTTATACCTTTGAAACAGTATTTTAATGTCTATAGATTGGTCCCATTAACTTCCATTGTAAGTGCCTTCCTGTAATCCAGTTTTTTTTTGTTTTTGTTTTTTTAAAGAAAAGGAGGGACAAGTTGAAATCATTTTGTGTGTTAATCAACATTATGCCACAAATGTCGTAGATTGAGCTTAACTTGTAATGAACCTGGAATATTCCATTAACTATGTTAGTTGGTGGAAGAAATTTTTTTATGAGGGTAATTATAAAAAATATATTTAACTTCTTAAAGAAATCACATGGTTCATTATGTTGTTAGCACCATTTTATAAAAGCAATAGCCCACTTGAGTTTGTGCATTACTTCACTTACCACAGGTAAGTTTTTTTAAAGGTAAACTGTAACCCATGGCCTTTTATGGCTTATTGCTTTATTACATGGTACAAGCATATTTTCACGTGACACTGCATGTCCTTTTGCATACCTGACAAAGCAGTCATTCACTCATCAAGTGTAAGATACATGTATGCCATGAAACACAAACTGGGTCCCTAGAGCCATGATCCAGTGGAGCCAGCCAGAGTTTAATACCAGATTCCCACGATTTAGGCATTCATGGTGTGATTTAACCCAAAGTAGCATCTCATGTGGCATAAAGTGCATTTTTCATTTGATGCTCCAGAGAATGTATCACTAATATAAATTTCCATGAATTGCAAATATTTCAAGTTGTTGTGAAACTGATAACAAAAGATCTGTCAGAGCAAGCAGAGACAGGAGGATAGAGTCCCACCAAGGCCTCTAATTGTCCCACAAATGTAAGCTTCAACAATATTAGACCACTCATTCTTTTAACCGACAGCCTCAGTACACATAAAATAAATCTCTGTGATAAATCCTCTCATCGGTGCCCAGTGTGGGCAATTAGGAGGAGTTATTTTCGGGGATATGAATGGAATTCGATTTGGGGAAGGGGAGGCTGGTACATACAAACAGTCTGTGAGTGCTTTGCCTGCTGCAGATGGAAGCAGAATGCTGGCAGATAGAGTATATATCCTTGCCAGCTTTAGAGCCCCACAGCCACAGTGTAAGTCCAAATGAACACGGGTTGTCTGAGGACACAGTAACTTATGTTACTTGATACTGACGCAAGACAGGCTGTAGGATACCAGGCCTGTGGGAGAGGCATGCAAAGAATCTGAGGTGAGGCAAGAGACTGCTGCTTCAGCTTTAGCATAGAGGCCAGATGTGAGGGGAGGAGGAAACCTGCCCAAGAGAAAAGCACAGGTGCGATGGAGATGGACACAGGGCTCAGAGCTGAGAGCTGCAAAAGGGAAACAACAATGAAATTGCTTCATCCTGTCTGTACTAAGGGATAGTTCACCCAAAAATTTAATTTCTGTCATAATTTATTCACCATAATGTTGTTCTAAAACTGTACTGGTTTGGAACAACATCAGGGTGAGTAAATAGCATAATTGTCATTTTTGTGAGAACTACAGTAAACAACTACATCAATTTAAGAAAATTATTTAACTTAACTAATCACAATAACTTCCAGTGTGCTGAGTCTACTTACAGTACAAG
Organism: Moxostoma hubbsi; assembly: GCA_032164185.1. Lineage (NCBI taxonomy): Eukaryota > Metazoa > Chordata > Actinopteri > Cypriniformes > Catostomidae > Moxostoma > Moxostoma hubbsi. Next base: position 21,362,058 of record JAVLUX010000029.1, on the reverse strand, counting down.
AAATGTTAAAGAGCTAATAATCTAATAACCGGCCAGGGGTTATATAACCAGAAGCTTTCCATTTTAAGCCTTAAGTCAAGATCTGATAAGTGAACGGATCCTAAAATCACTATTCTACCTTATGGTAAATTTTAGGGCATTTAAAAAAAAAAATGCCCCCAAAATAACAAACCTGAACAAGATTTGTTAGTTGAAAACTAGTTATATTGCTAATTGCTAAAATGCTTTAGAATTTAATTAAACAACCTAATTAATTACTAGAATTTATAAATTAACAAATCACATAAATTTTCCAAACAATAAAAGAGTTAAAACATGGTGAATTAATGCCTCTTCCCATCTTAAAGGAAACCAAAGCAGTTCAAGATATAACCTTTATATACCATAATAACTTGACAACGGGAAACTTCAGGATTCTTGCGGCCCAATGAACATAGGTCCGACCAGACATATATAGTATATATAATATATATTTTATTATTATTATTATATCTGCAGCCTCATGACTGCGGCCGAAACACAGCCGTTCCAATGTAGGGCCATAGCACTCTTGCTCATGTGATATTACTTTATGGAGGCGGAGGCATGGCAGAGCGCTGTGAGGTGGAGATTGAAGCAGGGGAGATGAGTGCCACCCACTTTCTTTCGTCCAACAGCTCCGGAATGCCGTGGTTGCTAGTGGAGGACCGTGACACCAGTATATTATCAACTTGGTGGTGCTGGAACAGTTTGTTTGCCAGCTGCCCAAAAGGATCAAGGATTGCGTCTGGTGCCACCACCCAACGTCGTTGGAGGATGCAGTCGACCTGGCTGAGGAACACTTGATGGTGTATCTGGGAGAAGGCCAAGCTTTTCTCTCTCTCTCTCTCTCTCTCTCCTCTCCTGCTCCACGGGCTTGGGGAGTTCAGGGCACCTCTACCCCACCTTCTGTGTCTCCTTCCCGTTCCCGCCAGGTTGAAGAATCTGTGGATGCAGGAGTGGGAGGAAAGTCTGGGCCGGTGTGCTGGTGCTGTGGGGAGCCGGGCCACATCCATGACCAATGTTTGCCGATGGATGTAGGGTATCGGTCCAGGTTTCCAATGCACCGTATACCACCCACGACCAAGCAGGGACATACCAGATCCCTTTGAGTATTCAAGGGGGTACATACCAAGCCTTGGTGGATTCGGGTTGTAATCAGAACTCGATTCACCAATGCTTGGTTCAGCGGGAGGCTTTGGGTATAGCACGTAGGTTGAAGGTGAGGTGTGTGCATGGGGACATTCATGAATATCTTTAGTGCCCGTGGCTATTCAATTTCAGGGGCAAAAATATAAAGTAGAGATGGCGCTTAGCTAATTGGCTGGCATTTCAGTCGTTATTGGGGAGATTATGTGCGTATGGGTCCTGCACCAAAGGGTCTCAGTGTGTGGTTTGCGATTCACAGGCTGGGGAGGCAGAGTCGGGGCCGTCTGTGTCAGCTCCATTTCAGGATGACCCAAGGGATGGGCATCCTCAGCCCATAAAGGACACCCTGGTGGGGATTTCCCTCTGGAGCAGATACGAGACCAGACCCTGATCAATTGAAAATGACTGATGGTCAACGCCTTTGGCCAGACATTCACTCACATATCAATACTTTTCTATTATAAATGATCAGTTGTATCAAGTGACGCAGGACACTCAGATAAAGGAGGATGCAACCCAGTTGTTGATCCCGAAGAGCCGTCAGGGAATGATATTCTAGACAGCTCTTCATAATCCAATGGCGGGTTACTTAGGGTGAGAAATAACACTAAACCATCCTATGTCTGGTTTTTAATGGCCGGGCATTCACAGAGATGTTCGCAGGTGGTGTGCGGCATGCCGTGAAGGTCATCTGGTGAACCTGCCGGCCACCCCAAGAGCGCCTTTGCACCTGTTTCCTTTGATCAAGGTGGGGGGCAGTCTGGAAGGTTTCCCCGGCCTGAGTCGCCTGTATGTGGAGGTGACGATGTTGTCGTTGGAGTTGAAGGCGCCCATCTGGGAAGAGAGAAAACGGTAAGGAGATCCACCTGAGATTAATTGTGTCTAATTACCATTTCCATGTTCACATTGAGTCGGGGTGATAAAAGACGGCCCAGTCCACCGAAAGAGGGAGAGAAAGAGTTCAGCTGAGAAGCTGTATGTGTGTTGGCCACTGCAATTGTTCTTTTATTGAAGCACCATGACTTTGTGTGCGTCTGAAGCTGTACCGTTCCGCTGTAAAGTGAACAAGTTTTTGAGCTGAATTAAAGACATTCCTGTGTTGAAATCACTGTGTCCCGCAGCTCCGTATCATGTACTGGCCTTCACAGCCCAACTCTCTCTCTCACGGACTGGTGTCTCCAGCTTCTCTTTATCCTTCTGCCAACTGATTGAGGCAACTTTGCGCCAGGCGTCCATCATTACGGCCTGGCGACGCCCTTCTCCTCATCACACAGTCCACTGTTGCATTCCCCTGACTTCTCTCTCCATTTTGCTTTACAGAAGGATCCCTCAGACAGGGGGTTGGGGCATTGTTGTCCCAGGTAGTGGAGGGGGAGGAGTGCCCGATAGAAAAGGAGTGTCTGGCCATCAAGTGGGCGGTCCTCACTCTCCGGTACTACCTGCTTGGAAAGGCTTTCACCCTCTGTTCAGACCATGTCCCACTCCAATGGCTCCACTGCATGAAGTATGCTAATGCGTGGATCACTCTTTGGTATCTGACACGTCAGCCCTTTTGATGTGGTGGGGGTATGTGTATGTGTTCATTTTTAGCATGTCAGCACACTGATAAACATGATGTCTACATACATATGTGGACACTGGCACTGAATTTCCGCAAAAGTAGAAAAAACAAGTTAGTAATTTCAAATAACTTTTGAACTCTAACACATCTGTGGGTCCTTTAGCTTCATTTTAACATACGTTTTGTTATGTTTCATTTTGTTATGACTGTGCAATACGATTCTAGTCATTAACATTAGTAAATGCATTCCTATATATTTAGTGTGCATTTGCTTTCAGAGGCTTTATATGGAGTTTCAGTAGTTTGTATGTTAATGTAATCTTGTATTGAAGTGGTAAACGTCTTTGGCTTGTTGTCTGTGTACTGGGGGGCTCGGAGTTTGAGAATCGACTCTAGTCCTGATTACCCCCCCCCCCCCAAAAAGGCATTAAAGTGAAAGATTGATACCATGACTATGGTAGGAATTATTTAGGGCACTGAGTCGGCAACAATTCTATTTGGTAAATTGTCTTGGCTTTACTTCTGAATTGTTCTTAAGGGAGAGCCCATGATACGAGGATGTGGATGAGCTTGCACAGCATTTGATCGAAGGGGCTACGCTGCAATTCGAACGGGAGACCTCCACTAAGCATAGAAGTGGATGGGCTCACAGTATTTAAATGGAGTAAGTGAGAATGAGAGTTGGCTCATGCGGTGATTCGAATGGTAGACTGCTCTATTTTGGCTCACGGCATTCGAATTGGTAAGCTCAGCATGCATACGAACTGAAAAGCCCACTTAGCACTTAAAAAGGGAGAGCCCACTATACTGCCCTACAAAACAAAAAGGCAGTAACTGCATTTTTGGTCAAAAATGAGTTATTATCATTTTCATGACATTCAAGGCATCCTTTGTTATGTGATAAAACATTTTATCTCAAATGTGTGTCGTTTTGGAGAAAAATTGTAGTCGTTTGTACAGTAACTGCAAAAAGCCCTGACAGGATAACTTTAAAGTCATTTTTCTCAGTTCTGCACTCTGTGTAGTTACTGCCTTTTTGCTTTGTAGGGCAGTATAGGTGTGAAAATGGGTGGGCTCACGCAGCATTCGAACGGGTATGTTTAATGAGCAGAAAAAATATGGGTGTTAATGATTGCTGGGGTGGACTTGCCGAATATAATTTATGAAAAAGGACGCTGCTCAGATAGCCTTTGGTGATATCTGGTTAAATGCCTTTGAATTGGTTTAGGGATGGAATTAATGGAGTAAGGGCCTGATCCTGGTGGAAGGTTTAAATTAAAGGACCTGTGTACAGCTGTAGAGATTTGAACCATAGGTATACTGTCAGATCGGCTGGCTTGCAGATCTAGCCTCACTCAATAGTCTACCCAGAGACAGGGAAATATGGTGCAGGAGGAGGTGGTGACTGCCATCTCCTGTAATGCTCGTTGCACCTGCTGTGAAGCGAAGACAAAAGGCTTCGGCGGGAGCATGGTAAAACGTTGCTGCGGCGGTAGAGTAAGTGGGCCTCCTGCAGGAGCTGAGTTTAGAGTACTGTTGCTGCAGTAAAGGGGCTCCTGTGGGAGCACTGCGGTGTTTCCATTGCTGTAGATGCACATCTATAAAGTTATAACTTAAGAATTGAAAGTGTTGGTGAAGAATATAGTAATAACTCTGTGTACACACATTTGGCATGGGTGGGGCACTGTTGCTGCGGTTTCAAGTAGGGCACAAATTACTTTATTAGATTTATCAACACCTGTAAGGGAAGTAAAGGTTAGTTTGTATTTACCTGTAAGTACAAAGCAAAGGTTAGTTATGGCAAACATGTCAATTACGCTTATATGCAGCTTTGAGGAAAGCAAAAGCTTAGTTAAGAATACAACTTTATTACGTTTGTCATGGCAGGGCACTACTGCGGCAGTATGAAAATGCGAATGGGGTGCTGCTGTGGCATTATTGAGAGTATGTGTGTGATGCTTCGGCAGTATCGAGTGTGGGTGGGCACTGCGGCACATTGTATAGTGGGGCACTGCAGCATCAAGTGGGCACACATGGTTTTATAACATTTTTGTATGCCTGTAAGGAAACAAATGTTATTTTGAAGGTTATATCAAGCTTTATTTATTATGTGTTAGGCTTGTTTTAACCATGAGTGAAGGAAATGCCAATGCGAAGGTTAACGTGAAATGCTAAAACTCTCTTAAGATTACTATACCACCACTGCGCTTGAATGAGAGTGCTCATACTGCATAGGTTCTCACTGTGTCCGAACGGAAGAGCCCACACAAAATGGCGGGTGGTGCCGAGTAGAGAACCTTGCCAAATTGTGGTTTGTAATGTGTATATACAGTACTTAACTACACCCCTAGACTTTTAATAAGAGGAAAACAGGCCCATGAATGCAGTGCCTGGACAATGTATTTGTGCCATCTGCAGGAATGATGCCACAGCTGTGGCACTTTTATGGCATGTTTTCGCTACTTTGCAGTGTCGGGGGAGTTTGTCATATGACAGCCTATTTGTGCTGCGTAGGGATGTTTTGAGCCAATGGTAGGAGAGCACCTCAGTTGTGTTTTCAAGAAACTTAAATGTTTGCTGACTTTGGCTCCTTGGTAGTTAATGGTGAAGTCTTGGAGTGATACCTAGATAGTGAAAGCAAGAGGAAAACCTGTGAACAATCCTGTGGAAGGGATATTAGATGGGCTCTTGTAGACACCTGCTGGAAGTAATATTGGTGAAACCCTTGCAGAATGTATTCACATTTAACAGCCCTAAGAAATCTGTGAGAAGTTAGATCCACAGCCACTGGAGTGTGGGCTGCACTTGCACTGGTAGAGGGGTAACCTCAGGCTGCTAATGCTTATTTGAGGGGAAAACATGTGGACTGCTAATGCTTATTAGAGGGAAAAGCATGCAGTCTACGTTTCGGGGACATGAGTCTAGAGAGAAGAGAAAATAATTATTAGTAACATTTAGAAACAATGTGACCAGCAGCATAAATTATCTAGGAATAAAGAGAGTTGCAGCCCTGCAATGCGTACAGAAATGCAGGAGAAATGTGCTTGGAAATACATATCAATAAACAATGTGAAAAAAATACAGCACAAAATGATCTGATAAATAAAGAATTTTAGCTCTGTACTGCGACTGATATGCAGGAGAAATTAACTTGTAATCGTTTTTGAAGGATTCACTCGTGGTCATTCGCTCCTTAGGAGCATGACTGCCACCTGCTGTACAATATACATCTTGCATGGGAAATGCATTGCATAGCAATATGTGCATGAAATTATCTAGGAATAAAGAGAATTGTAGCTCTGCACTGCATACGGAAATGCAGGAGAAATGGATTGATTTTACTTGTGTGAAGCGTTTGTCCTGACGGGAGGAGGGAAAGTCATGTTATAGTGTAGAGATGAGTGGAAGTTTGTAGCAGCGCTTGCTTCGTGTTATCGGAGCTGTGCGGCGGGGCGAGCTTGAATGCGAAGAGGAGGCGGGACACGTTATAGGATGATTATGAATTAGTTGGAATGTGGAGCAGGATCTGCCTCTTGCGGAGCTGAACTCGGCTCGTGTCTGTTCCACAGTGTGCTGTGGAATGGTCGTGGCAGAGTTGTCTTAGTTGGTTTGGAAAGAAGTTGTAATTAGAGGATCGGTCGATTGGAAGGAGTTTGCTGTTGCATGATTGCACCTGTGTTCAGAATGGAATAAATCATGCTCTGAAGGGAGAAACAAAGGTGATATTCATGTTAGAAGATGACGAGCAATCGCTGTATAGAGCACGCTCTAAATGAGCTGTGCGGTGAGGTAATGAGGCTGACAGGTATCACCTGTGTGGAAGAACCAGATTAAAAAATGCTGGGGAGCTAAATGGTGGTTGGATTGAATAGTTCATCTTTGTTTCTCTCACTTTCGAATTAAGAAGCCACTGTATTGGAACTCGAATGGCATGAGGCCGGAATGGCTCCCGTTCATGGAGGAATCTCGTGCGATGGACTGTCGTGGAGAGGTGTTTCACATGTATACAGGGCCAGAGCAGCCAGTTTGTGGAAGCAACTTCATGCTATAAACTGCTTCAGCGAATGGAGCATAGAACGAAAGACAGAGTAAAAAATATAACACTTAATGTGGTAGTCGTCAATACTGCAAAAAACAAATGAGCTGCTGCGGCAGCTTTTGTTGAATAATGAGATTGTTTGGATGGAAGGGCTATTCTGATGAGGGCGAATGCTTTGCAGCAAAGTTGCATCCTATGATCCGAATGCCTGGGTCTGTTCGTGGGCAGTGGGTGGGGCCGAATGCCGGAAAGACTGTCATGTCAGGAGAGTTGTCACAGGAAGCATGTATGCAGCAGCTTAAATACTCCTACTGGCGGGCTATGATTTGCCAGATTAAAATTAACATGCTCCTCCCGAACCTCTGTTAATTAAACCCATTATTAGGAGCATAATTGGAGGTTAAGTCATTCAATAAATAGTGTGCAAGGGAGCATCCTATTGGTTTCTATGCAGCTAAGTGCATTCAATCCTAAAAGTTTCAACAACCAAAAGTTTCAGGCTGCAGATGATGTTTGGGCCACTCAACATGCTTGGCATGCATGGTACAATGATAATCAGTACATAGATTCAGAATTTTAGAATGCTACTTTTTATTTTAGCTTGGTTAGCAATGATTGGATGATGCTGGACATTACTTTGAATAAGAATGATTTACTCAGCTTTACAGAAAATCAGCTATAATGTCTGAACCTTGGACATAGGATGGAATACAATGAACCTCACCGAAATTACCGGCCAGGATGAACTGCGATGCAACTCGCTGATCTCTGCCTGCATCACCTCGGTCTATTGATGGACTACACTCTTGAAATGGAATACATAGACTATCAATTGCCAACAGGGACAGTTAACAGGGACAAATGCATCTGTGTGAGCTTCTGCGGTTAGTCCGGGATGGACTTCGGTGACATTGGTCATTAATCTTGCAGTTCATGTTTAAACACTGTCCCTTAACACTTACTTAGTATAATAATTTTAAACCATGACTTGCACTGTACATAAGTTTTATTTACATTATATTCATGATATTGGCTGGGGGGGGGGGGGACTGGCTTTGTTGGTCTGGTTTCTCCCAAGGTTATTTTTCTCCATCAATCAACATTTTCTGGAGTTTTGTGTTCCTTGCCACAGTCACCTTCAGCTTGCTCACTGGAGTTAAAATACAATTATTATTTAATTACTTATTTTTAAACACAATTAACAATCGTATTTTATCTAATTACACAATGATGATTCATCGACATTATAGACATTACAGTTTTATCTTCTGTAAAGCTGCTTTGAAACGATGTGTGTTGTGAAAGGTGCTATACAAATAAAATTGACTTGACTTGACTGTAACGTCTCAAAAACATGAATAACAAGCACTCTGGATAGCTTAGTGTTAAGCTTAGTCTCGCTGTCCACATACAGGAAACATGTAGATCTTTTTTTTTCTTTTTTGCTTGTTTAGTAGGTGCTACTAGTTGGGGTGTAGCACCAAATTTTGGGGCCCCTAACCAATTTGGGTTTGTGGTGGGGATAATATCCATTATAAACTTTTTTTTTATTTTTTAACTGTGCTAATTCACAACTTTTTATTTTCAAATGCAAATATTAATTGAATCAAGCAAAATATATATGTGGCACGGTGGAGGGCGGGACCGAGGCGTGATTATGCACGCCCGGTCCCGTATTAGGCTAATTAAGCCGTCAAGAGGGATAAAGGCCACTCGCCGGATGGCGATGCGGGAGAGAGAGATCGTTCACGGACATGTCCGTTGTCTTATGTGTTTGTCTTTTGAGTTTTCCATTAAACCTTTAAGTTATATGTTAAGCCGGTTTCTCGCCTCTTCCTTCCCGGGTTTCGGCACCAATGTAAAACAGATCAAGGTCACGGGCAAGGAATCATGCGTAATCACGCCCCAGTCCCGCCCTCCACCGTGCCACAATATAAAAAAAAGCCTACTAACAAAATCAATTATACATTTAAATGTATGAGTTTTCTTATTGGCAAAGTCACCATAACATTTCTCAAATGAGAAGTGTGCCAGTTTGTTTGGTCTATCCTGAGAAATTTCTGGTAGTTCAGGTAGTTTTGGAAAGTCTTAACTTGCTAACTGATATTGACACAGGATCCAAAATTAACTTAAAATTAGGGCTGGCCTGGGTATTGGTCTCCAGATTCTAGGTATATTTTGGTTAAATTTACATTCAACTTAAATATAAAATAAATTATTTCTCAGTTCATGCTGTTAATTATGAAGAGAACTTCTAACATTCTAGGTACAATTTGAAAATATTACTTTTACAAATTATATTTGGTCATTTGGTATTCCATAAATATCTTGAAACTGCATTTATTATTTTGCATATATATTTGTTACATGTTTATTGTTTACATGCTTAAATTGTTCCATTTATTTAATTGTTCCACACAATTATTTACACTGATACTCAGAACACATGCTAAATCGGTACTGTCTCTTTAAATAGACAACGGCATCTGAGCACAACAACAGGTGATTTTGTTCCTCATATATTCTTTTGGTGTCTTAATGTGAGGAAAATTTCACATGTACTGTATCTCATGGAGTTCTGGATAAAAAATAAGCGTTAGGCATCATAAATAAACATCTAATGGTAAATGTTGCACTGAAGAAAAAAATATGTTTATACAGATGCGTGAGTAGCGGCAGATGTTGCCCGTTTCATTTGAATTGTGCACGTCACTTTATTAAGCGTCACTGTTTAATGAAAAGCATGTAATGATGTAGTTGCTAATAAGGCTACCTACTACCTGGGGCCGGTTGCACCAGCTATACGTAAAATAAAACTTAGCCTAGTTGTGGTGTAAATGGTACGAATATTTACGGAAGCCTCCGACCAGGATGGATGGAATAAAAAAGCAGACTGATATTTTATGTCATCAATGATCTCATGTTTTGCGTGACAGGCTTCATTCCTTTCGACATACATTATAATGTTGTCATTCACGTACTTTTAAGCGGCTCTTCGGAATGAAACCGTCATAACGTGCAGTTTTCAGGATGTGTCATCCAGTGTCATGTTTCAACACATTCAAAATATATATAGGATATTAAAATTAATAAAGGTATATTTTTCCAGCCTGTTGTATTAATATTTATTTATCACCCCTTATTTATTTTAGAAACAAGTTCCTATGTATTGTTACTTACACAAGGCAAATATAATATTTATCAAATCTACTTTTATTACATAAGAATATTTTAATGGGGATATACGTAATTTATTACAGTTGACGGTTACGTGAGCAAACAAGGTTTGAACATCAATCTTAATAATATCAAATTGAAGTTCACAGCTTTTTAACTTTTTTCTGTGTACAAATTTTAAGGCTTTTTATTGGATAAATGTCATATTATGCGACTACACATTACTTTACGGAGAGCTTGCAACCTACTAGTTAAGTCTAGCCTTAAGAACAGGTGGTGCAACAAAATTAAGCACTGAATTAGTTACAAACTATCTAGTTGTTACTAAGCCCTTAGTGTGAACTTTACGTCACAACTTACATGAGAACTTACGCACAGCTGGTGCAACCCTACCCTGATGAATATTTCCGCTTTATTTTCTTGCCAAAAGCATTTTTTTCTCGCATTTGTTAACTTTGGACCATGTTTACATGAATATCAAATAAATATTCACTAGCTTTGTTACGTCAAGTAGCTACGTTGACATGTATGTCTCACTTTTCTTCTATAAAAATTCATATATAGTCTGCTACCTCCTGCTCTTTCTCTGCTCATTTTTCTTTTGAATGTCTGATTTTGGATTAATTTCTGTAGATACATTAACAGACTGAAGCAATCTACATCACGACGTGCACTCAGTTTGGACCGCATGGTAGCTGATGGACCAGACCGCTTTCACTTTTTCTGAGGTGGGTGGGGGTCGCTAACATGTGAGTAGACAAGGCAGATTATAGGGGAACTCCCCATTTTTACTGGTGGAAAACAGAGTCTTGCAACATTTTATTCCAACCATATACAGTATATAACAAATGATAAGATAACAGAATATAAATTAAGCCTTTCTGTGGGCCCCCCTCCAATGAGGGCCCCTGTTACTCAGGTCCATCATTACCTGTGATTCGACACCACTGGCTAATAGTTACAAATCAAAAAGGGAAATGGAAAATGCACACAACAGTCAAGCTCAGGTCTCAGGAGGTTTAGTAAACTCTGAAAAATTGTAATTGCTCAGTTTGAAGTATTTTTGAAGTATATGACATACAATTGGTGATATTGGTCCTATGGCACAATGCAATTTCAAATACAATACATTATAATCACTTTTTTTGTGATTTGGTTGATCAAGTCTGTTTTATTAGGAACTTCAGTGCAAATCTACTCTCAAATGCCGTGTGGGCAATGGCAGTGTAAGGAACTAGGCAAGCTTAATGACACTGTACATTTTTTGTGTCAGTTCATGATTTGTTTTCCTACGTAAACATGCTCAAGATGGACGTCTTTGATCATTGTGCCAAATCTTGCTGTTGTTCAGCATTTTCTATATGAGCTTGAATTTTTTAGACACTGTGACAAGTTAAAAATAATATAAATTGTAAAAAAAAAATGCATTTCGATACACCCATGTCCTGTTCTATTCGTTGCGTTTTTTGTTTTTATTGTGACGCAAGGGTTTGTTTGGCAAGCATGGCCCCTTTATCTTTCTTCGACCCTTTTTGATCCGATGACAAAGATGGGCACGTAAAACATTCAGGAATGAAGCATTGTGGAGGTACCTGATCTGGAGGTGGAGCAATAATATAATATTTTAAATAAGATTTATTTGTTTAATTGGCTATTTTTTATTTAGTTTTATATCACAATATGCATTGGCCTGCTAGCGGCCCGCCAGCCCAGCAGAAAAAGTTCAGACTCTCCCGATGGCCAGATCCACCTTGCACAAAACATTTTAAACATCCATTATTCTAGTAACTGCCCAGGAGCTGTATGACAGAAACTTCCTATTAGACTAATGAATGAATTCTATCTGAAATTGTTGAGGTTACTACAAATAAGTTCAGATTCTAGAGTTAGGATGTTTTTGTAATATGGCCCAGGTTCTGAATACATTACATTACAGTGAGTATCTTCAAAATATATCATAAACAAAATCAAGAGCACATCACTGCTATGAGGGTGGTGTGTTTATCTCATATCTTCTGTAAGTAACGAGCCATTGAGAGTGATAAAGAAACATGCACAGAGAGGAGGACTGCACTTTCTGTGGAGTTGCCAAGAATTACTCGCTCAGCTTTTTAATCAGGTGGTGAGCAGTCATTGTGACTTTGTCAAGACTTATAGACATGGCACAGCGTTTAATGGGACAGTTCAACCAAATATGAAAATTCTGTTATTATTTACTCACCATCATGTAATTTCAAACCTGTATGACTTTCTTTCTTCCATGAAACAAAAGGTCCGTGACCTCAGTCACCGTTAGCTTTCATTGTCTGTAAAAAAGCAATGAATTGTGTATCACAGAAGTAATTAGTGTTTGGAACAATATGATGTTAGTTGAGTAAATTATGACAGACTGTTTGTATGTGAAATATATATATATATATATATATATATATATATATATATATATATATATATATATATATATATATATATATATATATATATATATATAAAAATAGTACAAATATTTGTTATTTAAATTTGGGTGAAATATTAATTTTAGGCTCCAGGAGTACTGAAGAAATGTAGAGTTTTACATTATAACTCAAAAGTGTTGAATTATCTGCACAAAATGTATTGAACACAATCTAAAGAGCAGAATAAAAAAAGGCTGTTTCTTCTGTACACCTTCAAAAAAAAGTATGTTGACAAAATGTCTTAACTATAAGACTGACAAAAAGCAAAAGGTTTTTGATACCCTCACATGACAAGGGAACCACATGACATGAAACGGGAACTAGAATTCCAAAATAAAAGACACACTCTGCCAAGACATTAGATCTACTACTGCTACACCACTACTGTGACAGCTGAATGGTCTCGTTTAAATAAAATTTATTTTACCATTTGTTTTCATCTGTTAGTAGTAGCGCAATAATAATTGTGACAGGCATTTTTTGTAAATAAACAGCAATCTATGAACCTAATTTGCATAGAAAAGTGGCGTGTTTGTGCTGAAAGGAAGAACAATGGCTTAAATTAAATACTCAAGACCCAGCACAATTTCATCGCTGAATGTGCCTGCTTAAAATAGATTGTGGTTGGTTAGTGAATATGATGCAGGATTTTTCGCTTAAATACCATGCACAGAAATGCCGGAAACTGTTTAGTGAATTCCCCCTGAATATCTGTTCATATTAAAGTTCATAATTCAACTGTATAAAATTTTTACTTTTCACTTCATCATTACAGATATGCATGGTTATTACTGTTGCCATAGAGAATTGAACTTCTACATGGGAGAGAAAATGTTGGCTGTGCTTACATATAAACACATGTTTTCCATTTCTAATTGATGGGAACATTTTTGAAGAGCAGGAACTGTAAAATATTTCAAGATTGAGCTAAAAAGAAACTTTATGGTATTTTATCTAGAAAGCTCATGACTGCATTTGGCTAAATAATCACCTTTAGGTGAAACTGACATTTTCAATAGATATAACTACACAACAGAATCCAGTCTACATATCACATGGATAACGTGACCTTAAAAGTTTACCTTGAAGGTGCTTTGTGTCATTTTTTGTTAAAATACTCTCTTCTATGCCAGTTCAATATGTAGATACAGCTATAAGTAAGCTATTAGTAGGTTTTTGACTTTCTAAAAAGTGTAAATACTGTGGTTCTGTGGTGCTTTCAACAATTGGTTCAACCAAAGGGATCACCAGTGTAGAGGGACTACGTGTTTGACAAGTGTTTGGAAACCTGTCCAGAACAGTTGCTGAGTTCGAAAGGCATACTACCGTACTCTTACTATTTGTGCTATATACAGCAGAAATAGTAACAGCACTATGGTAGTATGCCATGTTACCGTATCTATTTGATATTAAATATACAGTCCTTGGAAGTAACAGATTACATGTATTCTGGATTATATAATCAGATTCCAAAGGACTAGCACTTTTATTTAGATTACATAGCACAGTGTCAGATAGTAGACTCTAGCCAGGTGGCTATAATTACTAGGAGTGTCCAAAACTACCAATTTTCATAATCAACTAGTCGGTCAGTTGTTTGAATGACTAGTCTATGTTAAGGATAATAATGTATGTTTAGGCTTTGTTATGTTCATGTGACTCCGATCAGACATGTTTCAGAGTTATATACAGTCACTAACTGTAGCACTTCAACATGGTATGAATTGATAATCAACAAATAATTAGGCTAAATTACTATAACATTTTATTGCACAAAACTATCAAAGTACGAAAAGTAAGAAAGGCTCCAATAGCACTAAAACGCTTGTGAGCGCCCTGCAGACAGTTCAGCAACGACTGTGCACACTCGTTTGTGAGGCTTGCCCTCATTAAGACTGAGTTTAACTCCATACTGAGAAAAGAGATGCTCTGAACCGGGGAGAGCATGCTCTTTTCCCAGTTTACCCGAAGACCCAGCCGGCTGAGGTGCCTGGACACCAGGTCCCTGTGTGCACACAATAAATCCCGCAAGTGAGCTAGTGTCAGCCACTCATCGAGATTGAGAATGCGGATGCCCACTTCCCTTAACGGGGCAAAAGGCTGCCTTTGCGACCTTCGTATTGGCTCGAGGTGACAGGGACAGACCGTAGGGGAGGACCTTGTACTTGTATGCCCGGACCTCGAAAGCAAATCGTAGGAAGGGTCTGTGTTGAGGTAAAACCAAGACTTGGAAGTACGTGTCCTTCAGGTCTACTGCCGCAAACAAATCTTGATGCCGAACACTCACTAAAATGCGTTTTTGCATCAGCTTCTTGAACGGGAGTCTGTGCAAAGCCCGGTTCAGAACTCGCAGATACAAGATTGTCTGCAACCGGCCGCATTTTTTGGGTATGATGAAGTAGGAGCTGTGAAACCCCTTCTTCATCTCGGCTGGAGGAACAGGCTCTATCTCTGCATCCAAGGCAGCGGCATCCTCTGGTAGGTAATGATAGCAAGCAGGAAATATACAGTACACAAATGGAAAGGCATCTTTAAAAACTGCCACTCTTTTAGAAGGGAAATGTGCTCTTTTAGAGGAAGAATATACTCTTTTAGGCTGCTGAATCATTCTTTGCACTCAACCGGTGCAAGAGGGGTTTTACAGCACCTACTTCATTGTAAGCAGAAAAGGCAGTGGCTTGTGGCCAATCTTAGGCCTGCGAGTTCTGAATTGGGCCTTGCACAGACTCCCGTTCAAGATGCTGATGCAAAAACGCATTTTATTGAATGTCCGGCATTAAGATTGGTTCGCAGTGGTAGATCGGAAGGACGTGAACTTCCACGTCTCGGTTTTACCTCATCACAGGCCCTTTGTATGGCTTGCGTTAGAGGTCCGGGCATACCAGTACAAAGTCCTCCCATTCAGTCTGTCCCTGTCAACTCGCACCTTCACGAAGGTCACAGAGGCAGACCTTGCCCCGTTAAGGGAAGTGATCTAGATGACTGGCTGATTCTAGCTCACTTGCGGGACTTGTTGTGTGCGCACAGGGACCTGGTGCTCAGGCACCTCAGCCGGCTGGGGCTTCGGGTTAACTGGGAAAAGAGCAAGCTCTCCCTGGTTCCGTGCATCTCTTTTCTCGGCGTGGAGTTAGACTCAAGTTCAAGCAGTCGGAGCTGAACTGTCTGAAGGCATTCAGATGGAGAATGGTGGTTCCACTGAAGTTCTTTCATGGCTTCCTTGACGGTAATCACACTCCTCGGATTGATGCATATGAGACCACTTCAGCACTGGATTCAGACTTGAGCTCCGAGATGGGCATGGCACCGCGGCACACACCGCATGTGACGTCGGCCTGCCACCGTCTGTTCAGCCCTTGGACGGACCTAGCATTTCTACAGGCAGTGGTTCCCCTGGTACATCATGGTTACGACAGACACCTCCAAGCGTGGCTGGGGCGCCGTGTGCAATGGGCACGCAGCCACCGGTCCCTGGATAGGCCCATGACTGTGTTGGCATATCAACTGCCTTGAGTTGCTGGCAGTATTGCTCGCCTTGCAGAGGCTTTTGCCTTTGATCCAGGGCAAGCACATGTTGGTCTGGATGGACAACATGCCAATGGTAGCATACTTCAACCGTCAAGGCGGCGTGCACTCCCGTTGAATGTTGCAACTAGCTCACCGTCTCCTCCTATGGAGTCAGCAACTGCTCAAGTACTTGCGAGCCACTCACATACTGGACAACTTCAACACAGTGGATGTGCTGTCGTGGCAGGTCACGCTCAAGGGAGAGTGGAGACTCCACCCTCAGGTGGTCCAGCTGATCTGGAGTCAATTCTGGACCTGTTTGCTTCCAAGGAATCCCCCCACTGCCCGCTCTGGTATTCCCTGACAGAGGCTCCCCTCTGCACTGATGCCCTGGCACACAGCTAGCCCCTGGGGCTATGAGCCCACTCTACTAGGAGTGTGCCTGCCTCCTGTGATCTGACCAATGGTGCCTCTTTAGCAGACATCTGCAGAGCAGTGGGCTGGGTAACATCCAACACCTTGCAAGATTCTATAATCTCTGGGTTGTGCCGGTCTCATCCTGTGTGTTGTCAGATATGAACAGGTAAGTTCAGGGAGAGCTGGCCGGGTGTACCATTTGCGCATAGTGCCTTTCCCCTCCCCTGAGGAGAAGACGTGTGATTGTTACCCCCAGTTGTGTTTACGGAGAAACTCACTGCCGGCTCAGTACATGTGCTAACTAGGTCCTGTACTTGGGTAGGTGCTCCACATGCACTGGTTGCCCGTACGTAACCCTGTGTGATGTATCTGCTGCAAAAAGGCTTCCCTGTTGGTAAACTGTGACTTCCTTGGGCAGAGGTCCCTCTACCCTCGGTCACCATATTTGTAGATCTCCTCCCCCTCTCGGGTAGGACCTACCACAGGAATTCTCCACACTAAGACCATGTGATGTATTTCTACTTAAATACCCCTCCTCTAGGTGGGGTGTGGTCTCCGCGATGTCCTCCCCTTGGGAGGGACACCCCCCCGACACGGACCTTATATGGCCTCCAACTGAACGATTTAGTTCCTTTTGGGGAGAAAAAAGAGAAGAGGTTGCGGCTGGGTCAGCCAGTCCCTATTTTTGGGCAGTCAACTTGTCACAGAGGTGCAGGGGACCGTTTGATCATTTGACATTTATATTCACATCAGCGATTAAAGTTATTAACTCGTTAAAACTTTATTCCGAAAAAAGTTAAAATGCTCCATAAAGGTTTAAATGCTCCACAGAGTATTCATCTATTAGGAATATTCCTGCTTATGTAAAACAAAGAATCTGAAACATGCTTTTCTTCTTCTTTAAAGTGCTCTTGAACTCTGGTAAGGCACTATATAAATGTAACATTATTATTATTATCATTAAAATTATTACTATTATTATTAATAAACTAAACAATTATTGATATTATTATTAATAATTATTAATAAACAATAAACAATAATTTTTAATTTTGCTTGACACCTCTTGCCATCAGAATAATGTTTTATACATGCAAAAACAAACAAAAATTCTGTTTCATGCAGATATTAATATCTGAAATACCAGGAGAAACCACAAAATATTCCACAGATAATGTAGCCTACAAGTTCTGCTTCATCTGGTAAGAATATATATATATATATATATATATATATATATATATTTTATTTTTTAAATAATAATAGTATAATAAGAATAATAATAATAATAATTATTATTATTATTATAAAGCTATTATTATGAAAACAGGCATATACAAGGTATATTTTATTAATATAAACTATAAATGTAAGTGTAACACTTAAAAATGGGCGTTTCATTTAGTTTTGACGCACTTCTGGTTTAAGCCCTGCTCAGCCCCAGTTCTATCCGAATAAAGATACCGTCATGGTTACTGTTGAAACCTCCGTTCCCTGATGGAGGGAACGAGACATTATGTCGATTGTAGTGACACATGGGCTCTCAAGAAAGACCCCTTGTGTCACTTCAATCGACACAACGTCTCGTGTGACAGAAGGGGAAAGATAATTTTGTCATACAAACTGATACAGATACAAAGACAGATAATGACTTCACTGCACACCCCTACTCGCCGCAATTTACATTTTGAATAGAAACAATATATTCCTATGAAGCTATTCACACCTGGAGTTAACATTTGCACTCCGACAAAGCAAGGTTTATTTTACAGCAAGTGTTGATTTTTTTTTTTTCTTTGCCCGCAAATTAAATGCCCTGACCAATCAAATATGAGCTTCGGATCACATTACCACAACCAGCGCAACTGGCGGCTCTAAAGCACAGTAAGCTGTTTTGACCACCGACATTAAATTCTGAAGTAACTTGTGGAAGTGAGGATGTGTAGTTCGTTTTTTCGATCAACTTACTATAACTTACTATAATTTTTCACATTATGATATCATGGTTGTTTACTATTGAATTAGTCAAGTAGTTCTTCTCATCCATGATTTCCAAAGGGCAGACCAGCTGAAAGGCACTTTGCTCCACCTACCTTTCCGGGATAAAACTGCATGTCGATTAGTGGCACTTATTGTATAGGTGTGAATGTCCTAACGGTGACCATTTGCCTCACTTTTTATGTGAAAGGGCCATTCGTCTGTGATTCGTTTAGCATAATCCTGTCGCCTCTGGTGTGCAAAGGCCTTAAAACACAAATAAAAGCATATCAGTTCGCATATATTAATTCTTTAAGTGCATTTTTTTAAAAGCATTTAAGCAACGTTATGTAAAAATTTTATAGAATGTCCTACTCAAATGCATGTGACATAAAATAAAAAAAAGAGTTCTGTAAAAGGTAATCCAAAAATAATCAGAATATATTATGCCAAAAATATAATCCAAGAGATTGCAATTTTAGTCATGTAATTTCAGTAATCAGTATTTTCAGTACCTGTAATCAGTACTGGATTACAATTCAGAAGTAATCTACCCAGCATTGCATACCTGAGTGTTTGTTCAAATTTGGGCACTTTCTGCACTGTGGATTTCTGGAAATGAATGTCACAGTAAAAAAAACACTTGTTTTATTGTTTCACTACTTACAATGCCCAGCAGTGTATATCCATGTATCAGAGGAGATTAATGTCATTTTTGTCATTTTCTCAAGAAAGTCTTGAAAATTCCCACCTTAGTGTCATTTCCACCACATCACAAATTGTATTTAGTGTTTAATAGAATTCCATAATAAAATAAATAAAATGGCCAACTCCTTTTTCAAAAGCTAATTTCAGAGCTAACATTTTATGTATCCCAAGTACATAAAATGAAATAATATTTTAAATGTTTTTACATAATTTGGCAAAATTAAAGATTGTTTGGAAACCACACCCATGTAGTATTCATACATATGATGTGATATTTAATTGATTTTTCTTTGTATTATTGAAACATCTCTTGTTGCATATTTAATCTCACGATCACTCTTCACTGTCACTTTTGTCGACTTGGTTAACAAGTACAATAACTTTTGGAAAAACGTTATTACAGGGTAAAATATTCTGGGACTGTGAGGTAGTATAACTTTTTTCACACATTTTCACACAAAACATTTTGAAATGGTTTGTGTTTATTCGCGCTTTGTTTAGATTACCATGGTTTTAAACATGTAATAATTAGTATTTTGATAATGGATTTTCAGAGTTTGAATATTGAAATATTGAAAGTCTTTGTCTGGGATAAGGATAAAAAGATCTGTAATCTGTAAATAAAAGTGTGACAGGGCGGGGCCTGGTCGTGATTATACACCCCGGTCCCTTATCAGGCTAATTAAGCCTCCGAGAGGGATAAAGGCCGACCGCGGAAGGTGGTGCGACGAGAGAGAGATCGATTACGGTCAGCTGACCGGCATGTGTGTGTTTGTGTCATTTTGTTCAGTTTTATATTAAAACTATTATTTATATTTTCAAGCCGGTTCTCGCCTCCTCCTTTCCCTTATATCCCTTTACAAAAGGCATTTGAAAAGTTCCAAAATTATATACATATGTGTGTGTGTGTGTGTGTGTGTGTGTGTGTGTGTGTGTGTGTGTGTGTGTGTTAATAAAGTTGACTGACTGTTGATTCCAACAATTTATCCAAGAGTTATCAAGGAAACTTTGGATTGTTTAAAGAGAGAACACCTTCTCTTCTCTCCCTTCCAAATATATGCTGCATTTCTTTTTGCTCTCTATGCACTGAGTGCCAGGCCCCTGCAGGCTGGCTTTGTATTTTAATAGGAGCTAATACTCGACCTTGGTTCCTTCCCGTGGGGACAGGGCCAATGAATACCCCCACTGTGCACCTCTCTCTCTTTCTCTCTCTTTCTGTATCCTGCTTATTCGGTCAGGGAATGCCAATGCTCTGAGGTAAGGAGCCTTTGTACCTCTCCAACCCACATTCACGCACACACACACACATACAGGGCAGTTCTGGTGGAGCTATTGTGAACCTGTTCCCTCTCACACTCACAAATAGAGAAACATAATAATCACATTGTATTGATGTAGTAAAAAGCAGGCCGGGCGCTGGGGTATGGGCTGTGTGAGCCGGGTAAGTGTTACAGCCACATTGAGAGCATTAGTGGACACCATCAGAGGAGAGAGGTCTGCTCATTGGCAAAGGTTCAATGTTAGGAGACATTATCAGGATAAGTTAATTACAACAAGCTACAGCAACCATCTTCCATTACGGTTCATTTTAGGGCATTTAAGAGAGGTTTGTCCAGAAACAGGCCCCCAATATAACAAATCTGAACTAAACTGGTGAGCTGAAATCTAGCTACATTTCTGATTTACTCAAGGATAAAAAAAAAAAAAAAATGTGATTGTTCTTTTGATAATTCTAACATAGTCAATAAAAGCCTCTTTGCACTTTTAAATCTAACTTTCATATTACCAGAAATATTCACTCTGAAGACCTGGCATTCTTGTCAGCATACACATAGCAATAACATGAAAAAGTACTGCAAACTGGACCAGATCTGCTCCTTAGTGCCTGCAGTCCTGGATTTAGGGCATTTTCACACCTAGTTTGGAGTATTTGATTGGGAACCATGTTTTTTTTCCCTTAGTTCAGTTCGTTTAAGGCATATATGAAAACTATTGGGATGTTCACTAAAACAATGGTGAAATCGATTTCTGGTCAGAACGCTTTCAGCCAAATGACTGTAATAAAAGGCACTTTTAAATGCAAAATAGCGGATTAGCTAACTTATGATGGATGCAAATAACCACAGCAGAAATTTTACAGCTCCCGTATATCCAGGAGTATATCAGTCCGAGTGACAGAAAATTTGTAGATCAAAATCTGATTGGAATGTGCAGTCTGTTCCATGCAGTGACATTTTACATAACAGCGATAGAGATCATACTAAAAAAATTGTACCAATTGACACATTTCTACTGGTATAGTTTTAACTGGTATATCGGCCACCCTTATTTCGCTATGAGCTAAACTGACAGTTTGGTCACATGTGACTTTTGTCTTAAAAAATTTTGTCTGTTTTGAAATGTGCCTAGTGAAATCAAACTGAACAAATGAGAGAACGCAACATTGTTACAATTTAGGCCCAGTTTCAGAACAAAGCAAACTACAGGCCAGAAAACTCAACATAGTCTCACGACAATTTGTGACAAATCGTAACAATTCAAAAGGCATTGCAAAATCATACTATATCATACAAATTGCCTAATATGAAAATGTATGACTTTCATTCATATACAGAAAAATCAATTAATAAACACAAATTCAAATCTACATACAATACACTACATTAAAACCCTGCTGTTTCTCTGTTAGTAGAAATTGCACATTTTGTTCAAGTCAACTCGTACAATCTCTTACGATTTCACAATCTCAAACTATTTTTACAACTTGTCATGAGATCGGTTTGGAAGATGCCATGAGACAACACCACAAACCGATTTGGGGGGCAAAACTACAGCCACTCCACAAAAAAAAAAAAAAGGGTGCTTAAGGCTCAAACTATCATATTGTTATCACACACTATCACACGTTGAAGCTTGCATTGCTGCATCACCCCCAAACCTGATATTTCATGCGATTGACTGTTAAAGTCAGGCAGTTTAATTCATTCATGAACTATTTCCCCCTTTCCTTTAGCTGAACAAAAGGTGCAATACAAAACTGTAGAGATCTTACAGAGAGGCACATACAAAGTGGGCATCATTAATCTCCATTTCTCAACACACTCAGGTGCTCTCTTTGTATGCAAGTACTCAGCCACTATTAACTCATATCACAGCTTATATACGTTATTGATAGCATTGAAGACTTCCACACTGCTGCCATCCTGTTTTCTGTATTTATTCACCGTAAAGCTCAGGTATTTATGGAATGAAAAGGGTGAGTTACACATACTGTATAGTGAAGGTTTCAGAGAGCTAGACTTCTTATATAATTTAAATTATCTTCCTTTCATGCATCTGTGTACTCACAGACAGATTATTCTGTTTGCACTTATATATTCTGATAATGTTTTAAAAATGTTCAGCTGTGTGGCACACAGTAAAGACACAGAACAGCCATAAACTGGGCTTGAATTCAATCTTCTGACTCACCTTCTGTCAAAACAATCATTATCACTATTTACTGTGGAAACTAAATCCTTTTCATAACAAACATCCATACATCCTCTCAGCTCAGATGCTGTGATAACAGTTTTGATTTGGGTGAACCTTATTGTCAAAGATTAGCCCAGAAGTTAGTGAGCAAATCTGTTTTGATAAAAAAAAACAAACGTTGATTTGTAAAATGTGGTAACCTCCAATTAATACCTTAAAAAGCTACTGTATTTCTACCTAATTTAACCCCTTAAGCTTGTAAGAGAAAAAAATAATAATTAAAATAATAATAAATACAGTTTTGACCAACATAAAATAGGTATCGTTTTAAGCTAAAAACTTCAATCTCATCAAATAGTCATGTGTCATATGTTGTTGGAAAGCACTCAAAGGGTAGAATACAACCATCGTATTTGTTCTACTCACAGACAAAAATATAGCAAGTAGTAGCTAAGTATATGTCTTTGACATACATGTTTCATGTGAACAGATGTTGCTGAAATGCCGCATTTTTCACTTATAACTTTACATAAAATAAACAGAACATAAAATATCACATACCAATACTAAGATGAGGCGATTATCTTTAAAACGAGCCCACATGAAGCACAGTGTGTGCACAGCATCTGGTATTTTGCACTCTGACAACAAGAACGTTAGCTTTCCTGGATCAGATGCCATCAGATGCTGTAGCGTCATGGAATGCTATACCCACCAGATTGGGTTCTGATTGAGCCAACCAGTGGTAATAGTCCTCCATATTTGGGCAGAGAGTCATGTGATCAATCACTCTAATTGCATATGGACACCAGGAGAAGCCACATGTAAGGTCACAGACTCAATGATGACTCAAATTGCACAGAATGAAACTCATTCTGTAAAATCTCATTACTAAAATCATGTGTGCAATTTTCAACAGTTTCTTAGGCTCAGTGTCTCAGAATTTGTTATGATCTATATCATTAAAACATTTGAAAAGTTGTAATTAAAGTGATAAGCCTTTATTTTTGGGAATGCCACTGAAACAGAAAATCTTTAAAACCACCCTCAAAGCTTAAAGGGTTAACCCTTAAAATTAGTTTTTATTGGAGTAACCTTATGAATTCTGGTTGATTCAGTCATTTTAAAGAATACTTATGACTTCAAACCAGATTATTTAGATTTACCACATGAAGCACATTGTGTGTCAAACAGTAAATTAGTTCATATAAAATGCCATCTAAGGCAGGTGTCTAATGTCTGCAGTAAGACAATGTGCAGTTTATAGTATCCATAATCATAAACATAACAGCAAAGAGGAAGAGGCTTAAGCAGCCAATCCTGAACACAAACGTTTTTTCATAAGATCTCATCAGCTTATGTCATGCCTTTAGCATTGACTTAAGTTTTTCTAAGTCATAAGTTTTTCTTATGACTTGTTTTAGCTGTATTTCATCCTTGAAGGCCTGTTTTGCAATAGCACTCATCTCAAAGGATGCAGTTCAATAAACAGCTTTTTAATAAACAGAATCCTTTTAAAAAAGAGCATTCTCTTTGCATAAACTGAAATGTCCCAAACGGTAATTATCAACGGTTGGCGCATTTTGCTAAAACATTTTCTAAAGAGATGGCCTTGTCTCTTTGTCTTCATCCACTACATTTTGTCCCTAATGTTTTAAAATGTAAAACGCCCATATAAGAGGAATTGAATAATGTCTCACTTTCACTTTGCATTAATTATTTTGAGTATTTATTCATGTGCAAAACTACAGACACTCACAGAGCTAGTACTGTTATCAGTCCAGCATATCAAAAGGCTTTAATTACATAGAATATTACTTTTTATCATTCTGATTTGCTTTAAATATATTTTCAAAAAGTCCCAAATCTTAATGCAGGACTGATCTGACATTTTTTTTTTAGTATTTTAGCAACACCGTCTTAGAAGAAGCAGCTTCTCATCTTTTCAAATAAGAAGTCCTAAGTAACAGCTTAAAGGGTATTTATAACAGTAAATATCACTTAGTCCCTAAACTAGCATAAGAAAACATTTCATTAAAGTAATGTTTGTAAGATTTGTTGTTGTCTTATCAGTAAGCCAACTGAATGTGAGAATTCTTGAGACAAAATTTGGAGCTTTCACAGTGGCTGGCACTGACGTAAGTGTTAAAAAAAAACAGCATGTTACTGCATCGGCAAAGCCATGGGTCTTTGTCTGCTTTTTTGCCCTTGACTGAGCCTCACCGAGCCAGAGTCGGCCCAGTTTGGTTTGGGCGGGAGAGAGTAAAAGTCGAAGCATTCTCACAGGAGGAAAGGAGTGGTCTCTGGCCAGATGGCTGCCCTACAGCTCTGGACTCAATATCTATTCCTTGATAGTGCAGACAGGCCGGTACACTCTCCAAAAGGTCTGAAAGAAAATACAGGCAGAAAAGACATGCCTTTCCCAAACTTTAATTACCCGACTGTATGCTATTGCATTTCAGTGGTGATCTCTGGTCTGCCCACCCCCAAACCCCAAGAGGATCCAAAACACAAGACACAATACACACAAGAGGGGAAAAAACAACGATGGAATAGACCAAAAAAAAGAAAATAAAGAAAAAAAATTACACAAACACTAACACACACACACACACATAAAATGCGTGCAAATGCATGTGTCTGGGGCGACAGGCATTAACTAGCATTGGTGCCATCTATTTTTATCTATTGTCTCTTTGCAGGGGGAGGAAGGTGTGTGATAACTTCCTTAAGCCTGGCTTAACAGAGAGAGAAGCATTCAGGATAAACGCTTCTTCCCAAAATATGCCACTTACTAGTGGTACAAAGGAGACAAACCATTCTAAAAATGTGCTAATAGACAAGCTGTTTAAAAATAGACTTCTGTAAAATCCTGACAGTGTAATGTTTTAATAAAGAGCAGAGAATAACTATATGTTAAGAAAAAAAATATGATCAATGCAAGAATTTATCAAGCTTAAAGCAAAAGGGCCTCAACTGATTCACTGTAACACTGTAAGTAATATTCTGCCATATGGATAAGTATTATCTGTTCAGTGCTCAGATAGTAAGGTAATAGGCACAAGGGGGCATATGGCCAGGTTTAGAAAGCAGATTGAAACCATAACGTATGCTCTTCTGTCTCCTCACGCCCAATAAAAAGTCTCCCAACAACGCCAGCAATGAAACAGATACAACAATCTGCCAAAAAATGCTGCATACCTGATGATGCATGTCGGGAGAAATCTGAGATTCAATACTGCACCACCCTGTGAATGACCTCACATTCATTGTCTGTCAGGTGTTAAAAGAAGCTTTGCAGGAACACAGCACCAAACTCTCCCTGGAAACTCAGTTTAAAAAATAAAAAAAAGGGATGGATGAGATGAGCACATAAGTTGTGTTTGTTGTTGTTTGTGCTAAACATGCCAAGGCTAGGGAACAGCAGGCAAAGTGTTGCTCTCCTTCTCACGGTTAAGCATATGGCACTCAAAGGGAACACAACAAACAAACAAACAAACAAACAAACATAGGGAGCAACACACAAGCGTGATCACAGGATGAAAGTGTTAGTGACTTCTCTTTATATTTCTGTTGAGCGTGGTTGGGTTGCCTGGGGAGAGAGACATGTCAGGCTGACAGTAAGCAGGGTAGGCTGCTTAAATAAGTGCAACAAAGAAGCCAAGAAGGAAAGCAAGTAGAGAGATACAGTCCCAAGTTCTATTCTACTAAAAAGTCCAGCACAGCTGGTCTCCGTATGCTGGTGTCTCTACCAGGCTTCTAAAAGTGATAATTCACCCAAAAAAAATAGAATTCTGTCATCGTTTGATCACAAGAAATCACAAAAGTCATTGTCCACACTCCAAATGACCATCAGTATTTATTTTAAACTTGCAAAGTGACAAACTGACTTGAAAGCAAATGTTTCAAAATGCAAAAAGCAAATGTTTGCTTGTAAATCTTGTAAGTCACAATTGCAAGTTAAAAAAAATAAAATAGTTTTTGCTAGATTTTTTTTTGTCTGTGTGACTATCATTCAGAGTGCTGACAGGAACTTTTGTGATTGTTTATATATGTATTTTGTCTCCACTCACCTGAAGTAACAAGTTTTGTTTGAGCGAAACAATTCCCTCTTTGTAAACCATTTGACTTTCTCCTGTGAAAAAACACTAAAGGAGGTGAATGTTCAGTCTCAGACACGATTCACTTTCACTGTATGAAAAAAAGATGCAATGCAAGTAAGTGGTGACTGAGGATATCAGTCGCTAATAGAGGCCACTTTTAAGGGATTCCATAAAATCTTTCATAAAAGAGTTCTAGGCCATGAACCAAACCAAACATCTCTGGGGTGAATCACAACATTGCAAACCTTGATTTGATGCAAAAAGTAGTTTAAATATGACAAAAAACAAAGGTACAAGACTTGTGTATTTAACGTCTTTAATCAGGGAATAAACAACAATCCCATTGAGCATTTTGAATTAAATAAAGACAATGGAAAAATATAAACTATTGATTTAAAGTTGATGATTATGAGTATAGAATCAGTATATTTAGAACATATTGCAAAATAATACAATATGTACAAATATATAAGGACTTTGATTCCATCATTCACAGTGTGTCTTGTGTTGTCTCTGCAGAGCTCATATGGTGCATTTTGTTGGCTGTGGCTCTATTATTGTTGGAACTTTCTCAAATCATTACTATCTAAGTAATCGTTACTAATCATTTCCCTATGGAAAAAAAAAAAATTGATGGGATTTTTAATCTGGTACCATATTGATGTGCTTCATATTCTGTATAAAATGTTCATTTTTGGATGAACTATCCCTTTAACTAAGGGATACTATCCCTTTAACTAACAGGAACGCTTAATTGCTGAACCAGCTTTGGAAGAAAGACCATGAAGGTTGCCAGACCAGCACTAAATGGCATAAACCAGCCTAAAAATGGAAATTCAATCTGGTCTATGCTGGTCTTTTCAGCAGGATAGTGAAACACAAGAGAGAATAAGAGTGACTTGTTCTGTGGAAACAATGATCAACTTCATATGGGGAAGATATCTTGTGCATCGTTGTGTCTCTGCCTCAGCCAGAGTGGCTTACAAAGCGAGTCATTGTTCCAGTACAGCCACCTCTGTACCTCTCTGCTCCGGACCTTAGCCAAAGACCAGGCAGCCCTGGGCCTGCCCGGAGCTGCCGCAACCTGCCCCGGCCCCACAAACCTCTGCCGCACTGGGACCTGCGCCCCCAATGCTTCTGCTCTAAGGTTTCAAGTTGTTCAAGCTTATCATTTGTATGTTTTTACCTTTGTGCATCACGGTATTTGCGGGGGGGCGTTCCAACACTGAAATGAATTATGTTTCACACTGACTCGTAAGCTGAGGTCAGCTCACATTTCAACCACTTTAGCAAAGATTGCCAACTGATGAGGATATGTTTAAGACAAAGATTAACACACACACACACACACACACACATTCAAACAGCTCAGGAAAACAGGTAAAATCATTCTGAAAAGAAGTACAGGTCACATCCTGAGAGGGTCTAGCAGATATATGGCTTATGTTGCTTTGGCAGGCTCAAGCTGAGGAGCAGGAGGGAGGCCAAGGACTAATTGAATAGATAAGATCAAAAGCTGGATGAGAGAATTCTGTAGAGTGGAGAAGCTGAGAGGAAACCAGGGGTAATGGAAAATAAGGACATATCCCGTCTTTGTGACTGCACTCTCTAAATGACAAAAGCAACAGAAGTGAACGCAATTTAAAAAAAACTGAATACCTGAGAAAGAGGATGATGCCTCACACCACAGCCATTACATCCTCATGAATGTAGATGGCTTTACTTAGCAAGCAAGCCTTATTATGAGCCCTATTGCTAAAGCACATCCAAATGCATGGAAATGAAAGCAGGCCACATTCCATCAGCATTCATGAAACTGTTTCTCAAACCGCAAGCATACTAAATAGTTTCCAAATCCCACAAAAGTCTTGTTATGCCTCTGATGAACATGTATACCACACATGTCCCAACAAGCACAGAGAGGAAGACAAAACTACTTATGTTTAAAGAGGCATTGAATGGCAAATAGCTCCTGAGTTTATTTAGATTTATTATTATTATTATTATTATTTTTAGACTTTATAGTTTTAGCAGCATAGCTTTAAATGGGATATATTAGTTTTAGCAGCATAGCTTTAAATGGGATATATTTAGAGACGCAACTTCTCGGAGCAGGTTTTAGTGTGTTGACAGACAGACTGCACCTGACACCATCTGATTGACAGAGTCAGATCTGCTCATATGGAAACATACTACTTTATTTCTTTCATAGAGCCCAAGGAGATGGTAGGCAGAATGTTGAAGACTGACGGCCTCAGTCCCCATTTATTTCCACTGTACAGTATGGAAAAAAGATGCAATGGAAGTACATCATACAAGTTTGGAACAATAGGAGGTTGAGTACATGATTTGGTGAAGATTCCCTTTAAAACCATTTAGTCAAATAGTCAAATAACCCATTTTGAAAACACATAATTTTGCACATCCCCAATATATATATACCACAAACCAAACCAAATTAATCAAAAGGGGACCACATGTACAGCTACAGAAACTCATAACCTCAGACTCATTCAAGGAAGGTCACTTCATACTTTCTATTAGTGTAACATGGACTCGCTAGCCTCTGGACATCCATTCCGAGCCAATAATAATCTTGTTTACTACCAGACGAAATGAGGAACTGTCTGACAAACATAGCTCCAGTCTGTCAGGTCAACAGGGGCATTAGATTCTTTGTTTCTTCATATTTGTTCTTCTTTCTATCATTCTATCTCATTCATCCTATTCCATCTCTCCTTTATTCAAGTCTGCTCTCTCACCCTCCCTTGCTCATTTATGGTCTGAATGCAGAAGAAAGTGAAGGTCAGGTTGCTTAGGATGGAGAGCCAGTGGTCTCTCAGCAGCCGTCATTAATGTACAGATACTGCAGAGCTGCACACCCACAGAAGCCAGAATACAGAGAGACAGGCTGACAGTTCGCCCGGTGTACTAATGCACCGTACCTCAGCAGACTGTAGTCTCTTCCACTCTCCTCACAGTCCCTTGCAAAACTCTAAAATCATTCCTTAGGGGAGCTGGAGTATATCTGAGCTGAAAATTAATCTAGGTGAGCCGGCAAATGGTTGATCTGGGGTTATTTGTGCAATCTGGAGGCTCATCTGTGAAATTCATCATCGTCCCTCTAATCTGCCATGTAAGAATGTATGAGCTGATTGTTCTCATAATTAGCTTTCAGACACTATTTAGAAGCTTGTTTTGGCATATCATTTTATCAATCTCGGCTTGAGGGATTCATTAAGGGCTCTTGTAATGATCTTGCGTGTTTCAAATCACCTCGTCCAAATTCATGGCTCAACAAAGTCTCAATGCAGATGAAGTCACGCTGACAAAAAGCGTTTAACTTGAGTCTTGTCTTTTCTTTTTCTCTTTCCCTCCCTCTGCTCAGCCACCCAGTGCAGGTATTTTTCATTGGTGTATCTCATATTACTTTAGAACACTCAGTCCTCTGCAGAGGCATCAGCTCAGTTACCTTGACAAATAGCAGGTGAGGCACAGCAATGTGATCTAATCAATCTTCATGTATAGGGAAAAAACAGACACCTGAGCTAGATGTGCCTCCATTTGTGCTTCTTTGCAAAGTTTAGGGCACTTCAATACTATATAGGGCTTTTGGTGTAGACCCAAATCAGTTAGACATCAGACTTCAGTTCGAAACCATAAATGTTTTTTTACTCAGTCCATGGTCTGCTGGAAATTGGGAGACTCTAGCATTTGCTTCATGTGAACTCTAGCACAGTTTGCAACTGATACAAAAGCAATCCGGTGTTCCGGACAAATATGTGAAAGTAAACCGCTATTAATAAAGTACATTTCTTGCATCTGCCAGTGATGCCCCAACCCTAGCCCTAAATCTAAGCCTATGCCTAAAACTAACAACTAAACTCTGATTGGTTGATAGGAATGTTGTTGGACCAACAAGAATATCATTACCTAGTTACAGTGGCAAACAGCTACTGCTAGTACTCAAAGTGGCATTAACACTACTGAAACAAATGTACTGCAGTTCTGAGCAAAATGATACAATGTAGAAAGAGATTTGTGAGGTCAGACCAAGTAATTGAATGAAGTGTGAAAACAGCATTATTGACATCAATAGGACTTCAGCTTGAGGACTCAGCAAGCTTGACGATGATTTTAAAGCAAACCAATCGTTTTTTTATTTATTTTAAGATTATACTGTTCATAGATGAAAATCATTTTTTTTTTTTTAAATATATGATGATCCAGAGGTATATTTTTAACAGTACATACTTTAAATAGGTAGAGAACCCTTAGATGATTTGCAGATGGAAGCAACTAGTATCAGTCTTTTATAAGCACATAAACAGTCTGTAATACTTGAGAGAAGTAGCTTTTTGTAGCTCTCTGTCTCTTATCAAACATTCTGCTCACCCTGGCAGCCACCAGCCTGAGAGGAAACTGTCTGTGTAAGAGTGTGGCTCGGCTCTTTGCACTGACCTTGTGACCTAGCTGCAATTAAAATAAGGCTCTCTTTCTTTCCTCTACTTGTGCTCATCAAAAAGAGCCCCTGACTCAAGGTCAGCCCACAAGCTGCTGTTTTCTGAATGAGTGCACTGGGCTGCTGAGGGTAGCCTTGTAGAGTAATGTTTGGGGTTTGTTGTCTTTGAGTTTGACATGAGTAATTAAACAGTGTTTAAGTAACCTTAGTCAAAGTAGACACCATATTTAATTTGATGCAAACAATTAACGTAAAATTAGTGCAATTAATAATGCCCCCGACCCATATATAAATTCTGAAATAAGGAATATTCCTACCATCCGAGCAAATTAAACTTGATGTATCACCTTGAAATTTTCACGAATCTGTAGCAATAGTGGGCAGTTAGCACTCCAGCTGTGCAGGCAGCAAGCTTTGTCAAACCAACGATAGCAACAGGCAGCACAGCTTTCCACAGATGATGCCCTCAAAAACAGCTGGACAGAGCACAACCAAATGCATGGATCTCAAGACGTTTTTTCAGCATTTCTAACTACATTCACCTTGACACAGCATTCTAAAACATATTGCTTATGACTAGAGATGCTGAAAATTGAGACGTGACGCAACCAAAGTAGCCCACCAACTAAAAATAGCACACACAAAAGTATGTCAATTATAGATTTATGTTTAATGATATGGAAATAAAATTCCTGCCACAAAATATACAATACATGTGATGTCATTTATTTTAATGATCTGATTTATAATTTGTATATGTTGTAATATATTTACAATTATTTTAATTATTATATACTAAATTATCTTTATTTGACACCTTTCTTAGTTAATATTATTATATGCGATTAATTGGAATTATTTTGATGCATATCTTGTTAAAGTAATCTTGTAATCGATTAACAGCCCTAATAAAAACAATGACTTTGTTACACTGTAAAAGCATTTCTCTGTTTGTGCAACATAACATTAGTCCAACCAATGGCATGAGTTTGGGGCAGGACTATATGTTTGTCGAACAATGGAAGATGGGGTGAGTGCTTGGGAAAGCCTAGGTCACATCTAATTTTCACACATAATATGCATTTTTAATAAAAAAAACAAATTGTCTACTGGAATATTTGCAAAGACACATTTTCAAGGTTTTGTTGGCTGAACAACCAACATAAAGGTACACAACAGTGCAACATATTGAGCGGACTGTATTTCTATCTCTCTCAGTCAAATTGTTGCTCATTAGATTCAGCTCTGATTAAGGACTACTGCAATCTGCATCTCTACACTTCTTTGTGTTATATTTACATCAATACAGAGTTCAGCAACAGCTCAAACTGATGTCCAGAAATCTAACTTTGTTTAGACAAGAGGGCATACTCCTATAACTCAGTCTAAAAGTTTATATGTCTGCAAATGTGTGAGTGTGTGTTGGGTAGCTAATGGTGAATCAGCTGATGTATTTCAAGCTTGATGAGCAGAGAATAAAAGTAAATGCATGAAAACACAGTTTTCTACACTCATGTGCCACATATATGTTTGCAGACGCAGCTATTAATGCAATGGCATTCGAATGATACCTCAAAATAACTGTAATGTATATGCAGAAAAAGACCACTTACTTATATTTGAACGATGACTCCACAGGGGTGAAAATTTCATTTAAGCCCTAAAAACAAAGCAAAACATAATATTAGTTCAAAATGTAGTTATTTTCATAAACATTTAAAAGCAGTAATTAATTCACATATATTTTATTTCAGCAAGCTTTTAGGTTTTAAATGAACTCTCTTCTCTTTCAGCACCATGTTCCTTTTTGAATCTGTGTTTTCCTTTACCTAAGTTTCAAATTCCTTTTACTTTACACACAAGTGAATGTATGACAATGAGTTAGCCCTGTTATACATACACTGAAGATAATTACAGTCTTGAAAGGATTCTTATACCAGAGGTGTGGTAAATGCTCTCTAGTGTGTCAGGTGCCTCTAAAACAGGCCTGCAGCATACTGAAGTACCCACTAGAAACACACACGCTGTTATTGTTATCATTATCACCCTTCACCAGTGAAAATACATTCCACTCATTCCTGGCCTATGCTCTATTGGTTGAGAGCTGGACTCCTTCAAAGAAATATTTCTCATTTACGATCAACTTTTTCTTTGCGTTTTTCAGAGATAACCAATTCTGGGCATGCAGTCAAACACTTTCTGCACACATTGGCTCACAGTTTTTGTCAAAAAAAAATAATTCTGTATGTTTTTTCAGTACAGTGTTTTAATCATGACTCCATGTGTTCCAAGTGATGCAAAGTAAGCAGAGAGCTGTTAGTGTGAGTGTGGCTCCTAAATGCATATTAAACAACATGCATCCAGGCAGGCTTCTGTCTCTACCAGCCTATATGTACACAGTGGGCATAAAAGCTGCCTTTTAGACTGTAATTTTCCTCTGTGTTAATGGCTTTAGTTTGGCATGTCACAGTGAGCTGCTCTTTGTTTGACTGCGAGCCGTGAAAAATAAGGAACAACAAGCAATGTAAAAAACTATTGCCACAAGCTTATAAATAAGTGCCATATATTTTAATGTGCATAAAAAAACTATTAATGACTGCAGTGAGAGGGAATTAAAGCATAAATGGAAAATGACACTGTCCTGATCCATAGACTACTGTTTAATACAAAATATTGAACTATGCGCATGTCATTTACAAATATGACATTTAGAGATTCTGAAGTATACACAAAATACTTCTTAATCAAAGATGTGCATTGCCAACATAACATCCAACTTTGCTGGAGAGTGGACACACATTGTGAAAATATAAACCACACACAATTGCCTGTTTGCTTTAACCTTTTGCTTAAAAAATGTTTTGCTCATGTAGTAGTAATTTTTTTTTTCAATCATCAATCAAATATTTTCTCTGTGGTCTTCATATAATAAAATAAAAGCCTTGCCAATTATGATGGATTAAAATAGTGTCCATAAGCATGTTTCCTTGATCTAAAAAAGATTTCTAAAAATTCCATAACAGCTCTCAAGGTTAAGTTGTCTGCAGCTGGGATTGGGATAATTGGGATCCCCCCAAAAACCTTCCAAAAATCAAAGGGCAGAATGAAGAATGTAATAACAAGATTAGTTTCAGAATGATTTTCCCTCAGTAGTAAAAAATAAAGCAGACAGAAATATTACATTTTTAAATTTAATTATATATATATTGGGGCTGTCGAAGCACATGCAATTAAATAATGAAACATTTTAAATGCATGTGATATATTTTTTATTAAATAATAACACAATTAAAACATTTACCAATTTGACATTATATTCTGACATTTTATTTAGTTTTTGTGTGAGTTAAAAACACAGGATGGAATAAGGCAAACCTTTGCCATGCCATTAATACCCATTTTCCTGGGATGATGGATAATCAGATGTTTATCGAGAGTGGGTCATTGAACTCTATTATACATTAACCATCATGAAATTTAGTGTACAGCCTGATCTCACATAAAATTCAGCAAATGTGTGCTGATTTTTCCTTTAGCTGAAATCGGTATATGTTGACTGAATTTTAAAACACTGCCTCCAGAGGCTAAAGTTGTAAGTGTTTCAGAGCATGTAAATAAGTGTGACACTCATTTATATCCAGGAGAGGTCGCCAGAAGCTAGTTGCAAAAATAATTGTTTTCAGCTGAACAAGGTGTAAAACAATGAAGAGAAATTAAATTTTATTTAATCTACACCCCACCCCCAACCAAAACACAAATCTAACACTAACCATTAGTAGAGACAAAATGCAATGTTAGGGATAAAAATGGAACCTCCTTATCACACTTGTGATTGTTTATACAAATGTGATTTCTTCCTCATTTGAATGGGGATTGAACTGGGGTCTCCCATGCAACTGGCACAATGCATTAACTGTTATGCCACGAGGGAAAGTAATTGCTGTTGAGCCTTTCCAAATATGTACGATGGGAGATAGAGAGTCAGCAAACTGTTGCCTATCCTAGGGTACCGGAACTTTCAGAAACAGCATGCCGACTACCTGTGTGATCATGTTGTTACATGAGGGAAGTATTGCGTGCCTGTTACTGTTACCTGCATCAAGACATATTTAAGTCAATGAGTATTTCAGTACAGCAATTTATTTTGAGTCATTGAGGCGAGTCACTACGCCACCATGAGGACTTAGGAAAGGAAATTGGAAATTGGGCATGCCAAAATTGGGGAGAAAAGGTTTATAGTGCATATTCAACATGTTGACCGCTGAATTCAGCATGTGCAGCGTGGTAGACTGACTGCCTCCACTCTCTCTCACTGTGGCTACAGCAGCACGGAGCACAGCATGCACAGTTCTTGTGCCCAGTTTAAACTGTAACCTGAAGACACAGACTGTGTCTGAAAACGGGAAAATGCTGCCTTCGAGGGCTGTATAAGGAGGTAGGATGAAATAAGGTGTTGAGACCAGTTTCCTTCAGAGTTCCATTCATCCAAAAACACTTTTGTTTAAACCATGATCCAAAGCTCGTGTAAAACAGCCCTACCGATAGTGTAACTCTGATTTCGTTATTGTGGTTGCTATAGAATCGCACTTTCCAACCATGTTAGAAAAAAAATTCTCGATACTTTATGACGTCACTATGTTGGTAACTATGTGAATGTGAATGCAACCAGGGAAAAGTCACCTCGGGTGTTCCGTTCCTTGTTCTCATCTAGAAAGTTACTTAAGGAAAAGTACCAGAACTGTAGGTGGGAAAGGGCCTTATCACATGTGCAGTGAACTAAAACTGCATTCAAATGACTCACTGGAGTATAGCATCAGTGTTTCCCCAGTGCAGCGTTACGCTTCCGTCTTATTCCGGACAATCCGGATGAAGTATCATTACGTGGACAGTCCAGCTCTAAAAGCAAAACAAGATGTTCTCTGCTGCTCTTTTCATGTAGAGTTCAAAGCAACATGAATCATATAAATATGGCTTCACAATTAAAGTAGCAAAGTCGATTAATATTGTGGAGAATGAGGGTTTAAAGTAGATTCAATGTCCACTGCAATGAATACACAACTTATGGGGACTAGTTCTTTCAATTAGTTAACCTTCCACTGAAGCTGTAGGAAATGTTTAATGTTACCTGAACTGGTGGCAATTTAGTGCATTTTTATACTGTGGAATGCTGTGTTTAGAAAATGTTAAGAAAACATTATTGATGTACGCATATTGCTTTCTTTACTAAGAAGGAACTAAATGCATTTTGACAGGAATAGAAGTCTAGCACTTTCAAAATCACGATAAACTATAAAAAGAATTGTAATTAAATATTTTAATCGACTGACAAGACTTAAGTTTCCACTAAGAAAATTTGGTGCCGGCCAACATGTCTGGGAATTATAAAGTTTACCCGACAAATTTGAAAAAAATCCACTCATTTCATTTATGCTTATTTTGTGCTGTAATGTGATGGAATATGCATAATATGCAATATAATAATGACACAATCACATAAAATTAACAATAAACGTTAGTTCATAATAGCTGATTTTCCATTAAAAAAAAAAAAAAAACAGAGGGCAAAGCAAAAAGCTAAACTGCAATTGCCACATATCTTTTCATTCACAAAGAAATATTAAAATAACAAAAATAGTTCCTATAATTTCTCACCTTAGCTAATTTCTTTCTTTTTATGACTATTTTACTCATAGCACTGATGTGTTTTACTGCGCAATGTGAAGTCAAATGTGTGCAGCGTATCTCAACAGCTTGAGATGCACACAAATCTGTTGTCCTTTTCCTCCAAACGACGGCAATGCCAGACTGTTTTAATGCAATTCTGAAGTGAATTATATATAAATATAAATACTAACAATAGAAATCTTTATTTACAAGATCAGTTGGCACATTACTTTTTCCACATAAATTTAATATTTTTTTTCAGACAACAATCCATTTATTAAATCTGGTTATACAGGGTTATAGAACGTCCTCATGGAGTCTTTGATACTGTATAATAAATTTACAGTGTCTCAGATATAGACACATATTTAAATATTCTTATATTGTGTGGTTCTTTATGCAAATATCTGGGCGTCAGCCCTGCTACTGCAGTGCTCACTCTCTCTGTCTTACTCTGCAGTGATCAGTGGCCCATG
Organism: Moxostoma hubbsi; assembly: GCA_032164185.1. Lineage (NCBI taxonomy): Eukaryota > Metazoa > Chordata > Actinopteri > Cypriniformes > Catostomidae > Moxostoma > Moxostoma hubbsi. Next base: position 21,324,873 of record JAVLUX010000029.1, on the reverse strand, counting down.
AGAGATGGCAGTGTGAAAATTAGATTTTTTTAGAGCGTATCCTTAAATGACCTGCTGTCCCATTTGTCTCCCTCCCTCTTTTCTCTTTCTCCCTTTTTCCCTCCCTCTTTCTCTCGAGGCTGTTTCCTTTCTCTCTCTCAAATCATCCTCCACTCTACCTTGCTTTCTGAATGTTTCCGACTCCCTTTGGGCTGTACTCATTTCCTGTCTATATGTCTGTCTGTCTGTCTGTCTGTCTACCTAAGTCCACCTTCTCTCCTTTAGAATATTTCATCATTCTTGTGTCCTCTGCAAATCTTTTACCAAACTTCTGAGATCCCTCAATACAGACTGAGAGACGATATAGTGAGACTTTGTCTCATGGGAATTTTCACCCACCTGCTTCCAATATTTATTTATTTATTTATTTATTTATGTCTTCTAAACACAGCTATGACCACATAGTATCAGCCTGTCCTTACCCCTCCCTGACTCCCTCCATCCTTTCCTTCTCCTCCCTCTCATAGCTGATGGAAGAGGGTGGGGTAAGCCGCACTGGTTGCCATGACACCAGACAGCCCTTGCTTGATGAAGGCACGTAGTTTCCTCTCTGCTCTATTTCCCCTGAGCCTTAAACAGAGAGTGAGGTGTGTGTGCCTGAAAGAGAGTATGAGATAGTGTGAAATCTGTCTGTGTAAATGTATATAAGTGATGCCAGTGACATTTGGTTGCGAATACATCATGTGTCAGTGCTGGTAAATCTCCAGCCGCACAAACGCTCACATGTAATGAGCATGTAGACATAACGCAGCGCTAATGCTACGTTATCCTCCTCTCAACACCACCGCAAATCACAATCAGAGCGTAATGTTTGACAGCACCTAGGACCAACACAGCACACACTGACATCTGGGAAACATCTAAGGATAATATTTCAACAACAACATCAACATTCAGAACAGATGTAAATAACGACTGTGTGTTTCAACGAGGCGGTGGCATTTCTGCAAATTCGATGCTATTGTATACCATAGTGCTGCTCTCTTTCCTTCTCCCCCTCTCTCTCTCCACATCTCTTTTATCATCCCAGTAAACTCTATCACTCTGTCACTACCCAAAAGCTGGAACCCTGATGAATAATTTAGCAGTCAATATTTGCAGCCATCTGTTTATCTTTGCCACTCCATCAGTCTTCATCACAAACTTCTCAATTACTGTGCTTTGCCGTCAAACGGTGACTTAGAGGAAGGGTCAGGGGGCTACACTAATGAATTTACTTAGATAATTTTCATCAGAAGTGAACTTCACCCCATCGCATTTCATGGTGTGTGGCACATGACATATGGTTATAGTAATGCCTTTACATGGCTTTTTGCACTGAATATACAAGATGAAAAGGAAGACAACAAAATATATAGACTAGAGTTGAGGGAAAAATATATTCAGACATTTCAAAGTATTACAATATTTTACCTCACAATACTGTATTGATATTCTAACATCAAAAAAACTATATTTTTTGTATTTTCTCATGAATAATATTTTTCAAGGAAAAAAAACTCTGAATATGTATGAGAAGACGAAATATAAGTGTGGCATTAAAGGTCAACAAACACTGAAATATTTGTAGTCGACCAAAATTCTAACTCATAACGAGCTAAGATTATAAGTTGTTTCATTTGTAAGGATGTACGGTATGCTATTCCCTGGCTTTTGTTTTTTCTGACACTAACGTGCCCATGCTCTACATAACTTCTATGACTCTATGATGATTTAAAGCAGGAAGTTCAGCACTTGTAGTGCAGAGTCCAATGAAGATGAATGAGAAACAAGTAAATAAAAAAGTTCAATATATCACCATTTTAAATTGCACTACACTAAACCTACTGCATACATGAATTACAATAATACCTACTGAATTACAATAATATCGTATCACCAGAGAGATATCGATATAATACTGTATCACCATGTCCCGGCTGACCCACCCACAATAGAGACAATTAATATTTTCATATTTACACTCAATGAAGTATAACGTCTCAGTTACGTATGTAACCTCCGTTCCCTGATGGAGGGAACGAGACGTCATGTTGAAGAAGCGACACTAGGGGTCTCTTACTGAGACCCACGAGGATGCAATACTCCTTGTTGAGTGCGCTCGGACCCGCAAGGGGGGGGTGGCACGGCCTGGGTGCGATAGGCCAGTAAGATGGCATCCACCACCCAGTGGGAAAGCCTCTGTTTGGAGACAGCGTTCCCTTTCAGCTGTCCCCCAAAGCAGACAAAGAGCTGCTCAGAGCACCTAAAGCTCTGAGTGCGGTCCAAATAGGCACACAAGGCACGTACTGGACACAGCAATGAAGGGGCTGGGTCTGCCTCCTCCCGGGGCAGTGCTTGCAGGTTCACTACCTGGTCTCTGAAGGGAGTGGTAGGGACCTTGGGCACGTCGCCCGGTCGTGGTCTTAGGATCACTTATGTGTCTGTCGGACCGAACTCCAGGCAAGTGTCGCTAACAGAGAATGCTTGCAGGTTCCCGACCGTCTTGATGGAAGCGAGCGCGATCAGCAGGGCCATCTTTAGAGAGAGGGCCCTGAGTCAACTGATTCTAGCGGCTCGAAGGGGGATCTCTGAAGACTGCCGAGGACCATCGAGAGATCCCAGGAGGGGAACAGGCTTGGCCGGGAGGGATTTAACCTCCGGGCACCTCTTAGGAACCTGATAATTAGGTCATGCTTACCCAGAGACTTGCTGTCTACTGGGTTGTGGTGAGCTGCAATAGCGGCAACATACACCTTTAAGGTGGAAGGGGACAGCCTCCCTTCCAACTTCTCCTGTAGGAATAAGAGCACTGACTTAACTGCGCACCTCTGTGGGTCTTCAGCATGGGAAGAACACCAATTTGCGAACAAGCGCCATTCAGGGCGTAAAGTTGCCTGGAAGAAGGGGCTCTGGCTTGGTTGATCTTGGCTACAACCGTGGGTGGTAGACCAGCTAGATCTTCTGCGTCCCGTCCAGGGGCCAGACATGGAGGTTCCAAAGGTATGGGTGCAGATGCCAGAGCGTGCCCCGTCCCTGAGAAAGAAGGTCTTTCCTCAGGGGAATTCGCCAGGAAGTGGCTGTTGCGAGGAGTACAAGGTCCGATAACCAGGCCTGGGTGAGCCAATAAGGAGCCACAAGGGTAACTTGTTTCTCGTCCTCCCTGACCTTGCACAGCACCTGTGCAAGAAGGCTCACTGGGGGAAATACGTACTTGCGCAGCCCCGCAGGCCAGCTGTGTGCCAGTGCGTCTGCCCCAAGGGGAGCCTCTGAGTGGGCATACCAGAGCGAGCAGTGGGAGATCTCTTGGGAGGCAAACAGGTCTACCTGGGCCTTGCCGAACCGTTCCCAAACCAGCTGGACCGACTGGGGGTGAAGCCTCCACTCTCCGCCGGGCAAGCATTGTCGTGACAGCGCGTCCGCTATCACATTGAGGTTGCCGGGGATGTGAGTGGTGCGCTGGCTCCAAAGGAGGATACGACGGGCGAGTCGTGACATGTGGCGGAAGCGTACGCCGCCTTGGCGATTTATGTACGCCACCGCAGTGGTGCTGTCTGAACTGATCAGGATATGTTTGTCTCGAACTAACGGGAGAAACTTCCACAGGGCAAAGAAAACAGTCAACAACTCCAAGCAGTTGATGTGCCAGCGCAGCAGGGCCCCTTTCCAATGGCCTGCTACTGCGTGCCCATTGCACACGGCGCCCCAACCCAATCTGGAGGCGTCGGTCGTGACCAAAACATGTCGGGACACCTGCTGCAAGGGTACTCCTGCCCGTAGAAAACAGAGGTCTGTCCAGGGGATTGAGTGTTTGGCGGCAGGCGGGGGTAATTGTCACACGGTGCGTGCCACGGCGCCATGCTTGTCTCGGGACTCGAGTCTGAAGCCAGTGCTGAAGCGGTCTCATATGCATCAACCCCATCGACCGTTGTGCCTGGCCTGAAAATGGCGAGGTACCTCAACACTGACTGCGCACGCTCGTTGGTGAGACGTGCTGACATTGAAACTGAGTCTAACTCCCTGCTGAGAAAAGAGATGCTCTGGACCGGGGTGAGCTTGCTCTTTTCCCAGTTGACCTGAAGCCCTAAATGGCTGAGGTGCCTGAGCACCTGGTCTCTGTGAGCGCATAGTAACTCTCGTGAGTGGGTCAGAATGAGCCAGTCGTCGAGGTAATTGAGCATGCGGATGCCGGACTCCCGGAGCGGGGCAAGGGCTGCCTCTGTGACTTTCATGAAGACGTGAGGGGACAGAGACATGCCGAAGGGGAGGACTTTGTACTGTACTTTGTACGCGAACCGTAAGAAAGGGTCGGTGTCGAAGCAAAATTGAGATGTGGAAGTACGTGTCCTTCAGGTCTACCGCTGCGAACCAATCTAGATGTCGAACGCAGGTTAAAATGTTTCTGCTTGAGCATTTTGATTGGGAGTTTGTGTAACGCTTCGTTGAAAACTCGCAAGTCCAAGATCGGTCGTAAGCCGCCGCCTTTTTTGAGTATGATGAAGTAAGGGCTGTAGAGACCCTTCTTCATCTCAGTTGGAGGGACAGGCTCTATCACGTCTTTGAGTAAGAGAGTAGCGATTTCTGCACGCAGGGACTTGGCATGTTCGCCGTGTACTGCGGAGAAGCGGACGCCCGTGAAGGGGGGTCGGAGGCCTGGCAACTGAATTGCGTAACCGAGTCGAATGGTCCGGGCCAGCCAGCGAGGCGGGTTGGGAAGTGAGAGCCACACATCCAAACTCCATGCTAGAGGCACCAAGGGGACGATTATTTTTGACATACCCGGCAGGGCGGAGCAGAGCAGGTAAAGCGGTGTCGGGAGGCAAAGATGGAGCTGAGAAAAGACTCAAAGCACTTACCTTGCGCCGCACACCCGTCAGGGGGCGGGTTAGCGACTGAGGAGGAGGTCCAACGTAGGCGTCCTCTAGACTCGTCAGAACCGGCCGGCCGGGGAACAGTTGTGGGGCTGAAGGCGGGTGGTCCGCCTTTGAACGGCATTTGTGGGCCAGGTGACCCAGAGACAAAGGAAATAGCTCTGTTACTGAGAATGTGAAAATAAATTAAACAAAAAATTGTCCTCCTGGCCCTCCACCGGGGTACGGAGCGGTCTTACCATCTCCGGAGCTAACGTCTTGGTTCCTGGGTCAAGCATCTCTGGAGCGCCTGGGAGCCTTACGGGTCCTCGAGGGGGTCCGTGAGATGGGGGGCGTCTGCTTCCTGCGGTGTGCTCGATGCTGGGGCTGAGAGCTGGGTCCGGGTTGAGGCGGAGCAGGGTGTTTAATAGCCGTAGGAGGATGCCCTCGGCGAGTAGACCGGTTTGCGGCGGGGCAGGATGTGAAATGGCCTCCGTCTGCTTCACCACTGAGGACTGCTGGGTGGAGTCGTCAATGGCGCCGCCGAATGGACGGAGCTGGGAGACGGGGGCGTTCGAGAAGGTGTGCCTTGTCGGCCTCCCGCATTTCAACCAGGTCCGGTCCATAGATTGCGTTTCTGGACCACAAGGATGGCCATCACCCATTCGAGTGCCTGCGCTTCTGACCTTCGTGGCCCGGGGGGCACATGCCTGTGAGCAGCGGCGCACATGCCTGTGGGACCAATCAAGTAGCCTGGGAAAGCATAGCAAACCTCCGTGCATCAGGCTCAGGCTGGGCGAGCAGCCCCGAAGGTGGCGGCCCAGGCAAGTCATCAGCATCAGACGCCGCTGTAACGCACTCCGATGCAGCGGTGATGTTATCCAATTCTGAAGCAAGCAAGCGTGCCAGGGAGGCGGGTGGTTCGAGGGTGTTTACCCAGCGAAACGCAACCCGTCATTATCCCCAAATCGCCTCCATCGCCCGCGGTGCCTGCCCCAATCCCGTAGGAAGGAAGCGAGGCGCGGGGGACGGCTGAAGTGGCTTTCTCTCATGACAAAATAAAGCCGCGTGTGATCACAGCCCAGGCACGCAAGGCAGCTTTTATGACCGTGAGAGGTGGGGAGAGTTTCAGTGGCCACCTAAATGAAATTTCAGTGCTTTATATGCGCAAAAAGGCTTCTCATCTGCAATGTGATACGTTCACAGAGTGATTAAGCTTGTGTGATTAAGTGTAATGGAACTCGTGCCAACGATCTGCCTTATGATCTACTGTACCAGTGGCGCGCAAGCTCGCCATTCATCAACGCCCATTTTAATTCTATTGAGAATTTTTCTAGTCTAAATCACTATTGCGGAAGTCAAACTTCTCAGCAGTAAGATGGAAAAGAGCAACACTGTGCTATGTGGCAAAGTAAAGTTGTTGTTTTTAAATTATATCATTACCCGTTCATATTAAATAATCTATTAGGTAGATTCTATACTATTTTTCATAAACACTATAATTTATTATTATTATTAGAAAGACTAGATACAATGACCTAGCCATGGTAATGAGGGGCCATCATGGTCTTATGCCAGTACTTATATGTCTTACAATGTAAATATAAGGGATTTAAAATCTGGACCTCTAAAACTTGTGGAGAAATTATGAATAAAGTTTTCGCACTATTTGATATTTGGAAATAAACTGGATAATAAATGTACTGGGCTTATATAAATAAATATGATAAATATAACTTTTAAAGGGGGAAGAGAACAGGATACATTAAATACAGATTATGTTTTTTACTTTGGTGGGTCACCACTTGATGTCCAGTGTAAAATCTGGTTCCCAAAGCAAAACCAGCTGAGAACTACTAGGTGACCTATGAATCAGCTCTCTCAATAAACGCATTGGCATTTTGACAGGGAACAGAGTAGAGCTTCAATCCTTACCCACCCTCTGCTATGTCTCAAGGCTTTAATTAACAATGTTTAATCAAAACTATATCAGAATGGACTGTTATTTGATTATACTAAATACTTGATGAAAATAATATGCTGTCTGAAAGTCCTAGACCTGCAAACACAAACTGTAATTATGCCTATTTTAATAACATGCCATCAGAAGGGTATACGGACAAATAAATGAAATCCACGTTAATATCCTCAGTTCATGTTTAAAGAAAAGGTGGGACACGACCGGGCCGTAGCGTAGCTTATTGGCAGGGATGATGAGCAGATATGATGAATGCCGAATGATGAGAACATTCATAGTCTGAACAGGGTCTCTTTTCTGTGAAAATTACAAGCTGTGTAGATGAAGACCCTGGTGGGGAGCCAACACAACCAGCATCTTTGTTCAGGTGAAATTCCTCACTGTTAACTCAACCCCCTCCACCAACAACCCACTCCCCACCTTGTTCAGTAGCTGCTTTAAATAGGGGTCCTGAAGCCCCACCTCAGGCTTGCCAGCACGACTCTTCTCATGCAGTGGGCAATACTGCAGCAAACGCAAAGATTGATCACTTGACATGCACTGCAGTGGTCTCCAATCTCAGCTGTAAAGTGGAGAGATCTAGGCATATAAAGACTCATATTTTGGTCATAACTGTGCAGCAACCGTGCATATCTTAGGCAGTATGTTAGTCTCAGTCACAGAAAAATTGTTGGGGTAAATAATCCCTTTAAAAGTGTACGGACTGGGAGTGTGGAATCAGCGGGATAAAAGCAGAGACATGAGTTTACTGAGCGTATGGGTGGTTATGACCGAAGCTTGACACATCTCATCAGAGCTCAGACACTAGAGGCTGCTTCTTAAAACAGCTTCGGCCCTGGCCGAAGCAAGAGAGAGGAGGTCAAACGTTCATTATACACTGCCTTTACACACACTGACAGATGCTGTCTGCTTTGATCTATCTTTAGCCAATCTGGTCCTATCTGCAGGCCTGTGTCTGGAAAGCCGCTTAGAACTTTCTGCCTGCCCTATGCACAATGGTGCTGCACAGTCGAGCTGCACATGCAGTGTACATGCTGCCTAGCACCGATGGAGGGGGAAGGGTGATTGTAATTCATTCAAACCAATAGCGTTGTAGGCGAAATCGCAGGGCTAGGCATACAGTAAAAGTGTACGTAGTATGCATAAATGGCTGAATGGGCATAGTTGATCAGTGGGTGCATGCAGAGAGGCAGCACTACAGCTCATGTCCAAAAGGGAAAGATATTGAGCACACAATGGCAGCCGCAGCACTGAAAGCGGGAAGAAATCTGGCAGAGAGAGGCTGCTAGCGTGTGTGCGCTCTCTCGGAGCACAGCGCGGCCAGGCTGAACCGAATGAACCACAGAAGTGCGTTTGCTGTGAGGTCAGAGAGTCCAACATTCCTCTGGAGCTGTGTGTTTACACTGCTCAGAGAAGGGGGATGGCAAGGGGGAGCAAGAGGGGCTTACAGGAAGGGAAACAAATCAACTCCCGGCTGCACTGTATGAGCTCAACCTGCTGTCTGCCCTGTTACAGCCGAGCTGGACCCCATCCCTTATTAAATCACTATAGGCACTCATCTGGTAGGCCAGCGAGGACAGCATGTGCAGTATATCACAACCTAGTTTTCCGTAATCTTATCCTCTACTTAAACAATGGAGTCTGTGTAATTCACAGAACCTCGATAAGGAGAGTGGTGCGGACAACAAAGGAATCTTTTAATTTGACATTTGCTTTTTTTATGAACTAGAAGGGAAAAATATCACTGAAAGTCTCTGTAGAGTCTCTATTACAAAACATAACATTTGTTTCATATAACAATGTGCTTCTTTCTATCCGAAAGACTTTCTATTTGTTCTACAGACTGTTTCTTCCTTATTTGAAATACAGTTAAAATTAAAGAGAGTCTGTAAATAAAGGTAAAATAAAAAAATAAAAAAATTACATTTAAATAAATGTATTGGGGAAACAAAGTGCTGTAGTATATTTCCAGGATCAAAGCAAAGGCTTATTGTTGAAATTTAATATTTCATTGAACTCTTTAAATGTGATTTATTATATTAGCATTATTCTGCCAGGTACAAGATATAAAAAATTATGTTATTTCATTCTTGTGTTGTTTAAAAGGAAGGTAGCCCGCAAATTAAACTGATTCAGACCCAAAGCTCTACAGTTTCTAGATATTAACAAGATATCCATAAAGAGATAAGATTAAGACTTAATATATAATTTGACTATTTATAAGATGCTCATTTTGTACTTTATTTTTTGCTTTTATGTATTTCTTTTTTTCTTTTTTTTTTTATAGGAGATAATTTTTTATTAGAGATAATAACAATATAATATTTGATATTAATATAAATATTTCATTAAACAGATTTTCAAAAAGATGCTTTGTCTCTCTGGCACAAAAGATGCAAAGCAATGAAAAGCTTCGGTCTGAAGATCATTTATGAAGTGATGACTGAACTCAGACAGGAGAATGCAGAAACGACTTAGCAACCCTCTTCAACACCCCCATCACATATCTCCTAATCATCAATTATGTATCAATGAGAAGCAAGCTTGATCAGAAGCACTGATTTTATGAGACCATTTCAAAGCCGGGGTGTGGGTATGGATTTTCCTGATTTGTGTAAAGACGTTCAGTTTCCTCCCTCTCCTGGCCAAAGATGTATATTGCATGGAGACCACATGAAATGGGCATGATGAATAAAAATGCATAATGTCCATCTGTAGATTTAACCAATCTCAAGAGTTCAGTTCGGTGCAAATAAGAGGGTTAAGGGAAAAATTACTTCTTTAACTGACTCCTTGGAATGGGAGTAACATTTTTGTATGTATTCACTTCTGCCTTCAAAAACTGGATTTATGTAATTTAAAGTCATCTTTCAAGGCCCTCTCATCTGTCTGCTGTATTCAAAGTTTGCACTTGAATTTTTTTTTGCTTTCATTATTTGTCGCTAACCTCCATGTAAGAACAAACTGCTAAACTTTTAAAGTTACATGCTCTATGTCCTTAGCTATCACATTTTGGATCATATTTTACAAGTTCTTTGTAAAAAACACACAAAAAAACATACTTTTCCAGGACTTCAGATTATCATGAATTAGACTGTTGTAATACACATGTATTCCCTGGACTTCATATGCTGTCAGTGCACAGTAGTTGACAGCCTAGCATAAGCTAATGAATGGAGGAGAAAGAAACATTAGGTGTGCTGAAACACAACCTTAAACCCTCCGAAGCATAAAGAACAGAATAAATGTGTGGAGCAAAGTGGACTGAGCTGCTTCCCACATATAGTATGGAGATTTATGGGCTGAAAGAGCATAAGAATTCTTGACTCAGCTCTAACTGGCACCTCGGCTCGCAAGATGCGGTGCAGAGGAGCAGCGAACAGCTGCTGTTCCTCCATCTGCAGCACTAAGGTTCAGAGAGAGCAAGAGAGGCACAGTTTGGGGGGGCAGTAGGCTGGACATGAACGCAATAGGTAGCCATGGCTATTACAATGGCTTCATTGCGTTCCCACCCCTTAGCACCAAGAGCTTTGCTCTCTCTCCATGACACCCGTATTCAGCCGGCCAGACAGACAGGGAGGACAAGGACAAAGGCAAGTGCTAAAAAAGAGGGGGAGATGGGGTTGGGAGGAAGCATAAACTGGTGAGAGATGGTGAAGAAAAAAGGATGAATGGAATGGGTTAGATCGGCGGACTGCGCTCACCTTATCTCACTCCCGCTCTTTTTTTTGCGGTTCATTCATCCTCAAATGGTTCTACTCCCTTCTTTTATAGTAATCCAACGGGATGTTCAAATGAGAGAGTGGGCAGGTAAGAATTCTACGGAGCACATTTAACTATGTGCCTCGCAATTATTTTAGAGCGTTTGGTCCAGTCCAGCCTTGCAGTGTGATTACAGTGGAGAAAATCAGCTGTTTTGGTGTTGTATCTGCACTCCTTTACAAATCCCCCCTGCTGATATACATAGTTGAAGCACAAAGACTTTCATACACCCACCAACTCCCTCCTTAATACCACTGACGAAAAAATAATAGAAAAAAGTGTAAAGCAAATTAATTCTCATGGCCGTGTTTTTAAGTGAGTGTCAGTCTATGTGTGTGAATTTACGTGTTTCCACAGGTAAATATTTAAGTGTCCTTTCAGCTATGTATCTGTGTTTAAGCACTATTCAGGTATGCATGAACCTGAGCTTCACAATGTCTCATTAGCAGAGCCATTTTTAGATGCTCATTAACAGTTCTCACACTAATCTATCTGAGCAGTTCAGAAGACCGCAGAATCACACTTCTCTTTACAGGTCCCCCAGGTCATTATTAGCCTGTCTGTGCCAGTGACTCACCCGTTCGGTCAGTGTGCGGTTCCTGTGCCCCTTTCTGCTGGCGCGAGTAGGAGACCTGCCCTTTTGATAATGGCTCAGTTGAGAGAGGAAAAAGGAAATGTGCTGCACAAAAACAACCAGGTTTGAATTTAAGTAAACGATCCCAGTGAGAACAGGGGAGCAGAATGCATTACCAGGTTGAGAGGCAAGAAATTACTTGTTAAAATTTTAAAACCACTGTGATGGTGTAGTCAAATAAACAATGATTACATGCAAAGACATCACATTTTTCAAATTTCATCAAAAACAAGAGAAAAACTATGGCGATACTTAAAACATTATAAACACGGTCTTGCAGATTATGATTATTCTAGAGTGATTCATGTTTTAAAAATGGGAATAATGTGTCTCAGACTAAAGGCCCAGGTATACTTCGTTTTTCTGCGCTCCGGATCGGATTGTGCCCTGTCGACCGCATTGCTTTTCAGAGTATACCTTTTGACCACGAGTGAATATGAACACATTCAACACATGTGCACTTTCTTCTTTGTGATACACTTTTAGAACAGTCAATGGAAGGCAAATGTCCAGACGATGTGCACAGAGGACATCTGTCCGCATGTTGGAAAAATCTGGGCCACGCAGAATGTGCTGATGAAGAAATTTGTGTCACGCATACTGTGCGCAGAGCGATCAACAGCACACACAGATTAGGCATTAAAATTAAAATCGCTAAGACATAAGATTTTAGTTTTTTGCCTGGAAGATGATAAAACAGGTGAAAAAAATACCTTAAATATTTACATGAGAACTGGTTTCATTTATTTAAAAAAAAACAAAAAACAGAATTGGATGATTTTCTTATTTCCAAATATTTCTTACTCAAACGTACTAAAATAATTGTTAATGGAACAATTAAGGGAACCAGAATCCTTAAATTCCTTACTATTCCCATCCCTAGACTCAATACTTGTATAGGATCAAAATATAGATATTTGGGGATGAGCTCCTTTGACATGGGGCAATTAGCAACCATCAAGAACTGCCTAGTACCTAGAAACTACCTAGAAATGTGGTAAAATCTACTCAGGACTCTACTCAGAGTAACAGTATAGCAACACCATGGACTTTTTTTTTTACAGGGGCAATCACCACTTACATTTGTAAATGTCAAAATCTTTAAATAATTTCTCATGACAGAAATGTATGTGGTGTTTAAGTGGTCTGACAAATGACAATTTAATTAAAAAATTTAAAAGAAGAAAAAGAGGTAGGGAAAGGAGATACAGTGTAAAATGAGATGTCTTGAGCTCAAACCAACTGGAAAGGTGCTGCTCGATACTTCTAAGGCTTTCAGTTGTAATAAATACATTATTCATCCTACTCTGCAGTTGGCTCTCTGGCAGATTGAGATATACCTTTAATTCACATCAGATAAAGATTATTTCTCTGTGAGAATTACACAGAGAAGCTGTTTGGTGAGCACTGAACTGAACACAAACACTGAGATGTACATGGCTTTTTCACACCACGGTCCATCATTTATTCAAAGTCTTTCAAATTACTGGTCACCCACACCCTAATGTCCAACAATTTATTATCTCACCCACAGTGTCATCTTATCACATCCATGCAAATATGAATTTGAAAGAGTCAACCATCCCTGTAAAGCATGTGCATAATTTTCAGCAAAACAGCAGTAAGCAATACTGGAATAAGCACTGATAGGTTATTTGCTAGTCACACACAACTCTAGACATCAAAAAAGCATGAGAGAAATAATAACTACTAAATATATTTCTCTAAGTACTTTTGGCACTTCCTCTGGACCTGTCCTGTCAGAACTGAGTTAAAGGTGCTGTAAGCACTCTGGAACTTCCACAAGTCTGAGCCTGAATTAGACTAGCCCCATGTTTCCAAAACCTTGCTCTCCAAAGACGGCGTTGAGACTGTCACTGAACAGTATGCTTCAGTTGTCAAACACAACAGAAGAAGATTGACTGGCAGAAAGCACATAAAATTCTTCTGATTGGTTGATCAAAAAATGTGACACCAGCCCACAGTCACAGTTTGTTTGCTTTTTACACAGTTTAGTACTTTCACAGAGATCGTCTAGGTTACTGTTGTAACCTCCGTTCCCTGATGGAGGGGACGAGATGTTGTGTCGAAGAAGCGACACTAGGGGTCTCTCTTGAGAGCCTCGTGCATCTCTGAACTTGAGAAAAGGCCAATGAGAAATTGACAGACAGAATTTGCATGTCCCTCCCCCGGACATACGAGTATAAAGGGAGGGAAATATGTGTTTGTCCATTCAGGTTTTGCACTGAGGAGCCGAGAAAGAGGTTTGGCCATAACAGTTGCTCAGTTCAGCGTCATGGCTGGGAGGACATGTCTCGTTCCCTCTATCATGGAACGGAGGTTACAACAGTAACCTAGACATTCCCCGTCTGTCGCTCACTTTGACGTTGTGTTGAAGAAGAGACACTAGGCGTCCATATTCAATCAAGCAATGCACTGAACCATGTACATGCGCTACTGATGCAGGTGCGAGTAGGCAGTTGCATGCCAAAGCGACAGGCTGCATCAGACTGCATGTACCCTTCCCCAACGGCACATAAAATCGTCATAAAACTTTTAGGTTCCCAGAACCCTGAAGGGGGGAACAAGGCGACGTGCCTCTCGCTCTATGTTTCTCGCATAGAGTCAAAGTGGCTGGGGCCATCTTGACGCTATCACACGCATCAGGGAAGGTGTTCTTTTCTTTTCTTTTCCTTTCAGGGGGAAAAGACCACCTGCCCAGGCTGGGGGGAGGTAAAGAGTGGCGAGATACGTCACATGGGTTTTCAGGCAACATGTGGGAATGGCACAGTGGTAGATCCTACCTGCTGCGAGGGAGGATTTGCTACAATACGGTGACCAGGGGGCAGCGAGGACTGCCCAAGGGAGACATGGGTCCGCCCGTAGGGTGACTGTACCACGGAAAATACACACAGGGGGATTAATCCACACAGGGGCCAGTCCTGTGAAGCATTCCAGTACAGAGTAGTTTCAGTACCCATAGTGGGTTTGGTCGGGGAATTCCTCCGCTGAATTCGCAGACCAGAGGGCTAGGGAGGAGTCATCCAGGGAGACGAGTTAGTGGGGTCTCCTGGGATAAGAGCGCACGTGATCGCCTCAGTGGAGGGGAAAGGCGCTAGGTGCAAGCGGTACACCCGGTCAGTTGTTCCACGTTACCAAGTTCTACCGGCTCGGACCTGAGAAACCTGAGACCCACAGCCTGGGTGTGATAGGCCAATGCTATGGCATCGACAACCCAGTGGGAAAGCCTCTGTTTGGAGACAGCATTCCCTTTCCGCTGTCCACCAAAGCAGACAAAGAGCTGCTCAGAACATCTAAAGCTCTGCGTGCGGTCCACATAAGTACGCAAAGCACGCACTGGACACAGCAAAGAAAAGGCTGGGTTTGCCTCCTCCTGGGGGACAGTCTTTGCAGGTTCACTGCTTGGTCCCTGAAGGGGGTTGTAGGAACCTTGGGCACGTAGCCCGATCACGGTCTTAGGACGACATGAGTGTCTGCCGGACAAAAGGGCATCTTTATAAAGATGCATCCTGAAATGGATGTTCAACGCCACTGTGTATTGCTCTTTTAGAGAAAATAAACTCTTTTAGGGAAATATTCTCTTTTAGAAGTGCTGTCGAAGCGCCCAGGGGCAAAGCTGCACTACTGTGCAGAGAAGGAGAAATCCGCTGATATGCGCCTTAGATCCAACAGCATACGCTCTGTATAGATGAATGGAACAATCAATGAATACAGCTCGCTGATCACACAACGCTCGGCTCCGAAGAAAAAATCTGTATGGATAGACGCAAATCCTGACATGCAAATTCTGTCTGCCAATTTCTCATTGGCTTTTTCTCAAGTTCAGAGATGCACGAGGCTCTCAAGAGAGACCCCTAGTGTCACTTCTTCGACACAATGTCGAAGTGAGCGACAGACAGGGAACTATAAGATATCTCAGCACACTTATTTTAGTGATATATTTCAGGGAGAAAGAACATTTTCTTCATACCATTCCAAAAAAAAGTGGTGTGGAAATTGCACCCTTCAGCTTTAAATAATGACAGTTTTCAAACAGCTGAAGATCATGTCTGACAGGATAGGAAGCTGGAGCAGCATTTCTGACACTTTTTTTTGGTTCCCAGTGTCAGAAGAGCTACAGTGATTAGCATGAAAGCACCAAGACTTTACCACTGACTAGCAAGACTGGATTCTATCCAGTTGTGAAAATTATTGAGATCTCTGCAACTGGAATGGTATCATTGGGGAGCGTGATAAATGTATATCTCAGCAGGGCTGGTGTGGGCTCTGTGGCACGCAGTGTCAGCAGAGGGTGAATTAATTATATTTGTGCCTGAGCCATAGATGTGAACACCAAGCATATCACAGCCTTGTGCCTTCACTCCACTCACCCATCAGTCAAACGCTGCCATCTCCACTACACACATAAAGTCAAAAACAAGCAAATTCACTCTTACACACATCACCACAGTGAGATCGAAGGAAGTGAGAAAGCGGATGGGCCTTTTCTGCACTTGTTCCCAGAGGGATTTTTTTATTGCTCAGTGGTTCCTCTTTCAAAGATCATAATGTTTAATTTAAGTACCAACATTGTCTCAGATGTTTCCCCTTAAATTTCTAAGGAAAAATAAAAATAGACACAATTGAGACAATTATTGTCATATTGAGTATAGAGATATACAATTAATATGGATAGGCACTCAATTTTAGATTTCGATCTCATTCTCAACACACCCTGATTAGCACAGAATCCCATTACTGCTGAATAACCAAGAATACAATGTAGAGAGTGAATATGTTGCTCTTCTCTTTTTCTCTCCTTTATTTTTTTAAAGGCTCTCCAATTTTCTTGTTGTTTCACCTCAGAAACTTGTGCTCACGAGAGCTCATTTTAAATAAAGCTATAATTTTTCTTCAATGCTAAATTCAACATTAGGGCAGTGCATTTCCCAGGCATGGAAATACAACTCAAGTGGGTGATTTATGCTGTAAAGTAAATAGTAATGGAAGACTTGGGCTACTCAAGTACTTACATTACAGGACAGAGGAGAACAGAACATCTATTCAGTTCTGTTTTTGAGGATGTCAATGTGGCAGGAGATGAAATGTGTTTAATGAAAAGCCTGAAAGTTTTACGCTGCCGAGCTCCTGAAATAGACACCACATCAAAATAGGGGGCCTATTCAAAACCACTCAATGTGGTGAAAAATTTTGTGTCAGACCTTTGACCTAACAGACCCACATTTTCAATTCAATGTTAAAGTTAGAGAAATGAACATCTACTTTTAATGCAACATTGAGCCATTTTTTATTGAACACAGCATAGGAAAGGAAACGACAGTTGGCTTTTATGGATTCAAAGGCCATTCTCAAAAAAAAAACAAAAAAATGTTTATTGCCTCTCAGAACTACATTTTGAAGAAGCAAAGACAAAGCAGCCTTTCTTCAGTGCAGGGTGCCCGTGATCCTTTGCAGCGGGGTATGTACTGTGTTAAATCTGAGCTGACTATGTAGTATCTCAGCACCAGTCCAGACTCATCACTCACCTGGTTTCCTGCACAAATCTCTGTGTGACAGACCTGCCCCTCATAAGCTCTATGACAGGAAGAGCTGCCTCCTCTGCTTACACAGCTCTTTTCCCGCAGTGAAAGAAACAAAGATCAGGATGATCTGAGTAGCCAGCAAAGGTCATTGGTGAATCACTACTGTTAAGAAAAACTTCCTCCGAACCTCGAACATTACATGTACTTGGTGGTCAGGGCACATCTGCAATATGTACCTATCCCCACTTAAGCACCAGAAACTCAGTTTTATGGTGTGTAAGGGAATCTGTTCAAGAAATCAAGGTAAATTTGTCAGATGTGATGTTGCAGCCTGTCCTCAGTAAATACAGCTCTGTTGATTCAGCTTTCAGAGCTAACAGCAGACATATTGGCAGCGGGGAGCCATTCAAACACAGCTTGGCCTGATCTGAGACTTTCAACATATCACTCTTCTATAACACTGCACAATCCAGCCCACTGTTTTATTTCAAATAAATCTAGAAAAAACTGCAAGAATCTTACCAATGGCTATTTTCTACCACTAAAAATACTTAAGGCAGAAACATACTCTACACAAACACGTGAATGCTTTTGACTGGTGTGCGGAGGCTCATGGTGTATGGGCATTGCATCCATTTCAGCCCATTTCAGCATCGCATCCATTTCAGATATTATTCTGTACGCTTATTCTGTGGTGTCTACTGGCAGCATTTAATAACACAAGGTACAATTGCTCCAATCCTGAAAATAAACTAAGGAGGTCATTCAGCTGCTCCATCAAGACAAGGCGGGCTCCCTCAAGATAAAGCACATGCCGTGAAGAATAGAAACGTGCAACTATTAGTATTTTCTTTAGTCAAATTTTTTGAAACATTTTGATGGAAACACAGCTATTGAGTTTCCTCTTTTAAGTCAACTATTTTCACGACAGAGCAACAGTTTTAAGAGAATATTTCAAGCAAGTATGGTTGAAATATTTATATATATATTTATTGCAACTTACCTGAATAATAACAGTTTAGCAGAATAATCCAGTTTAATTAAACAGACTTTTGAAGGTAATTATATTGCTCCCTTTGCATACTGAAGTTTTTACCGCCATAGTACGTAACATTTGATCGCAAGTTAAGTTCAACCAGACCACACGCTGGCAATGCATTGGCCAAGCGCTTGCATCTGTGAAAGCTTAATTGCGCAAAGTATGTTTCTTGCCTTAAGCCACGTCCACACAAACCCATTTAAGTTTGAAACCTCCATTTTCAGTTTCTTGATTTTATTATTTTTCAAAGTATGCGTTTACTGAGCCTTTCAAAGTCAATATTTTTGGTGTAGAAAAAGGCAGTTTCAGGGAGAATGAGAGGAGAATACAGCAAAATCAATGTGTTTTCAAACTAAGATGCATTAGTGTGGATGTGGCCTTTCTCTCCCACTTAAATTACAATAATATTTGTATTCAAATCAAGTCATATATTTACAACCGTATAAAATCAAAGCAAACCAATTAACAGACCTGTCTGTCCTTTTATGTGGCTCATCCAGTTGTCTGATGCTTCTGGACAGGGAGCAAACAGCAGCAGGTGTCTGCTAGAAAAAATAGCCCAGGTGATTTGCAAGCACCGTATCCACGTACAATAGTCGTCAAGAGTCACCCTCCCCCCCAACAGCCAGCTGTCCCAGTCATGTCATAAAACATCAGGTAAAGATGCTCACTGCCCCAGACAGCAGACACATCGAGGCAATGAGAGGAGGAGGAGAGAGAGGAGAGGAGGGGAGGAAAGAGATACTGAAGGCCCAGCGGCTAAAAGCACTGGCCCACATTCCTCTTACTTATCTGGGGTGGCTGAGCAGAAAGTCATTTGGCAGAAATGCCCAGAGAGAGAGAGAGAGAGAGAGAGAGAGAGAGAGAGAGAGAGAGAAGTTTGGCAGAGGAGAGTCCCAGCACTATTGTCTAAAATAATTACCTGTCACAATAGCAATAGTATGAGCGTTAGATATTTTTTTCCCCCTTGAAATAAGACTAATAGTTGCCTTTCTATTGCACTCCTCTCTCTTATCTCCCCTCTCCTAGACTACGTTTTTCTATCTAATACTGTCCTAATATATGTTGGCACAATGCTGCCATGTACTTATTATTTTTTTGAATAAAACAACATCTTCTCTTGTATTTAATGAGACATGTCATAAAAACAACATCTTTTTTCATAATAAAAAAGTTATGTGACAAAAACGACATCTTTTCCCATTACTAACGACATAATTATGTCATAAAAATTACTTTTTTATCGTAATAATGAAATTACTTTTTCTAGTAATAACCAAAATAATTACGAGATAATTACACTTAAAAACTGACAGTTGCTATAGTAATCTATCTATCTATCTATCTATCTATCTATCTATCTATCTATCTATCTATCTATCTATCTATCCAGAGGTGGGTAGTAACACGTTACATTTACTCCATTACATTTACTTGAGTAACTTTTTTACAAAAAATGTACTTTTAGAGTAAGGTTCAAAGTGGGTACATATTACTCTCACTCAAGTAAATTCTAATGAATGTTTTTTACTTTTACTTGAGAGATTGAGAGATTATTGAATGGGACTTTAACAAGAGCGGAAGTTCACAGCTACGTGCGATGAGGCGCTCTCACAGACTGTCACTCAATCACTGCAGAAGCATCAAACTCTTCAAAGTGAAACACTTTCTTCACTCCGCACAGTGAAAAAAAGAATAGTTTCATCATGCAATGACTTCTTTAACACAAAGACAAGCAGATTTTTCAAGATTAAAATCACAGCTCCAACTTAAAGCAGCACGCTGAGGTAAGATTTGGCTCTAATTCTAACGTGGGCTTTTCTGTGTAATGAGATGGTAATTTCAGGATGATTCTGTAACTGGGCTCTTATGACATCAGTTTTTAAGTGTACATTTTTGTACATTCCATGAGTACTGATAGTCTCCCACCACCAGTATTCGGACACTTCACTGTGTGTATCACTCCGCTTGTGTTTGTGCTGTTCTAAACTAAAGTGTAAAAGTAGTGCAGATATGTTAAGAGTAGGGCTGTCAATCGATTAACATTTTTAATTGAATTAATTACATGGTGTCCCGATTAATCGCGATTAATCGCATATACAAATATTTGCCGAGAAAGCCCCTCATATAACAATAATTCAATATATAATGATGAAATATTATATGTGTATTATTATATGAAATATTATATAATATGATGAGTTATCTTTAAATATTTAAAAATTATATATATATATATATATATATATACACAAATAGTCAGATAATTAAAGTGCATTACATTCTTGTGGCAGAAAAGTTCACCATTAATAAGACAATACAAAAAGCGGTTTTAGAATACAACGTATTGTTTACTACCATATTATTGATCATAAGTCAATCATTGGCATACAGTTCACAGCAATCCATTTCACAAGTTAATTTGTGAGATTTATTATGAGGGCTTGTTTAAGGATCCGTCAATGAACACCTACGTCAGACATGCTTGTGTAGCATCTTGGATGTGTTGCATCATAAACAACATTTTTAGGTCACTGTGTCAAGTTAAATATAGTTTAATATTTAGAACATATTTTGAGATCCCTTAGTTCGGATTTGCGCTCCATCAAGTGTTTTGAACACAAGAATGTAATGCACGTCAGTGTTGTTCGCTGCTCAAGGGTGTTTTTCTTCACTGTATAAACTATGCGTTGCGATGCAGCTAAAGTTTCACTTACTGCCCTCTGGAGTAAACAAGTGGTACTACAAGCTTGCATTTCTCAGGAATCTTCCATATTACATTCCGGGGGGCATTGCGATACATGTTTTTATGTCAAATTAATCGCACTGAATTAACGTTTTAAATCAACAGCCCTAGTTCAGAGCCATCTTTCTCTTTACATTTAATTTTGTGACATCACATATTTTTGCCAGCAGTTGGTGGCAAAAGACAATTTTTGTGTGTTATATAAGCCAGTTAGGTGATGTGAAGTGAGTCAGTGTTTATATTCAACAGCACTTCCGTGCTCGCTGGTTTTACTACTACACTACTAAAGCTAGGACACAGCTTTAAATGGCTTAAAATGAACAATTTCAGCTGAGAGTCATCACGGCTGAGAGACCACTCTCACTCCCACTGAGAAAATAGGATGCATTTCACCAAAATTATATTATCTTCAGGAAGCTGACTAACAGAATACAGCATCATCAAAAGGTGATCGCACACATTCTCTCTCTCACACACACACACACACACACACACACACACACATACACACACACACACACATACACACACACACACACACACACACACACACACACACACACACACACACATACATCCTTGTTTCTCCAATTACATGTTAGAAAAAGCCAAAGATGTGAAAAAGTTCTGAAGTGATGTTTTTGAGAGGCTTGGACACATCATTTGGTTTGAACCAGCAACGGCAGATTCTGATCCGTCGTGTAATAAAGTAGTTCCATGCACAAATGCATTTTCTTTTCTCCGTACTCAGATTTTCCCAATTTTTAAAAATGGACTTGTTCATAGAACTGTTGTATATAAGCAATTTCACACTCACAATTGTGCTATATGGTCCTAAATCAGCACTGCACTGCCTGTGGCTGAATCTGATATAGGACCATATCGCACTCTTGCTCGTGTGTTATTGCTTAAATATATTAGTGTTTTAAAGAATAATTGATGTTAGACAAGTGCACGAACAATGAACAACCTCTCATGAAATGAGGCAACCTCTCTGAAACGCAATCACACACCGAAAACCGGACTTCACATTCCTCAATGCCGACCCGCGGTTTACAAACACGCCAGCGGAGCCCTTTGTTTGGGCTGCCCGGCCGCGGAAACGCAGAAGGAAAAGAGGAAAAAGAGCCGGCGTTCTCATCAGATTAAGACGTCGCGCAAATCGCCCCCCGCTACCCAGTATACTACTGGCAAATGTTCAGTCTCTGGACAACAAGCTCTGCGAGCTGAGAGCGCGGATCTCTTTCCAACGAGAGACGAGAGAATGCTGCGTTATCTGTCTTACGGAAACCTGGTTGTCCGCGGAGATTCCAGACTCGGCCATCGAACCCACGGGTTTCTCCGTGCACCGAGCGGACAGAGCGAAAGACCTCTCAGGTAAAAGTGGAGGTGTATGTTTTATGATCAACATATCATGGTGTGATCAGAGGAATGTACATTTTATCAGGTCTTTCTGCTCTCCTGATCTGGAATTTCTCATGCTTCTGTGTCGACCATTCTGGCTACCGAGGGAATTCACAGCGGTCATTATCACTGCTGTGTACATCCCCCCACAAGCCGACACAGACCGGGCACTTAGGGAACTGTATGGCAGTATAAGTGAGCAGGAAACCGCGCACCCTGAGGCCGCGTTCATTGTTACCGGGGACTTCAACAAAGCCAACTTCAAAACAATAGCACCAAAATACCACCAACACATCAGCTTTAACACACGAGGGGACCGGGTTTTGGATCATTGCTATTCTCCTTTCCGGGATGGCTACAAATCCCTCCCCCGCCCACCATTTGGCAAATCTGACCACTCTTCCGTTCTGCTTCTGCCTGCTTACAGGCAGAAACTGAAACGGGAATCACCCGCCCTCAGAATGATCCAGTGCTGGTCGGACCAATCAGACTCTGCGCTACAGGACTGTTTTGATCACGCGGACTGGGAGATGTTCCGGTCTGCCTCCGATGACGACATCGAGGTTTACGCTGATAGCGTAACGTGTTTCATCAGGAAGTGCGTAGAGGACGTTGTTCCGACGAAAAACATACGGATCTACCCCAACCAGAAACCCTGGGTTAACGGCGATGTTCGCGCGGCACTTACTGCGCGGACCACCGCTTTTAATTCCGGGAACGCGGAGGAGCGTAAACAAGCCAGTTTTGCCCTCCGTAAATCCATCAGCACAGCCAAACGCCAGTACAGGCACAAAATTGAAGGTCAGTTCAACACCACTGACTCCAGAAGTATGTGGAAGGGAATTAACATCATCACGGACTATAAACAGAATAAAAACTCCGCCATGAACACCGTTGCCTCTCTCCCGGACGAGCTTAATACATTTTATGCTCGTTTCGAGAACAACAACACCGCCCTCGCGGAGAGAGCACTCGCGGCCGATACTACAGATGATGGTTCACTCTCCGTCTCTGTTGCGGATGTAACCCGATCCTTTCGACGGGTGAACATCCGTAAAGCCGCGGGTCCAGACGGCATTCCGGGCCGCGTCATCAGAGCATGCGCGAACCAACTGGCTGGTGTTTTTACGGACATTTTCAACCTGTCCCTCTCCCTGTCTGTAGTCCCCACATGCTTCAAAACATCAACCATTGTGCCTGTACCGAAGCAAGCCAAAATCACTTGTTTAAATGACTGGCGTCCTGTTGCCCTCACCCCCATCATCAGCAAATGCTTTGAGAGGTTGATCAGAGATCACATCTGCTCTGTTCTGCCCACCTCTTTGGACCCATTGCAGTTTGCCTACCGTAAAAACCGCTCCACTGATGATGCTATTGCATCTACAATACACACTGCTCTTTCCCACCTGGAAAAAAGGAACACATATGTGAGAATGCTGTTTGTAGACTACAGTTCAGCATTTAACACCATAGTGCCCTCCAAGCTTGATGTGAAACTCCGGGCTCTGGGCTTAAACAGCTCGCTGTGCAGCTGGATCCTGGATTTCCTGTCAGGCAGACGTCAGGTGGTTAGAATGGGCAGCAACATCTCCTCACCACTGACCCTCAACACTGGAGCCCCGCAGGGCTGTGTTCTCAGCCCACTCCTGTATTCCCTTTACACACATGACTGTGTGGCGACACATAGCTCCAATGCCATCATTAAGTTTGCTGACGATACGACGGTTGTAGGTCTGATCACTGAAAATGATGAAACAGCCTACAGAGAGGAGGTGCACACTCTGACACGCTGGTGTCAGGAGCACAACCTCTCCCTCAACGTCAGTAAAACCAAGGAGCTTGTGGTGGACTTCAGGAAGAAAGACAGAGAACACAGCCCCATCACCATTAATGGAGCACCGGTGGAGAGAGTCAGCAGTTTCAAGTTCCTCGGTGTCCACATTACTGAGGAACTCACATGGTCCGTCCACACTGAGGCCGTTGTGAAGAAGGCTCACCAGCGCCTCTTCTTCCTGAGACGGCTGAGGAAGTTTGGAATGAACCAACACATCCTCACACTGTTCTACACTAGTACTGTTGAGAGCATCTTGACTGGCTGCATCACCGCCTGGTACGGCAATAGCACCGCCCACAACCGCAAAGACCTGCAAAGGGTGGTGCGAACGGCCAGAAACATCATCGGAGGTGAGCTTCCCTCCCTCCAGGATATATATAACAGACGGTGTGTGAAGAAAGCTCGGAGGATTATCAAAGACTCCAGCCACCCGAGTCATGGGCTGCTCTCACTGCTGCCATCAGGCAGGCGGTATCGCAGCATCAGGACCCGCACCACCCGACTACATGACAGCTTCTTCCCACAAGCAATAAGACTTTTGAACACATGATCTCTCACGATCAACAATCAGCACTGCACTTTATTAATCATCACTCTGTCAATATATTCTCCCAATTCAGTTAGTGTATATATATATATTTATACCCGTATCTAGTGTGTGTATTCTACATTGTGTGTATTGTGTACATTTGTTATGTAAATTGTTGTGTAGGTATGTGTACATTTGTTATGTAAATTGTTGTGTAAGTTTGTTATGTAAATTGTTTTGTGTGTTGTTTATTGTAAAGTGGTTTATGTCTCGTCACTGTCATTACTGCTATGTTGCTCGGAACTGCACACAAGAATTTCACCTGCTGTTGCACTCGTGTACACAGTAATGTGACAATAAAGTGATTTGATTGATTTTTGATTTGATGAACTCTTTCAATATATATATCATCTGCTATCATTTGTTACATGATCTGTCTGATAAGTGGCAGATGAAATTCATGCATTTTCACTTTTACACTATCATAGCTTTTTAAGACCAATTTGTTTTAGATAGCCTTACATAGGTTTATGTATAAATGTTTGGCAAAACTCTAAAGGGTTACACTTAATGTCTTTTCAAATATTATTTTAATTTGATATATTATATTAAATTCAATATAAAATAAATAAATATTATATTCACGTCCTTTTTGTGAACACTTCAAAACATCTTGGATTGCAGACACGGTTCAGAAACAGACCCTGTCCAGCTTAATTTTTTTAATATATTCCTCTGAAACGTATTTAAAATTTATGCTGACTAAAAAATTTTACCAAATAAAAAAAAAAACGTATTGGATTAATTTACTTCTAAGTAGCCTACACTGTATTTAAAGCACAGGTGAACTGGGACATAGAAAGTGATACGTAGCCTACGTAAGTTTATTATCAGATGCTCAAAACATCTTGCTAAAATGAATGTTTTTATTACATAATATCTCATTATTACGAGAAAAGATGTCGTTCGACGTTCTGTCGAATGAAGTGACACAAGGGGTCTTCCTGGGATGCCAAATGTACCTCTGAACCTGAGAAAAGGCCAATGTCAAGTTGGCGGACAGAATTTGCATGCCCCGCCCCGGACATACGGGTATAAAGGGAAGCGGGGCAGCGAGTGTCAGTCAGAATTTTTCTTCGGAGCCGAATGGTTGTGCAACAGCAAGCTGAAGTTCACCACTGTTTCACTCACCTCTGTCAGCGAGAAGCATTTCTATTGGATCTACGGCGCATTTCCAGCTGGCATTCTCTCTCTCTGTACGCTGTGCAGTCTACGTCCCTGGGCACTTCGACAGTGCTTTTCACTGTTAAAAGAGTGCTATCCTCCTAAAAGAGTTTTCCACTCACAAAAGAGCAATACACAGCGGCGTTGAACATCCTTTTCAGGACGCGTCTTTTTCAAGATGCCTTTCCGTCCCTGTGTTGTTCCTGGATGTGGCCGATTTCTCTCCAAGACCGACGGCCACAGACGCTGCCTTGTGTGCCTGGGCAGCGATCACACTGAGGCAGCATTCGTGGATGGCTCATGTACTCATTGCGAGAACATGACCATGGCAGCGTTGCGTTCGTGGCTCTCCTTCCTCAAGGTGAATGCCACTTCAGCCACCCCCCGTGTTGCTCCTTCTTCCCACGGGATTGAGGATGACCCGGATGGTGATGAAGGCGATATGGGTATAACAACGGGCTTGGTTTCGCCGTGTAAATCCCCACGAACCACCCACCCCCTGACATGCTCGCTCGCTTCCGTCCGAGCTGAGATGAGTGCGGATCGCCTCACAGCCAGCCTGCATTCACCCTTGAGCCCCTGGTCTTGGATGATGACATCGCCGCTGCGTCCAGGCATCTTATGCGGAAGACCCGACTGGGCTGCCGCCTTCGGGCCAGCCTGCCTAGTCTGAGGCAGATGCGCAGATGGCCGACATGCTTGCCCGGGCTGCCGTGAGCTTGGACTGTAATCCACCATCCTCCCCACAGCCTTCGCGGCTTGATGACTGGTACCTCGGTTCCGGGCAGTGCTCACAGCCACGCCCCCCCCCCCCCCCCCCCCCCCCCGGTACCATTCTTCCCGGAAATGCATAACAAGCTCAGGCGGTTGTGGTGGACAACTTTCCTAACCTACCCCTCCACTCGTCCGCTCTCACTACCCTGGATGGTGGGGCGGTCCACGGGTACACAGAGGTTCCACAGGTGGATAGGGCGGTTGCGATCCACCTGTGTCCTGAGAATGCACCCACCTGGCTGGACCGCCCGGTACTCCCCTCCAAAGCCTGTAGGATGACGTCATCATTGACCTCCAAAGCCTACAGCGCCACCGGACAGGCCGCCTCCGTCCTGCATGCCATGGCTCTCCTGCAGGTCCATCAAGCCAAGGCACTTAAAGATCTGCACCTGGGTATCCCCGACCCCGACGTGCTGCAGGAACTGCGCTATGCCACTGACCTTGCTCTCAGAGCCACAAAGGTCACAGCACAGGCACTCGGGCGGGCGATGGCCACCCTCGTGGTCCAGGATTGCCACCTCTGGCTGAACATGGTCAAGATGCACGACGTTGACAAGTCATGATTTCTCAACGCCTCCGTCTCCCAGCTCACCCTCTTTGGCGACACCATCGACGACTTCGCCCAGCAGTTCTCAGCGGTGAAGAAACAGACAGAGGCGATTTCTCACATCATGCCACGGCGCCGCCCAACCAGCAAGTCCCGCGCCCCGCTTGCTCGCCGAGGACATCTCCCTGCGACCAAACAACAGGCAGCTCCACCTCAACCTGAGCCCAGCTCTCAGCCCCAGTGTCGAGCACCTCGCAGGCAGCATACACCCCCCCCCCCATCTCCAGGACCCCTTCCAGGACCAGGATAGCTCCGAAGCGCTCCTGAGACGGGCGACCCAGGCAGTCAGATGTTCGCTCCGGAGCTGGTACCAGGGCCGGGAGGAGAATTCCGGTGGTCTTCTGCCTCCCGACATGCTACTACCTGCCCCCCCCCCACCCCGCCGCAAAGCCCCGCCCGGTATGTCAAAAGTGGTCATCCCATTAGTGCCCATCGCGCGGAGCTTGGATGCGTGGCTTTCACTTCCCAATCTGTCGCGCGAGAAAGCCAGCGCCTTACGAGCAGAGATTACGACCCTGATCCTAAAGGATGCGATAGAGCCCGTCCCTCCAGCCGAGATGGAGAAGGGTTCTACAGTCCTTACTTCATCGTACCCCAAAAAAACGGCGGGTTGCGACCAATCTTGGACCTGCGAGTTCTCAACTGGGCCTTACACAGACTCCCATTCAAAATGCTCACGCAGAAACGGATTCTTACCTGCGTTCGACAGCTAGATTGATTCGTGGCGGTAGACCTGAAGGCCTCGACACCGAACCTTCTTACGGTTCGCGTATGACGGCCTGTCCCCTCGCGTCTACACGAAGATCGCAGAGGCAGCTCTTGCCCCACTAAGGGAAGTGGGCATCCGCATACTCAACTACCTCAACGACTGGCTCATCCTGGCTCACTCTCGAGAGTTACTGTGCGCTCACAGGGACCAGATGCTCAGGCACCTCAGCCGTCTAGGGCTTCAGGTCAACTGGGAAAATACCAAAGCTCTTTCAAACCGGGGTTCAGAGCATCTCTTGTCTTGGCATGGAGTTAGACTCAGTCTCAATGACAGCGCGTCTCACCAACGAGCGCGCTCAGACAGTGCTCAGGTGGCCCGCTCTCTTCGAGCCCAGCACAGCGGCTCCTGGGGCATATGGCATCCTCAGCCGCGGCTGCGCCACTTGGGTCGATGCATAGGTTGATGCGGTCCAAATAGATGCATAAACGTAAGGCTGGGTCTGCCTCCTCCTGGGGCAGTGCTTGCAGGTTCACCACCTGATCCCTGAATGGGGTTGTGGGAACCTTGGGCATGTAGCCCGGTCGGGGTCTCAGGATCATGTGAGAGTAGCTCGAACTGAACTCCAGGTACGTTTCACTGACAGAGAATGCTTGCATGTCCCCTACCTTCTTGATGGAGGTGAGTGCCATCAGGAGGGCAGTCTTCAGAGAGAGTCTTATGCTCTGCTGATTCTAAGGGCTCAAAGGGAGCTCCTCATAGGCCTTGCAGGACTACAGAGAGGTCCCAAAAGGGAACAAGGTGCAGTCTGGAGGGGTTCAACCTCCTGGCACCTCTCAGAAACCTGATGATCATATTGTGCTTTCCTAAGGGCTTACCGCCAACTGTGTCATGGTGTGTAGCTATAGCAGCTATGTACACCTTCAAGGTGGAGGGGGACAGCCGTCCCTCCAACATTTCCTGCAAAAAGGAAAGCACCGATCCTACTATGCATCTCTGGGGGTACCAGATCCCTGTGCAAACACAACACATCTAAAGAGTGAGCTATGATTAACCAGTCGTCGAGGTAGTTGAGAATGCGAATACCAACTTCCTTTAGCGGGGCAAGGGCAGCCTCTGCGACCTTCGTGATGATGCGAGGGGACAAGGACAGGCTGTAATGGAGGACTTTGTGCTGGTACACATAACCCTTGAATGCAAACCACAGAAACTGGATGAGCCCGCTCTCCGATGCTGCGCTCGAGAGCTCGTCACATTTGCAGGCACCGAACAAAAGGTCGAACTCGCCCTGAGACAAGCCGGCGCACTCATCCGGAAGCCTCCTTGCAATGAGGACATGACACATCAACGAAAGAAGTCTCAGCATGGGCAGCGCCCAGGCACGAAAGACAGCGATCGTGGCCATCTGAAGGCGAGAGATATCGACCGCATCGAGAAATAACACACAATTGGAAAGGCATCTTTAAAAAGATGTGTCTTTAAAAAGACGTTCCGAAGTGTGCCGCAGCAGAGCCGGTTCAAGTTCGGGTTCTGGCTGGGCCACTCAAGGAGTTCCTAAGCCAGCTTGCATTGTCTTGGCTGTGTGCTTAGGGTCATTGTCCTTTTGGATGGTGAACCTTCAGCCCAGTCTAAGGTCCTGAGTGTTCTAGACCAGGTTTTCATTAAGAATATCTCTGTATTTTGCTGAATTCAGATTTCCATCAACCCTGAGCAATCCCCCAGTCCCTTCCGCTGAAAAACAACCCCACAGCATGATGCTACCACCACCATGCTTCACCATTGGGATGGTAATGCGCAGGTGATGAGCAGTCCCTAGTTTCCTCCAGACATGACGCTTGGAACTGAGGCCAAACAGTTCAATCTTCATTTCATCAGATCAGATAATCTTGTTTCTCACAGTCTCAGAGTGCTTTAGGTGCTTTTTTGCAAAAAATTGGTGGAGTGTTGCAGTGATGGTTGTCCTTCTGCAAGTTTCTCCCAACTCCACACGTGATCTCTGGAGCTCAACAAGAGTGAAAATCAGGTTCCTGGTCATCTCTCTTACCAAGGCCCTTCTCCCCCAATTACTCAGTGTGGCCAGGCAGCCAGCTCTAGGAAGAGTCCTGGTTGTTCCAATCTTCTTCCATTTAAGAACAATGGAACAATGCTCTTGGGAACCTTCAATGCAGCAAGAACAATTATGTAGCCTTCTCCAGATCTGTGCCTTGACACATTCCTGTCTCTGGGCTCTGCAGGCAGTTCCTTTGATCTCATGGCTTGGTTTTTGCTCTGATATGCATTTTGACCTTTTATAGACAGGTGTTTGCCTTTCCAAATCATGTCTAATCAATTGAATTTTCCACAGGTGGACTCCAATCAAAGTGTAGAAACAACTCCAGAGAAATGGGATGCACCTGAGCTAAATTTCAAGTGTCATAACAAAGGGTCTGAATACTTATGTCAATGTGATATTTCATTTTTAAATTTTTTATAAATTTGCAAAGTTATCAAAAATCTCTGTTTTTCTTTGTCATTATGTGGTATGAGTGTAGATTGATGTGAAAAAAATAATATTTTAAAGCGTTTTAGAATAAGGCTGCAACATAAAAAAAAATTAAAAAATGAAGTCTGAATACTTTCTGAATTCACTTTAAATAACAGTCACTACAATAAAACCCTCTGCAAGGGTTTGGTCTCTTTAATGCTACAAGTTTGGTCTCTTTAATGCTATAGATTAGTTTTATAAGCTGTTGTTACAGCAAATTGCTGCATCAACAATACATTTCAAGACGATCACTGTCGGACGTTAAATCCTCTACTGTGAGCAATATTCCCATATTTTTTAGGTAATATGGAGAGATTAAGGTCTACTGATTCTGTCTTACACTGCTTAAATATATAGTTGCACTAAAAAAGGTTTAAACTAATTGATGTTTTGAACTAGATGTGTACCCGCAATATAATCGAGCAGTTCTGCCTTTATGAAAGCACAGCAAGGATTGACCTGAAGCACTCCGGCTATATTGAAGAATGTTATTTTGCATTTACGATGCCTTTTTGTTTTGTGCTTTTTATTGGAGCTTTTCTTATTTTTTCTTTATCTTACTTTGATAGTTTGTGCATTTTGATGTTATAGTTATTTAGCTAAATTATTTAGATATTTGTTGAATATCCATTAGCCACCATGTTGAAGTGCTGCAATTTGGGTCCATATATCCTCTTAAAGCCATCTGATTGGGGTCATGTGAACATAAAGATTTATATAATTATACATTATAATCCTTAACGCAGAATAGTTGACTAGCACATCCCTAGTTTGAACACAGTCAATAAGAATTAGAAATCAATAGACAGTAGGTGATAGCCTCTAAAAAAGCATCAGACATACACCTTTGACTGGGATAAGTCAATCATCGCATCTCTGACCCACCCAATGTTACATAATTTTGAACACCAGGAAGCTGCAGTATCCTCTTGGACTTTGGGCTGATATGTGAGCACGCAACTGCATTCCAGGGTCTGGAAGGTGATGATTAACAAGCATAAACAGCATTCAATCTAAGCATTCCCATCAGTGTCTGGAGAGTATTTATTTCTCTTCTATTTTTTCGAAGCCTTTACAAAAAAACAGACCGGGCAGTACAGATGATGGAAAGACGAGGAAAGCCACAAAAATTATTCCAGCAGGGAAATCAAAAGAACATTAATACACAGGCCTCAAAATAAGCCACAAAAAAGTGGGTTTCATGCTAAATTCGATTCACATTAAACTATTCCTTGAAGGGTTAATTAACCCAAAACTAGTTCCCCATCTGTCTCTCACTTGACGTTGTGTCGAATGTATTGACACATGGGGTCTTTCTTGAGAGCCTCACATACCTCTGAACTTGAGAAAAGGCCAATGAGAAATTGGCAGACAGAATTTGCATGTCCTGCCCCCGGACATACGTGTATAAAGGGAAGAGGTCGTGCGCCTGACAGTCAGATTTTTTTCTTCGGAGCCGAGTGGTTGTGCAGCAGCAAGCTGAGTCTCACTACTGTTCCACTCACCTCAATAAGCAGAGCATTGCTGTTGGATCTAAGGCGCATTGCCAGCGGCTTTCTCCCTCTCAGGCAGGCAGGCAGTCCACGCCCCTGGGCGCTTCGACAGCGCTTCTGTTAAAAGAGTGTATGCCTCTAAAAGAGTAGTATTTTTCAAAGCCGCTCCCAGCCACGCACCCCCAGTACCTTTCTTCCTGGCAGTGCATGATGAGCTGACAAGGTCATGAAGGGCACCTTTTACTACCCGGAACTGACCTCCTCGCTCTTCTGCTCTCACTACCCTTGACGGTGGGGTGGCCCACAGGTACACGGAGGTCCCCCAGGTGATCAGAGCGGTTGTGATCCACCGGTGCGCCGAGAACGCCAGCATGCCATGGCTCTCCTGCAGGTCCAACAAGCCACGGCACTCAAAGAACTGCATCTGGGTAGTCCCGACCCCGACATGCTGCAGGAACTGCACTCTGCCTCATGTACCAGGAACGCCACCTCTGGCTGAACATGGTCAAGATGCGAGATGTTGACAAGGCCCACTTTCTCAACGCCCTCGTCTCCCAGCTTGGCCTCTTCGGCGACACTGTCGACGACTTCACCCAGCAGTTTTCGGCAGTATAGAGGCAGATGGAAGTTGCCTCTAACCCGCCTGCTGCCGGGTGCGTGGAGGGAAGTAAGTGCTTTGAGACTTTTCTCAGCACCTCAGCCTCGGGGCCTTCCGACACATTATTACCTGCCCTACTTGGACGGCAAGTCCTTGGGTAAGCACGACTTGATTATCAGGTTCCTTAGAGGCACCTGGAGGCTGAATCCTCCCTGGCCAAGCCTGTTCCCCTCCTGGGATCTCTCAGTGGTCCTCTCGGGCCTTCATAGACCCTCTTTTGAGCCGCTTGGCTCAGTTGAGCTCAAGGCCCTCTCCTTGAAGATAGCCCTCCTGATAGTGCTAGCTTCCATCAGGAGGGTTGGGGACCTGCAAGCATGATCTGTCAGCGACACTTGCCTGGAGTTCGGTCTGGCAGATACTCACGTCATCCTAAGACCATGACCAGGCTACCTGCCCAAGGTTCCTACGACTCCCTTCAGGGACCAGGTCATGAACCTGCAAGTGCTGCCCCAGGAGGAGGCAGACCCAGCCTGTTCGTTGCTGTGTCCGTTACATGCTTTGCGTATCTATTTGGACCGCACGCAGAGCTTTAGATGTTCTGAGCAGCTCTTTGTCTGCTTCAGTAGACGGCAGAAAGGGAATGCCGTCTCTAAACAGAGGTTAGCTCACTGGGTCATTGATGCTATTTTTTTTAGCTTATCACACCCAGGCCATGCCCGCCCCCTTGCGGGTTCGAGCACACTCGACGAGATGTGTGGCATCCTTGTGGGCACTGGCAAACACATCTGCAGAGCAGAGGGCTGGGCAACACCCAATACCTTTGCGAGATTCTACAATCTCAGGGTCAGTCTCGTCCCGTGTTTTGTCAGGTTCGAGCCGGTAGAAATCGGTAATCTGGAACAGCCAACCAGGTGTGTATTCCTTCCCCTGCGGAGGTTTCTCCCACTGATTTGGGGCAAGCATATCTTGATCCATTCAGACAGCACCGCGATGGTAGTGTACATAAATCACCAAGGCACAGTATGCGCTCATCATATGTCACCAAAGTGATCCAGTGCACTCACTCTCCCAGGTTATCCACTAAGCTCTCGCTTCCTGGATGTTCTTCCTCCCCGGCCTTCTGGCCTGCGAATTCAGCGGAGGAATTTGCGGCCAAATCCACAACGAGCTTCAAGTGCTCTGTACTGGGGTAGGGCTACACAGGCCTCATTCCCTCTTCAGGCAACTTCCCGTGATGTATTTTCCATGGTATGGTCTCCCTGTCGGCGGACCCGCATCTCCCTTGGTCAGTCCCTCTGCCCCCGGTTGTTGTGTTTGTAGAGCTCCTCCCTCACCAGGTAGGACCTACCACCGTGCCACTTCCACATGGCTTGACAACCCATGTGACGTATTGGCCACATGTTACCTCTCCCCAGTCTGGGCAGGATGTGGTCTCCACAGGGTCTTTTACCCCTGAAAGAATAGGAACAGAAAAGATCGCCTTCCCCCATAGCATTTCATAAGCCGCGTTATGTTCTATGACGAGAAACATAGAGAGAGAAAAGGCCGCGGCTGGCCGGCTTGCTTCCATGATGGTCATGTCACCTGTTCCCCCCTTAGGGGTGCTAGGAACCTAAGGTCTGTATATTTTTCTGGGGGCATTGGGAAGGGTTACATGCAGCCGATACAGTTGCTTCTAGCACGCAGTAGCTTGCTTGCACCTGTGTCAGAAGTTCACGGAACATGGCCTAGTGCATGGCGTTTTTAAATGGGACCCATTGTGTCACTAAGTTAGACACAACGTCGAGTGAGTGACAGAAGGGGAACGTCATGGTTACTGTTGTAACCTCCATTACTTGATGGATGGAACGAGACCCCATTGCCACGACACTAGACGGCCATACCTTATTCTCAGCTCCACAGTGCAAAAACTTGACTGCTTCTCTTTATACCTGTATGTCTGGGGGACATGCAAATTCTGTTTGCCAATTTCTTATTGGCCTTTTCTCAAGTTCAGAGGTACGCCAGGCTCTCAAGAAAGACCCCTTGTGTCACTACATTCGACACAACGTATCGTACCCTCCATCAGGGAACGGAGGTTACAACAGTAACCATGACGTTTTTTTTTCTTACGGTCAAGTTGTTTCATACCTTTTACTTACAAAAGGAGATGTTTGACATAATTTAGGGTCAACAGTCAACATTAACTTTCATTTTTTGTTTTCCATGGAAGAAATAAAGTCATACTGATTCGGAAAAACATAAGGGTGAATAAATTAGGACAAATTTGACTTTTTTTTTGTGAGCTATCCCTTTAAATCTGTCTCAGACCTGCTATAAGGAGACTTGGTACTCAACTGCTACATATATTTGGTCTATTTGAGCTACAGGTGACAGGAATAATAAACTTAAACTTAAAAATAGGTGTGCCTATACTGTACAATTATCACACATTTCCTCTAGATTGCTTATAATTGCAGGCTATGATATTTTAAGCATGGTACTGTGTTATTGTAAGGCAAATCTCTAAAGCTAAAGAAAAAAATTAATCATTTGAAGGCTCAATTGTGTGCATGCTCTGCATCACCGAGCATGGAAGATTTGTGTTTGCCACAGTGATTTCAAAACCTGATAGTAACCCTTTGCATGGTGACTGCAAACGGGTCTAAGCAGCAATAAATGCTTGCGCTTTCAAGAAAGTCTCTGAGGGCAAATGGGGTTATGTGCTCTCAACTAAAGAGTCTGAGCAGAATGTCTGACTCCGACTTGTATTATAAGTGGTGTGAGGAGTTTAAAGGCAGCTTCAGAGTTCCAGAGTAGTTAAACAATACCATAGAAATGCAGGGGAATGCGAAGGGGGGGCCATCTGCAAAATAGTCATCCACAGAAAGGCAGTGACCAGTAGACCAGGAACAGCCCTGCAGTAAGATTAAAGAAACACACAGCCATGCCTCATTTAGCTAGTCCCCTAAGAGGCCATGGAACGCTACAGTGGGCATCTCACCTTTATCCAATATCAGCAGCTGCTGGCCCGCCTTTGCTTTCCCCTTCACTCCCCTCTTGGTTCCGCCAAGGCATTCAGCAGATTTTAATTTCACTTCTAGCTTCTGTTCTGCAGCTTGTGCTTTAAGTGCACAAAAGCTTGAGTTTCGAGTTGAACGTGAGAACCATCTCATCTCCTGAACCCTATTAGCATATGAATCCCTCTGCAAATGATGGTACAGAAAGAGGGGTGGGAAGACGTATGAGTGAGACAGAACAAGAGGCAAAGTGTGCCCACCAAGTTAAAAAACTTTTTGTGTGTATGAGGAAAAATTAACAAATTATTTGCTTTTGTTCAATCTTTTTCAAACTTGAAATATGCTTGGTACTTTCAAGGGCATTATAATGTACAACAGAGAATGACGATCAAAAGAGATGCACAGATCTTTTTAAATGTTCTTTTACAAATCTTACAAATTTTCCATTTGCAAACATGTACAAGAGATTCTTGAACTTGGCCCTAACACACTCACTATCTGACAGTCTCTGAACTGAAAACTGTTCAGCTAAACAAGATGCGCCAATCTGGACCTTGGAACTAGCTGTGGATTGAAGTGCTCTGAAAGGGTTTTTAAAAAAGGATTATAACTGCTTTTTGGCAAGGTTTAATCCTCACAGACAATCATTTATTGCCAGCAGACACAAGATTGACCCCATTCTTCAGGGTTGATCTGATGGGTTTAGTTGGGGTGTTGCTGGGGGATACCACAGGGGAAAGAAATGACAGTGGCACTGACCCAATCTGTCTCTCTCAGCATGGCAACAAGGGGCCCCTTACTTGTTCTTCTCCCCTCCAGTTGTGGACAGAGAAACACTGCCATCAGCAGAGGAGAACAAGAGAAATTACACACAGAACAAATTGCTGTGGAACCCTTGTGACACTCAAATGATACATGACTGACAGAACACGTGGTGTAAAAGCAAAATATGGGTGCACAATGTTCTTTAAAAAAAAAAAATGTAATCATAATCAAGGACATTAAGAATTGAAAACAATTTAATATGTAACACTTTACAGTAAGGTTCCATTTGTTAACATTAGTTAATGCATTAGGTATCATGAACTATACACAATATATTTTAACAGCATTTATTAATTGTTAATGTTAGTTTACAAAAATACAACTGTTGGAACATTATTGTAAAGTGTTACTAAAAAACATATCAAAGCATAAAAAGCATCCAGAAAGTAGTGATTAGCGGTGTCCCAAATCACATACTTCTTCACTAAGCACTACACCATTTTATAGTTCAAGTAATGTGTTCACACTGAAAACGCAATGAAAAAAAGTGTACTATGACCTTCAAGATGACATACTTCTTGAATTGAAAAAAAAAACAGAGTGTGGTATGTTGGACACTTCATGCACTCAGTGGTCACGGATTCCCCAAGTCAAAACTATAGTAATTAAAAGTGAATGTGGCAACTAGCGAAACTTATGTAAAGACAGCACCTTACAAATCTACGTTGAATGCATTACCATCACACTACGCAGTGTGAATATGTACATATTTGAGATAAGCGTTGGTCTGAGTTAGGCTAATGTGCTAATGCTAGTGGCAACACATTGTATTCATTTGAAACATCACTACCATCATCTGATAAATGGTAAAGATTTCAAATATGGTATCGGCCATTTAAAAAACTAACATCAGTCCACCACAACCAGAAATGATCCTGGAATATGTTCATAGGTGCAGAACATGAATCCGATAAATGTGAGACACACACACACACGTAAAATTGTTATACCAAGCAGATAGTTGTAGATTTATGATCTGTTTGTATCTTTGGTGTTCTGCTGGACCATTACACTACACAAAGCAGCATCAATCTTCACTTCTGTCAGGCCATTAATGACAATGGTGGCCGCTTCTCCTATCTCCTATCTCCCCTGCTCCATCAGCTTTTTGCTCTCTTACTTTACAATGTGAATGTACGATGATATCACAAACTGAGAGACAGGTTTTACAAGCATGGATTACCTCTGTACATGACCAAAAACTACCAATCTATATGAAGCCAGAAGCATTAGATCACTCTCAAAGCTCTTCATTGTGGCAGCAGTCTAGATAAGCACGGGTGCCTGTGTCATTATTGCACTGCACAGCTTTTATCATTCTCATAAATCTGGTTCTGCAGAGCCTCATAAAAAGGTAACCTGTGAGTGTCTGCCTTTCCTAACACCCTATGGAGAGAGGGAGAGAGAGAAGTAGAACCACAGGAGCAATTAACGTGACTAATGGCAAACTCCAATTGTGCAAAACCCCAGCGGAGTCCATGACCATGTTTACTGCTGCTGCTGACGATTAAATAGAGATGGAAAAAACTAAATATTATTATAAATGACTATAATACACATTCCTGCAACAAATGTACATTAAAACACCTGCCCAATATTGTGTAGGTCCCCCTCGTGACACAAAAACAGCACCAACCCACATCTCAGAATAGCATTCTGAGATGTTATTCTTTTCACCACAATTGTACAGAGCGGTTATCAGAATTCCATAGACTTTGTCAGTTTGAACTATTCTGGCCATTATCTGTTGACCTCTCTCGTCAACAAGGCATTTGTGTCCACAGAACTGCCGCTCACTGGATGTTTTTTTGTTTTTGGCACCATTTAGAATAAATTCTAGAGACTATTGTGTGTGAAAACCCCAGGAGATCAGCAATTACAGAAATACTCAAACCAGCCCATCTGGCACCAACTGTTTTGGCATCTAAACTTACAGAGAAACCACAGAAAATATATAAAATCTTTAAAACAACATCCAAAGACAAATATCTGAAGCAATATAGCTGCCAGTTTGTCAAAACCCTTCCAGAAGCTTGCACTTAATTCCAGTTTCCACTAATGTGGATGCTCATTTTTATTTATCAGCTGATCTCATTTCACACTAAGCCTTCAAATCCATCACAGGTGCAGGTAAGAAAGCTGAGAAAACAAAGAGTTCAAGAATAATATTGCTTCCAAGTGTAACCACAGCATCCTCCCATTGTGGCAAAGGAAATCCCTCATATAATGCTGGGGACATTCTTGAAAATAGGAAAATAACTGCTTTCCTTCAAGGCTCAGTGGCCCTTTGGTTGCATGCTTTTAACGTTGTGTTAACAAGCGAACTCTCTCACCCCATACTCAGAACTGATGTCAGTACGATAATGTTGCACGAGCAATGACGTGACTCTGCCAGACCAAACAAAAGAACTGACACATTCCATGTATTTTGGCCCAAAGCTGAGTGAGCTAAGACATCATAACAACACCCTTAGGTCATCCTGCTGTCTGTTTGTTGCTCTATCAAAACAGTAAACAGTTGATAATTTACTATGCTATCGAAGCCAAGAAATACAGCTTTTTGCCAGAAGAAAAATGGTTTAGTAGACCTACATTGAGTTATTATGAGCAATGGCATCCTTTTATCCCTCTCTCTCATGTTAAAAACAGGTAGCTAAAAGCAGTTTTAAACTATAAAATCTTGGACAAATTGTCACTTTAACTCTAAACATTTGCTTTGAATTGGGCAGGGTGGGGGTCAATCTTCTTTTGTCCTTGTTATATATTTTTAATCAACGTCAAAATTAATTTTGTTTTAGATACCGCTTGCAATGGCATGACTGTGAGTCTGTCATAATTGACAAAAACTGAAGTCCATCCTCCGTTGTACAAGTTGGTATCACAAAACAAGTGTCGCGCAGTCTCCTCTAACAACATGCTTCATTACTGCTGTTTGACTGGTTACACTAGGGGTGCTCATTACATTGATTGCAGTCGATTGGACAATCGCAAGACAACCACTAGTTGATCTTGTTAACAGGTCAAAAGGGAAAGGGAGTAGAAATATAAACTACTCAAATAACAATAATCTTAAAGATTACATTATATTTCCTTATTTCGGCTCCCCCAATGCATGGATTTCCGAAACTTAGGATGGCAGGGGAAGACTCGTTCATATTTATGAGAAAACGATGCATGATTTGAAAGCATTAGGTTTATGGGTAGGGTTACGGCTGGATTATAGTTTCTTTGGCAGGTATCACTTTGCATGAAGATAAAGGACTTCCCCTGCCATCCTACGTTTCGGAAATTCACCCCTTTGCCATGTTTGATTGACAGACGCCTTCTTTCCCTGTGCATGCTTTTGTGTGTGTGTGTGTGTGTGTGTGTGTGCAGTAAGAGTGCTCACAATAATACAGATATGTGGCAGTTGTGACTGTACAGTGTAAAATGCCTGTCTGGGCATGAGGTATTAATTAAAACTCAATCAGTTATGTAAGTAAACTTACAATCCTGATAGACCTGCCCATCTACGGCATTAATATTAATCAAACAACAATAACAAGAAAACAAGACTATTTATTGCTCTTGGCTGGATAACTTTAGTAGCTTTAAAAATATGAATGTATTATAATTATGCAGTGAATACCTGTGAATACATATTGATACTGCTGTTAGAAATTTAAGCACTATTTTCTTAATTTGTTTCTTTATTCTTATTTTATTACTGTTGTTTCCTTGTCCTGAATAATTACTTCAGAACTTAAAACAATGTTTAATTAGTTACTATTCTTTTTGTTAATGAGAACTGTCAAATGTCACAGGCCTATAGATGTTAATGATGTGGTCTTGTTATTATTATAGCATTAGGATGAATTAAACATGCATTATTTCCCAGTGTTATTTCTAACTCAGATAGATACATAGATAGAGAAGCAGAGGGAAATTAGGAAAGTGACACTTTAGATGTCAAAAATGTATTTTAAAAAAATAATAATCACAGGGAAGCATGTGCCGTTCAAAGGAGGCAAGTAGCCCATATTTTAGAAAACAATAAGTCTGATTATTTAAACACAAAAAAGAAAGTGTGTTTGCATTGGACAATAAAAGGAGCACTAAGAAAGCTGACAACCTCATTGCCTCTGGTACATAGGGAGTACACTCTATAAATTAAGCATATAGCATTCAGACTACAGCATTCAGTCCAAAGAAAGAAAATTATCTCAAAGAGCTGCTTGCATCAATTATCAAGAATGGTTCAAGGATCTTCAGCTCAATGAATTCACAAAATGTTTTTGGTAGGCTGACTAAAGCCAGTTTTCAAAATTTTGTATTAAATCCAAACGTTATAAATGATTAGATTATACGTTCATTTTTAAAGGTCTACATGAGATGCATGATATAATCCCTTTAATACAGTGGTTCTCAACCTTGTTTTGATGAACGCCCCCCTACTTCATTCCCTTCCCTTACAAGTGGCTATATCTATGGCCTATAAAATGAAAATGCAAAGACAGAAAGTAATATTACAATTTTTATTTTTAATGGTAATATATACGGGAAAAAAATTAACAATAATATTGCATATTTTGTACCACTGAAATGCTCATTCTCCATTACAGCATTGATTTTGAGTTGGATGTAGATTTACTGGTATCAACAACAGAGGTTATATATAACATCTATAAAAAGTTAAAAGTTAACACCTAATTTATGTGACTAAATTATTCTAACAGTGTAACTGAGTTGGAACTCCTTTCATCTGGTTATTATTGATTCAAATAATTAATCTCTTGAAATTTCTGAAGGCACCCATATAACATATTTTAGCCTTCTTTTTTTTTTAATTCATGCATTTGTATTTCATCTAAAAAAAAAAAAATAGTGTATTCTGCATTTGCCCTTATGAAAATTATATATAATAAATTATGTATTTATTTTAGTTTTATTTTTTTAAAGTGGTATTTGTAACAAGACCATAGTAAACACACAAAAGCATGGATCATCTTCACTACCATGGTTAAATATATCATGATTTCTATAAAATAAAAAAAAATGGCATTTTTGTAATTACAAATTGTAGGCCTACTCTAAACACATGTAACAACAATAAATACAAAATATAAACATTTAAAAGTTATAACGAAAATGTATTCCCTCACTCGTCTAATGTAGCCAATGAAAAATGTAACAGAGCTAAAATAGTGATATGATAATATGTATTATGAATCTTTTTCTGCCTAAAGTACAGTTAGTGTTACTAGTGCTGCTCAGGGTTGCGTGATTTACCGGTACTAACGAAGTACTGCAGTATCAAAAACATTTTTATTGTACAATATCATCTTGTTGCTAACTTCATTACCGTATTACAGTATGCTGACATTATCAAAATGATATGAGATGTGACAGTTTTGAGATGAAATCAATGACAATTTGAAAATAAAATAAAAAACCTCTGGATATGGCCAAGTGTGATCTATAAACAGCAGAAGAATGTAATTTAATTAAATCATATAGTCACATGTGCTGCACACAATAGAATGAACAAGAGGTGCCGCTCAGCTCTGTCATCTGCTTCACACCATGCATGCTCAAACACCCACACAAATGCAGCACACACTACTGGTGCTTAATTTTCATGCAATGTCTTTAGAATACAAACAGCTGTTAACACTTAAATGAACTGTGCAACTCAGACATTTCAGCTCAAGAGTTGCGACTGCAACAGAATTATCCCAGCATTAAAGGGAAGCCTGATATATCTAATCTGTCAAAACGGGAAGAACTCAAAGGTCTGTCAAAATAAAAGTCCT
The DNA here is from genome assembly GCA_032164185.1 of Moxostoma hubbsi. Lineage (NCBI taxonomy): Eukaryota > Metazoa > Chordata > Actinopteri > Cypriniformes > Catostomidae > Moxostoma > Moxostoma hubbsi. Next base: position 21,282,994 of record JAVLUX010000029.1, on the reverse strand, counting down.
GCTTAAATTAAAGCTCTATTTAACTGGATGCGTGAAATTGAAGACAGAAAAATATAATTACTGTATTAAAATTTTATATTCAAAAAGTAGCAATAATACTCATTATAACAATTATATAATAATTAATTAATAATAATAATATCTGTAAGCAATATCACAAATGAAAGCTGCCTTGTGCCACAGGTAATCAAAAAATGTTCATTGATGTTTTTATTAATACTGTGAAGCTCTGTTGTGCAGCATTTTATTTTGCCAAAAATAAAAAAGTAAAATTTGATTATTTGATTAGAGCTGTATGTGTAATTTTGATTAAACAACATTTGATTATAATATTTAATTAAATTTTTTTACATGGAATCTAAAACAATTGAAATGGGAAACACGTAATTGTATCTGAGACTTTATGCAGTTCTTTTAATCAAGTAGTCTGTGTAATTTCATAAAAAATTTGAGGCTTTTATTTTTTGATTATATTATTGATTTAGTATCGATACTGAGGTACCAGGGCTGGTATCGTACCGAAGTATGGGAGCAACCCTAGCGCTGCTGTCCATTGAGCCTTATCCCCCCTACAGAGCCATTCAGGTACATTATCGGAGGATGTGACTTCGCCTGTTTATTTGACGCTGCTAAATCAGATACTTCAGATGCGTCACTAGATTTCAGAATCAGATGGACCATGGTACAATTGCATACCAACCCGTAAAATGGAGTCTTGTTCAACATTTTAAATTAAACAGGAACTTGACGATAGATTTAATTAAAGTGACTGATAAACGCCCTCCATATGTAACCTAATGTACCCCTCTCTACTAATTGGCTCTCAGCGCCACCTGGCATCCTTTGAACGCCCACTGGGGGGGGGGGGGCAGTACCACCCCCTTTTGAGAACCCCTGCTTTAATAATGCCGAAATTGTGCTTTCCAGTGGAACTATTTCCACTACTTCCATAATTTCTTGTATTTAAAGCAAACATAAAAACTGACCACTGACCAAAGAGTGTTTGTGTCAATAAAAAAAAAACATACCCTTCCTTACAAGACAATTCGTAAATGTCTGACGATAAATGTGCAGAATTATCCAAGTGCTTCCACAAGTACTTCAGTGTTAGTAATTTAGAGTGCAAACAAGCTTTTTATATTTAGTATGGTGCAACAGTTGCTAACAAACAGAGCCAAACGTGCAATGAAAATAAACCATATTAGGGGGCTACAGGATTTTTATACTGTTGTTTGTTGCCTGGCAACGCTTCCCAGCTGTGAAATCCCAGTATCAAAATATGGGTTTGACAGGGAGAGAGTGGTATGTATGGTGTGTCTTCATGACAAAATAAAGCAGTATAATGTGTCTGAAAATACAGCTCATCTCTACATCTCCTGCCAGAAAAGGGAGCAGCCCATAAGCACAACAGCTGGGTGGAAGAATGATTTCATGGAATGTTCTCTGTGTCCGCTCTTAACATGAACAAAAAGAGGAATAGCTTGGCTTTCCTTTTCAGAAATTAAATGAACAAACAAAACATTACAACAATAACATGTTTAACAGATGGCAAGAATAATAACAAATCTAATCTAAAGTCGTATTGGTGTGTTGATAGTGTGCACAGAGGAATTTTACTACTGGATGTTAGTAATGCTATTGCTAGTATTACTATATAAAGGGCAGTAGGATATCTGCGGGCCAGCAAAGCCTTCTCTGCTGGTGTATCATGCCTAATAAATAAATAATTTTTCATCCTTTCATTCTCACCTTTTGCCTATGTATTTACAATCGCTTTCCACTCCTAATTAATCTACAAACAAATAGCAAAAAACTATACATTTTTCCAATCAGAATTTTTTCTTCTATGCTTATAAGCAAAGTGTGACAACTTTTTCACAAATTGTATGCCTGAAGCTAAGCCCCTTAGCCTCAAGCAGCACTTGAGTCTGAGCTCCACCCCGTCAGGCCTTAAGAATTTCCACAGAATCCCTAAACAGTGCAAATTAATGGGCATCCAAAGTCAGATTGTCAAATTTATCAGCCAATAAGATTGATATATTTGTTCTTGGTGGGTGTGGTCTTTAGGATATGTCCCAGTCCTGGAATTCTAGCTGGCCTTGAGTGACGCAATCACGCTTTAAGTGATGTACATAATTTGAAAGCGAAGAGCGCGAGATCTTGCTGACGAGTCAGCTGTCATAACTGCCTCATCACCATTGAGAAAGAGATACTTATGGATTTAAAAACCTGAGATGTTGTGCATGATTGTGTGACTGATTAATTAAACAGAAAAGGAGGGCTGATTTTCACTTCAAGTAAATTGGTAAGTGCTTTTTACATTGTTATAGCAACATCACGAGTTTTCTAAGTGTAAATTAGGCTGCATGAGCGTTCAGTGTCAGATCAAATGTTTGAAAAGTAACCATGCACCCTAACAAAACAAAATTTGTTGCAAGTAAAATTTAAATCGAAAATATTATTAGAAAGCTTTTTCTTGGTATTAGACATCCTTGGTTCTGGCTTTCGTGCGTGGACTTGTTTTTAAAATGTCAATTGGTATTATTAGTTGACTGTCACGTAATGTATGATTGTATTCATTGTGAAACTGTGTTTTCTTAATGACATGAATCGCATTGAAGGCCCAGACTAAATGCACAGGCAACGGCTGATAAGGGGGTTATATTATCACTAACATTATTAATTTTTTTTTCTAAATAATCACCCATCGGTAGATCACTAAATCAAAATTATGCATTTATTACTTTCAATTGCTATCAAGAGACATCTACAGAGAAAGAAGTGTGATACTAGAGGAAGTGACTTCTCTTATAAAGCAGTATGACATAAACTATGTACTGGTTTAAAAGGTCGTCAGAATACATACAGTGGACTGATATTAAATCCTAAAAAATGATAATATGACAATACTGTAGTGTCACGTTCAGTTAATAATTTAAATTTAGAATAAAAATAAAAATAATAAAAAAAGTTATTTTCTTGCCCATGACCTTGAAAATAACATGATCTTCCTGGCCTGCCACAGAGAGGACTGTGTTAACACGACAGATTGTCTAAAATATCTTGTTTTCCCTTGGAGCATGCCACACAGAATACATTTACTAAAATTAGCCTGTTAAATAATGTCTCATTAACAAATTTTTCTACTAGTCACTTTTCAACAATCAGGTATTAATGAGCTTTTGAAAGTTGATAGAAAATTACCCATTAAAATTGGATATTCAGATAATATATTGCTGTGTTTCACAGTATTGCTTAGAATACATCCATAAATTATGCTTATACATTAAGTCGGTGTTAATTTAATCGTCTAATTACTTCTGATGAAGCATGTGACAAGCCTTGTAGTCTTACATTCAAAACACTGTCACTGGCCTACAAAGCAAGCTGAACCATTCAAAACTGCACTAAATAACTTCTAATGAGAATACATATTTTGACTTTTAATGACAACACATAAAATCATCTTTTCATCTTGTGATAAGAAATCCTAAAACGCTAACCAATGCAGGTACCCTCCAAGTACACACAAATTAGCCTGAGGCTTTTGCAAATTCACATGACTAAAAAAATCTACAAATGAAACAAATAACTTGGAAAAACAACCACGTGAACAGCACAGCACTTTAGAAATCTGCCTTTTATATCATATCCACGTGGCTGCAGTTGAGACATATCCCTTCTGCCCTCCCTTCACATCTCAAACTGATACTCCCTCATGCAGCAGTGTCTGAATTAGAGCAGTCACAGATAGAACGGTGATAAGACACATCTGGAGCAGTTAGGTGACACTCTGATCCCTGTGTCAATTCAGGAGTTCTTAGAAAGTGCCCACGTCTCTTCTTACTTCATTACACAGTTCCAAGCTTTCTAACCCCTTTTGCTAGCATGTAAACAGCACACAAACATCACTGCTGACCTCTCTTTTCTTATACTTCACTAGCTGAAAGGGCTGACCTGAAGCAAAAAAGCATTTTCTTTCCATTTAAGCTCCCAAATACTGAACAACACTTCAAACATCTTTCTTTCATTTTTACAGGCACTGCCCCTTATCTTTTTATAAAAGTTTCCCTCACGCAGGTCTTGGAAAAAGACATCACAGGGGTAAACACTAGAGCTAAGAAAAAGAGCATGCACTCATCTTGTTTTTTTTTCCTGTCAATGCCGTCCAACTTTTTTCAGTTTAATCCACATTCACCTTTTTCCTCCACTCTAACCGTAGAGCCATGGGTCCAGAGGGAGCCACGCAGTGTGGGAGCGAAACAGACACAGAAGAGTGCAACACAAGAATCAGCGCCGTAACTTCCCCTCCCTCCCATTCAAATTTGGGGGGCTGAGTCGAGCGTGCCTCAGTGAGTATCCTCTGAAATGAAAGGCACACTTTTATATGCACATGACAAGCATTTCCAGCCTCTGGGTCCCTCCTCCCATCCACATCCTCCCTCCATTCTGCCTCCAAGCTGAACAGAACCCAGTAAAGCAGCTCAAACCAAAGTCCCCCTCATCAGATCAATAACACGACCAGCTGCCTGAGGCAAACTCTGAAGTTTACCATCCACTCGCATTTCCTTATTGGGGACAGGTGGCTTAATGGCAAGAGGTGTGCACCACAAATGGGAGGGTCCCAGTTCCCAGTGAAAATGCTGTTGTGCCTGAGAGCACCTAACTAACCCCCTGACCCTTCATCTGCCTCTGGGGCACCCAAAATGAAAATCTCTGTTAATTTTTCTAAAAGAATAGGAATGTGAAAGGTAAAAAGACACCTGAGTAGAAGAGTTCACTGGTGTGAAAGTTTTACTCATGTTACTGTTCTCCTCAAGTTCTCTCTTAACACAAGTAAGACAGCCAGTGTCACGCCTCCCATATTTAACCTCCTGACTTCATGTACTGAAATCAAAATGACATGACAAATGACTTTTAATAATTAAATTAATACTTTAAATAACCTCACAGCTGATACCAATTTAATTTTAACCTCCTGAGACCCAAGTGTGACTGCTGTTTGCATTTTCCATTATCCTTTTTGATTTGCAACCAGTAGCAAGAAACAGAAAAACATTGTTTTTTAGACCAAATAGTTTTCCTAAAAATTGATGTTCACATATGTGGTCAGTGGTATTAAGTTGTGAAATATTAAATAATACCAAGCTATAGAAAGTCTAATTGTTTATTATGTTACCAGGAGTGTTGGTTATTCATGTTTTTGAGACATTACAGACATGAACAGAAATTAGCATAAATAATTCTAATTGGCCTGCATCATCCAATCACTGCCAACCATGTTAAAATAAAAATTAGCATGTACCATTGTCTCATGTCTGCCAAACATGTTGAGTGGTCCAAACATCATCTGCAGCCTGAAACTGAACTTTTGACCGGATGTTAGGTGTGAATCTACTTGGCTGCATAGGAAAGCGGTAGGATGCTCCCTTGCTCCCTAATTATGGAATGACTTAACCTCCAGTGTGCTGTCTGTCTGCACTGGTCTCTGGACAGTTTCAAATGCACCTTATGTTCATCCTAACTCCATATACAGCCACTGAAAGCAAACTTTTTCAGTATTTCGATGCATCCATTGATTCTCACTGTGATAATGCACAGTGAATATAGAATATTTTAAGGAAAATTAGCCTATAGTCAACATACGGGGTAACTGTGTTTACCAGGCCATTTCGCAAAATATAGATTACATTTTACATATAGATTACATATATTGGATGAAACTAGAGAATAGGGGTGTGCAGCAGAGCCATTATATGTATTTGTATCTGTATTATCTGTATCTGTATTCTGGTATAACCGGATGTGGGTGGGATTTATAACAGAAGTATGTAAAAACTAAATGAAATGCCCATTTTTAAGTATTACTCTTACATTTATAGTTTCTATTAATAAAATATGCCTTGCATATACCTTTTCATAATAATAGCCTAATAATAATATTAATAATTTTATACAATTATTATTTAAAAAAATATTATTTTATTCTTGTTTTTTTCTTACCAGATGAAGCTGAATTTGTAGGCTACATTAACTGTGGAATATGTTAACTGTGGTTTCTCCTGGTATTTCAGATATTAATATCTGCATTAAACAGAATTTTTGTTTTTCTGTGCATGTATAGCAAAATGTGAAATGTCAAGCACAAATTTTTGCAGTGAATAATAATTACAAATTCAAACATTGAAATAAATTAAATAAAATCAATATAGCCTTCAAACAGGTGAAAGTCCCATAGGTCTATCAGGGATTTTTACGATAGAACACCATTATTTAGTTAAGTAATAATAATAATTAATGTTACATTTATATAGCACCTTATCAGAGTTGAAGAACACTTAACATGTTCACATTTAGCAGTTTAAAGAAGAAGAATAAAGCATGTTTCAGTTTCTTTGTTTTACATAAGGAGGAATATTCCTAATAGATGAATACTCTGTGGATCATCCAAACCTTTATGGAGCATTTTTACTTTTTAACTTAACCAGTTAATTACTTTAATCACTGATGTGAATATAAATGTGGTCAACTTTAAGAGACGGCTAGATGAGCTCTGACAGGTCAGGAATTTAAAGTTACGCTCAGGTTTAGACTATAAATAAATACATGAGAATCATGTGTGAATTGTGTAATAGATTAACATAGACATTTCAAGAAGTGGAAACAAGTGTATATGATGTCGGATCTTAGTTAATGTTACACTTGATAAGCTCCAGACGCGCACGATGTACAGAGACCGCAAACGGAGTGGAGACCACACCCATCAGATCTGAAATCACAACGTGTGCATTTTCATTCATAAAGTTTGCACTTTAGAAATATTGGCTGCACAGATTCATAAATTTGTTGTCATTTTGGATATGTTTATTTAAAACATCACTTCCTACTTGTGCTTTTTGGATAATCAGTCAAACTAATGTTTTTTTTATATCATTCAGATAAATACATTAATTGTTTTGAAGTCATTATCCGTGCCTTTCCGAATAAGGTGTTCAGCTTCGGGCACATCCCTAATAGAAACTGTACTCTTTTGACTCAAACAGGTTTTAAGGTAAAACCTTAATGAGGTTTCTTAACAGATGTAGTTTTGTTGCCGTTTCTTCCAAAGACAAACTGAGATCAGCACCATGTTTTGTTGTCACATGAGATAAGTTGGTTTAAATATAATTAAATTATGCATAGCCTATAGCGAAGCCAAAGCGTAATGTCCACACATGTGGACACGGGGTCTCCTTTTAATGTGATGTATCAACTACAAGTAAGCCATTCATAGATTGATCCCTCCAAGAAATATTTAATACTGTGGCTCTGTGAAGCTATCAAATCAATGCATTGTCTGTTTAAATATCCCGACCAGCCTGACACAACAACATCGACTCAACAATTGCCGTGGGCTTGGTAGGGTCAATCTGTGTATCTGACCAAGGGAAGGCAAGGAATGTGTTTGGGAAACCTGTTTTGTTATTGAGCATTTATTGCATACACAGCAATATACTGATAATTATTAAAAAATCAACTTATTAAAAAAAAAATACATTGACATAAGAAACCTGCATTCACATTAGATTTCTGCTTCTGTTGTCAAAACAGGCATGCGCACAACACTTGTACACATTGGATATGCCGGTAAGAATAAGGAAAAACATTTAAGGTGTTTACATGACCTCACACATTGCTGGTTTATTAAGCATAATCGATGTAAGATCATGCGCGTTTAAATGCATGCATTGTTCTGCAATTCTGTTTGGTGCTGCTAAAGAAATAGAAATTACACACTTCACCTTTATGTTACATGTAATTGAGCTTGTTTTGTGCTTCTGTCCAAGTTTTGAGTAAAATAATGTAGTTATAGTAAAAACGTAAAAACAACACAAACAAAACAAATACAAACTAGAGCACATAATATGAGCTCTAAGAACATGAGGAAATTGAAAGCAACCAAAATGTTGAAATTAATTTGTCAAATTCCAGTAATGATTTGGATATTTGTTTACCATCTCAAATGGTATTCTACTATTACACCAGCACTGCTACCTTATACAGTATACCATTTCATATTAATGTAGCATATCTACTCAAAAGTGAAAAATGAGGTACACCTCCCACTATAATTTTCTGCGTGTGTGCATGTGTGGTCTGTTTTCAACCTATTATCTGTGTTCCACTGTCAGGAAAACAGAACGATAAGCACCTACATGATGCTCTATTTGCCATTTCACTGATCAACCGGATGATACTTTTTATACAGCAAGTTTAGCATAACAGACCTCTGCAAAAGTCACACATATGCACAAATACATTCAGTATCACAGACCTCTCTATCTAGCGCAGACAAAAACACACACAACCCATGGAATAACTGCTTATATTCTACAGCCCTCTAGCACACACGCTGAGCTGATAAGACTGAAGAGCAAATAGACTCATTCTAGAAAATGTGATTAAACTAGAACAAGCTTCTATTTAGAGAACATCACAACATAAACCAAAAGGACTTCTCCTTTTTCTCACAATAAAATAAAAAAATTGGTAATTTATCTTGCAAATTAAACTGCTAAAAATTAAAAAAAATTATTGTCTGATAAAAATCACCACTGGATGAATAGGCTACATCTGAATTATGAGGTGTTTTTGGACTACAAATTTACAGAAGCATAGAATTTCTGATTGTATCCATATATAAAAAATGTGAGTTTAGCTGTGCGGGGTGTTTCTGCCATGGTCTGGTGAATCTCTCTGCTGTCCTAATTTCTCAGAGAATCTGTCTGAATTCAAACCAGGTTGTACAATGAGGACATTAGTCCTTTGAGAGATTCTCTCACCCTCCCCTAGCTCTCTCATCTGTTACATACACTCACCACCCCCCACCACCCCCCCCCCCCCCCCCCCCCCGTCTTTCTCTGTCTTTCCCTGATTGCCACCACGTTTTTTGTATGTTCCTTTCTCTTTTACGTCTGTCCATCTTACATGTCCTTGTAGGCACCAAACAAAAGTTAACTTCTTACATCCACAATATGCATTCATTCTTTTTTTATTATTCAAATCATTACTATCTAGAACCATACCTGCATTTCAGATGAAGATCTTGCACCTTGCATTTAATATATTTCACTATTGAATTCATTTTCCCTGGCTCACCTAATCTTAAAACATAAAAACATATTTCACAAATCTAAAATATTCCAGAAAAAAAAATCTAAAATGGTTAATTCGGTTAAAGACAAATTAATTTGATTATTAATTCATTAGGTATGATGGTATAAGAGTGCCTTCTTCGTGCTTACATTTTTGGCACCGTTTTATAGATATTACAGTTTCATTTTCTGTTAATGCACGATTTTCTGTAAAGCTGCTTTGAAGCGATGTGTGTCATGAAAAACGCCATACAAATAAAAATGACTTGTCTTTTGCGCCTAAACATGGCCAAAACATTGCAAACCTGCAATTAGCAATATGCAAGCAAAGAAAGGGTGTCATGAACAGCAAAACTGATTGACCGCATAGAATCAGTCTGTATGTGTAAATTAAACTACTACACACATGTAAATGGCTTTTATTTGTGGCATCAGTATTTCCAGAAATAATCCGATATACACTGTTCCGTCTTCCCTTTTTTGTGCTCACACTTTTGGCCTGAATTTCTCACTGAAAGAGTTTTGCAAGAGTGAGGAGGAAGGTGGGTCAACCTGCTTCTAGTAACCAATAAAATTAGGTTTTACTTGACCAGTTTACTTTACAGTTTAAACTGAAATATTAATACATACACAATTTAATTTTTATTTACTATTAATTATCACTGGAAAGTTATTTTGGTGAATAGATTATTAGCTGGTATTACATAACTCATGCTAGAAAACAAATGAATACACTAAGCCATATAATATGAAACTCTGTGAAAAGATAGATAGATAGATTACTTATACAGTATCATTCTGTTTTTTAGAATGAGTTCAATGATACCAGCATGTTTCATCCATCCATCCATCAATCCATTTACCATGTCAGTGATTATCGCAAGTAATTTAAATATGATAAAAATAATGAACAGAAAAAGAAGAAACATTTGAACACCAGATTGAGATTTATATCAATATATGGTGTCAGCTCAACTTTACACTCGCAATAAAAGAAATGTGTATATCAATATTTCAGTTTAATATTTAAGAGAGGAGAGATACCCAGAGGAATGACACTGAGCCAAGTGAAGAAGCTGTCTGTCAGGTTGTTAAACCAATCAGGTCAGAGTAAACGGGTCAAGTAAAACCTAATTTGATTGATTACTAGAAGCAGGTTGACCCGCCTTCCCCCTCGTGTTTGCAAAAGTCTTTTCAGTGAGAAATTCATGCCAAACGGGTGAGTGCAACAAAGGGAAGGTGTAAAAGTGTATATCAGATTATTGCTGGAAATTATTTATGTCACAAAGTAATTTACACATTTGTAGCAGTTTATTTTATACATACAGACTGATTCTATGTAGTCAATCCATTTTACTGTTCATGAGACACTTTCTTTGCTTGCATACTGCTGATTGCAGGGTTACAATGTTTTTGTCCATGTTAATGTGCAAAAACAGTGGCAAAAGTGTAAGCACGTAAAAAAGTAGAATAGTAGAAGAATACACACCAAATTTACTTTGTGTTAATACGCAATCACAGATTCACAACACATGAAATACACTTATGCAAAGCATTAAAGTATTGCTAATATTTGTTTCTTACGCTTGCAACTTGATTTACAACTTTACAAAACGTTCTGTGCGCATGTAGTTCATTTTTATGCTTGCAATTTGATTTATGCTTTCACAAATCTTACTCATTACATGCAAATTTTTCTATCATGCTTATAACTTTATATAAGTTAATATAAATTTACACTTTTACAAATCTTACACTGCACATGCAAATCATTTAGGCACCTTTATATTTATGTAATATAAGTTGTTTTCACAACACTTCAATGTTTTGCATAAACAAACCACCCCATTAGTTTGGCAGGTGTCAAAATGGGCAAATTAAATAGGGGAGACTGCTCCAGATGATTGTGGATCAATCATCAAGGTCAAAGGTTATGGGAAAAAAGGAGGTATAAAGAGCACTCGTGCTGAGGTGAAGGTGGTAGTCTGACTATGCAAGAACAAAACGGTGCATAGAGGTGCAAAGGTGGGGGAGGAGGATTGTCATTATGGTGAACACAATAAAAGGGTAAGACCATGTCCCTTCAAAGCCAAAATAATGCCAATTAAGCTTTAAGAGACCCTGGAGTGGGTTCAGCCAGTTGCTCTTAACCCTGGGCCTATTTGTCAGCTTTAATGGTCACTTCAGCCAGACAAACAGCTTACATTGTCCATATATAAAAACTACACCAAGAACAAAGGCAGTACATTTACTGCCTTTCTCGGGTCACGCCTTACCATAACACACCAGCATTAACCGGCATGCCACTACACTGACCATAGGACTCTCCTTAGTGAATACAAATAAAAACCTACTGTACTTTGAGATGTGAGGGCAGCTGCTGCCTGACCCATTCATGCTGAATAATGTGGTTATCTATGTTAAATCTGCAAATAAAAAAGAAAGGATCACCTATAGATCCTGTAATTTTAAACAGCTGAATCTCAACAAATATTGTGTGATCTTTATTAATTTATCATGGTAAGCAAGAAAGACATTGAAGAGCCTGACCACAACTAAAAAGGAAATCAAAACCAAAAAGAGTATCTAGACTAATGCTATTCTGCTTCTCGTAAAACAATCAGAGACAGCAGATGGCAGTATTTAACCACAACGCTGTTCAAAATATAGAATAATGTTGTAGTGATTTTGTTAACATTACAATTACATTTACTATTATTTGCTTCGATAAAACAAATACTAATACTAATAATTACATTTTATTTTAGGGGATAACATCAACTCATCACCATCTGACTCTCACCACACAACATGCTACCTCTGTCTTTAACTACCTCTAGTGTACTGTAGCTGTCTCTGCACTTTATATGGAGCATATTGCACATCATATAATACTATTATAACATTTTCACCACCTCTTACTCAACTCTGTAATCTAACTCTTTAATTTACAACTTGCAACTACCTTGTGGAATACAAAAATGATTTGTTATTACCTGTACAATGACAATAAAGTGCTTGACTTGATTTATGGAAATATATTTTGTTTTTTGACCCATTTAGGTGCAACCAATGTAGTCTACTTCTGGACAAAATCCAGAGGCAGACTAAATACATACAAATTGTGCCATCCAAAATGTCATTTTTCCCACCATGTCCGATATTAAAATCAGTGCGATAAACTTTGCAAAAGGTGTGGGCATTGTCGATATGGCTTTGAGATATTAAATTAAATTCTTCTGTCCAGCTGTTGTTAAATTTACATATTTTATATTGTTTGTTTCACCGGAGCACCACCTGAGTCTTCTCCCATCTACCAGTGATGCTTGAGTCAACTTCCCTCGTCTACTACCTGCGCAGATATCAACAGCACAACTGGATTGTTGGTTGCCAGGTTGAGGTCACGAATAGGTTGAAATCTGTATGATGTGACGATTGTGTGAGTAGGATGAGTTTCATACAAGATCTGGCAACTGAACAACCTTGGAATAATATATTGATGTGATTATTCATATAACAAGGTTTGGGCCATACAAATTACGGTAGTTTCCTGGGAGAAATAACAAAACAGGAGGGGGTGGGAGATGGGTGTGAAATACGGGAGACTCCCGGCAGTGTTGACAGGTATGCCTTAAACTCAAAGCAAAAAGTAAGCGCTGTAAGCACTGTTGCTGCATTAAGCAATGAAACAGCTACTTGCACCACACATTATAAAGCTATACAATTTTAACAAGAAGCGCTATTGCCTCCTATTGGGGTAAAATGTAAGCTCTTGTAGACTTTATTTCAGTCAGCTTGATTGGAATTTAGCCTAGTATCTTACATTTTTCATTTTTTTTTTTCTTTTCCTCTGATATTTAAAACAATTGTTAAACATTGTTTGGCATCTGAAATCTAAACACAAAAGATAACTTATCTAGGTCTGTCTAGTAGTATGTATTTCAATTTAACATGTTTGTACTGTTGATTTCCCCTTTTTGTCTTCAAGTTGAAAAAGTTTTTCACATCTTTAGGCTAGGTCATTGCACGGTGAGCTTGCAATTTATGCTCAGTCATGCCCTGTTCTTTATGCTCTTTAAAAACACTACAATAACAGCTCTTAATAACAACCATAAAATCCATAAACTGATATATGTATCACAACAAAATTATATCCTGTTTTTTTTTTTTTACCAGAATCTAAAAAGAAAAAGCAGAAAGTAAATTGGAGGACTTACCTGAAATTTTGTTAGGACCACATAAATATTAAACATCTGTCTGTAATTTGCAAAAAGAGAAGCTCCCATTAAAAGACAAGCAAACCTCTCAATTTCTTTGAGCATGTTGATACCTGTGACAGCAAAACAAACAACAAGCTTTAAAACTCACTTATTCTCTCTGAATTCAAAGTGAACAAGCAGAGGACAATAACAACACTGAAAAGAAAAGGTTATTCCGGTGAGATGTCTGTTGACTCATAATGGTAGAACCAGAGGATCAGTGTCTTTACACCCTCTGTGGGTGTATGTGTGTGTGTGTGTGTGTGTGTGTGTGTGTTCCTTTCGCTGCACAAATAAGAGCCTTTGCCTCCGGCATTAGACTAATATATGTCTTGTCTTCAAGAAGGCACTTTCCTTTTTTCTCTCTTTTTGACTGGAACTGAAATCAATGGTCACACAATTAAAGAATGCAGATTTGTCAACCAAAGTCTGGCATATGGGGAGCACTATAGATATACCCAATAAGAAGTTCAATAAGAGCTGTAACACTGCTGATTGCCGACTATAGCCCCGTCAAAACCAGAGCAGACATTTGTACTTTCTAGGTGTTTTATTCTGTTGAGAGGCAATATTGCATATTGGCAAAGAACATCAATGCTCACTCAAACGTCTCACGGTGGCGTATTGACTCTCCACCAGGGAGCAGAGTCAACCATTTGGAAGTTATAGCTCCTTTCAAACTCTTTTCAGATAGGAATAAACATTTGGAGCTGGAAAGTGCTGTCTCGAGAGTCTCCATCACCGATAATTAGTGATCAGTCATGAATTAGTTTAAAAGCTTGAAAAGAACACTGAGAGCATTATTAGATTGAAGAGATTCACTGCTCTCCAATAATGACTTGGATTTTTAGAGGAATAAAACCCTGCAATTGTTTGTCAGTCTCCTCTATTGCCATCAGGCCCATTAATCAGGCTATAGTCTAACCAGTCCAAGTCTGAAAGATCACAGGTGCCAACTAGAATGGAAGGGGAAAAGGCTGCTTCCAGCTTGTGTAATTAGAGTGTAAGGACATTAACATAGAAGGAGTCAATTGCTGCAGGTTCATTACTGTGTGATTACTGCAGTTCAACAACTTTAAGTATGTAATCTTACTATGACTTAAGCCTTAAATGGTTATTAAAAGCCTCAAAAGATTCACCAGAGACATACTTTTAGCACCAAGACAGTTGAATATCTACATTAAAAGTAGGGCTTGGCGATATGGCCAAAATTGTTATCACGATTTTTCATATTGTTCGATATCGATATTTATCACGATATACATTTATACATTGCACTTTCTTTTTTTATTTCTTCTTTTCTTCTTTTGATGGAAGAAAAGAAGAAAAAATTAATTCTAAACAGTCAAAATAGTCTCTACAAAACTGCACAGGGGGTCCAGAGACGGCCAAAGCAGTGGGGTCTGCGGGATCTTTTACCAAAATATTAAAATATTTTATAGTTTATCAATTGAAATTGAATGTTAAAAGATCATCTGTTTGTTCTGAAGCATAGTGACAGCAGTCCAGTATTTGTTGGAATATTTTTACATTAAAATTAAATATTTTTTATATTTCTTTAGATACGAAAGTATTTTTTTTTTTAAAAATGTAAAAAACATTTGTATATTTTCATTAAAGTGAGAGACTAGTCTACCAACTAGTAATTTTAGTCTTTCCTTATCCATTCCAGACATCTAATTAATTTTCACAAAATTAGAACAGAAATCGATTTGTTTATTATTAAAGGCTCGTAACATGCTGATTAATAAAGATCCATTTACAAGGGAAAAACGTTATGGTCTAAAAGGTGCTTTGAAACCACGTTAACTCATGTGGCGCTTCACGTCTACACACACGCAGGGAAAAGAGGCAATGTGTGCGGAGCGGGACAGGGCAAAAATGCTGCATGTTTGGTGCTAGAGAACAATATTCAAGATTACAGTGCAGAAAGATCAGAGCTGTTGTCCACATCACTGTTGTTCTGTCGCGCTCTTCACTAGGCACGATGAGAGGGCGCAACCGTTGTCATGAAGTCTCGAGGTGCGGATGGAATCAATCCGGTGTCTGACGTAGCCTAATTGTTAGCAAGGCAGCTAGCATTAGCAAGTTCATCCAGTCTGAGCCTACATTACCACTGGCGCGTTGTGAGTGATGCTGAGAGAGTTTTCAATTAATTCCAATGAAAGCCGAGCGTCATGCTCGCAAGGTGGATCATAGGATTGGCAGCGGTGCGGAGCAAGCTCTCTCCTAGCGCTGTGAGCGTCTTTGAGCGGATTTCGTCCGCCCCAGTGGAAACGCAGCCTGAGAAAGCTGAACTGCTTGTGTTTTAGCGACATGCAGTAAATATCGAAAATTCCTCAAAAGCTTATCGTGGATTTTCTTTATCATGATATATATCGATATCATTTTATTGCCCAGCCCTAATTAAAATATTGTGCTTGTGTATATACACTGGTGGCCAAAAGTTTGGAATAATGTACAGATTTTGCTGTTTCTGAAGGAAATTGGTACTTTAATACTCCAAAGTGGCATTCAAATCACAAAGAAAACAGCACCATCACTATTTGAATTAAGTTATTTTTCATAAAATCTAGACAGGCCCCATTTCCAACAGCAATCACTCCAACACCTTATACTTGAGTAATCATGATAATTGCTAATTTGGTACTAGAAAATCACTTGCCATTATATCAGACACAGATGAAAGCTATTTGGTTCATTAAATGAAGCTTAACATTGTCTTTGTGTTTGTTTTTTAGTTGTCACAGTATGCAACAGACTGGCATGTCTTAAGGTCAATATTAGGTCAGAAATGGCTTTCTCTTGAAACTCGTCAGTCAATCATTGTTTTGAGGAATAAAGGCTATACAATGCTTGAAATTGCCAATAAACTGAAGATTTCATAAAAAGGTGTACTCTAAAGTCTTCAAAAACAAGGGACAACTGTCTCTAACAAGGACAGAAAGAGATGTGGAAGACCAGATGTACAACTAAACAAGAGGATAAGTACATCAGAGTCTCTAGTTTGAGAAATAGACGCCTCACATGTCCTCAGCTGACAGCTTCATTGAATTCTACCCGCTCAACACCAGTTTCATGTACAACAGTAAAGAGAAGACTCAGGAGGCCTTATGGGAAGAATTGCAAAGAAAAAGGCACTTTTGAAACAGAGAAAAACAAAACAAAAAGGTCAGCGTAGGTAAAGAAACACAGACATTGGACAACAGATAATTGGAAAAGAGTGTGATGGATCTTAACCCCATTGAGCTTTTATGGGATCAGCTAGACTGTAATGTGTGTGAGAAGTGCCCGACAAGACAGGAAGTGTGGGGTGAAATGTCACCCGAGTATCTGGACAAACTGACAGCTAGAATGCCAAGGATCTGCAGAGCTGTAATTGCTGCAAGTGGAGGATTTGTTTTTTATAAGAACTCTTTGAAGTAGTTTAAGTTATTATTGCAAATTTCAAATTGTAATAGTAATTCTTCACATTATTAATCAGTTATTAATTAGTCAGGACGAATATACATTGTGATCAGTGGAATGGTGAATAAAAGTACAAATTTCTTTCCATAATAGCAAAATCTGTACATTATTCCAAACGTTTGTCCACTAATGTAAGTTTAAAATTGTGGTCTACAGGTTTAAAATTGTGGTCATCTAACATAATAGATCTAAGCTGTTTCTATGTCAAGAGTTTGCTATTAAACCACTCATTGCCTTATCTCTAACAGTAGCTGACCTGAACTGACCGGCCTTCTGTAATTGAACAAATGCATCAATGCTGCATTTCTTCAATCTAATTTCAGGATGCTACTAGAGGGCACTTTAATCGAGAAGAACAAATATGTCTAATAGATAAGAGTAGCCCACAAATCACAGGTCAAAGAAGCCATACAAGAGAGCTTGAGTTAAACCTGGACATACTGTAAATGGAAGAGATCAAATATCAATGACCTAGTAAACATGACCGCCTAGGCTTTGATGCATAATGGCCTTAAATTCTCCGTTTAAATTGAAATCTAAAACAAAAGGGAACGGTTAAAGTTCATACCTTAGTTTTACTGTATATAGCCAAAACTGATTGATTAATTTCTATTAACTGGTGTTCCCATTCTTTGGTAACTACTCATTTTCCTACCTAACGAGATATATATACCACAGTTAGTTCCGGTCCTCAAATCTGATTGGACGAGAGATGTTCCATGAGCACTGATGGTGTGACAGCATCAGCACTCAGACTTCACTGTTTGTGTGTATCACTCCATCTTCATACTGTTCTAAACTAAAGTGTATCAGTTATTGGCTTTATTTTTGAAGTTACATATGTTAGCCAGCAGGTGGTGGCAAAATATATTTTTTGTGTGTAATATGAGCCAGTTGGTGAAGTGAATCCGTTAGTCATTGTTTATTGAACAGCGCTCAGTGATCGCTCATATCACTAATACATTACCAGAGTTAAGAAATAGCTTTAAACGGACAACTGCAGGATTAAGGCTCATGCTGAGAGACACAACAGATTGCTTTATTACAGAACTCATGTGCTTAACTTTTATCGGAGTTTCCACATTGGATACATACTGTTTAAAATGGCGGAGGACATCTTTGCCTGCGGCCTCGTGCCTGTGTCCGAATCACAGTGTTGATGTAGGGCCATATCGCACTCCAGCTGAACTGAAAATGATAAACTATGTGATCAACTGACAGAACATGAGGACGTATATGCTAATGGCGAGAAACGCACTGACTGAAAATTACGTACTGTATCTGATTAAGGCGTGAAATGCGCTGACTGAAAACGATAACCAACGTGATAAACAAAACTGACAGAAAATGACTACGTACCTGCTAAAGGCGCGAAACGCACTGACTTAAATGACATACAGCGCGAGATGATGCCTGTTTTCTTTGGAACTTTTACTCCTTTCTGCTTCAACTTTTCAGAATCAAGTAAATCCACCCTCATATATTTCAAGGTTATTTTCTATAGACGTACGTTCTCCTAAAAACACATTCGCCACAGAAAATGTAAGTAAACACACTCAGTACAGGATGACTTTCTCAAGTACACAGTACAAAACAGAGAATTGGGCAGAGGTGTTGTTGCCATTCATGAAATATGTGGAAGACTTATATATGACAGAATGACAAATTATTGGCATATCATGTAGAATGTGATTGAAGTAGGCTATGCCAGTGAGTTCAGGTCTGAATTTGAGATTTTACTGCTAAATGACTGAATGAAGCCATTTTATAATTTAGCTATTCAAACTGTTGTCACTGAATTAGATTATTTTACGATCACAATATTCACTTGTGAAATGCAATAAATTGTTTTAATAGTTTTTAGACATGATACCACAGAGTTATATGTCAAGTACTGTACATCTCATCATAGTAATAATCTATTGTACATTTTCAAAGATATAGTATGTAAAGGTGCATATGACCCATGTGTTCATGTAGAAGAAAATAAACCCTAGTTCCATTTACCATAATTCAAACAGTGCATTTTAAAGTATTTTAATTTCTTAAACATTTGTAATATCCATTAATTACATCAGCATTTCATATATTCTATTTTTTTCTTCCTAATGTTAATTTGGTTTTGAGGCAGTCACTTAAATAATGTGACAAAATATTATTAATTCTTCTGATTGTCAAAATGTTTCTGTAAAATATTACATATTTGAAATTATTTTAACAATACTTGTACTTTTCTTATAATACTTTTATGTATTCAATTGAAGTTTGAAAGAGAATACTTAGAAATGACAGCATTTAAAATAGAGCTCTTAAAACATCTCATTACAATATATATGCATGACAGGAAGCAATGTCATATTCATGGTAAATGTTACATTATGCCACTGTGCATTTTCACCTGTTAAAAGTGATAGCCAATGCCCTGAGAAAGCCTGCTTAAAGGCTCAGTAAACACAACCACATTTGTTTATTAATCAGTGCGGCCTCCTTAGTCCACCTGCAAACAAAAACTCTGCCACTTCCCAGATCAATATCTAATTTGCATAACGTATGAATGGGACAAATAAGATCAATTTAAAAAGACGTTTAGTTGTGTGCTTCCAGTGCAATTAACAGTCTTTTGTGGACAGACCATGCAGATATGGTCATTCTTGCTGTAAGGTTTCTCTCCAGCTGAAGCTGTGGTTGGGCCCATGCATGAGAGGAAGAATTGGTGGGTCCACCAACTGCCAGACTTCTGTATCCCCCTGCTCTTCACAGGCACAAAGACCCAAGTAAGGAATCTGGAGGGAAACATCAGCTCCAATGATGCATCATGTTTAAAGGGAAACATATAAAGGTCAACAAAACAGATGAGATAAGGAACATATGAATGACAGTAAAGATTATACAAACCTTTCGGACAACTTGCACAAAATCTTTAGGATTTTGTGGAGAAAGGCCCTGGATCTGGCGAGTGCAGGCCTCCAATGAAGAAGCATGTCCCACAAACAGAATGTTGTTTCCTATGGAGAATTAGGAGATGTAGAAGAAATACATCTGTAAATACATATGTAAATATCAGAGCCAAGAATACCACTCAATACAAGTTAAGCTCAATTGACTGCATTTGTGGCATGTTGATTTGCACAAAAAAAATGTTTCAACTTGTCCCTCTTTTTCTTTTTCAAAAATCTGGGTTACTTACTATGGAAGTAACTAAATTTACTAAATTAAATTAAAC
Organism: Moxostoma hubbsi; assembly: GCA_032164185.1. Classification (NCBI taxonomy): domain Eukaryota; kingdom Metazoa; phylum Chordata; class Actinopteri; order Cypriniformes; family Catostomidae; genus Moxostoma; species Moxostoma hubbsi. Next base: position 21,262,910 of record JAVLUX010000029.1, on the reverse strand, counting down.
TAAATTATCTTTCATCTTCATTTGATTTTTTTAAATTTTTTATTTAAAAATACAATGACAACTGAATGAAAAGTTAAACTTCACTCCAGGGGGCGCTTGGCTGCTTAGAAAACAGAATCCTCCATTCATCTACCAGACTACCTGCCTTTAAGCAGCTTGGAAAATTCCAGAAAATGATGTCAAGCCTTTAGACAATTAGCCAATTAGCTTCTTAGAGAATGTGTGCTTGTGGATGTATTTTAAGGCATACCTTCAACTCAGTTACTCTTTGCTTGACATAACTGGAAAATCAAAAGCAATCAGCCAAGAACTCAGAAAAAAATTGTGGACCTCCACAAGTCTGGTTCATCCTTGGCAGCAATTTCCAATTGCCTGAAGGTACCACATTCATCTGTACAAACAATAGTATGCAAGAATAAACACCATGGTACCATGCAGCCATCATACCACCTGGAAAGGAGGAAATAGGGTGAGGCTATAGGATGAGGCAAGACGAAGAACACCATCCCAACCATGAAGCATGGGGGTGGCAGCATGTTGTGGGGGTGCTTTGCTGCAGGAGGGACTGGTGCACTTCACAAAATAGATGGCATCACGAGGAAGAAAAATATGTGGATATACTGAAGCAACATCAAAAGACATCAGCCAGGAAGTTAAAGCTTGGTCGCAAATGGACAATGACCCCAAGCATACCTCAAAAGTTGTGGCAAAATGGCTTAAGGACAACAAAGTCAAGGTATTGGAGTGGCCATCACAAAGCCCTGAAATCAATCCAAAATAAAATTTGCAAGGAGGCCTACAATCCTGACTCAGTTACACCAGTTCTGTCTGGAGGAATGGGCCAAAATTCCAGCAACTTATTGTGAGAAGCTTGTTGAACGTTTTGACAAGTTAAACAATTTAAAGATACCAAATACTAACAAAGTGTATGTAAACTTCTGACCCACTGGGGATGCGATTAAAGAAATAAAAGCTGAAATAAATTATTCTCTCTGCTATTATTCTGACATTTCACATTCTTAAAAACAAATGTGATCCTAAATGACCTAAGGCAGGTAATGTTTTCTAAATGTATTTGGCTAAGGTGTTTGTAAAAATTTGACTTCAACTGTACATTCATTCTTCTGTTAAAACTTGTGTATTATTTGAGCTTTAAATTTTAAATAATAATTTTTACATTTTAGGGTTTACAGTGTTACATTTTCATGGCAAGGAATTTGTAAAACTGGATGTAACTTTACACAGAAAAGGTTAGACTACATTATGTTAACATGCATATTGTTTACATCTTGTGGCTATACTTTTCAAACAGTGAGTATTTTAATGTGTACAGATTTGCCTTATTCACTTCCATTGTAAGTGCCTCACTGTAAATCAGAAAAGGAGGAACAAATCTAAAAAAAAAAAATTGTGGTAATCAACATTATGCCACAAATGCTGTTGATTAAGCCAGGGATGGATTATGACTTGCAAAGGCCCCGGGACCAATTATCTCAAAGGGCCCCCCTCCAAAAGTTGTTGAGAAGGGGTGTTCATTTTTATTGTTGATGGGTTTTCAACCAGGGGGATCACCAAACTGGTTCACGCAGGCCCCCCGGTGGTCATGGGCACTGGCCCATTGGCCCAGTCAGTAATCCATCCCTGGATTGAGTTTAATTTGTATTGAACCTGGAATATTCCTTTAATAGTGCACTCAGTTATTAAAAAAATATAAATAAAAAAAACTTAAATTTGATTTGAAACAGACTTCACTCACCTTTATTTTTGCAGTACGCCAAAATGTCTTTGGTCACCTGGTAACTCCGACTAATGTACATGTCATACGTCTCTGAGACAGTTAGTTTGCAAATGGGGATGTGAGGTCTGTGACAGTGCAACAAACGGGCAACTGTTGTTCAATTGCTGAATTTCAGCTCCTACACCACCACAGTATATGATCGCTCCAGATGTTACCTGTATGTTGTGTCTACATTGAGTTTGGCTGCAACAAGATCTGTGGGAGGTATCCAAGCAGGCAAAGTTGTTCCTGGCACCCATTTAGTCCACTCAAAAAGCCCAGGCTCCACTCGAATGCTGATTCTTCCATCCTGCTGAATTCCTAAAAAAAGAGCACAAGACAGTGGGGTCACACAGCATTTTTAAAATAAAGGTTTTTTATTAAACATGTTAAAGGGATAGTTCATTCAGTGACCATTTGTTAAAGATTAAAGACATTTTCTTGGTTCTATACAAGTTAAGCTCAATTGACAGCATTTGTGGGATAATGTTGATTACAACCAAATATAATTAGGACTGATCACAGTTATGCAGCTATTATTGGTCACGATTATAGCGACACAAACTGGCAACAGGAAGTAAGGCAATTTTAACAGACTATGAAATAGCCCTCTTGGGTTTACATAAATTGCTTCAAAATTCTTTAGAATAATCAGGGATGCAAACAACTCGCTCTCCCTATACTGTTTGGCCCCTCATTTTGAGCGTAGAGTGCCGACATCACCTGAGGTAAGGACATTCACTTTTTTCTGTTGGCTGACTATTGTATGGTTTTGAATTTTAACATCATTAGCTCTGTATATTATGTTTGTTTTGTCTTTTTAGCTAACGTTAATTGTACTCTGTGTCAGAGCAGCTTCTCTAACGCTAGATTTATTTCCACTTGTAAAATAAACTTGATAAATCCCATTCATTTAGTTAGCCGTACGGCGAGAAAAGTTGAAGATGATTTAACTTCATACTGACATAGCACCTATCGGTACTGTAGTCATGCAAACATCTTTGGATGAGCTATGCTTGCTCTAGTGATCTAATGTTAGCAGTTCTAAAAATGCCACAATAGTCTGGAGGCACAGTCTGCAAACAATGCTCATGGAATAAGTGTTCATGTAGCGTTACAATGAAATATTTTAGCATTAGATAAGTTAAATTAGTCATCATGCCTTTATGCTATACGCATTCAATTCTGCAAATATTTTCAGAATGAGAGAACTTGAAGAAAATTATGCACTTCTTGAGCAACTGTTGAATGCAGGTTGCAAGTGCAGAAGGGAAGTGGTCATGGATAAAGCTTGACACCACAATTGAGATGAAATAAGGCAAACATTCCTACTGAATGACTTTTTCAAAAAGTTACTGACATTGCAGCTGATATTACAACAGCACAATATTCAGTATATGGGATGTAGCTCTTCTTACATCTTAAATTTCTTTCCACTGTCGTTTTGGTTCCCAAACAGGCCTGTATGTTGGTGTCAACAAGTTTCCATCACAGAGCTTCTGCAGGTCTTAAAAAGGGCTGAATTCAGTTTCCTCAAGTAAAGGCCTTTAAAAGTCTTTATTTTTTCTTCTTTGGTCTGTGCATCAGTGTAAAACTCAAATATTTTTAATTTACCTTTGTGTATGAACAAAAAAAATCAGCAAATCTTTAATATCAGCATCTAAAACCAGCAAGTGTTTGAGATTTTTGCTTATGTTATTTTGTAGTTCTTAAAATAAAAAACACAATTTACTACTTAATCTCTGTCTGTCTCATTGATCTGACTACATTAAATATAATTCCCTATTTATTTAAGCATGTAGCACAGGCCTTTGTCACATGTTTATATTATTTTCTGACTTTGGGTATCTCTCTCTTTTTGTGCTTGCATCACTGAATAATGCCTATAAAGACACTGCTGATGTAAAATTGTAAAGGGATATACATCTTACATCTTAAATAGTGTTTCCATGGCAACACATTAATTGTTATTATTCCTTCTATATTTGGGTGTAAACTTAAACAATTGTAACTCATGAATGCTAGGGTCTCTTTTTAAAGAAGAGTTTATTGTGCAAGTGAAAACAATTTTTAAAGTGAAATAAAAAAGTTATAGAAGTTTAAGTTTACTGTAATGAAAATGTACTGCACAAACTTCTTTTTTATATATAAATAAAATATACAAAAAAATATAATCTAAAATTGAATAAATATTAGAATAGCAAAGTCACGTGTATCCCAGATCTGATCCAAATTTTAGGTTGATATATATAAATAAATTACCTTTTGGTGGCAGTTTTTATTTAGACACAGTACCAGAAATGTCCAATAGAGGACAGCCAAGCTCTATTGATTAATGATTCCCAAAAGACCACATCTGCACAATTATCTGAGTAAAGGTTTAAAAAAAATGTAATGCATCCATTTACACAGTTTATAAAGATGCATAGTGCAGAAAATACTAGGCACATTTCTGTTTGTGTTCCTATTAAATCGCCCTCCAGCTTGTTGTACTCTTCAATTGGTTATATAACTAAGCCATCTTGTTTTTTGAAACCCTTTAACTTACCAACCTTAAGGGTTTTTATAGAACACTTAACGTGTTTTAAAGGCATTCTTAAGAAAATAAATAAATACTTAAAGGTGCAGTATGTAAGATTCAGAAACCTTTGTGTGGCAGCGGGGGCATGGTCAAGTGCCCGTCCGAAGAGAGAGAAGTGGTAAGGGCACTTACACCTGAGATAAATTATGTCTAACACCTGTCTTTAATTCCAGTGAGCATGGGGAGAGCGGATAAAACGTCCCATGCCACCAGCAGTCGAGAGAGAGAGTCTGTGGCCTGACCTATTGTGAAGCTGTATACAGATACATATAGATATATGAGAGTATTATTGTGTGTCTAAACTATTATTGTGAAGCTGAAGAGTGTACTGTTGTGAAGCCGTAAGCTCTACAGTGGGTCGAATAAAAGTCCTTACCTGAGAGGAGCACCCCGCCTTCCATGTCCTCCTTTCCAAATGCTTTACACTGGTGCCGAAACACAGGAAAATTAGTACGCCTCATGGAGTCCTCCCAGTTGCCCGAGATCCTCCAATCCCTCGCCGGTATGCATCAAGCGAACCAACAAACCCTGATTGAGTTGCACCAAGACCAGGCCCGATGGTTCTTCGAGATCCTGCGGGCTCAAGCAGAGGACCGGCACGCGATCCGGAGCCTCCTTAGCCAGGAGTGAGCACCGGCCACGACCCCGGACATCCGTAGCCAGCTGCCACCCCCCGCACTTCTGAAAATGCAGGTGGAAAATGATGCCGAGGCCTTCATCGACCTGTTTGAGAAAACAGCGGAGATCTGGGGCTGGCCGCATGACCAGTGGGCAGCCAGGCTTCTTCCATTACTCTCTGGGGAAGCACAGCTTCCTCAGGTGGAAGTGTCCGCCAACACAGGTGTGGGCGTAGCGTCTGGGCCAGCCTGTTGGGGTTGCGGGGATCCGTGGCTCTCCCGGGATCAATGCCCAGTGATGGAGCTGGAGACTGTGGTCCGGGTCCCCGACACCCCGCAGGCTGCCTCCGACCGAGCCGGAGCGTACCGGATACCGGTAAGTGTCAAGGGGGGTACTCACCAAGCATTGAGTAATTGATGTCCGCAAGTGGTGTGCGGCTTGCCGTGAATGCCAGCTGGTAAATCCACCGGCCACCCCTAAAGCGCCATTGCGCCCCTCCCACTGATCGAGGTCCCCTTCAAGAGAATTGGCATGGACCTTGTCGGGCCATTAGAGCAGTCAGCACGCGGACATCACTTTGTATTAGTCCTAGTGGATTATGCAACACGATATCCGGAAGCCGTGCCTCTGAGCAACATCTCAGCACGTAGTGTTGCGGAGGCACTCTTCAAAATAATCTCCCAGGTGGGGATTCCGATAGAAATCCTCAATGACCAGGGCACAACCTTTATGTTATGTACACTACGCGATCTTTATGAATTATTGGGTATTAAGTCGATTTGCACCAGCGTTTACCATCCACAGACAGATGACCTGGTGGTGTGATTTAATAAAACCCTTAAGAACATGATTCGTAAGTTCTTGCATGATGATGCTAGAAATTGGGATAAATGGCTTGACCCCCTGTTATTTGCAGTACGAGAGGTCCCGCAAGCCTCTACCGGCCTCTCCCTGTTCGAACTGCTGTATGGGTGGTGCCCGCGCGGGGTGCTTCACGTCATCCGCGAAGCTTGGGAGGAGGGACCTTCACATAGCAAAAATGAAATTCAGTACGTTCTTGATCTTAGAGTAAAATTCCACACACTGGGGCAACTAACACAGGAGAATTTGCTCCAGGCTCAAGAACGGCAGCGCCGACTTTATGACAGGGGTACTCAGCTAAGGGAATTTGCACCGGGAGATAAGGTACTCGTATTACTCCCAACATCGAGCTCCAAATTACTCGCCAAGTGGCTAGGGCCCTTTGAGGTCACACGACGAATTCCATGCTCCACCACATGAAGGATACTAATGCCTGGATCACCCGGAGGTATCTGGCTCTCCAGCCTTTTAAGTTCAAGGTGGTCCACAGACTTCCTCTCCAGAAATGGGGGGGGGGGAGTGGTAGACAGGCCGGATGGCGCCCCGGCCTGAGTCGGGCAGTGGGGGTGGGAGCACACACTACATAGGGATGCGAGTGAGCATCGACCAAAACAATAACATAATGTACAAAGAGACTGAACGTGGTTCCCCGGAATCATGCTGGCAGATGAGGTAGCATAATTAAAATTACACAGTTATGATTGTTTTACTACAAATTTTGAGACTAAACAGAAACTACTTATCAGCTAACAGCATACTGATACACACATACAGCTACATACTACCAAACTATACCAAACAGTTTACTGTGTGATATGTGATATATGACTATTGATATCGGCTTAAATTTATCCTGTATACCTGACTTTTAGTATAAAGACAAGATTGTTGAAATTAATTGAAAGTTACAAAGCAAGGTAGCTTGCAATTTGTCAGTGTTAGCAGGCAAGAACAAGTTAGCTAAAATTATAAAGATCAATACTTATGGCACTATATTTCACATGCTTTGCAGTTATGTAAGCTTACTTGTCCAAGATTTTAGAATGGAAATACGTCACATGGTTTTGCCGAGCCTTGTCGGAAGTATGTCATGTGGAGAAGTCACATGGTAGGTCCTACCCAACTACCCACCAAGCATGGTGACGTGGTAGAGGACACTCTGCCCAAGGAAGACACAGTTTACCAACAGGGAAGTGATATAGCAGAAGATATACGTTGCATGGGGTCGCCTATGGGGAACCAGCACATGCAGAGTACCTACCCCAGTACAGGGCTTAGTTAGCACATGTACTGAGCCGGTAGCGAGTTTCCCTGCAAACTCGTCTCCCACAGGGCTAGGAAGAAGTCATCCAGGGAACATGTTTTGTGAATGCTACAGGGAGTCAACAGCACACGTCTTCAGCTCAGGGGAGGTGAAAGGTGCTATGTGCAAGCAATACACCCGGCCAACTGTCCCGGACCTACCTGTTCATTCCTGCCAAGACACGGGACGAAACCGGCTCCACCGGGAAATTGTAGAACCTCACAAAGGTGTTGGGTGTTGCCCAGCCTACTGCTCTGCAAATGTCTGTTAGAGAGGTGCCACTGGTCAAGGCCCAGGAGGCCGCCACACTCCTGGTAGAATGGGCTTGTAGCCCTGTGGGGGGCAGCACATGCTGGGCGTGATATGCCAACGCTATGGTGTCAATGACCCAGTGGGCGATCCTCTGCTTGGAGACAGTGCCTCCTCTCCGCTGTCCACCAAAGCAGACAAAGAGCTGCTCAGAGACTCTGCGTGTGATCCAAATAGATGCATAAAGCACGCACCAGACACAGCAACGTCAAGGCTGGGTCTGCCTCCTCCTGGGGCAGTGCTTGCAGGTTTACCACCTGATCCCTAAATGGGGTCTTGGGACCTTGGGCACATAGCCTGGTCTGGGTCTCAAGATCACATGAGAGTAGACCGAACTCCAGGCATGTTTCGCTGACAGAGAACAAGTGCAGTTCTCCTTCCCTCTTGATGGAAGTGAGTGCAGTCAGCAGGACAGTCTTTAAAGAGAGTGCCTTAAGCTCAGCTGACTCCAAAGGCTCAAAGGGGGCTCCCCGTAGACCCTGAATGACTACAGAGAGGTCCCATGAGGGAACGAGGCTTGGAGGGATTCAACTTCCTGGCGCCTCTCAGGAACCTGATGATCAGGTTGTGCTTCCCTTAGGACTTACCATCCACTGTGTCGTGGTGCGCTGCTATAGCGTCTACATACATCTTCAAGGTGGAGGGGGACAGCCGTCCCTCCAACCTCTCCTGCTGGAAGGAAAGCACTGATCCGACTGTGCATCTCTAGGGGTCTTTGCATTGGGAAGAACACTACTTAGCAAACAGATGCCACTTCAAGGCATACAGTCGCCTCGTAGAGAGAGCCCTAGCCTGTGTTATTGTTTCTACCACGGCGGGTGGTATGCCACTTAGGTCTTCTGTGTCCCGTCCAGGGGCCAGACATGGAGATTCCAGAGGTATAATCACGGGTGCCAGATGGTGCCCTGTCCCTGAGAAAGAAGGCCCTTTCTTCAGGGGAATTTGCCGCGAGGAGCATGAGGTCAGATAGGGTGCTACAAGGATGACATGCTCCTCATCCTCCCTGACCTTGCACATGGTCTGTGCATGTAGGCTCACTGGGAAAAATGCATATTTGTGTCCAGGGAGCCAGCTGTGTGCCAGCGCATCTATGCCAAGGGGTGCCTCGGTCAGGGTGTACCAAAGCTGACAGTGGGAGGATTCTGGGGAAGCAAACAGGTCTACCTGTGCCTGCCTGAATCGACTACAAATGAGCTGGACCATGCCCATCTCGGGACTCTGAAGCGGTCTTATATGCATCAACCGGAGCAGTGTGGCTACCAGGAGCCTCTGAAACAGTTTCAGTGGAACCGCTGTCTTTTGTCTGAATGCCTTCAAATAGGTCAACACCAACTGTGTGCGCACGTTTGTGAGGCGCACCATCATCGATGCTGAGTCCAACTCCAAGCCGAGAAAACAGATGCTCTGAACCGGGAGGAGCTTGCTCTTTTCCCCGTTGACCTGAAGCCCTAGCCGGTTGAGATGCGTGAGCACCAGGTCCCTGTGTGCAAACAACATATCCCGAGAGTGAGCTAGGATTAGCCAGTTGTCGAGATAGTTGAGAATGCGATGCACACTTCCCTTAACAGGGCAAGGGCTGCCTCTGCGACCTTCTTGAAGATGCGAGGGAACAGGGACAGGCCGAAAGGGAGGACCTTGTACTGGTATGACCGACCCTCGAACGCAAATGGCAGAAAGGGTTTGTGTCCAGGTGGAATCGAGACGTAGAAGTATGCTTCCTTCAAGTCTACCGCCGCGAACCAATCTTGATATCGGACGCTCGTTAGAATGCATTTTTACATCTTGAATGGGAGTCTGTGTAAGGCCCGGTTCAGTACCTGCAGGCCTTAACCCACCGTCTTTCTTCAGTACAATGAAGTAGGGACTGTAAAACCCTTTCTTCATCTTGGCCGGAGGGGCAGGCTCTATCGCACCCTTCCATAGGAGGGTAGAGATTTCCGCGTGCAAGGTAGCGGGTTCTCTGCATTCTTGGCCTTCATCGAGGTGAAGACTGAATCGAGTAGACGAGTAGGTCGGTCCGGGTCCGCCATCGCAACGGGCTTGAGAGCGTAAGCCTTGTGTCCAAGCTCCGGTGAGGGGGACCAAGGGGACAATCTCGTCGAACTTACCAGCGGGTGGGGTGGAGCAGCGGGGCGGAGCCTGAGGCGCCACATTGAAAGGGTTTGAGCCCCGTGGCTATGCTGAGTCAAGCACTTGGCTCCTGATACCCACACGGCTCCTGATACCCACCAGAGGATCAGTTGGGGAGGGGGTAGGAGGTACATCATCCCCACTCCGTTGAAACCATCTGGGTGTGGGCACGTTTGTGTACCTAAATGTACCAGACAAATTCATGCATATCAACAAAAATATTTATTTTATTTTAAGTACAATCAAGCTGATACTTGAGGTAACAATTGCAGGTTACCACTTTTTCAGTCAACGGTGTCAGGGCAAAAGGCATCTATTATGCTACAAATAGTGGGAAGAAAGGGTACCCTTTGGAATGAGCAGGTTTTCTGCATTAACTGTTTAATGTTTTGTGTATAGTCGACACGTGAACAGAGATGTTAACCAGTTCCAATGATTCCTTCAAGTCTTTAGCTGTCACTGTAGGATTCTTTTTACCTCATTGAGCATTCTGCGGTGTACCCTTTGAGTAATCTTGGCTGGAAGGCCACTTTTTGGGAGAGTAGCCACAGTACTAAATCATCACCATTTTAGACAATTTGTCTAACTTTGGACAGATGAATATCTAAGCTCTTTGAGATAACATTGCAACCCTTTCCAGCTTCATGCAAAGCAACTATTCTTGATCTTCTGAGATCTCTTTTTTTTGCGAGGGATGGTCCACATCAGCAGATGCTTCTTTTGAATAGCAAACTCAAAATGTTTGAGTGCTTTTTATAAGTCAAAGATGCTCTAACCCACACCCCCCATCTCATTTCATTAATTGGATGCCAGGTTTGCCAACTCCTGACTCTAATTAGCTTTATTTGACATCATTAGCCTATGGGTTCACATACATTTTCTTATCTACACTGTGAATGTTTGAATGATGTATTTAATATGTACAAGAGCAATTCAATAATTTGCATTTTATTCATTAAAACAGATTGTGTTTGTTTATTATTGTAACTTGGATGAAGATCATACCAGATTTTAAGACAAATTTGTATATAAATGCAGGTCATTTTAAAGGGTTCACATACTTTTTCTTGACACTGTATTATAAACACAATTTCAAATTTTCTAACAACAGTACATACCTTTGAGGATTTCATTAGCTGTCTGGACACAGCGGAGGCTGGGTGAGCAGTACACAAAATCAATAGTGGTATTACTTTCCAGCAGGGCCTCACCTTGGAAGTCAGATAGATTCACATGAGGAAGATCATTTTGGACAATTTACCTGATGAATTACGGAACCCATCAAAACACTGAGTAAACAACATACCCACTATCCTGGCCTGTGTAGATCCAGCCACTGTGATAGGAACATCAATTTCATAGTCCCTCTGTACTCCATCCCAAGCAGGTAGTTCAGCAGGCATATTTAAGTTACTTCTCACATACCTGCCTACAGAGAGGCAAACTGAGTTTCCAAATAAACTACTGTGTGAGTGAGCCATGACCCACATTATGAATGATAGTCAGTTGTAATTACCTTTAGAGTCCAAACACTGTGAGAACCAGTGTTTTCCAAACACAGCATCCATCCTCTCTCCATGCCGGCATACAAACAAAGTCCTTTTAGGTAGCTGAGTCAGGATATTGGGCCGAAGCATCTATCATCAACAGCACAAAATGCTTGAATAAATTACAAAAAAAAAAATATATATAATATACATGTATAACTATAACCTCAATGTTGATGCATCACTCAAAAGCTAAATGTTAGGGTATGTTTCTATAATTGTGTAATGTGATTCCTAGACCAATCAGGAACCTGCATAGGTTGGCAAATAACACTCAAGATGGCAGATTCCTCCAGCTTCAAGTTATCCAAGCAATGAATGTTGTGCAGCTCATCCAATGGTTTGCTCCCTGGAGAGGTACAAAAGAAGGAGTGTGACCTGTGTAAGGAGCACGAGAAGAGTTAAATGCATTGCAAAGTCTTTGGATACTTAATTTTCTGAACTTAACACTTAACACTCATTCAGGCAAATTCTATTATCAAAGTCGCCTCCATGAATGCGTGGTTAACAGGGTGTTGCTTCGTGGTTGCTAAGGTGTTTTGAGTGTTTTATTAAATGTTGCTATGCTGTTACTCAGTTTTTGTTTACTGACCCAAGTCAAAAGAGTCAAATTATATTCTGGTCTCTAGATACAGCTTTAGTCCATGCTTAAATATAAGATGGGGTTTATTAAAGGTACGTGAAGGAATTTTTCATGCATGTTGTCTTGGACTTACACTGATACATAGTGGTGTGGATGCAGTATCATTAAAAAAAAACAAGTTTTCAGTTACAGATGCAATATTAGAAATGCACTTTTCAGGGGCCTGGGTAGCTCAGCGAGTAAAGACGCTGACTACCACACATCGCAAGATCAAATCCAGGGCATGCTGAGTGACTCCAGTCAGGCTTCCTAAGCAATCAATTGGCCCAGTTGCTAAGGTTTGGCAACCTCCTCGTGGTCACCATAATGTGATTCTCGCTCTCGGTGGGGCATGTGGCGTGTTGTGCTTGGATGATGTGGAGAATAGCGTGAAGCCTCCACACGCGCTAGGTCTCCGCAGTAACACGCACAACAAGCCACGTAATATAATTTCCAGATTGACAGTCTGAGACACGTAGGCAACAGATTCGTCCTTCGCCACAGGGATTGAGGTGAGTCACTATGCCACCATGAGGGCATTGGGCATAGGGCATTTCAGATTAAGTAGCAAAGGGGAGAAAATCCTGCAAAGAAAAAGAAATACACTTTTCCCAGACAGCCATGATTAATTTAATCCATGATTGAACGTGTCCAATAACAGTTTGGTTACTGAGATTAAGAGAGTAGTATTTAGCTGTTCATGTGATAATAACATGACAGCCCCCATGAGGGGACTCTCTCCATGAAGAAAAAAAACAGCTTTTAAAAGGTTACTGATAAGACTGCAGTCTTCATCTCATGTGAGTGTTCATGATTTTATACATAAGTTTAAAAATGACAATTCATTTCCTAAGGAGTACAAGTTTTTTAATGAGAAATAAATTACTGAGTGCACCTTTTAAGGTTAATTTGGTAGTACTTTACTATAAGGTTACATTTGTTAACATTAGTTACTGCATTAGGTATAATATATACCTCATGAGTCGTATAATTTGATCTGTGATAACTCTTTAAATGTTTATTCTGATGAAAAGTATTTGATTTTATTCCAGTAACAGTTCTATAGGTTAATAAGGCACTTAAATCGTTATATAGTAAAAAAAAAAAGGCTGGTCTGGATAAGTCGGATTCATATTTTTTAAAGTTGTCAACTGATTTTATTGCACAACAATTAACTTATCTTTTTAATCTTTCTTTATCTATAAATGAAATTCCTTCTATCTGGAAAACTGCTTATGTTCTGCCATTATTTACAAGGGGAAAACCAACTGTACTAAATAACTATAGGCCTATCTCGAAATTGTCAATTTTAGCTAAGGTTTTGGAATCGCGAGTTTCTATCCTCAAAAAATGTTTTATCTAGTTTTAGGAAAAAATATAGTACAACCATAAAGTATTAAATTATCTAATGTTTCATTAAATAAGAAGAAACATTGTGTTGCTCATTTTATCGATTTATCCAAAGCTTTTGATACCGTAGATCATGAAATATTGGAGCAGAGTCTTCTTAGTGTAGATTTATAAGTGAACGCTGTTGGATGGTTTGTTAATTATCTATTGGGCAGAACTCAATGTATAAATATTGGTGGTATAACTTCCAGTATTTTGAATGTAACTAAATGCGTACCTTGGGCCATTATTATTTATTTTATATATTAATAATATTGGGATTAATATCACTCATTTATATGCCGACAACGTGATAATTGATACTTCTTTGCGACAATGCTGGATCAGGCTCCGAGTCATCTTCCATTTGATTTTAATGTAGTTCTGCATACATTAAGGGATTTAAAACATGTTTGAATGCAGATAAATCTAAACATATGTTTTCAAATAGAAAGTCTGAACTCTCAAATTCACACTCAATTACTACTCTTCAAGGTTTGGTGATTGAAATAGTTTCTGAATATGAAAATTTGGGATTTTTAATTGATGATTCCCTCTCTTTTGGACCTTATGTTCAGTATCTTGTGAAGAAACTAAAGTTGAAATTGGGCTTTTCTTTAGAGTTAAGTCCTGCCTTTCTTCTAAAGCAAGGAGGAAATTGGTAGTTTCAACTTTCATGTCAGTGCTGGATTATTGTAATATTATTTATATGCAGGCACCTAAACGATGTTTACAGGCGTTGGATTCTGTTTATCATGGAGCATTAAGGTTTATTACAAATTCAAAAGCCTTTACCCTTTATTGTTCACTGTACTCTCGGGTTGGATGGCCCACGTTGTCATCACGTAGACTTAAGCACTGGTGCATATTTATATCTAAAATTATTTTGGGTTTGCTTCCCTCGTATTTACAACAGTATATTATTCAAAAAGGTGTAAAGAATTATGTATGTCTTCATTCAGAAGGTTATAATCTTTTAAATAAACCAAAAGTCCGTACAAATATGGGTAAAATGTCATTAAGTTATGCTGCTCCATTTGATTGGAACCAGTTACAAGATTTGTATTATTTCATAGTTCATAGTTATTACAAGATGTTTTTTGTTTTAACTTAGAGATTTTAAATCTCTAAGTTAAATAAAGAGTTTTATTTCCTGGTTAAATAAAGCTAAAAAAATAAATAAATAAAAAAAAGAATAAAAAACACAATGAATAGTACTTTTACAGCATTTATTAATCTTTGTTAATGTTAGTAAATAAAAATAAAATTGTTCATTGTTAGTTCATGTAAATTCATAGTACATTAACTAATAATCCAGGGCTCCAGACTGTGACTAAAATGGTCGCAAATGCAACCAAAAATAAATAGTCTAGTCGCCATTGGCAACAGTCGAGATGTGTGCTTTCATATGGGGTTTCATCAGATATCATCTTGTGAGTCATTGAATACATACTGAGCTCGCTGGCTGCACATAACAACAACCACAGCGTGAGCCGTAATGTCCAATTCACGAACAAACTACTCTTTAGAACCGGATCTTTATAATGAATCACCCGAACTCAGGAGTTAGCAGTTTGAATTCGAGTCACTTTCTCAGTGAATCAGTCAGTGAGTTCACAACTGGGAGTGCAGACATTTCAAAATACTAGTCCCATGCGTATTTCAGGCTTTTTTATAATTAAAAGTTCAGTGTTATGTACCACCCCCCCCCCAAGTGAAATAAGACTAAGATTTTTTTTAAATTATATACACTGGTGGTCAAAGGTTTGGAATAATGTACAGATTTTGCTGTTTTGGAAGGAAATTGGTACTTAAATTCACCAAAGTGGTATCAGAATCAGAATCAGAATCAGAATCAGCTTTATTGCCAGGTATGTGTACACATACAAGGAATTTGACTCAGGATTGTACATTGCTCCCGATGTGCTTACACGTACAAAAATACAATAACACAATAATAAAATAAAATCAGACACAGGCTACAGTGTAGACAACACAAATATACACACTATGAACAAAAACAATATAGACATATTTACAAATGCAGGATGCAGGAGTAAAATTATAATTATCATTATTATGTACATGTCGGAAGTGGATGTGATATACAGGTACACATACATGCATACATGTACACAGTGCGATGAAGCATAGTGCAAAGGATGCTGGAATAATAGTAAAAGTATTTTGTGCAGTAGTTGTGACTTGAGGTAGGTGGAATTGGTATACAGTATATACAATATGACAATCAATAATATGAACAGTATGAAACAGTATTCAACTGATCACAAAGTATAGTTAGGACATTATTGATGTAAAAAAACAGTACCATAACTATTTGAAACAGTTATCATTTTTTATCAAATCTAGACAGGCCACATTTCCAGCAGCAGGGCTGGACTGGAAAGAGACATCGACCCAGGATCTTACATGGCAACTGGGGCATAACACATATGGGGGGGGGGGGGGGGTATGCTACTCCCAAAAATAGTACAGAGTAGGTGGTGCAGCTGTAAGTACCCGAAGAACTGAGATCTAGGAATCCTGAAATGTTGGACCAAATTTTCAAACAATCTCAACCACCACCCTCATATAGGAGCATACTAACAGTCCTCAAAATCCACTCTGACCAGCAAAAAGGGGACAAACCAATACACAACTTTGGGTTTACCATATGCTTGAGGCAACATTTAAATAAATGTCTGAATTAAACACTCTGGACATTTTGTCCATAGCGCGTGCAGATGTGAGATAATGGGGTGCGACTTAACTTCTCCAATTAGTATAATAGAAAGACTTTGTGATAGTAAAATATGGGTAAGAACTTTCTGTTAAATTCCAAACCAGGGAGGGGCTCTCTCTGGTGGAAGTGAACAATGAGCTAAATGTCTGTGACCGAATGCATAAGAATAAAACAAAATCTTGGGTAGGTCTAGCCCACTTTTGTCAATCGGCCTATGTAACTTATTGAAATGTAACATGGGAAGCTTTCCATTCCAAATGAAGGACTTCGCTATGCTATCAAATTGCTTGATATAAGAGAGGGGGACATCTACAGGGAGAGATTGTAGCAGATAGATGAATTTTGGAACACAATTCATTTTAATAACATTAACCTTACCATTCACAGATCAATGTAATGATGCCCACCTGTCATGCTCGAAAAACTTTTTATTAAAGAGTCAAAATGAACACTAAATCACATACATTTGCTGGGAATAAAATACCCAAATACTGAAAGGCACCCGGCTGAAAAGAAGGTACTAGGCAGTACGCAGTCAGAGCAAATGCTTCGGATTTAGACCAATTGACTCCGTATCCCCAAAATGCAGAAAACAAATTGATAATTCTGCGGAGGCAAGGCATAGATCTAGTGGGGTTGGTGATGAATAATAAAATTTCATCTGCGTAAAGTAAAAGCCTATGTGCCATACCTCCAGCCACCACCCCTGGAAAATAATCTTCCTTTCTTATCGCGGCTGTTAATGGTTCCAGGGCAAGACAGAACAATAATGGGGAAAGAGGGCAACCCTGCCGAGTGCCCCTATCCTGAGTAAAATAATCTGACATTAATCCATTTGTTTGTACTACCGCAACAGGGTGTCTACTGTATAAAGTAACTTAATGCATCCAATAAAAGTATTTCCAAACTCAAATATTTCCAAAAACTTAAAAAGATAATCCCATTCTACCATATCTAACCCCTTTTCGGCTTCAAGTGAGATGGCAGCGACCAGAGTCTGATCATTCACCTCTGACCACATAATATTGACGAGATGCTTAATGTTGTCAGAAGAGCTGCTGCCACAAATAAACCCCAACTGATCTATATTTATAAGAGATGTCATAACTTTACTTAATTGGTTAGTCAAATTTTTTGACAAAAGTTTAACATCTAACTGGATCATGTAAATTGGACGGTAACTTTTACACTCGCTAGGATCTTTGTCCTTTTTAAGAATCAGACTGCTCCGGGTTTGTGACAGTCAATCATTGTTTTGAGGAATGAAAGCTACACAATTCTTGAAACTGCCAATAAACTGTAGATTTCATACAAGGACAGAAAGAGATGAGGCCAGATGTACAACTAAACAAGAGGATAAGTACATCAGAGTCTCTAGTTTGAGAAATAGACACCTCACATGTCCTCAGCTGACAGCTTCATTGAATTCTACCCGCTCAACACCAGTTTCATGTACAACAGTAAAGAGAAGACTCAGGAGGCCTTATGGGAAGAATTGCAAAGAAAAAGGCACTTTTGAAACAGAGAAAAACAAAACAAAAAGGTTAGCGTAGGTAAAGAAACACAGACATTGGACAACAGATAATTGGAAAAGAGTGTGATGGATCTTAACCCCATTGAGCTTTTGTGGGATCAGCTAGACTGTAATGTGTGTGAGAAGTGCCCGACAAGACAGACACATCTATGGCAAGTGCGACAGGAAGTGTGGGGTGAAATGTCACCCGAGTATCTGGACAATCTGACAGCTAGAATGTCGAGGATCTGCAAAGCTGTAATTGCTGCACATGGGGGATTTTTTGATGAAAACTCTTTGAAGTAGTTTATTCAAATTGTAATAGTAATTTTTCAAGTTATTAAGGATCTGACTTTACATTGTGATCAGTTGAATGCCACTTTGGTGAATAAAAGTACCAATTTCTTAAAAAAAATATATAATAAAGAATGAGTAAGTGTTTCAAAACTTTTAACCGGTAGTGTATATATATATATATATATATATATATATATATATATATATATATATATATATATATATATATTGTGGCACCGGGGGCGTGGTCAAGCGCCCGCCCGGGAGAGAAAGCGGTAAGGGCGCTTGCACCTGAGTTAAATTATGTCTAACACCTGTCTCTAATTTCAGTGAGCACGGGGAGAGCAGCATAAAAATTAGCCACAGAACCTCCAGGGGAGAGAGAGAGTTGGACAAAGCCCTCCTGTCTAGCGTGTGAATTGTGTGTGTGTGTGTGTGTGTGTGTGTGTGTGTGTGTGCGTGCGTGCGTGCGTGCGTGCGTGCGTGTGTGTGTGAGTGTGTTATAAGTGAAGAAGTTATTGTGAAGTTGTATCTGGTTGAAGTGCACGGATTAAAGTCTTACCGGTGCAGTCGAAGCCCTGTCTCTGTGTCTTCCTTCCCTCAGTGGAGAAGTGTGCTACATATATATATATATATATATATACATATATATATATATATATATATATATATATATATATATATATACATATATATATATATATATATATATATACATATATATATATATATATATATATATATATATATATATATATATATATATATATACATATATATATATATATATATATATATATATATATATATATATATATATATATACATATATATATATATATATATATATATATATATATATATATATATATATATATATATATATATATATATATATATACATATATATATATATATATATATATATATATATATATATATATATACACTACCGGTCAAAAGTTCTGAAACACTTACTCATCCTTTATTATAATCTTTTTTCTACATTTTATAATAATAGTAAAATCATCAAAACTATGGAATAACATAAATGGAACATTGGGAATTATGCTGTGACTAAATAAAATCCAAAATAAATCAACAATCTAAATCGAGCAATTCTGTGATGTGGCAACTAAAACAGTTTAGGACACAATGGCTCCTCAGTCATTTTTTTTTTTGTCTGAGCCCTGTTAACATATACAACCTTTAATTTAAAAAAAAATTATTACTACAGTATATGTTGAAATTAACATAAACCAAGTTTAATAAATGCTCTACAAGTTTTGTTCATTGTTAGTTCATGCTAACTAATGTTGTTAGCTAATTTTAACAAATGAAACTTTATTGTAAAACGTTACCATTTAATTTAAGTTCATTATTAATTGCAGTAGTACAAACAATGCGGGACAAGCTACATATGATTTTTAATACTAGGGAACTGGTAATAGTGATGCTTGTTTTAGCATGAATTCCAATTACCTTTGCTGAGAACTGATCTACTTCAACATCACAGCATTTAGAGAGCTTACCCATGGAAGATCCATGTGTCAGACTCATCAGCAAGGCTGACATAATTCTCAGGCAGCAGTCCAGAAATGCCTGTACCCAGAGAGGTGCCATACACCCAGCCCTCACTAGTGCTCATTTGTTCCATGGTAGATGAGAAGATAAAGTCTCCTGGTACAAGCTCCAGCTCATCATCATTCTGGGGAGTGTAGGGGTACATCACTCGCAAAGTCTGACAATGAAACAAAGGTTTGACTGCATTATACAGTACATTTTAGTGAACTAGCAAAACTATAAGACATATAAATGAAAAAACAAAAATGTGCTTCACCTCATGATTAGCATATCTTATATCCCGTGAGAAGACAGCAGCAAGCCAATCACATCCCAGTTTGACCTCAATCCCTTTTGCCAATTTGTCCAAGAAAGAAAAATTATTGATTGGAAAGTGATAGGCCAGAGTCAAATGAAGCTGTTTTTTATGGGGTTCCACATGAACATCTATAAAATAAGGAGGAAAACCCTGTATTATAACCACGTCTAAATATGTTGGGTAGATTTCTTCTGAAATGTAATCTGGTACTGTTCACAAATTACATAAGGAAATCTAATTTGATTACTTTGGGATTACTCATTGCATGTTTTGATAAATGTAACCAATAATTTTAAATTGACCAATTAACAATTTTCATTAAACAGTACTAACAATAAAATCAAAGAGCAAAACAATTAGTCAGTTGCTGAGTAAAACAAAAGGCTTGACTTATTGTTAATGTAATCAAAATGTAATCATGTAATCCAAGTAACTATAATCTGAATATACACATTTAATAATTACATAATCAAGATTGCCATTAATCTGTTGAAATCCAGCACTTATGATCATTCCCAATTAAATTCATCTCCATTTTGGTCAATTAAACAGTATCAGATAAAATTAAATTGAACAAGGTTTAACAGAAAAAATATCCATTACACTGAAAAAAATTACTAGTAAAATTAATTAAATGTATTAAATAAAATAATTAAAGTTTTTGCACACCGTTTTTCTAAGTAAATTTGATGTTATAAAATTAAGTCAAATCTATTTATCTTCATGACATAGAATTAATTAAAAATAGTATATTTACACATCTATGGGAGAAAGATTTATATATATATATATATATATATATATATATATATATATATGTGTGTGTGTGTGTGTGTGTGTGTGTGTGTGTGTGTGTGTGCATTCAAGCTTTAAACACAGGGATATTTGTTGAGGGCATTTTATATGAACATCTGAAACATGAAATTTTTTACTTTTCTTATGTACCACATGACATACTAAAGCTTTATTGCATGCAATTTAATCTATTAGATAACACAATTTTGCATTTCTAGCAATACAAATAAGACACACAGCTGCACACACCCACAGACCTCAACACTTGGTGCATAAAACACGATGATGGTAAACAATCAACAGACAATATTTTTTTTTATCACGAACAGTTAATTTTGAGTAGACAATGAACTTCAGACTTCACAAAACAAGAAGTTACCAAACATAACAACAAAATCAACTATGAAAACTATCTAAACAAAATTGCTAAAAGAAAACCATGCAAACTCATTCATTATTAAAGCCCAGTGCATGCTGTGAATTTGACATTTTAATTACCAGTGAAATTTACAGCAAAGAAATATGTCAAGGTTTTCTACTTTAGGATTGATACATGATGACGCATTGTACAGACAACAAACAATTTTTATATAATATTTACTTTTAAGCTAGAGCATTTATTTTACATGTTTGAATTGAGTTCAAATGTAGAATTTACTAAATATTTTCAAGTTCAGGCTTAAACTAAGTTATGTAAAAAGTAGTTAATCTTTTTCTGCTATATTTACTTCACCACAATATCAGTACTGATCTTTGAAAATTCTAGACAAACAGTCCTAACACCAGGAGGTAAAATGAGCTGTCAAAAAAAAAAAAAAAAAAAAAAAAAACATGCAAGCACCATCCATTACAAATGCTCTGATCGTGCTTCCCTACCAGCTTTAGTGGCAGCCTCGGCCGCAAAGTCAGCCACAAACTTCTTCAGCATCTCTGCCACCTGTTCCTCAACAAAAAGGCCTATGAATTTTGTGGAGGTGTAGAGCTCCAGAGGAAGAGGGCTGGGGAATCGTCCTCTCCACTGATTCACAGCCGACTGGAGAGCTTCACACAGAGCACCCACTTTATTGTCTGGACACTACAAATACGTAATATGAAGAAGAGCAAAAATGTACACGTACCCTTTTTCTATAAACATGTCTTTGCACATGAACATAATTAGGTAACAATTTACAATAATCTTGATTGGTTAACAATAGTAAGTGCAATACATAATATGAATGAACAATGAACAATACTTATAGAGCATTTATTAATCTTTGTTAATGTTAATTTCTACTTCTACATATACTAATGTATTCTTTACAAATTGTATAAGTCAACCTTAGTTTATGCACTATGAACTAACATGAACAAACAATGGATAATGCAATATCTATTAATTTGCATAAATAAATATCAGAAAATGCCATAAAAATCAATTGTGCATTGCTAGTTTATGATACCTAATTCATTAACTAATGTTAACGAATACAATCTTATTGTAAAGTGTTACGCCCAGTGATCAGTAGTTGCAATTAAATCAGATGTTGTGGCTCACCATAAAGAACTGACAGAGTGTGATGTGTGGAAAGATGTTGTGAGCTTTGTTCTTGTCACAGGTCAAGCGAGACTCCTGCCAGAAATGAGAAAGTTGGTTCTGTAAAGGGCCACGGGGGCGCAGATACAGCACATACTCTCTAGGTAAAGGGTCGTCAAGGAAAGGGTCATCCAAATGAGAGAAAATCCTATGGAGATCAACACATGCAGGTAATCACAAATCACATCACAGAATGGCTAAGCCAGGAAATGAAGCCTTTGTAATTCTACTGGTTCCCCGTCTGTCACTCACTCGACGTTGTGATGAAGAGTTGACACTAGGGGTCGCTCCTGCGGAGCCCGGACATCTCTGATCTTGAGAAAAGGCCAATGAGAATTGGCGTGTGGAATTTGCATGCCACTCCCCTGGACATACGGGTATAAAGGAGTGACACTGCAAATACACATCAGATATCTTCTTCGGAGCCAAGAGAGCTGTCACAGAACTGAATTCCTCTGCCGTCTCATTCATCTCTACAAGCTGTTGGTTTTACAGCGTTTTCCAGCGGTTCTCCCCCTCACACACTACGTTGTCCTGAGCACACCCCTGGGTGCTTCAGCAGCAGAAAAAGAGCTAACGGAGTGAATAACTTCGTTTATATATATATTTATATTTCCCATATACATATATAAAAACACCAATAAAAGAGTATATTTCTGTGGCGT
The DNA here is from genome assembly GCA_032164185.1 of Moxostoma hubbsi. Classification (NCBI taxonomy): domain Eukaryota; kingdom Metazoa; phylum Chordata; class Actinopteri; order Cypriniformes; family Catostomidae; genus Moxostoma; species Moxostoma hubbsi. The sequence continues at coordinate 21,240,302 of JAVLUX010000029.1, read as the reverse complement.
AAACGGTGAAGTGTCTTTTTCAGGATGTCTTTCCGTTTGTGTGTATTTCCTGGTTGCGGTCGTTGTCTCTCCCCATCTGATGACCACGATCGCTGCCTCTCGTGTCTGGGTGCTACCCATGCTGAGTCAGCGTTTGTGGATGGTTCATGCCCTCACTGCGAGGGCAAGACCATGGCTACGTTGCAGTCACGACTCGCCCTCGTAAGAGCACAAGCCACCCTAGCCACTCCCCGACTCGGTCCTTCTACCTACGGTTATGAGGCAGTGTCGGCTAGCGCTGGGGGCACTTATACCCGCAAAACGCCTCCACCTGGCGGAACCGCCCACGGCTCCCATCTAGGGCCTGTAGGCTGACGTCGTCTCTGACGGCTAAAGCCTACAGCGCCGCTGGGCACGCCGCCTCCGCTTTGCATGCCATGGCACTCCTGCAGGTGCACCAAGCCAAAGCAATTAGAGATCTACACGAGGGTAGTCCTGACCCGGGTCTAATGCAGGAGCTGCGCTCGGCAACTGACTTCGCCATTAGGGCAACGAAGGTCACGGCGCGGGCTCTCGGGCAGGCGATGTCCACCTTGGTGGTCCAGGAGCGCCACCTCTGGCTCAACCTAGTCGAGTCGTGAGAGGCTGACAAGGTACATTTCCTTGATGCCCCCATCTCCCAGGTTGGGCTGTTTGGCGACACCGTTGGAGACTTCGCCTGGCAGTTCTCAATGGTGAGGAAGCAGACGGAGGCTATAGAGCACATCCTGCTCAGGCGGAGCCACAGACCCAGCGTGTCCCCCTGCAGTGCCAGCACCAACACCAGCCGGCCCCGACGCGGCGCTACCCACAGGACAGCGCCGCCCCCCCGCCTCACGGCCGGCTGCCAAGAACCCCAAGAAGGCTTCGAAGCGCCCCTGAGACAGGCAGCCCTGGGACTCAGGAAACTGCACTATGGGAGCTGGTAAGCAGACCACTCCCTCCCCCGCTGGAGGGGCAGGTGGAGAATCCTTATTTCCTTTTGAATTTTATTTCGCTGCGTGCCCAACAGGCTGTTGTACCCACATTTTTTGGTTTCCTCAGCCCCCGGGCTGTATTTCCGGTTTTCCAAGCCGTCGTTATCATGACCGGCGGCCACCGGTTCTCTTTGGCAGGTACAGCGCCCTGGAACCGGTCCTCCCACTTCCACGTGCCCAGCCGCGGCACAACCTCCCCCCCGAGCCGACGGTCTCCGTGGGCCATGAGGACGAAATTCTTCCTCCCCCGTCACAGGCTGTTCCGGGAGCGGTCACAAGGAGCCAGGTAAGTGCTTCGATGTCCCTAGACTCAGCACCCTCGGCTTCGCCCCGTCGCGAGGCCCCGCCATGCCAGTACGTCCGACGCTATAGTCCTCTTGGTCCCTCTCGCACGGAGCTTGGGACCGTGGCTCACACTCCCCAACCCGTTGCGTTGGCTGATCAGGACGTCCGACTCGGCTATGCGATTCAGTTCATCAGGTGCCCGCCCAGGTTCAACGCCATCCGCTCCACCACGGTGAGAGGCGAGAACACCACTGCCTTACGTGTGTAAATCGCCTCCCTTATACGGAAGGGCGCGATAGAGCCTGTTCCTCCAGTCGAGATGAAGAAGGGGTTTTACAGCCCTTACTTCATCGTACCCAAAAAAGGCGGCGTGTTGCGGCCAATCCTCGACCTGCGAGTTCTGAACCGGGCTCTGCACAGACTCCCATTTATGTTGCTCACGCAGAAACACCGAGCATCCAGCATCTGGATTGGTTCGTGGCAGTAGACCTGAAGGTCATGTACTTTCATGTCTCAATCCTTCCTCGACACAGACACTTTCTCCAGTTTGCCTTCGAGGGTCAGGCATATCAGTACAAAGTCCTCCCCTTCTGCCTATCCCTGTCCCCTTGCGCCTCCCCTGTCGCAGAGGCAGCCCTTGGCCCACTGAGGGAAGCGCGTATCCGCATCCTCAACTAGATCTACGACTGGCTAATCTTAGCTCACTCGTGAGACATGTTGTGTGCTCACAGGGACCTGGTGCTCAGGCACCACAGCCACTTGGGGCTTCGGGTCAACTGGGAAAAGAGCAAGCTCGTCCCGGTTCAGAACATCTCTTTTCTCGGTATGTAGTTAGACTCGGTCTCAATGATGGCACGTCTCACCAGCGAATGCGCACAGTCAGTGCTGAGCTGTCTGCATATGTTCAGATGGATCACGCTGGTCCCACTGAAATCCTTTCAGAGACTCCTCGGGCATATGGCATCCTCAGCGACGGTCAAACTGCTTGGGTTGATGCATATGAGACCATTCCAGCACTGGCTAGAGACCCAAGTCGAGAGACGAGCATGACGCCACGGCACACACCACGTCCTCGTCACGCAGGCTTGTTGTCGCTCTCTCAGCCCCTGGTCAGACCTAGCGTTCTTACAGGAGTTCCCCTAGGCCAGGTCTCCAGGCACATCGTGGTTACGACAGATGCCTCCCAACAGGGCTGGGGGGCCATATGCATCGGGCACTCAGTCGCCGGCCCTTGGACTGGCCTGCGACTGCGTTGGCACATCAACTACATCAAATTGCTGGCAATACTACTTGCCCTGAGGAGGCTTTTGCCGTTGATCCGGGGCAAGCACGTGTTGCTCCGGACGGACAACACAGCCACGGCGGCGTATATCAACCTCCAAGGTGGTCTACGCTCTTGCCGCATGTCACAACTCGCCAAAGGCCACGCACCGCCAGTCTGCGTAACTCGGTTCAGCTCTTGTGGCGTTTTCCATTGGGACCCCTAGTGTCATCTCATCAATGGCACAACACTGAACCAACCGCTGAAAGCGCAGGGTCTTTGGCTCGGCTCCTCAGTGCGATACCTGATGTGTATTTGCAGCATCACTCCTTTATACCCGTATGTCCGGGGGAGTGGCATGCAAATTCCACACGCCAATTCTCATTGGTCTTTTCTCAAGATCAGAGATGTCCGGGCTCCTCAGGAGCGACCCCTTGTGTCAACTCATCGACACAACGTCTCGTTCCCTCCATCAGGGAATGGAGGTTACGTCAGTAACCGAGACGTTTTGTGTACAACCCACTTGATTGAACATGAAGCAAAGAAACCTCTAGAGGGCAGTAGCATCCCTTATTAAGTGCCCATTAAAGTAAATATATGGGTGCACACCACAATAACTTTTTTCATAATTAAGAAAACTCACCAGTCACATGCTAGCTGAACACTGCTGCCTCCGGTTGATGCAAGAGCTTTCAATCTGAAAAGACATTACATCTCAGAATCACCAGCAGCTACACATTTTGCAATATGGTGATCAAAGGATCAGTCAAACATCCAGGAACAGTGTAAAGTAAAATAATACTAGATAACAGGGCATTTGTTTTCGCCTTTGAATAAATATGGCGATTTTGCACTCATTATTGCTATAACCAATTTACAGCCATCAATAATCACACTTATGATATAAACTACAATGAAACATTTAGAGTATATGGCAATGCCTATCATCTCTAAGCTTATAGTGCATGTTGTGGCGCTTTGCAGGCCTCTCCAAGTGGATGCACAACCGAGCCAAGATGCATTTCTCATTTCTCTGGTCAACCATGTGTTTTTCATCTTTGTGACTTCGTGCTCACACAATATTTCTCCACGTTTTGAGGTCTGTGACAGTGGAGATGTGTCAAAAGATTAGATTATATTTTTTGGATTTCTAACTTGTTTGCAAAAGCCACTGAAGGAGCTGATAAGCTGCGTGGGTGAAGTGAACATCACACTTCTCTCAAGCTTCAGTGTCTCTTACTCAGTTTTTCAGCAGATATTGTGAAATAGCTTTAACATTTTTGACAACAGCGAGTAAAACCCTTTTGAAACTAACCTGCATTTCTGAATGGCTATAAAACTACTTTAAATGTGTGAAGCTTTAGATGGAAAAGACTCTTTGTAAAAGAATCAATCTAAAATTTCAGAAAATGGAATCCAATAAAAACAAAGGTGAGCTGAACTAGCTTTAACTTATTATATACAAGGTTCAATTCAGAGATAAAAGGGCAAATAATGACACCAGAACAAGAGCTTTCTATTCCTAGCATTTGCAGCTTACATTAATGCAGGCATAATGTTGATTACAACAAAAACGAATTTCAAAGTTAATGGGACCAGTCCATAAACTTTCAAATATACACTGTTTGCAAAGTATAGCCACAAGACATGAATTTAGTGTGATAAAATCACTTACTTACCTTATCCGCGTACAGATACCTCTAATATTGCAACACTGTTGTCATCATGACATGACGACAAAAACCCTGTAATCCTGAAAAATGATTTTATCACAGTAAAATTATGTAGAACAAAGATTTTCACACAAAAATCACGTTAAAATGTATAATGTTTACGTCTTGTGACTTTACTTTTGAAACATTGTGCATTTAACATTTATGGATTGGCCCCATTCACTTCCATTGTAAGCAGCTGACTGTAACTGGGTTTTTTTGCTGCTTCTTTTTTTTTATAAACAAGGGCTGAGTAAAAACAACTCTGTGGCAATTAAAATTATACAGAAATGCTGTCGTTTGGGCATTAATTCCACTGAACCTGAAATATTCCTTTAATTAATCTCTTGCATACATTAGATACTGCTTGTTTTGAGATTGAAATGATGGTATTTGGCCTCACAAGCAGAATGTTTCATATCTGTGCTCTGTCCTAAGGTATAACCCCAAGGTTTCCATTTCTCTCAGAAACTACACTGGGAACCAGGTGTCACTAGAGAAAGAGGTAGCAAATTAAACAGCATTTGCACGTCCAAATAACTTTTCTGTTCCACTGATAAACAAAGGAGGAATTGTGAAATGGTTTCTGTTCTGAAACCTCATTAGTGTGAGACTATTACTATGACATGGCATTGTAGAGTGTGAGTCGTACAGCCTGTTTGAGCAGGTCATCATAAGGTCATCTTAGGACCTCATTTAGCCCGATTTCATCTAGTACCACTGAAGCAAAACCTCAGGGTATACTAGGACTTCCCCTAAACTCATTCTGCAACTGCCAAATGACAGGAAAGCATTTTCTAAAGGGCATGGTTTTGTTTGTGGACAACGGTCAGTCTGAATTTTTATCTGCTATGAACTTGAATGTCTTTTCTCTCAGAACAAAACATGCTTGACACACTGCAGCAAACAGAAGCAAGGATATGGCTCACCACATGTGATTTATAGATAACATGCAAATAAATTAGGGTTAAAAACTGACTTATCGGTTTAATAGTTCCTTGAGCTGAGTGAAGATTCAAACAAAATGTTGCAAGATGCACACAGTCCAGCAAACTCATTTAGTCTTTATATTGAAGCAGGTGTCTCATAATTTAAAAAACAGTGTAATAGATTGTTTTGATTATAAAGATCTCAGGGTCTCAGCAGATGCTCTAACTTCTGTATAAAGACTTAAATCTAGTTTACAAACACACAAGATTCAATAATCAAACTGATCACAGGCTAAGAGGCTTACATTAATTTCTAGACAACATCTGACTTTTTCATTATAAAGCAGCCAAAAATCTCACTCTACTACACTGAGACCCAATCACAAATCTATTACTGTGGTAACAGTACTGTGGCCTTAAATGCTATACAGACTGCTTACATTCATATGCATAGTGCATTATTATAAGAGGCAATAGCACAAATCCTATTGCAGGGCAAACTCACACATGGAAAAAGCTCTAAACAACATGAAATATTAACATGCTTAATAAGCATGAAGCATGACTGCGAAAACATCCACCCATTAAATTTAAAAGTAGGCCTTTATACTTAAAGTAATATTTTCCTATAAGAAAAAAGAAGTGTCTTAAATCAAGAACAACCGCCCACACACCTAACGCGCAGACTTTCGTGTCTTTTTAGATGTCACTTTTTATGTGTTACAAGCTATTTCCTATTTGCTACCATGTATTACTCATGTAAACTTAGCTAAAGATGCAGTGTGGGCGAATCTTTTCAAGTTCCAGTGGACATACAATGCTTAAGAATTAATTTATGAATTAATTATGACTGTTCATATGTAAAGCTGTGATCTGCAAACTCTTCTTCCCTTATGTGGCTTAATTAATTTTTATTTGTATATCTACACATCACATCAATAATAAATGGATATAAATATTTCTCCCTTATTATATTTTTAAAGGAAACACACAACCTTAGATTGAGCATTCAAAAATGATAAGAATCAATAATTTTACCATTAATTAATAATGCTGTTCTATCACAGCTTACTTACAAAAACAAAACCTTTGTGTTGAGGCATTTAACCTATAATATGATTTAACATTAGATAATATGTGGATATTTATACAGTGCCTTTATGGAGCTTTTGAGAAATGTCAAAACAGCATGCAGCAGCAACAAAAAATGTTTAACCAATATTTACATTATAGGTTAAGATTTACTTAAATGTATAGTTCACCCAAAAATTAAAATTCTCTCATCACTTACGCATCCTCATGCCATCCCAGATGTGTAGGACTTTCTTTCTTCTGCTGAACACAAATGAAGATTGTTAGAACAATATTTCAGCTCTGTAGGTCCATACAATGCAAGTGAATAAGTACCAAAATTTTGAAGCTCCAAAATCATATAAAGTCAGCATAAAATTAATTCATAAGACTCCAGTGGTTAAATCCATAACTTCCGGAGTGATATTATAGGTGTTTGTGAGAAACAGGTCAATATTTAAGTCCTTTTTTACTATCAATCTCCACATTCACATTCTTCTTCTTTAATTTTTGGTGATCTGCATTCTTTGTGCATATTGCCATCTACTGGGCAGGGAGGAAAATTTATAGTAAAAAAGGACTTAAAATTTATCTGTTTCTCACCAACACCATTCATATTGCTTCTGAAGATATATATTTAACCACTGGAGTCAAATAGATTACTTTTATGCCTTTATGTGCTTTTTGGAGCTTCAAAGTTTTGGTAACCATTCACTTGCATTGTATAGCCCTTCAGAGCTGAGATATTCTTCTAAAAAATCTTGATGGTTCCATCTATATCATTTAAATTTTTATAGTCTAATTTGATAATGCATCTAACAGCTTTTTTCAACTTTTCAAATCACTTCTCATAACCTCCACAAAGTGTCTTTTCATAGCAACACAGCTGACCAAACAGGCGTGAACACACCTTTCACACAGCTCTTTGGGGAAATCCCACAGCTCAGACCCCAGTATCCTTATATTTCCTGTTTACAGACCTTCCGTTCAGCCTGGTCCTTTGCCAAGAACCTAGAGAAAGTCACTGCGATCTACAATAACACTTTCAACAACTGATTTCTGCAGTGAGATAAAACTAATGCCATGTTGGACGATTTACTTAATTTTTATATTGCTTTTTTAAAACTGTTTCCAAAGCATATAGAAAGAGATACTTACATTTAAAGACTGTGGCCATTCATATAACACTGTATGAGCAACATCACAAACACTTTGTTTGCTCCTACTCAATACAATTTTTAAGTTTGTTGACATAGAATTCCTCTAACATAAATTATCAATGAACAAACAACATTAAGTGCCTAATTTAGTCCATGACAATGTGTAACCTGTGTTGAAGAGACCATTTTAGAAGAAGGGTTAGCTGTAAAAGTCTATCAGGCAGGATAAAACCAAATTATGCATCATAACTTAAAACCTTCCTACTTTCTAAATGTAAGATCCTGTCATCGTCAAGGCTGAAATAATTGTCCTTTTCTAAATATATAAATCAACAACAGCCCAAATGGCTGTTTTATGATGATGATAAATAATTATGCTATCATCATAGATCAATAACAAACTGGACATTATGAGATTAGGCCGAGGCACATTCTGGGCAACAAACTCCTTCAACAAAACTTACAATCAACAATCCAGTCAAAACTGAAAAAGGGAACAAAACAATCTATATGTTTCTTAATTAAATGTCAACCAAGTATAGCAACCTGTGAACTTAAGTGCCCCTTTATCCAAATGACATTAGCCATCAGTGCCAACACACCTCTCAAGCCAAATAATGCACTTCTCCTCCTCTTTTCTGAACACTGAATGTACTATACTGCCATATCAAGTGCAAACAAAGGACAAATTGTGCATGATGATATTATCTATATCTACAACTGTAAGGAGCTACAGAGAAGATGGTCCAGCATGGCCAGCATGAACCAAGAAACAGTTTTCATTTAGTTTTTACTGCTGATAGCATTTATTTAACTTAATTAAAAGATAGTTCACCCATAAATAAAAATCATGTCATCATTTACTTATCCTCATGTCATTACAAACCAAAATACTTACTTTCTTCTGTGGATCTGCAAAGGAGAATTTAAGCAGAATATTGAAGCTGATCTCTTCCATACAATGAAAGTGGATGGTGACCAGAGGCTGTCAAGCTCCATAATAGTAATAATATATCATGCAATATATTTATAGTTCTCTAAAAGTCATATGACAACTTTGTGTGAGGAGCAGACTGAAATTGAAGTCAATCACTGAAACACTTACCTTGACATCCATGGGTACCATTCACTTTCATTTAATGGAAAAGTGCAGCTTGGACATTCTGCTATAAATAATTATTTTGTGTTCTACAAAAAGAGAGAAGATTATGAAAGTTCAAAAGACAGAGGGGTGAGTAATTGATGACAGACTTTAACATAGGATATTTTTAGCAATGAAGCAAAACAGAATAAGAACAGAAACAAAATATTATTCCATTACATGTATACAGTTTTAACTCTCAGAAATGATTTGTAATCTTAAAGGGACAGTTCACCCAAAAATGAAAATTCTGTCATTTACTTACCTTCAAGTCCTTCCAAATCACTATGCTTCTGCAGAGCAAAACATTATTTAATGAATGTCCTGTTGGCCGAATTCAATATGATGGCAGTAACACTTTATGGCACCTAAAAGTGCCATAAAAGTAGTCTATACAACTTGTGTGTCATATTCCAAGTCTTCTGAATCCAAATGATTACTTTGTATGATGAACAGACTGAATTAAAGTCATCATCCACTCTCAAATCATATCAAATCATTAAAAGTGATAGTTCACCCAAAAATGTAAATTCTTCCATCATTTAATCATCCTTATGCCATTCCAGATTTCTATGACTTTCTTTCTTCTGCTGAACACAAACAAAGATTTTTAGAAGAATATCTCAGCTCTGTAGCTCCATACAATGCAAGTTAATGGTGACCAGAACTTTGAAGCTCCAAAATTAATATAAAGGTTGCATTAAAGTAATCCATACAACTTCAGTGGTTCATACAATCCATGTCTTCAGAAGTGATCATATAAGTGTGGGTGAGAAACAGATCAATATTTAACTCATTAATATTTAACTTCAGAATCTTATATAAAACCACTGGAGTCATATGGATTACTTTTATGCTGGCATAATATGATTTTTTGAGCTTGAAATGTCTGGTCACTATTCACTTGCATTGTATGGACCTACAGAGCTGTAATATTCTTCTAAAAATCTTTGTTTGTGTTCAGCAGAAGAAATAAAGTCATACACATCTTGGAGGTCATGAAAGTTAGTAAATGATTAGAAAATTATCATTTTGGGTGAACTATCCCTTTTAAAAAAATCCATAAACAGTGCTGAAATCCAATTTTTCGGCTATTTTTATAAAATCAAACCTCAATGATTCTTGCGCTTCTAATGACAAAACATCATGATGTCGTGTCACAAGAACCAATTGTGTTCCGCAGAAGAAAGGAAGTCATACGTGTTTGGAACGACGAAGGTGAGGAATGAGCTGGCAATATAACTGTACTCTCTCCTCTCCACAAACCCTGCATCATACAGGTGGACGCCACACACTGATGGTTGGTGAGGAGTGCTTTGAGAGTAGTGTTGAAAAGCTCTATATAAAAATAACATTCAATTATCCAACTTCCCATTTCTGAAGTGGTAATTACGACTATATCGTGTTTAAGTGCTTTGTTGTCGGAAAGAACAGGAAACATGGACGACGCCAGGTTTGTTCATATTTATTGAGGAACTTTTATTTTGACAGTATAATACATATTACTCAATTATCTTGCTGATGATCAAATACAAGATATTTTAAGTGTAAAAATGTACAACATGCATGTGGCAGCGGGGGCGTGGTCAAGCGCCCGTCCGAAGGGAGAAAGCGGTAAGGGCGCTTGCACCTGAGCTAAATGATGTCTAACACCTGTCTCTAATTTTAGTGAGTATGGGGAGAGCGGCATAAAGTGAGCACCAGTGCCTCCTGGGAGGAGAGAGAGTGTGCGCCAGTCTCGTCGTGGCAAGCAACTTAGAAGCCGACATTTCAGTTTGTTCATGTGTCATTATTTTGGAAAGATTAAAAAGCCTTACCTTTTGAGTTTCACCCTGTCTCCGCGTCCCTTCCCTGAAGCTGGTTTGTGCTACACTGCATCAAATGGTTGATACGTAAATGAATATGACCAAAACGGCAGTCATTCACTACAGAAACTGTGCTCTCCTCCACCATTTTGAAAGTTTACATCTCCTACCATCTCGGAAACTCAGTATCAAAATTATCTCAGAGTTTCCCATTTGTAATTACAAATTCATGTGCAACTTCCACGTGGAAAACGCATATCTACGATAATTCTGATAGCACGTGAAGCCAGCATAAATCATGACAGAATTGTAATTTCTGGGTGAACTTGCATAGAGCCTTTAATAAGCCCCAACACTTTTTCAAAACAATCACCAACATAGTGGCAAATTTTGAGCTGTGTCATTGTATAGCTTCCAGAGGTTCAGTCTAATGCTAAAGCAGGAAGGTGGAAGGACACACAGCTCTCATTCTGGCAAGCACACAACCAACACAGATGGTGGGCTCACTGCTGAGAGAGCACACAAGACAAGCATACAAGACCCTTGTAAATAGTGGAGGACTTGATTGGGGAATAGAAGAGTAAACCTTGTTAAAAACAGTCTTTGTGGATCACACTCTTGCCATATGAAAGTTTTTTTTCAGTAGTGGAGGAGAGTCTCTGGGTGAATCCCAAACACCATTTTTACGCCCTTAAAGGGCATGGCAGGAAGGGGACACCACATGAAGGGGTGTTCCAAACGACAGTGAGCAACACAAGCCCTCCACGAAGGGGCCTTGCACAAGGCTGTTAGCAAAGGGTACATGCGATGGCCAATTTGAGAAAGTAATTTGACCGTTTATGATCACTTGACCATGGGTGCCATGTACTCTGGATATATTTTAAAGCAAGGTTGTCAATCAGAACATATTACATGTTCAAATGCTCAGGCAAGTGCTAAAGCCCTTTTATAACAGATACATCTCCTCCTCCGCAGTTTGCATTCATCCTCAAACATAAGAAAAAAGACTCTATTCTCCAAAAACTGTAGGCTAGTCTAAACCCAGTGATTTCTTATTATTTATTTATTATTAAGACCTCTTGTGCGCCAAATAACTTTCACCCGGAAATGTTTATTTGTGTATTTGATATACATTGATATATAGAAATATTACTTTTATTATTATTATTATTAAAACAGCAACATGTATGGCAATGTATGAAAGAAAAAAACTATTACAAAAATTAGATTTATTTGTAACCAGTTAACAGCAATAAATAATATATTCCTGCACTGTGTCATCATTGTAATGTTTTAGGTGAAGGTAAAGTGGGAGTGACTTATGTCTATTATTACTCTCTTCATCAAGGGTGTTCTAAACAATCATACATGAGACATGAGTGCTCTAGAGTTCCCACTTCAAAGGCTCAGCCCTTCAGAGGGAGTTGGGCATAGGGATGCTCACTTCCGTTTGGAATTTGCCCTCTGTCTCTATTGATGCTAGTGTGCTTGCCTACATCTGCTTCCTTTATCCCAGCAGCCATTGAGGGAGCTGAGCCAAATAGGAAAGAAGAAAGAGACATGATTGATCTCACTGAGGCTCAGCAAAACTAATAAACAGAAGCTATCCTACAAGCTCAAAAGCAGCCTGCAAGTACCAGCTGCCATCCCTGCCACACAGGAGACAGAGAAAGGGGCTGCAAAGCTGTCAATCCAAAGATATGCCCAGCCAACACCTGCAGGCCAATCAGCAAAACGTCTCGGTTACGTATGTAACCTCCGTTCCCTGATGGAGGGAACGAGACGTCGTGTCGAAGAAGCGACACTAGGGGTCTCTCTTGAGCGCCGAAAGATACCTCTGATCTATGAAAAAAGGCCAATGAGAGTTGGCGAACAGTATTTGCATACTCCGCCTCCGGATACGGATATAAAGGCGAGAGAAATACGCTCGTTCATTCAGGATTTTTCTGAGGAGCCGGGAGTGTTCCGGGCATCTCAGCGGCTCGGCTCAGCGACGTGGCCGGGAAGACACGACGTCTCGTTCCCTCCATCAGGGAACGGAGGTTACATACGTAACCGAGACGTTCCCCGTCTGTCGCTCACTTCGACGTCGTGTCGAAGAAGCGACACTAGGGGTCCACTTCAAAACTCGCCATGCGCTGAGCCGTGTACGTGTACTGCTGACACAGAAGCGGGCAGGTATTTTGCACGTGCGCAAGCGACCAACTGTGTTCAGGCTGCACGTACTCTTCCCCAATGCCCCGAAAAAGCGTCAGCATCCTTTTGGTTACCCTAGGGGGGAACAAGGTGACGCTCCCAACTAGGGAACGGGCCAAGCCTGGCTGGGCCTCTTTTCTCTCTATGTTTTCTCGGCATAGAGCAAGAGCAGCCGGGGCCCTTACCGCATCGAGGGAAGGGGGTCTTATTCCGAATTCCTATTCTTAGGGGGAAAAGACCCTGCGGAGGCCACACCCGCCCAACAGGGGAGGTAAAGGTGGCAAAAATACATCACATGGCCACTTGGGGCATGTGGGAGGAAATGGCGCGGTGGTAGATCCAACCTCAAGGAGGGGGGAGTTGCTACAACACGGCGACCGGAGGGCAGCAAAGGGCTGCCTAAGGGAGACGCGGGTCAGCTCGTAAGGTGACCGTACCGCGGAAATACACACAGGAGGAGTCCCATAGGAGGCCTGATCTGTGGAGCACTTATTCCAGTAGGGGTAGCCGGAGGTACCCGTAGTGGACTGGACCAGCACGTTCCTCCGATGAACTGCTGCGGGTCCGAAGTGCTAGGGAGGAATCAACCAGGGACCTGGGTCCTCTGGGACAAAAGCGCACTGTTTTGCCTCGGCAGAGGGAAACGGCGCTGGTACAAGCGGATCACCCGGTCAGATCGTCGACGTGTACCGAGTTCTACGGGCTCGGACCTGAGAGAACACGGGACGAGACTGACTCAACCCTGAGATCATAAGGGTGTTAGGTGCTGCCCAGCCCGCAGCTCTGCGAATGTCTGCTAGGGAGGTGCCCCTCGCCAGTGCCCATGAGGATGTCACGCTCCTAGTGGAGTGGGTTCGAACCCGTAAGTGGGGGGCATGGCCTGGGTGTGATAGGCCAACTGAATGGTATCCATCACCCAGTGAGACACCTCTGTTTGGAGACAGCGTTCCCTTTCTGCTGGTCCTCCAAAGCAGACAAAGAGCTGCTGAGAGCGCCTGAAGCTCTGGGGGCGGTCCAGGTAGGCACACAAGGCACGTACCGGACACGACAGTGAGAGGGGCTGGGTCTGCCTCCTCCCGGGGCAGCGCTTGTAGGTTCACTACCTGATCTCCAGAGGGCATGGTAGGAACCATGGGCACATAGCCCAGTCGAGGTCTTAGGATCACATGAGTATCTGCCGGACCGAGCTCCAGGCAAGTGTCGTTAGTAGGGGACGCTTGCAGGTCCCCGACCCTCTTGATGGAAGTGAGCGCAATCAGCAGGGCCGTCTTTTCAGGAGAGGGCCCTGAGCCAACTGATTCTAGCGACTCGGGGGGGATCTCTGAAGACCGGCAAGGACCACCGAGAGATCCCCAGGAGGGGAACAGGTTTGGCCAGGAGGGGTTTTTAACCTCCGGGCACTTCTTGGGAACCTGACGATTAAGTCGTGCTTACCCAGAGAGTTGCTGTCTACTGGGTTGTGGTAAGCTGCAATAGTGGCAACATACACCTACGAGGTGGATGGGGACAGCCTCCCCCCCAACCTCTCCTGTAGGGACAGGAGCACAGACCTAACTGCGCACCTCTGTGGGTCTTCTGCCCGGGAAGAACACCAATTCACGAACAGACGCCATTTCAGGGCGTAGAGTTGCCTGGTAGAAGGGGCTCTGGCTTGGTTGAACGTGGCTACGACCGTGGGTGGTAGACCAGCTAGATCTTCCGCATCAGGGACCAGATGTGGAGGTTCCAGAGGTCTGGGTGCGGATGCCAGAGCGTGCCCCGTCCCTGAGAAAGAAGGTCCTTCCTCAGGGGAATTCGCCAGGGAGGGGCTGTCGCAAGGAGTATGAGGTCCGAGAACCAGGCCCGGGTGGGCCAGTAAGGAGCCACGAGAGTGACTTGCTCCTCGTCCTCCCTGACCTTGCACAGCACCTGTGCAAGAAGGCTCACTGGGGGGAATGCGTACTTGCGCAGCCCCACCGGCCAGCTGTGTGCCAGTGCATCTGCCCCGAGGGGAGCCTCTTAACGGGCGTACCAGAGCGGGCAGTGGGAGGTCTCTCGGGAGGCAGAGGGGTCTACCTGGGCCTTGCCGAACCGTTCCCAAATCAGCTGCACCGAGTGGGGGTGAAGCCTCCACTCTCCGCCAGACAAGCATTGTCATGACAGCGCGTCCGCTATCACATTGGGGTTGCCGGGGATGTGAGTGGCACGCAGCGACTTGAGTCGGTGCTGGCTCCAAAGGAGGAGACGACGGGCGAGTTGTGACATGTGACGGGAGCATACGCCGCCTTGGCGATTTATGTACGCGACCGCAGTGGTGCTGTCCGACCTGACTAGGATATGTTCGTCCCGAATTAACGGGAGAAACTTCCGCAGGGCAAAAAGGACGGTCAACAACTCGAGGCAGTTGATGTGCCAACGCAGCTGGGCCCCTTTCCAACGGCCTGAGGCTGCGTGCCCGTTGCATACGGCGCCGTGGCGCCATGCTCGTCTCGGGACTCGGGTCTGGAGCCAGTGTTGGAGCGGTCTCATATGCATCAACCCCAGCGGCGCGACCGCCGCGGAGGACGCCATATGCCCCAGGAGCATCTGGAAAAGTTTTAAGGGGACCGCTGTGCCTGGCCTGAAGGCGGCGAGGCAGTTCAACACTGACTGGGCACGCTCGTTGGTGAGACATGCCGACATTGAGACCGAGTCTAACTCCATCCTGAGAAAAGAGATGCTCTGAACTGGAGTGAGCTGGCTCTTTTCCCAGTTGACCTGAAGCCCCAGACGGCTGAGGTGCCTGAGCACCTGATCTCTGTGGATTTTGCATAGTAACTCTCGTGAGAGGACAGAGACAGGCCAAAGGGGAGGACTTGTACTGATACACCTGGCCCCCGAACGCAAACCGCAGGTAGGGGCGGTGTCGGGGCAGGGTGGAGACATGAAGTACGTGTCCTTCAGGTCTACCGCTGCGAACCAATCTAGATGCCGGACGCAGGTTAAGCGTGAGCATTTTGAACGGGAGTTTGTGCAACGCTCGGTTGAGAACTCGCAGGTCCAAGATTGGTCATAAGCCGCCGCTTTTCTTGGGTACGATGAAGTAAGGGCTGTAGAAACCCATCTTCATCTCGGTTGGAGGGACAGGCTCTATCGCGTCTTTGGCCAGAAGAGTCGCGATTTCCGCGCGCAGGGAGTGGGCGTGTTCGCCGTGTACTGCGGAAAAGCGGACGCCCATGAAGGGGGACGGGGGCCTGGCAAACTGAATTGCGTAACCGAGTCGGATGGTCCGGGCCAGCCAGCGAGACGGGTTGGGAAGTGAAAGCCACGCGTCCAACCTCTGCGCTAGGGGCACCAAAGGGACGATTAATTTGACGTACCCGGCGGGGCTTCGCAGCGGGGCGGAGCAGGTAGGGCAGCGTTGGGCGGCGACGGGGCGACCCGCAGCTGAGGTGCTGAGAAAAGACTCAAGCACTTACCTTGCTCCGCACACCCGGCAGGGGGCGGGTCAGCGACTGAGGAGGAGGTCCTGGGTAGGCGTCCTCTAGACTCGTCGGAACCGGCCGGCCGGGGGACAGTCGTGGGGCTGAAGACGGGTGGTCCGTGTCCAGGAAGCCAGGACTGATGATATCTGGGGGCAAAGTGCCGTGAGAACGGTATTTGCGGGCCAGGTGACCCAGAGACAAAAGGAAATAGCTCATTACAGAGAATATGAGAATGTGAAAATTAATTCAACAAGAAAAGATTCTCCTCCCGGCCCTCCACCGGGGACGGAGCGGTCTTACCAGCCTCCGGAGCTAACATCTTGGTCCCTGGGTTGAACGTCTACGGACAGCCTGGGAGCCTTCCGGGTCCTCGAGGGGGTCCGTGAGACGGGGGCGTCCGTTCCCTGCAGCGTGCTCGACGCTGGGGCTGAGAGCTGGGCCCGGGTTGAGGCGGAGCAGGGTGTTTCATAGCCGCAGGAGGACGCCCTCGGCGAGCAGACGGGGCATGGCCCATGGCGGCAAGCTTGCGGCGGGGCAGGATGTGCAGTGGCCTCCGTCTGCCTCACCGCTGAGGACTGCTGGGCAGAGTCGTCAACGGTGGCGCCGAATGGACGGAGCTGGGAGACGGGGGTGTGAGAGAAGGTGTGCCTTGTCTGCCTCCCGCATTTCGACCAGGTCCAGTCCACAGGTGTGTTTCTGGACCACAAGGGGTGGCCATCGCCTGTTCGAGTGCCAGCGCTTCTGACCTCCGTGGCCCGGGGGCGCGGTTGGTCATCCAGCGCAGTTCCTGCAGCACATCAAGAACAGGACTACCCAAGGTGCAGGTTTTGAAGTGCCTTGGCCTGGCATTGGTTGCAGGAAGGGCCGTGGCGTGCAGAGTGGAAGCGGTCTGGGACCGTTCCACCACGAGGGTAGTGAGAGCGGAGGAGCGAAAAAGCCTTGGCTTAGCTCAACTCGTCGTGCACGTCCGGGAAGAAGGGAACGGGGGGGGGGGCGTGGCTGTGAGCGGCGCACCTGCCCGCGGAACCGATCAAGTAGCCCGGGAAAGCATAGCGGATCTCCGTGCGTCAGGCTCAGGCTGGGCGGCAGACCCGAAGGTGGCGGCCCAGGCGAACGATCAGCATCCGATGCCGCTGTAACGCTCTCCGATGCAGCGGTGATGTCATCCAATTCTGAGGCAAGCAAGCGTGCCGGGGAGGCGGGCGGTTCGAGGGGGTTTACCCGGCGAACAGAGCCCGTCATATTCCCCAAATCGCCTTCATCGCCCGCAGCGCCTGCGCCGATCCCGTAGGAAGAAGGCGGAGCGCGGGGGGCGGTTGAAGTGGCTTTCTCTCATTACAAAAGAAAGCTGTGCGACCGCAATGCTATAACGGCCATGTTCTCACACTGAGAAGATGAACCATTGGAGAGAATACTCATCCCGAGCTCAGACGGAAGCAAGCAAGCAAGCGTGCCGGGGAGGCGGGCGGTTCGAGGGGATTTACCCGGCGAACAGAGCCCGTCATTGTCCCCAAATCGTGTTCATCGCCCGCGGCGCCTGCGTCAATCCCGTAGGAAGGAGGCGAGGCGCGGGGGGCGGCTGAAACGGCTTTCTCTCATTACAAAAGAAAGCCACACGACCGCAATGCTAGCAAACAAGCGTGCCGGGGAGGCGGGAAGTTCGAGGGGATTTACCCGGCGAACAGAGCCCGTCATTGTCCCCAAATCGTGTTCATCGCCCGCGGCGCCTGCGTCAATCCCGTAGGAAGGAGGCGAGGCGCGGGGGGCGGCTGAAACGGCTTTCTCTCACTACAAAAGAAAGCCACACGACCGCAATGTTGCCATGGCTATGTTCTCGCACTGAGAACATAAACCATTCATAAAACACTGCTTGCATGTGATCGCAGCCCAGGCATGCAAGATAGTGTTTTATGACCGAGAGAGGTGGGGAGAAAACACCGCATCCAGAAACTACACAGGGGCGGAAATTACATCTTTATAAAGACGCGTCCTGAAAAGGACGTTCAACGCCGCTGTGTAATGCTCTTTCAGAGAAATAAACTCTTTTATGGAGAGAATCACTCTTTCAACTCTTTTAACTCTGCGCTGTCGAAGCGCCCAGGGGCAAACTGCACGCCGGCAGTGAAGAGAAAAGCCGCTGTAGTGCGCCGTAAATCCAACAGCAAAGCAGAGCGTCAGAGGATCAGAAGCAGGATCAGTTGTGTTACTCGCAGCTGACTGCATACACACGACCATCGGCTCCGAAGAAAATTACTGAATGAACGAGCGTATTTCTCTCGCCTTTATATCCGTATCCGGAGGCGGAGTATGCAAATACTGTTCGCCAACTCTCATTGGCCTTTTTTCATAGATCAGAGGTATCTTTCGGCGCTCAAGAGAGACCCCTAGTGTCGCTTCTTCGACACGACGTCGAAGTGAGCGACAGACGGGGAATGTGCTCTACACACAGCAGGCGACAGGGACAACTGTTGACCATTGAAGGGCAAGAGTGGACCACTTGTTTCAAAAGAGCATCACATCAGAAATGTGAAATGGATCTACTCCTCACAAGCCACAATGGATGTCAACAATGTGGCCTCTTAATATGGAAATCAATACGGATCTCTGTATTTATACACAAGATTTACAAAAGGCCATGGCAGTCTCATCTCCAGTGCTGTGTGTCATATTTCAGGAAGGAACTTGATGACATTTACACAACATGACCCTGTGACAAAATCCACAATGATACAGCATTATTAAGTGCACATACTGACTACTGGTAAATGTTACCTTATGACAAGTTAGTAACAGTAACATATATCCCTATAGTATCACTCACCACATTCTATACAGTGCTGATATATGGATGAGCAAGAGTGTAAAGATAGCAGAGTGACAAAAGAGGATGGGACTGGTTGGTTTAGCTACATTGGTTCTCAATGCATCTCATGACCAAAAGTCATGCCGTCATGTCGCAAAACAAATGAGGGTTGATTAGAATTGAGAGGGAATAATGACTTTTTGTTCTGTTCATCACACAGTGAATGGCTTCAGAAGGCTTAGAACATAGAGTATGATCTGTATCAGGGTCAGAATTTAATGGGGGCTTGGGGCAAAAATGGCCAAAAAATTCAAAACAATTAGATTTTCTGTGTTTTATTTGTAACATCTTATATATTGCTTAATATTCTATTCTAGGATTAAATATACATATTATTGCATGAAATGTTAGATTTAATTAATCAGATATAGGATTGAATCTATAAATAGATTATATATAATATATGAATCATTCAAAAACATGTGCCCTCGTAAATGTAACAAATTTATCTGTAAATAAAATCAAGGTTCATTTCTGACAAAGAGTCATATCAATTGCTTTTACTCTGGCTTTATGTTGTTTTTTCTTTTTTGGAGCTTGACAGACTAAAGTCACAATTCACTCTAATTACATGGGAGATAAATCTAGTTAAGACTTTTACAGAATTTCTCCTTTTTGTGTTCCATGTAAGAAAGAAAGTCACACAAGTTTGGACATACACTAAATGTTTTATTTTTTATATTTATTTTATTTTATTTATTTTAATTTCATAGCAAAATTCCATCAAATTAAATTAAGTAATCATTAACAATATATATAAAATAAATGACATATTATTTGCCTTATTAATAATATTTTTGGCAAAAAATTACCAATTCAATTTGACAGGAATTTATTATGAAATTGAAATGCAAAAATCTTACAAATACGCCAAAATATGAAATATTGTTGTAAGGTTAGTAAATAATGACAGAATTTGATAGCAATTTTTTGGGGTTAGCTATACCTGTAAGCATGTTGTTGATCTCTATACACACACACACACACACACACACACAAACCTAAAAAAAAAAAACTTGCACAACATATGATCAGCTCCAAATTAAACAAAAGTTGTCTAATGGGTTTCTTTGAGGTGAAATTTAAAATTTCTGTGCAACTAAACGAAATTACAAAAATAATGACTTTAAAAAAAAAATGCCTCCATTGGTTGGACAAACAGGTAATGCCCCAAACTCCCACTATAAGGTGTGGCAATGTTACAGATTATTTGGGATGCTCATACAAACAAAGCAACTTTTTTGAAAGTGCGACAGAACCAGTGTTTATAATCTTCAGGAAATCAACCTACGAATGGCTTACTTCGAGTTGACATTAAACAGTGTTAGTATTAGTATTAATATTAGTTTATATTAATATTAGTTAAAATATTTTAACAAGGTGCACTTCGCCTTGCTTGAAGTGGTTCTTTCTTCTAAACCCCAAGACTACAAATAGAAATAGAACACCTTCCCATGCAAAACTGAGAGCACATGCACTTTATTTAATTTTGAACAGCTGCATAGTCTTGGGTTTTCTCCTCAAAAGAAGAATAAAAAAAAAACCTTGTGACTTGCTGATCATTCACGCTCTAATGACCACAGATGTTCTTTCCCGCATGTTACAGAACATATTCTTTACATTGAATCATGCTCCTATGCTGGGCCATAGCAAGGAATTCTGGGCCCTGTGAATATATATTGATCTGTGCACTTTACCTATTAAAATAATAGTTTCACATTTGTTCTGCCTTTCACCCCACTAGCTAGGCCCTGCTCCTATGTGACTGAGTCAGTATGTTGTGGTTATATCTCATTGGATCACATCTGGGCAATTGACTAAATGCATTTGCCTCTAAAAGAATCCTGTACATGAAATCAAGGCGTTTTACTGTCATTTGTGGGTCAAAATACATAGGAGTCAGAGGAAAAGCATATTAATAACTCCTTATGACTAAGCCTGACACACACACACACACACACACACACACACACACACACACACACACACACACACACATGCTGCTTACTACAAAAGTACAAGTGCATTCACCTGAATACTAAATATTATAGATAGCATACTAAATCCCGAGGCATAAAATAAAATTACATCTTTGCTCTTATGAAAATCAAGTCAATGCCTTCCTCAAATGAGACATTTATTGCATGCTATACCTTGATTTTGGTGACATGATTCCTTTGTTGCTCCAGACACAATGTAAAATCTTTGCGTAAATTCATTGTCACTCCAAACTTTTAATGTAAATCATGCTATCTAAGACCTGTAGCCTCGTTTTGCACGTTTACATCGTTTAAAAAAAGCGATATAGGTCATATATACAGCCAATATATTTTAGCCAACTTACGCTCTGTTTTGAGGAAATCCCATCGACAGCAACGCGTCCAGATTGGACCCATATTTGACAGTGGCACAACTGTTCTGTCGAAGTCTGCGCGGAATACACTTAGAGTAAAGATCCCCCTTTGCTGCCATTCTTCACAATCCCATTAAATGATACTGTCGCATATGACGATATTAGAAGACAACACAGCAATAGGAAACATCTGCTTATTAAACGATTTACACTATGACTAAAACCATAAGTGGTCCCTCCTCCCGACCAAGACAGTGGCAGCTCTTGTTTGTATACAGAAGCAGTGTACAGTAAAAAGATTAACAAACCTGAGATCATCTCAAAAACTAGTGAGCCGGTTACCTAGGCAGCACATATGACATTATAGACATGTTCCATGTCAGAACGCGCCAGCAATTTGGGACATTTGGACAAAGTACATTTGATGCCCAAAGTGATGTTGCTCTGAAAAAAAGCTAGATAAAGCACCACGAATAGAGCAGAACTTTAAGGTGTCTCGAGACGCTTTTTTGTTTTTACAGTGAAAGTTCTTTTAAAGGTGCAATCAGTCATTGTTTCCCCTGATTAACAACGTTTTACTCCAAAATAAATGAATAATAATTTTGTAACATATGTATAACAGCATGAAAATGTAAACAGATGAGATGAGGAATTCAGTCATATCAAAAACCTTATAAAAGCTATTTTATTCTACATGGAGAGGGTCCCCTCACTGGGGCTGCCATGTTAGAATCACATTACCAAAATTCCTGTTTGTTTTGCATGACCCACCCCAACAATGTTACTCAACCAATGGCCAATCGTGTGTTGGAGGCGGGACTATCTGACTGTTTGTACAACAGCTGATTAGGGGTCTATTCAGAAAGCTGGTTTGAAAATATTGTTTATTTTTTGCAATTCAATTCGGTGGTGCTAGTTTTGCAGGAATAACCTATTTCAGTGTATATGGCATCTAAACAGTACCGCCGCTCACTAGGGTAGGGTACCAACTCCCTATGGGGCACCAGAAACTCCACTGAATGCCCTTACTCACAGTTAAATGTTATTCAAGGACCTGATAGCAATCACGGAATACAGAGACAATCGCCTCGTGCTCGCACTTTGGCACCCCTAAAACACCCTATAGATACACTGTGCTCCTGAGCAAAAGGCTGGAAAATGTTTTTGTTTGACGTGGAGCAGCGGTCAAAACCATCTAACGCATGTTAACATAGGAAAAACATAATTCATGTTTCTTCTACCGTAAAACCAGCGTCCCATTCACCGTTCTTGCATGTAGGCTATGTCACCACCACAGTCACTGATCCGTTTGAGCTTGACAAAGGACGGTTAAAATACAGTGTTTATGTGACAACTTTAACAAGTAAATACTTACCATACACTGTAAAAAAAAAAAAAAAAAAAAAAGAATCTGTTAAAATACTGTAAAATACCAGCAACTGTGGTTGTAAACGTACCATAAAAAATACAGTGACCATGTTTCAGGATTCACTGGATGTTATTAAATGATAAAAACTTAATTTTCTGGAAATGTTAAAGTCTGTGTTTCAGTTTATAATGTATTGTTAATCACCGGAGTAACTAAAAAAGGCCACATGATGACTTCAATTTCATCAAGAATGTCCCACCCAGGAGCAACAATTAAAGGTATAGTTCACCCAAAAATGAAAATTCTCTCATAATGTACTCACCCTCGTGCCATACCAGATGTGTCTGACATTTATTTCTTCAGCAGAACACAAATGAAGACGTTTAGAAGAGTATCTCAGCTCTGAAGTTCCATACAATGCAAGTTAATGGTAACCAGACATTTCAAGCTCAAAAATCACATAAAGGCAGCAAAAGAGTCCAGTGGTTTAATCTATATCTTCAGAAGCAATATGACAGATGTGAGTGATTTAAGATCTTTTTTACTCTAAATCTCCACTTTCACTTTTACATCAGGAAGCTACATGTGGTGCCCGTTTAGTTTTACTTTCACATCTAATAATGGCATGAGGGTGAGTAACTAATGAGAATTAAAATATTTTGGTGAACTATCCCTTTAATACACATGCCATGTAGAGACAGCGATTTGGGGATGGCAGCAGGCTCGGTTTCACCGGGTAGATCTCCACGAACCACCCGCCCCCCCTGCGGCACGCTCGTTGACTTCCGTCCAGGCTCGAGGTGAGTGCGGCTCACCTCACGGCCAGTCTGTTTACACCCTCAAGCCCCCCAAGCTGGATGATGAATTCGCCACTGCATCGGAGAGCGTTCAGGTGTCTGATGCGGAAGACTTGATTAGACTGCCACCTTCGGGTTGGCACGACCTGTCTGAGGCTGACGCCCAGATGGCTGACACATTTGCCCGGGCCACTGTGAGCGTGGGGTCGGACTGGAACCCTCCATCCTCCCCGCAGCCCTCATGGCTAGACGATTGGTTCCTCTGCTCACCTCCCCCGGTCCGTTTCTTCCCGTTTCTTGGAACATCAACTGCCTGTAATCCTATTGCCTGCAATTAGATACTGGCTGTAATCCTTGCCCTGCGGAGGTTTCTCCAGCTATTTCGGGGCAAGCACGTCTTGATTCACTCAAGACAGCACCACCATGATAGCATTCATAATAAAGCCACCACCACGATAGCGTGCGCTTTCATCACATATTGCAACTCACCAGCCATCTCCTCCTTTGGAGCCAGCATCGACTCAGGTCGTTGCGTGCCACTCATATACCGGGCAACCTCAACATGTCAGCGGATGCGCTGTCACGACAGGGCACACTCAGTCCAGCTGATTTGGGAGTGGTTAGGCAAAGCACAGGTAGAACTGTTTGCTTCCCAAAAGAACTCCCACTGCCCGCTCTGGTACTTCCTAGCGGAGGCTCCCCTCGGGATAGATGTGCTGGCACACAGCTGGCCCCGGGGTCTGTGCAAGTACGCATTTCCCCCAGTGAGCCTATGTGCACGGGTGCTGTGCAAGGTCAGGGAGGAGGAGGATCAAGTCACTCTAGTGGTCCCCTATTGGCCCACAAGGAGTTGGTTCACGGATCTCACGCTCCTCGCGACAGCCCCTCCCTGGCGAATTCCCCTGAGGAAGGACCTTCTTTCTCAGGGACGGGACACCCTCTGGCATCCGCGCCGACCTCTGGTACTTAACCGTGGTGGTGCTGTATGAAACGATGAATGGACGCTGAACCGAGCCACTGTAACGTCCGAACCTTATTCTCGGCTCCTCAGTGCACCTGAATGAACAGATCCACAATTCTCTCCGTTTATACCTGTATGTCCAGAGGAGGGACATGCAAATTTTGTCTGACAAATTCTCATTGGCCTTTTCTCAATTCAGAGGTAACCAAGGCCTTCAAGAAAGTCCCCCAGTGTCGCTTCATTCGACACAATGTCTCGTTCCCTCCATCAGGGAACAGAGGTTACAACAGTATCCTAGACATAATATACATTTTTACTGTTAATTATAAAACATATTAATTAAGACAAATTGTATACTTTTTACATCTAAAAAAATATTTTTTTGATATTTTACCATAAATTTAATATATTATAATTTTTACCATATATGAAAATCTAACCAGCCATTAACCATTTTTACATTATTTTTCCATTGAAATTAAAGATTTTTTTTTACAGAGCAGCAATAAAACTAACAATTGTGCAATAAGTAGCTTCACAAAATAACATAAGCACACATTCATTAGTGTTAATAATTAATTGCATATAGAATTACAACATAATACGAACACTAACGTAAGGCATGACCTGAATGATTTATTTACTTCATCACATATTGACAAAATTAATGAGAAAATTAAAAACATATTGATAAATTGGGAGATGAACTTAGTGTGTTATAATATAACTGTCAATTTGTAAGAACAATTGCAATTTGGAGGTGTTGACTATAATACTTATATTTAATAAGAAAAACACCTTCAAATGAATATAGAAATTATGTCTACTGGAACAAACACATTTGCAAAAGTACAGGATGGGTGTGAAAGACTTCAGTTAGAAAAGTAAATTGTTTCTAATTTTTATTTGAAACATACAACAATTGGAGCCCCTCCCACTTACATCTACCTAAACAATAATGCAGTTAACTGACCTGTGCTGTGAAATGAATCTGAAATAGGACAACAATGACACGTTCATTTAAAAACAAGCCAAAAAAAAAAACAAAAAAACAATCTGTCCCTCTTTCAGAGCCATCACAGCTTCTTAACAAATCAAGAAACCCATTGTTTGTTCACTTGCACTGAAGGATCATGTGGCAAGATAAGACAAAGCACAAACCCATCTCCACCTAGTGGAAGAATGAGCACAACACGATAGAGACATTTTTACATACGTGAAAAGAAAAAAAGACTATTGTTAAAAGACAGTTGCAGAATTCAGTAGTTACTTGGTAATTTCATAACACTATTGCCAAAAAAAAAAAAAAATAGTTTTAAGTTGAATTGAGTCTATTGCATAGATAACAAATTTATTTTGGATTTACAGTAAATAAACATTTTAAACTAGTAAAAACTATTAAGGTCTTAGTCGAAATAGACATTTTGAATTGGAAAATCTGGATTTTAGGAAAGCCCTGACATTTCCAACTTAATCAATATAGGGCTTAATGATGAGGATTTTTTTCTGTTGACCAGATCCCAACATTTTGGTTCCAGTGAGGCACTTACAATGGAAGTGAATGGAGGCCAATTTTTTACAATAAAATATTAACTTTTTCAATAGTATAACCACAAGACATAAATGATATGTGTGTAAACATGATTTTAGAGTGATAAAAATCACTTTTCTGTGTAAAGCGATAGCCAATTTTACAACTTCATTACCATGACGATGTAATGTCAACAAACCATAAAACGACAGTAAAAATGACAATTTAAACAACTTTACAGCTCAAATAATACACAAGTTTTAACAGAAGAATGAATGCAAGTGCTTTTATAAAATTAAATTAAAAGCTTCACATTTCTGTTTAAACTCCAAAAATTGGCTCCATTCACTTTTATTGTCCCCATTTACTTCCATTGTAATTGCCTCACTGTGCATTTTTGCTTTTTTTTTTTTTTAAGAGGAGGAACGAGTCTAAATACATTTTTGTGATAATCAAAATTATGCCACAAATACTATCGATATAGCTTAACTTTTATTAAACCCGGAACCTTACTTAAAGTAAACAGTTTATTTCAACATAAAAAAGGGGTTATGATTTGAGGTGAATCAAGAACATACATTGTCTGTGATGTTGTAAAACTTAATCAGGCAGTTCAAACACAATTGCACTTCACATAAAAAACACTTATCAAACCAAACTCCCACTTTCAAAATCAAACAGTAAGCATAGCAACTTGAATCATGCTTATCATAACATTTTTAAAACAAGTGCATGAAAGAGATTAGGATTAACTGCAAAATGATTGCTGTTTGAAAATCCAAGTTCAAGCCTATTTACCTACTGCCAGCTAAACCCTAGATGTCAGAGAAATAGAGCACATTGTTATTTTATAAAGACAAACCAAGAAGGAAAAATATAGACACAAGAAATCTCTATTTCTATATAAAATAAAATATTACAATATAAAATAAGAAATATTTTATATTGTTGATTCCAGACAGCAAATATTACCGGTAATAATTCTTACCACTTGACAAGAAAAAAAAGGAAAAATATAAGGTAGCATCTTAATAATTTCATTTAAACATAAACATACTAGATTTATTCAGTTATGTTTGTTGGAATGGAGTATCTCACACTCATCAGAGCAGAACTGGTAAAACTTTTTACAGGTGGCTTGCAGAAGTCTCAGACCTCCCATGTACCTAGAATTTAAAGATAAATAAGAGAATAATAAAAGGCAAATATCATTGCTCCTCAAACTGCTTAAGGGAGCAGCCGCGGCCATCTGTCTGGGGACAGAGGGGTTGCTGCCGGCTGCCAAGAGCCGGAGGAACGACTGCCCTCTGCCGAAGAAGGGGAGGAGCGATTCCATCCGGCAGCGGCTGGAGAACTTGCTGCCATCTGCCAGTGGAGGAGCGAGCTGGTCCCTGCCAGAGCGGAGGAGAGTTGAGGACCGGGCGACAGCGCGTCCGGGAGCTGGCATGCAAGTTCTTCTCTTTCTCTCCTCCCACTCTCTCTGCTCACCCTTTGCCTCTCTCCACGCCTCCCCTCCTCTCTCCCTCAGGTTCACAGGAGGCAGGGTGGACCACCGGCTGACGGAAAGGCCAGAAGGGCAGCGTACGCCTCCTCCTTGCCCACTTTTAACTGTTACAAAACCCTTCCTTGTGACTGATCCGAAAAAGATACTCTGTTGGGTCATTCAGAGTATAAGGTAGAAGGACCTTAATAAAACCAGCAAGATGAGTGAATAACTATGCTTATCTCATGTCCATGATAACTGAACTCAATCTTTTCTTATTTACCAGTCTGGCTTTCCATGAGCGTGACCTCAGCTGAGAAGTTAGCAGTGGTCATAGCAATGGTTGCCCCACTGAAACCATCAGAGAGGCTCCCCATGAGTCCAACCCTAAAAGTCAACAAAATGTGAGGCAATACATAGACATGCATAGTGATGAAAAAAAGCAATGTTTTTGTGAGTGAAAAGGAGATATTTATTTAATATGTGGATAGCTAACGTGTTCTGCCTTTACCTACCTATACCTATACCTCCACCCGTCCATTTGTGCACTTCTTTGGGTTTGCCATAAGTTCTGCTCATCTCAGCAATCTCAGGACGGCCCTTAGATGTCGCACGTGCCGCTAACAATCATTGCTGTAAATGATGATGTCATCTAGATAGGTCGCGAATTGGTATAATCCATCCAGTGTGGAGAAAGACGTTCTTTCATGGGACATTGGTGTTAAGGAGATCTGCCAATGTCCCTTCGTTAAGTCCAGTGTCGAGTAAAATTGAGCTGTACCCAACCGATCTACCAAATCATGAATATGAGGCACTTGGTATGCGTAAAATTTAGACACCGCATTGACTTTTCTGTAATCCACCCAGAACCGTACTGTCCCGTCGCTCTTAAGGAGTAGAACCACCTGGCTGGACCAATCTCAGTGGGATGCTTCTATTACTCCCATTTTGAGCATTGCATCTAATTCTTCCCAAACCACTTTTTTCTTGTGCATGGGAAGTCGGTAGTGAAGACTGCGTATATGCGACTGGAATAACATTTCACGACGGCTCTTCGGTACTAAAAACTGGGTTGTATCTCCCTCTGTCTGAGTGCCCTGCATCACTCGATACAACCACTCTTTTATAATAGTGAAATACAGATATAAAAAATGCAATGTTTGGTTGGAGCTTTTGAACTTTCAATTGGTCAAATGCATGCCTAAGGGTTTCGTCTCTCAAATGCTCCAGAGGAAAGTCCCCTTTGGGAAATCCTCCAAGGATAGGAGGGGCAAAAGCCTCCCCCTCCCTTAAACCATCCTGACATGGAGCTGACATAGACTGCACTGGCACTGCCTCCCCCACCATGGCATCACACATCTAACATCTAATAATTTTCTTGCAGGACCCTTAAATTCTGTCCAATTAGTTCCCAAAATTAGTGGATGGGTGAGGCGGGATCTAACCGCAGCCTCAACTCTATGCATTTGCCCTCGAAATTTAATGAGTGGCACTACAGGATAATTGTGAATATCACCATGCACACACCTCACTTTGACACTTTTGCTTGTGCCCAAAGTCTCGTCTTGAAGCAGACATTGGTGTTTAGTGGTCTGATTGCAGCCAGTATCCACTTGATGTGTAGGCTTGATGTGTATTTCCCTTAACCCTCACCGGTATTCTGTACACTCCTACTCGATTGGGGGCAGCCTGTGGAGTATCAGGGACCCTGACATATGTTCCCAGCTCACTCACAGAACATTGGTCCTGGAAATACCTAGGTTCCCCGCAACTCCAGCAAGCCGGCCCAGACATTTCGTCTGCACCTGCAACAGCGGGTTCTCCACCTGAGGGGGAGAGTGAAGAAAGATAGAGGGCACCAGTGGCTGTAAAAATCCCCACAAACAGAGAGCCGGCTTCGGAAGGACATTCCTGCATTTCTGGGGAATAGGGGTAGGATGGAGAAAAGGGGCAGAGGGAGAGAGAGAGTGAGAGGAGAAAGAGGGATAGGGGAGAGTGTGGGAGAGCTCTTCTGCCCTCTGGTACGCCAACATATAGTCCTCAGCTAGTTGGACAGCCTCCTCCAGCAATGGCGGGCGATGGCACTGTGCCCACTCTGCCATTCCTTTCGGCAGACAACGGATAAACTGCTCCAGTGCCACAAGATCGACGACTTCCTCGGCGTTGTGGTCCTCAGCCATTTCCGACAGGCTTCACAGAGCTATTGAGTGAAGGCAAATGGGCGGCCACGCAAATCAAGCTTTAGCAAGAAAAACTGTTGCTGGTGTTGTGCGGGGCTGTGACTGACATAGTCCTAAGACTTAGTCTCAGGCAGATGTTGTTCCGCAAGTTGAGCTTCCCTGGATAAATTGGAAGGAGTCTGGCCGCCCACTGGCCACGCGGCCGCTTCACTTTTTTATAGCCGCTGAATAGCGGAAAATAAGCTATTATTGTCTGAGGCAAGGCTCTCAGGAGTGTGCATAGACGTCAAATCCTTTGGATTTTCCCGACAAAAGCGTCCCGCTCCCTTTGCATGAAAATCAGTCTACAGGCTTTAAAAGGCAATCTAGGAAGTATGAGAAGGGCAAATTTTTTTAAGTTGCGTTACAAGCCGTTCACACAATAGAAAAAATAAAATTATATTACATGGACATTTTTACTTATTGCACCTTTAATGTAATGAAATGAAACAAAAAAATAATCGAAATGTATATGCTTAAACCATTGAGTGAAAAAAGAACTAAAGATAACATGTGCAGGATGAATACTCGAGGGGGAGACAGGAGCCGTGATGGTAAGAGTGTATTCTATGAATGTCCTGCATGTGTGCTGTGTGTGTATACATCACCATTTAATGTGTAGCCGCATCTCCAGCATCAGTTTTTAAATAATTAAATGTGTTAGTGCCATACTATCTTTCTGAACTTTTGCATTTACGCAAGCCGCTTACATCACTTAGGTCATCTGATCAGAGGATTTTTACTGTCCCTAGGTCCAGACACAAACTATAAGGAGACCGCAATTTGGCAATAGTGGCCCTGAAGCTGTGGAACTGTTTACCCCTTCATATTAGAACAGTTCCAACATTGTTATCTTTAAAATCTCAGTTAAAAAATCTTTTCACCCAGGCTTTCAGTTAATCCTTGAGCTGATTTTTGTTTGTCCCCTTGTTTATTTTGTTTGATGCATTTATACTTATGTCTGTTATTGTTATTATTATTACTGTTATTGTATAGCACATTGGTCAATAGTCAGTTATTTTAAATTTTGCTTTATCAATACATTGCCTTGTCTTCCCACCAGTCAAAGGCAGTACCAAATAGAACAGTCCGAAAGGTGGCCAAAATGTCAGTGGCAGTGAGAGGGTGTAAGGCGAAGTCATCGTGACATTGGGTTAGATACAACAATGGTTCTGGGTCATCAGCTGGTGTTCCATATGTAGGAAATGGTAACTTCATGTGGTCACTCTTAACAGCAGTGTCGAGGGTGCTGGTGGAGTTACTGGAGGGGGGAGTGTGGGTGAAGTGTGACACTCCCTTATGACGTCAGCAATATCCTTTTCTTAAACTTAAATCTTCAATTCCATTTTAGTTTGTACTTTGTTTAGATTTGTTGTCAATTTGTCTGCATGTATGTTGTAGTGACTACTTTTATCCAACAGTTGTTCATGCCCCTTTTTGGAAGTTCTTTTGAACTACATGAATGTCTTGCTGAAACTCTAGTTCAAACTGTTCCACCATGAAGCGCATTTCTCACACTAATGCAGAGTTCCTGAGACATCATCTCTTGATCTGTCTCTGTTTCACCCTGTTGCTTGTTTGGAGTTATGATTGTGGAGGCTTGTTATTTGATATCCTCAATGTTACAGCAAGTTAAGTTATATGGCGCTTATAGTTGGAAGAATTTGATTAAACTCCTTGGTGAGTTCCATCAATGCCCTCTAGTTTGGACATAAAGTCATGCAAGTTGTCCCAGTTACCCTGTACTGGAGCATTAAGTTGTCTAATCTTACTTCCAGGTGTTGGGAGAATTCCAGGAAGATCACATTGTGCTACTGAAGATGGTGTAGAGGCAGGTCAAGCAGCAGAGCCTGTTGACCCACTAAAATGTAGAACTTAAATGGAGCCAAGAGTCAGTGATCATTTATCTTCTGACCTGCTCGTATTCCCTCATCTTTGACTCCCTCTGTGCTCCTGCAGCTAATACCTCACATCAAGGTACATTCTACATACTCAGGGGCTCCCTGGCCCGAGTAGGAAACTCTGCAAAAACCGCTTGAGGGGTGACATGTTGTTTTGAGTACACACGCGAATACGCTGTTGTTTGCGGTCTCAGAGCAGTTCACGAAGCCGCCGGGTTTGGGACAGTAGGATTTTGGCTTCGGGTTTGTAATTTATGAAAAAAAAAATTAAAAAAAATACAGTAGGCCTACTATAATACTGTAACGAATGTTGCCTACGATACATAGCCTACATAAAATACAGCCTTTTGCAACATGATGAATAATACACTGCAGCGTTAGAATATAAGCTCCAAGTGAAAGTAAATAAGACAGAAACATACTACTATTGTATACAACAAATCCTCAAAGTAATAATAATAAAACTATCATATTATAATGACAATATTGACAACAATAAATAGTTCTTAGTTTATACTATTAATATATACTGTAACAACTGAATTTCAAAATGTTACTGGGTGTAGTAGGCCTAGGTTTTGCACACCCTGTTCACACACACGTAAAAATAGGCTATGTAGGTAAATATTGCTTTTTTATCACTGTATTGTAAAACTGGATGTTTTATTTCATTAAACATTTTTATTAGGCTACTTGGTTACAACGGCTGATAGTAAGAATTTAAAATAAATATTTTTAGCTAATAATTTCCGAATGGGACCCGGGTTTGTTTGGTTGGGGCCTCAGAAATCGTAAACCCGACCCTGGCACTAACACAGAACGAAGTGTTCGTCAACGAAAAACAAATCTGTATTTCTATCTATCTACATATGTATATTCTCCCGCTATATCTATTTGGAATTTGCTGACAAAATGCACTTCCCTGTCTGTCTACCAATCAATGTGGGCGATTTAAGAAAATTCGGCATTAACAGTCATCCACAGCAACGAGGTCAACTCTGCCTTAAAGCTAAATTATACTTCGGTTGTTCGTATTGCTCGTATCGTTTCATGCACAGTATACGTGACGAAAACTCTCAAAATTCGCACTTCCAGACCGCAAACTACCCAGATTTTTTCAACCTGTGGATGCAGTCCTCGTCTGTCCGCATCATCGACTGTCTCCTTAAGGCATGCGTCCTTCGGAAGTCGCATTTGTCGGCCGTATACGTCATCTGTCCGTGCATCTTTTGGTCATTCGATTTTCCTTTTAGAATCGGGTATTAAAAAACAAAAAAACAAGTGGCTATTTGATTTTTGTCTTAAAATACAAAAATGTAAATTAAAATACAAAGCGTTTCTCTTTTTCAATGTCAAAAAGGGATGAGTGATATTTAAAAAATAATTTGAGTTTCATTTTCTAATTCGGATAACAAAAAAATAAAATTACTTTAAAACAGAAACAAAAAAAGGCCCGTCTGTTCATATTCCGAGACCGGATGTGGTCATTTACGTGACAAGAGCGCCAATGAGGACGGAGCTGTGTAGAAAAAAAGAAAAAAGTACGTGCTGTGTAATTGAGCGTGATCATAGAGCGTGAAACATGGAGCAATATGTTGTTTTCCGAAACAATAAAAGAGTCTCTCTCAGGGAAGAAGACATGACTGCAGAAAAACTAAGTCGCATTTTCCAGGTTCAGTTCACCTAAGCTGCAGCCGTAAAAGGCAAACATGCCACACACAAAAATCATACAAAGATTTTAGTGAGGCTAGCCTAACGTTAACCCCGTTAAAGTTAGTGGAGGTGTTGTGTAACTTTAGCGGACAGTCTGTGTGATTTCTGTGGATGACAGGCCTTGTTTTGCCTTGTCTAAAATCATAACTGAGTACAGTTCTAAAGACATTTTATTCTGGGCTAAAGCAATACCGGCACCCTGTCAAATTTGGCGCTCTTGTCACGTAAATGACCACATGCGGTCTCGGAATGTCACTGTACTAAGAGTATCACAAAGCAGTTGCAGTAGGCCTGCGTCAAACGCGTTCAGATTCGTTCACGGTTAGAAAAGAAAACTTAGAATGTCATCACGGTTGGCCATTAAAACTCTTATATTAAGATTTCCTTTGTAAAACTTGCTATTAGAAGTTTTGTGAATAGGATTAAAGCAAAAACTCTTTGGAGAACTCCTAGTGGCAAGATAACAATCTTTGTGAATATGGGCCTTGGTGTGGTAATTGCATTCATTGTGTTTGTTTAATTCAGAGAACTGTCTGCTTTATTTTAATTGAATTGTTTGATTTATATTTTTTATTATTTTGAATAAATGTATTAATAAATTTAAGCCACAGACACATTCTCTTCATGGACACTATATTCCTTTGTTAAAGAGATATTTTTTTGTCTGGTGATAATTCCTAGCACACAAAAAATATCTAATATTGCTGTAACTGGTGGCTTGTAAAGAGCTATCTTAAAATGTATTTTGACAGACCCAAACGTGTCAGATTTTTTTATTTAACTGAAAATGTATTTAAATTTCTTTTGGGGCTGCCAACGTTACAACCAAGATACAATTAACATGACTTACTTCCAAAAAGTTTAGAAGTTAAAGTACAAAATGAACAGATTCATTCATGCTCTTTGGGTACCTAAAAACAAATGCTAAGTTACATTAAAGTTTTGAAAAATAAGAAAGAAAAATGATATATATACATAGGGCAAGATCCTGGTGGAGAATCATCACCATATTTTGTTGGATACACAGTCCTTCATTATGCATTGTTTAAGTTCATTTCAATGGCTTCTAAAAACAACTGCAGAAAACTTAAATCCAACAGTCTGCTTATATTCTAAATTTGGTTTTGTAGCACCAACACCATTAGAATTCTTCACTGGGAATCGGCACTTGCTGCTACAACTATGCCATGCTGCCGTAGCTGGTTTCGCAAAACCTGATTTTTAGATTTCCAATCTTCCACCTTTAAAAAATAACATGAAGAAAAAAAAGATAAACATTTTAAAAAATATTCTCATATATGTACCAGTGCTGTCAATCAATTCAAATTAACCATGATTAATCGCATAATTTTTTATATTTAATCGGGATTAATCACAGATTTTAAAAAGGGATGAAATTTTACAAAATGCACTTATTTCCTTCTTAGGAAAGAAAATATTATAAAACAATATATAACAATGCAACTTTATTAACATTTCCCAAACAAAGTTTTCAACAATATAAAGATAGAAATGCACTAAAATAGTACCAATTCAAGTATGACTAAACATCTAAGAGGGAGGTTGTGTAATTTATAGAACTTTGCAACCATAGGTTGAGTATTCCTTGCAATGCGCATTACATCTCTGAAACTCACATCCTCCACAGACTATGGCTATCCACTTTGCCCCAGTAACTGTGAAGCCGCATTCATGATTCATGTCAGGGCGTCAACGCCAGTGTCAAATACCGCTTTGAACTCCACATGACAGGGCTCCAGACGCAAATGCGACCAAAAATTATTGATTGCGAAATAATTTAAAATCTAGTCACCACTGGCGACAGTTGGGTTGTGTGCATTTATATGCGGTTTCGTCAGATATCTTGAGAGTTATTGAATACATATTTAGAGTGTGCACCAGTGTGTCTTGTGCCTCTTTTCACCCATTCTGTTTTGATGAGCTCACTCACTGAACCGTATGCAACAACAAACACAGTACAAGAGAGCCGTGAACAAATTATTCTTTTGAACCAGGTCTTTTTCATAAATCACCTGAAAAGAAGGAACTCAGAGCTCAGGTTAGCAGTTTGAATCAGATTAACTTTCTCAGCGAATCAGCCGTCAGTGTGTTCACAGCTGGGAGCGCAGACATTTCAAAATTGGAATCACATGTATATTTCAGGCCTCTCTCTCATTAAAAGTCCTGTATTGTGTACCAATTTTTTTCTTCAGGTAATTATTGATTGGGATTGGAGAAGCACAATATACGCATCTGGGATTTTATCCAATTTGGACTCTTAGTCTCTGTGTCTGGGCCATCCAGTAAGAGTAAAGAAAAACTAAGGCAATATTTTAAAACAATTTAAATTAAAAATATATAGAGTATATATAAAATCAAGCTTTTGACACTTGAGGGACTTGTAAACAACTATTACACAAGGTGCAAACATTCATTCATATACTTTATGTAAATATCTGTAATGCAGATTCTGATAAGCGGTACTAAATAAAAAAATATTTAATCTCTTACATTTATATACATTATGAAAGGGGTATGAACATTTATGAGTCAAAAGGGGAATGCAAACTGATCTTCTCAACAATATATACTTCAATTAATGGGTTATCAGCTGTCTTTTCTTCGGATTTCTATCTTGTTTCTCAACAGCAATCTAAATCAAACAAAACAGCCATTTGGCTACTTAATGTTTCAGTTTAGGAGACAATGGCTCCTAAGTAATTTTTTTAGTCTGGAGCCCTGCATAAAAAGCATGGCAAACAATGTCTCGTTCTGCATTTTTGTGATAGTTAAGACTTGACGTGTTTCTGTGGTGACTAAATTGCACCTCACAGAGGCTGCAAAGTACCCATCTGGACTTGTCTTGTACAACAAATAGCATTAAGAGGTTCTTACACCATCATTTCATCACTGACACTGCTCTTGTGTATGTGTATCAGTGTAATGACTCTGGGCTGACACATAGCAAAGGTTCCGCCCTTTACCAAGCAGTGTGCTGGTTTATGCCTCAGTAATGGTTAATGTGTTAATCGCAATTAAGGAAAATTAAGACGTTAAACTTTTTCAATTATTCGTATGCGTTAACATGTTAAATTTGACAGCTCTAATTTGTACACATGAGAGAGAAAGACAGATCTAGATATACTAGTAAAAATTTAGGAAATAAATTTTAGCTTCTGTCTTAAATCTATATATAATATACCTCTTGCCGTAACAGCTGGTTATCCATCCTTAATCTCTCAAGGTTGTTCAGATCATCTCCTAACTGGCTATTACTTTGTCGCAGCTCCTGAATGTAATCGCAGGCTTTTGAAAGGATCCCACCCTTACTCTGTAGCACACACAACACCAAAAATCATTCACATTCAAATGCTTCCAGCTGCAAATGGACAGTTATACATTTACAAAACCAAAACATACCTGTCCCGTTTTAGTGGAATCCATGGTGCAGTCTGGAATTGTTTTTGAAAGCTGAACAATCCAGTTGTTAATTTTGTCTCTGCGTCTTCGTTCAACTATAAGGTGTGGAAATAATCACTTTCTCATAACATACACAACTAATTAATTGTATGTAATTATTAATTACCTCACAATGTATCAGTATGAAATTCCTACCCTCATTGTGCTGAGCTCGTCTTTTCTCATCTCTTGAAGTTCTTGGACCATCTATTTTACTGCAAAAATTTGCAATTATGTTATAACAACTATTTTTATCCCTTGCAATCATAAAACAATCTGTAAATTAATTTGTTCAATCAACAGCTAACTTGAATGCATTATATTTGTATGTATATAATAGATTCATGGCATGCTTGTGCTGAAACTGGATGCTATTTAGTGTCAACGAAGGACTAGTTAATAAGAAATAAAATGCAAATAAACTACATAAAATAGAAATAACTGAAAAAGCTTTTGAGAGTCTGGAAATGCAACATTACACATTGTAAGGTTGTGTTCGAGGTGCAATAGACCTCTGGTTGGCTCCAGTAAGAACTTCCTGTGGGGACATCATAACATACAACTGACCTAAAGTAGCAGCCAGAAAAACAAATCAGTATTTCAAATCCAGCCTGTTTCATTCATCACCACTTCATCACAGTTTCACATAATAACAACTGAAAGCAAGACATCATTCATGCCGAGGAAGGTTTGACGATATACCTGCAGGAGCACTCTGACTAAGCAGAGTATCCGAGGCCTGAACACCAGTCACCATAGTGCCTGTTGTGACATCTGACATAGTAGCAGGGTAATAAGTGTAATGGGTTTCTGTGCCATCTCCTTCTAAGCTCTCTGAATGAGAGAACACAGTCTGAAAAACAGTACACAACAGAACATTTAAAAATACAACAACAGTGAAATTTGTAGGAAACAAACGCATTTCTGTTAATCTAGGTCAGGGCAAATACTAAGTGAAGTTTCCACCTGTGTAACAGGTTGTGTTGCAGCAGGATATCCAGTCACTACACTAATGGCTGTTGCACCATCCGTTTGAGCTTCCAGCTGTCCATCTGCAACCTGGATTACTCGATATGTGACCTTTAGAACATAAACGAGGATGAATAACAATATGCAATATAATCTTAATTCAAATAGACTTTAAAGGCTATCTAAAGTGAAAAATAGAGATCACTGTCTTTTTTTAATCAGAAAGATCACTCTACAGGGGCTTCAACTGAGGTGGAATCATGGATGGGCTACTAAAATCCCAGTTTAAGTATCTTAATCTACCCCTTCCTCCCTCTCTCCTACCTGCCCTGTGGGAGGGTACAGCTCTCCTACCTGCCCCCCAGCTCCCTCTGTCTTGAAGAAGTATTTAATCGGCTGCTCTGATGAGAATGTAGAGGCAGACTGAATAGTTGTGATTGCCGATTGATCCTCCGCAGTGGCAACTGACCCTGAGAAAAATAGACATCAATTCTCAGAATTAAAAAATGAAGGAATCAAAACTCTGACATTACTGTATCATGTTAATCTGATAATACCTTCTTCAATGACTGAAGCATTAAAATCAGGTTCAGAACTTTTCTGTTGCCTGAAATCACAACAGTACATATAAGTACAAAATGTGCAAATTAAAAAAATTGTTGTTTGTAAGTGGATAGTTGACATGAAATACTTTCGGAAAGATGGGATGTCAAGCGGTGTGACATGATGGTTCATATCATATTTGATACATGATTGTCTAAAGGCCATCAACATAATCAAATCTTTGCTGAAAAACTTGCTGTTTGCAATATACTGTACTAGAAGTCTACTGCCTCCTGGTGGAAGTTCCCATATCTTGTAACATAACTTCCAAAATGGTCCCCTTTGTGATTGCGACACACACATCTTTTAGCTGTGAAATCTTTGCTGATTTGGATAAAGTAAAAATAGCAATATTTTTTGTATTGTTACTGATATTTTAAAATGAGAACATGCTGAATTGAAGTAACCTGTAAAACTGTAAACATTCCTTTGTTTTGAGGTATATTCCCCAATCATCATTACATTCACTTCATGCCCACAACACACGAAAAAAACAGAGCTTTGAAAATACTGATATATAATGTTAATATTTAATATTTTTTGTGAACTGATATGCATAGGTATTTGTATATATGCTGCCAGCTCGGTCATTAAATAGATCTCAATATTTTACATTACAAGCTATTTTTGTGTTTGTAAATGTCATACATTTCTATAGACCAAGGAGTCATGGCCAAACTCTTAAAAGTGCATTCAGTAAGTTTTTGGTCATGTCGTCTTGGACTTAGGGGCATGGATGCTACATCATTCAAACGCTAACAAAATTAGTATTCAGTGAGCCTTGACTAAATTAATTCATGAGTAAAAGTGTCCAATAACAGGGCAGTTACTGAGATTAAGTGAGTGGTATTCAGCTGGACATGTGATCATAACATGGCAGCCCCTATGATGGGACCCTCTTCATGTAGAATAAAATAGCTTTAATAAGGTAACTGGTATGACTAGAGACTTCATCTAAAGGGAGTCATCATGATTATATACATTTGTATCAAAATTACTATTAATTTCTTTAGGAGTAAGCCTCTTTCAAATGAAGAAAAAATTACTTGAGTGCACCATAAATATATATTGTTTATAGGTTAAAAAACAGCTCTGTTTTTTCCCCTAAACATTATTTTATATGTCAGGGCTGGCTTTAATAATTGTAATAATAACTATGCATGCTGCGTTATGATCTCATTATGATTGGGAGGCTACATGGGTTATTCATTTGTCATGCCACATGACCATTTAAAAAGGACTAGTGAAAGCTAAATAGTGAGTAAAACTTATGACAATTGAAGTAGTGACCAGCTACAGCACATATAAAACACACTTTCGATTACACATCCACATATATTTTAACCCTACAATCATCAACAATTTAAAATTAACTATTGAAAGCCAAAAAATACCAATCGTGAAAATACTTGACGTGTTATGCATCAACTTCAAGTGCAGTTAAAACACATACATTATAAATTGTGTGATTATTCAGATACTATATGATCAGTTGCAGGAAGAGGTTTTATACCAACCCTTTCATGTCCACAGTGAATGTGTAACAGGCAAAATCCTCACTCCCTGTTGCTGGATTAAACCTTCCCTGGATCAAATAGAGGGAATAAAACGAAAATATGAACGTTAGGACCAAAAACAAACAAAATGCCAATCCAAAATATTAAAATTTATCAATGAGTAATAAGTCACTGTTATTAACAGAACTGACCTACATGAGTCAAATAAAAAGAGGCAATCAGACAACTAAATGCTGCATATATAAACGGATTATTTGTCAATTTAAATGGAGAATGTATTTGCCTCAATTGTTGGGATAGCTAGCTAGATATTCGTGTTATCTGGCAATCATAGATAAACTAACCAGGCACATTTGAACTAAACCACACATGCGATCTGCATCTAACTATATTCATAAAATTAGCTCCGAAAGAATCAAAAGAAACACGAGATGTCATTCACGTATCACCGTTTACTTTTCGTGGGTCGTCTTGTTTTCAACAGGAGGAAACCCCGTGCCAGAGTTGTGCGCATGCGTCGAGAATCAACCGGGTTACATGCCATCATTATTGTTGAAATTATTGTAAACCATAGAAATAAAGCGAACAACTATCATATTACCTTACTCCCTATTTTTTTAATTTTCTATTTCAAATAAGTGAAAGAAGTGCACTTTAAAGTACTACACAAAATGTGTCCCTGTAATGCAGCTTTATCTAAATGTATGGGCAATGATAACAAATGTATGTTTTGTGGCGTAAATGAGGATGACTTAGTTCATATATTTTACAACTTGTGACGTGTCCTCAAAATGTTGGTTCAACTTTAGCTCTTACTTATTTGCTCCATGGAAAATTAACTGCAATTTATTGTACGAACTATAGATTATATCCCCTAATTCAACCCCAAAACATAACCCTAACATTTTCAAAAAAAAACATAATTTTGTATGTTTTTAAGCGATTTGAATTATGTGGACACTAGAAATGTCCTCATAAACCACATTGATAGCATAATACCCTTGTAATTACCAGTTTGAGACCTAAAAAAAGTCCTAGTAAACCACCTACCTTTTTACACTAAAATACTGTAAAAATGCTACAGAAATAAAATGTTAATTGATTAATGAATATTAACTGTAACATAAACAGTATATTATATATATATTTTAAAAGACAATACAGTAGTTTTTAAAATAAAATGTTTTTTAGATGTAAAAAGTAAGATATTCCTGTATAATTAATAGTAAAAATGTACACTATGTTTAACAAGTACACAACAATTTTGGTTGTTTTGTTTTATATTTGATGGGGGGGTTGTTTGCTGTTCTTATATCACGGCAGCATTTTTTTATCCGTTCTGCATAACGCGGCGGCTCATTGTTGCTTATCGCGGCCTGGTATGCCAGGTATGATGATAAGTCATAACTTAGATCCTTGGTGACCCTAAAGTGACCTGAGGTGAGAGAGGGGGTCGCTGTGAGGGAGATTTGTGTTTTATGGTCCTTAATCAGTAAGGTGTGTTGTCTCAGGTGGAGATGCTCTTCTAAGTGAGAGTTTTATGACACTGGGTCTCACAGAGACTTTTGGGTGTAGACATCGTGGTGCCAGCCTTACAGTTGTAAATAAGACGAATTACACTTCACTAAATTTTATTGAGAAAATATTTGTATTGTAAAGCCCCTAACATTGTATGTTACTTTATCTTATATTTGCCTTTTTATAAATGTATGTTTATTGGGGGAAAGACAGTGGTGGAAAAAGGACTCAAGTAAAAGTACAGATACCACACAAATATATTACTAATAATAATATGTTTATTATATGTAGTGCCTTTCTTCAATTTATTTTTTAACCCAGAATGCTGGGTTGAGTCTGCTGGGTCATTTTGTTGGGTTATTTTCACAGTGTTGGGGTAGTTTTTAACCCAAGTTTGCTGCTTTAATGTCTGGGTCATTTTCACTGACAGTAAAATTCAACACAGCCAACGCAAACTGCTGGGTCAAAATAACCCACTTCTGGTTTATCTGTGCCAGACTGGATAAAAACAGTTTTTCAAACTGTCATTTTTGCCTCCTGTCAAAAGAAAAAGTTCTGAGGGGAATATTCTTAAAAAATATTAAAGTTTGTATTCACTTGTATTCCTATCAATCATTACTTTACAGACAGGATCAACTTTTGGTGTCTGACATGATCATTTTTGTATTTTAAATGTTCCTATTTGTATTAAAACATAAACATAATACCAAGCTAGCTTGGCAGCTAATTTATTTAATATCTGTTAATGTAGCTGGCTTTGCTCAAATGCAGACGGAAACATTGTTTACACTCAAGCTGCATTCACACTGCCTGCTTTATGCTGCTTTTTTCTGCTTTTTGAAGCTTCAAAATGTTGGCTCCCATTAACTTGCATTATATGGACCAACAGACCTGAGATTATCTTCTAAAAATGTTCATTTGTGCTCTGCAGAAAAAATTTAATAATTTAAAGCAATGAACGGGCCCTCGCACCCTGGTGTATGTTGGGGCTGCTGTACCAGGGGAACGGCATTCAATTTTGTAGCACTTTTTATGTAATAATGTATTTAATTCTTCAGGTCATGTATTTGTATGTAATTCTGAGATGACAGGAGAGTTAAGAAGGTAAACGCTTTTTATTTCACAACACATTTTATCAAAGATATGGAAATAACATCAGAATAATGATACTGACATAAAGCCTGACAGAATCTTATATCACAGCAGATATTTAAACAAGACAACGTGTTTTTCTCAGGCAGTTTATTAGGCCTACTTCAGCTGCGTCTGACTGGATAGTTCATTTTTCCTGAGGTAATACACTTATTACTTCACAACAAATACAACTTTTAGAACTATACATTAAAACATGTCACTTCCTTTTGCCGGTAGGTGGCGCTATGACTATAACTTAATATTGGCATGTATGTATGCTAACCAATTTTCTTATGTGTAGGTGAAATGCTTCATTGAAAGTTTGTAGATGGTGCTATCAAGCCATTTTACAACTCTTGAGACATTGAGTTATGACAACTTCCTTTTTCATGGTGAAACTCTGATCTTTGTCAGACCGTCACGGCCATGCCTTGCAGTAAAAACTCAAAAGCTTCACAATTTAGCATCGTAAAGGCCTTTAGATTTGACTGACCGTATATGATGTTGATTGGATTTAATCTCTAGTAAATATAAAAAACAATAATCATAAAAACATATGATTTTCATTATTTAGTTTTGGATGCAAAATGCTGAAAAAATTACTAACTTTTTCATGAACATTCTGAACTAAACTGTTGAGAAACACTTGTCTGATTGAGTTCAAATGCTGATTTAGCTCCCTCTCACACAGATAAGTGGGTGTAAGTTAGCAGCAGTGTAAACAGGGCAAACAGGTGAATGACCACATGTTTTTCTTTGCTGATTATATGTGCAATAGTGAGGGAAAATGTAATGAGAAAATACATATGATGTAAAGCAATATTTGATGTATATTTCTACTGTATGCGCTTAAGATTTGACATGATAAACAAACAGGTATCAGCTTTCAATCTGATTCAGTAAATAGTTATGTGGATGACAAGTGTTAGTAATTCAACTTTATTCCTCCTTTTCCATTTTTATGGATTGGTTTAGAGAGGACGAGATAAAAAATGTCTTATATAGAATCAGACAAATTCCCAAAGGAAAGACACACTGAGCAATTATTTGATTTTGCAGTACTAGGATCAAGCAGAATGGTGGGACACAATTTTTAAATTTAAAATTTTACTGTTTTAAAAATGTTTACTTTTTTGGGGGGTACATCATGCCAGAGGCACCCCGGCCTGAGAGAACGAGGGAGGAATGTGACAGGGTGGAGGGCGGGGTCATATCAGGCTAATCAAGCCTCCGAGAGGGAGAAAGGCCGACTGCAGATGGTGGTGTGACAGAGAGAGAACGTTTACGTGCAGCTATCCGTCCTACGTGTGTGTTTGTGTCTTTCAGTTTTAGGTCTTTATTAAAAATATTATTTATATTGTCAAGCCGGTTCTCACCTCCTTCTTTCCCTTGAATCCCTTTACATGTCTTAAGCAGTTAATAACTTTAATCACTGGTGTGAATATAAATGTGGTCAACTTTAAGACGGAAAGACGAGCTCAAATGTTAAATCACTTCAGGTCAGGAAATCACTTCGGGCTCAGGTATAGGCTATAAATGAATACATGGGAATCACGTGTGAATCATATGATACATTAACAGACATTCAAGAGGTGAAAAGTGTATATATGATGTTGTATATTATTTAAATCTACTTAATTAAAAGAGACCGCAAATGGAGTCGAGACTGCTTCCAAATATGATCTGAAATCACACCGTAAAATTTTGTATTAATAAAGTTTACACTTTAGAAATATTGCCTGCACAGATTCATTAATTTGTTTTAATTTTGGATATGTTTATTAAAAATGTCGCATTATCCTTTTTGGATAATCAGTCATACAAATAT
Organism: Moxostoma hubbsi; assembly: GCA_032164185.1. Classification (NCBI taxonomy): domain Eukaryota; kingdom Metazoa; phylum Chordata; class Actinopteri; order Cypriniformes; family Catostomidae; genus Moxostoma; species Moxostoma hubbsi. Next base: position 21,196,086 of record JAVLUX010000029.1, on the reverse strand, counting down.
TTTTTAAAACATCCCTAGATATGTTTTATGTATTACTCTCAGACTTCCCAATGTAAATCAGTTACCTTCAAAAAAACTTAATTTACAATTTAAATAATATACTTAAGAAGTTTTTGATCTGCATACATACAGTATTTATTATGATTTCATAAAAGTCCTTTTGGAGGAGAAGTTCCCTTCTATTTCCATTTAGTCTAAATGGTGGAGTTTTAGTCTAAGTATACATTTTCAAATGAGATTCAAATCACATATTTCTCACCGTATTCCTTGCACTAATGTTGCATTGTAGCTCAGATACGAGAACGCAATGCTTTTAAAGTGCACAATCCCATGTTATCTCACTTCTCTCCTTTTACAATTAATTTCAGAGTTGTTACCATGGATAGAAATGTTGTACCCTCTGATCAGAAAGTTTGTACAAAAGCAACATATATGCATAACTTTCCTATATGCACCCTATACCAAATGCACACACGAATACACAAAACTTGAATCATGAGCAATAAATATAAAATAGGATTTTCACAACTCATTTATATGAAATGTATACTGCAAATGTTTCACAAGTGTTTATTTTTTTATTTTAATACAATGAAGTTGTGCTTGAGGTAAGTAAATGGAAACCACCTTCTGTACAGGCATTACTGTCTCAACAAATGTTTAATCTAATTTACACTTGATATTTATGTTATAGCATGTTGCTTAAATAATGAGACGACCTAAATGTTTGCACTGCACCAAACAGGTCATTACAACAGGATTGGTCAGTGGACTAATATTACCTCAACAAAGAGAATTTTACAGCTTTCTCAAGAGTTGAACCAAGAGGCCCGTCAAGGCATGTACAAACTGAGGGCTTATATTGGAAACAGGACGATCACACAATATTTTGAGGTGAAAAAGTATGGTAAGTGTCAATATCACAGAATGTCACAGAAATGTACTTGTACTAGCAAGGATGCAGCAAGAATCTTCATACCTAACATTTTTAATTGTTGCTCTTTAATTGACTTCTAGTTTTACCTAAGTTTGAAGTAACCATAAAAGCCCCAAAAGCAATATGTTTCGGTGAAAATAAACTCAACATAGAGGTTTGTGGAAAGTGAGTGAAGCTTTTTCCCCTCTGTTTATTGCATAAAAAAGTTTACAATTATTTTTTGTTCTATGTTTTTACTTTTTGTCCATTGGACTTACATTGATATAATTAATAATAGATAATTATAACTATTAATTATTAATTAATTATAGTTAATTAATAAGCTTTATGCCAAATGCATAACTCGAAACATGTAATGCATATCCCTGCAGGTTTCTCCAGCTAAAGCTGTTCCAGTTGAAGAAAATACTTTGCAGTTTTCAGCTGAACCTGGTTCACTGTTTGGCCTCAGTGCTATTGATCAGAGTGTACTGATCCTGGAGACAGGAAGTCGTCAAATACTGACAAGGTGAAAATGTATAATGTGTATAAAAGAAATCACTTTATTTACATTTGTATCTATTATTATATGTAATATTAAAGTAAATATTAATAGTGGGGCGATAGGATGGGGAAAAAGTGGGACAAAAGATGTGATTGAACACAGGTCCTCTGTATGAAGAAACAAACAAACATCCACACCACCTTAACACCTCTTGCCACGGTAGTGATACTAGTGCTGCAAATAACAGCGCTGTGTGGCAGGTGCTATTTACACATAGTGCAAATAGTCACTCCATAATTTTAAAATACATCTACAATACACTGAGACCAGACTGTCATCAGATTTCCCAGAGAAACTGTATTGATATTGTTCATGAGAAAACTGTAGAATTTAACAATTGATAAGTATTAAACTTTTTTTTTTCTTATTACAGGTCTTTGACCTTCTGTCATTGCAGTCAGTATTGACTTATCCTGATGGCATTGAAGATGCACAGGAATGCCTTGAAATTAGACTCTGATGAGCTCTGCCAACAGACCATGCTTATACATTTTGAAGGTAACAAACTACACATACAATTGAAGTTTAAGGGATAGTCCATCCAAAAATGAAAATTCTTTCATCATTTACATACAATCATGTCATTCCAAACTTATATGACATTCTGTCTTCCACGGAACACAAGAGGAGACATTCTAAAGAAATCTTCTCTTTTTTAAAACCGTCCATGTCCACACTAATATGTTTTTGTTCGAAAATTCCTTCATTTCCCTACATTTACGCCTCACAACCACACTTGAACTCTCTCCATCCTCGCATACTTTGGAAAATGATGATGCTAGGAGACTGGAAATTGAGGTTTCAAACAGATTAGTGTGGGTGTGGCCTCAGTCCTTAACATTCTGCATAAAATTTCCTTTTGTATTACATGGAAGAAATATTCACACCCCAACTGAAGCTAAAACTTTGAGTGTTAAACTAAGATTGAGACTGCAAAAAACTAATTTGAATTTATGTCTTTTGTTTGTCTAACAAGACATAACTAACTAGACATAACATAACTCTGAATAACTAAAATGTCTCAAATGCAAGAATACAAAATGAGCTTGAGTGATAGCTTTCAGAAGGTACTGTTAATAAATTGTTTTCAGAGAAAAATGTTATCTGATGTCAAAGTCAAACTGATAAACATTATAAGTGAGATAAACTCTGGTTTTGCCTTTTAATTGTATTTATTTTGCACTCACTTGTATTGTTGGTATTAATAGAAAAATAAATTAACCAACCGGTTTAATTTTTCTTGTTTTTTCCAGATATGATGGTCCACAAGCAAGAACTAATATGGTCATTGTGGACATTAAATTGTTGATACATCATTGGTGCCTTTGAGTATGTGAAGTAATTAACCACAAACTTCAATATGTTCTACATTTATACATCGCATGCATTTTTAAAGGAGGAACAGTATTTTCAGTTCTTTTATCTCATTGCCTTTCAAGTTTAAATAAAATTAGATATATTGGTCTTAACAAGTTATAGATATTGGTCTTAACACAGCTAATTTGAGGTGTAGCCTAGTGGTTATGGACCTAGCATGTTTTTCGAATGGCTGCATGTTCAAACCCTACAAGGGATGATCCATTAACTGCCCCTGATAAGCAATGTCATTAACCCCGATTTTCTCCAAGGAAACTGTCCAGAGTCACACTGAATCCAAGATGGTGCAGCTATGACCAGATATTATCTCTATATCTGTTTATTTCTGTATTCCTGTTGGGCATATGACCAATTATGAACAATATCTAATTTTTCCCACAGCTTCAATCTCAACAACATTCGAATGCATCTTTTGTGGAGCGAGTTGATTCTAAAGATGATCGTCACATAGTTTATTTGAAAGAGGTGAGAGAACAACATTCATGAGCATGATATGAGCTGTATGAAATGTAGTAAGATAAATTCAAATTTTATTATATTCCATCTTCCAAAATGTCAATATCTAATTAGAATATACTTTTGTTTTCTAAGTTCCAAAAACATTCCTTTATATTACCTGATGCTACTGAAGAAGGTTCTTCCAGTCAAAAATCTCAAGACAGCTGTGATCAAAGTCAATGATTACTACCAAACACGTAAGATTTTATATGCTTTTATTTCTATGATGGCATCATGTATTGAGTATCAATTGCGTACTCCCACTGTGAATAAAGTCTGCAGCTCCATAGTACACCTTGGGTGATGTTGAACACTCACAACATTTTTAAAGTTATGTGTTGTTTAGTCTTGTTTTTCTTGCTCTGAAAATCATTTACAAGTTCACGAAACAGAAGCTTCTCTTATACAGTAATGTCTAATGATAAAGCCCATCAGCCTTAAAGGAATATTCTGGGTTCAGTACAAGTTAGGCTCATCCGACAGGATTTATGGCATAATACTGATAACAAACAAAAATATATTTTAACTTGCCTGTCCTTTTCTTAAAAAAGATTTAAACAATCTGGGTTACAGTAAGGCACTTACAATGGAAGTCAATGGGGCCAAACCATAAACATTAAAATACTAATTGTTTCAAAAGTATAGCCACAATATGTAAACAATATGTGTGTTAACAACATTTTAGTGTGATAAAGTCGCTTACTAACCTTTTCTGTGTAAAGTTATGTTATAGCTAATTTTACAACTTTGTTACCATGATGTTGTAATGTCAACAAAACCTAAAATGACTGTAAAAATTTTAAACTTAAATAAATAAAAAGCTTAATATTTCTGCCTTTAACCCTCCAAAAATTGGCTACATTCACTTCCATTATCACTGTAATCAAAAAAGTTTTTAACCTTGATGGACGAGGTATACCAATGACTATTAAAAGCAATGAAAACAAGTTATGGTAAACTCATTGTGTTTTTCTTATTGTTTGAAGTAGTAGCTTACACGATTTGGCAACATTTCAGCCAAAGTCAGAAAAAATATTTTAATTTGAGACAAATATGGCATTTTAATACTTTCTAATAGCTCTAAGTAGACACTATGACCATTAAATGTCCTGGTCATATTTAATCCCAAATCAATACAAATTGTTTTTTATTATTTCCATATCACAGTTTTGGTGTTGGTGTTGGTAAGATGCTGTTGTACAATGATTTAAAAAAAAAAAAAAATCAACAAAATTAAAGGCATTACCTGGGGAGTACTTTTATGATGTATAAATCCATTTCAATTTAAATAATATGTAATTTTTCATGTTGTGGTAATGATCATTTTGGGGAAAATTGTGTATAAATGTCATGAAAATGTCACAAATGTAAAAAATTTTATTGCCCTAAAATAGGCTTTATTTTCTAAATGCTAAATATATTTCCTTATTTTTCTTCTGATTTTGAATTAAAATAGGACCAGGACATTTTCTTGACTGATTTTGTGAGATTCACCCACTCACACTTTGGTATATTAGGTACAAACCTGACGACAGCAAAAAAATTCACCCTCAGGGTAACTGGTGACATTGCTTTTAGTGTCTTCTTGGACAGCACTTCATACACACATCATGCACATATCACATGATCACTAAGTTTCAGAGCTTTTCATTCTGCATTAGCTGAGGTTCCCTCTCTGTCACTCACTAAACGTTGTGTCGATGTAGTGACACTAGGGGTCGCTCTTTGGAGCTACAAACACCTCTGATCTTTGAGAAAAGGCCAATGGGAATTTACAAGTGGAATTTACATGCCATTCCCCTGGACATACGGGTGTAAAAGGAGCTGGCACACAACCACTCATTCAGATTTTTTCTTCGGAGCCGAGTGGTTCTGTTCATTGAGCTGAATTCATCCAGACAATCCATTCACCTCTTGTGCAAGCTGTTGTATTTACACCGCATTACTGCAGTTTCTCCCCCTCGTGCACCGGTGGAGTGCAGAGAACACCCCTGGGCACTTAAGCAGCAAAAAGAGTATATTCTTCCTAATAAAAGAGTAAATTTCCTACTTAAAGTGTGGCACTGACTGTACACAGAATATAAACATCTGTGTTTTTTCCTGGTTGCTGTCCCTACCTCTCCGCTTCCGACGGCCACGATCGCTGTCTCACGTCCCTGGGCACTTCCCATGCGAAGACAGCTTTCGTGGACGGATAATTTCCTCACAGCGAGAAAATGACAATAGCAATGTTGCAAACGTCGCGGCATTCCTTCCTCAGAGGCAAAGCCACCCCAGCACCGGTCCTTCTACCTATGGGTTTGAGGCCGCATCGGTTAGCAGTGGGGGAGATTTAGGGACTCCAATGGGAGCCGCTCCGCCGGGCATCCCCCCACGCACCTCTCATTCCCCAGCAAGCTTGTTTGCCCCTGTCGAGTTCTGGGATGAAGCCGCCAGCACATCTCAAGGTGAGTTTGCGGTCTCATTCAGAGCTCAGGAAGCGGATGAGCTCTCGATAGCAGCATCGGAGAGCGGGCTTGTTCAATCTGACTCCGAGAACTCGATTGGGCTCCCACCTGCGAGTGTGGTCCCCCAGTCGCAGGCCGACACGGAGGTGATGGCCATGCTTGCCTGGGTGGCTGTGAGCGTTGTTCTGGAGTGGAACCCTCCGGCCCACCCTGAACCCTCATGGCTTGATGATTGGTTCCTGGGCCCAGAGCACCTCTCACGGTCCCTTTCTTCCCGGAGGTGCATGAGGAGCTCACAAGGTCATGGCTGGCACCTTTTACTGCCCGGGCCCGATCTCTGAGCTCCTCTGCTCTCACTATTCTCGATGGTTGGGCTGAAAGGGAGTACTTGGCGATTCCCCAGGTGGATAAGGCGGTTGCATTGCACTTGTGCCCGCAAAGTGACGCCACCTGGCAGAACCGCCCGAGACACCCATCCAGAGCCTGTAGGCTCACGTCATCACTGGCGACCAAAGCCTATGGTGCTGCTAGACAGGCCACCTCTGCCCTGCTCGCCATGGCTCTCCTGCAATTGTACCAAGCCAAGATGCTGAGAGAACTGCATGAGGGTAGTTCTGACCCAGGATTGATGCAGGAGCTGCGCTTGGCGACCGATCTCGCCCTCTGGGCAACGAAGGTCACGGTGTGGGCTCTTGGGCAGGTGATGTTTACTTTGGTGGTCCAGGAGCGCCACCTTTGGTTCAACCTGGTCGAGATGAGGGAGGCTGTTAAGGTACAATTCCTTGACGGCCCCATCTCCCAAGTTGGCCTATTCCACGACACTGTCGAGGACTTTGCCCAGAAGTTCTCGGAGGCTATTCAGCACATCCTGCCCCGGCATGGATCAAGGTCCCGCATGCCATCTGCTCGTCGCTGATTCAGCAGCAACAACACAGGCTCTGCCACATTCTGCCCGCAGGAAGCAGATGCCTTTTGTCTCACAGCCTGCCACCAAGAACCCGAGGAAGGCTTTGAAGCACCCCTGAGACAGGTTATCCAGGGACGCGGAGACCCGCTGCATTGGAGGTGGTTAGCAGACCACTCTATCCCCTGGTGGAGGACCGGGAGGAGAATATTTTGTTACCTTTTCTTTTGATTTCGCAGCATGCCTGAGGGGCTGCGGTACCCACATTTTCAAGAAAAGAGTAGTTTTCTCACTTCCCTGGGTTACACACCCGGTGTTCATGGCCGTCATTATCACGACTGCCAGAGACTACAATTTTATGGCAGGCACAGCGCTGTGGAGGTGGAGATTTCCATCCTCCCCCATCCCTGACTAGTCCAATCGAGGGTATCCGGAGCCAGGTAAGTGCTTTGATGACCCCAGACTCAGCACAGTGGCGATTTTGGGGTTTGGGCTCCCTCAACGTGGTGCCTCAGGCTCCGCCCCACCCTCCGGTACTTCCGACACGATTTTCCCCTTGGTCCCCCTCGCCCGGAGCACTAGGTGTCCACCTAGGTTCAATGGCATCCATTTCACCTCAGTGAAGGGAAGGATTGCTTATGCCAGGAATGTTCAAGAAGATTTCGAGTTTTACTGCACTCCTTTTTTTTGTCTCTCATCCAGTCCCATTGCATGTGGATCACGAACAATTTTTTTTAAATTAAATTGTTTCATTAATTGATCTGTGTAGACAATAAAGCAACTAAAAAAACAGGGAAAGCATAAAAGACTAAAGGTGGGTTGAAATCAGTGTATTCTTTATTGGTAAAATGTCAAACATCCAAATCAGGATCAGAAGATCAATCCAAAATGGTAAATAAATCCAAAACACACTGAAATAGACAGAGCGAGGTTCAAGATAAAACCAATATTGGAATGACAGAAAGTGCACTGCAAGACCTTGCAATAAGTTAAATCATTGTGGAGGTCAGACCAGTTTTCAGGGAGATATGGTGACACTGTAGGTAGTAACGTAACAAAAAGTGCTATACTAATTAGATTTTTCATCGTTATTTCTTATTCTCTTTTAAATATCAATACACCATAATACAGACTAGATTTGTTATGTGTCTTTTAATTGCACAATTAATGTTACATTACAAATTTTAAGGTGGACTTTCAGCAGTAGTATTGCATGGGACGAAGAGGTTTACAAATACAAACACCAGCTTACAGTAACTCTCCCACTCAGTTTAAGGGGGGGGGGGGGGGGGGGGGGTAATTAATTATCAGTAGTAGTAGTATTTGTTTAAAGAGGGTTAAAGGTCAGTGTTCCTTTCTATGTAGATGGGGATTAAGAGTTTGTTTAGATGTTCACACTTTAGCATTTTATTTTATTTTTTGAAGATCTCAGAGTCCTTGCATTTGCATGTGCCTACTGATATGAATTGATTTTTTAAATCAACATCAAGACTTTAACTTAAAATCGATGTGAATGTATAATGAAAATGTATATTTAAATTACATTTATTTATATACCATAAGTCCCCATTTCTTTCAAGATTTTTTACCATTTGTATTCACCGTCTCATCTGCACTAGTAATTTTAAATAGTCTGTGGGTCAACTTAATATTTAAAAGTATGAGGTTATAAAATCTGCATACATAACTATAATAGTTAATAATAATTAGCAAAATGCTGCTTGAAAAATGTTATATTGCATATTTTTATATATAAAAATTATAGTGCAGCATGTTACACCACTGGAAATGTGAATTTAATCAAAAACATTTAATGTCAGCTACCCTTAGACCTTTCATATTGGAAACATACATGTTACAGTAACCTTTTAATTGTTCAATTCTGCATGTTGTGGTTAGGAACCTTAATAAAAACATGCACTTGTTTTTCACACACACAGAAATAAAGAAATGATACTTGTTTTCGGTCAAACTAACAGATTTCTTTTTGGTGCAAGTATTAAACAGTTTTGCTTGTATGTTTATGAATCATTAATCAGAAGATCAATACAACTGATTTGAAGGACCTCCTTTGCTTAAGAGTCTCTTTAAAACAGAGGGTCCAAATCATTGCATCTTCTGGTCATCATCATGGCTCTTAATTTTAGTTGTATTTGGAAAGGGCTCCTTGTAGTCTTCTTCCTCTTCATCTCCGTCAATGGACAAAAATCAGGCCCGTAAGTAATTTTGAATGGTTTGTACTGAAGAAGAAATGTATTATCTGTTGTGCATGTTTTTTGTTTTTGTTTTTGTTTTTTTATTGTGTCACTCTTTTCCAGCAGATATGGAAAATAAATAAATAAATAAATATATATATATATTGCATAAAATGAATGTCTTGATGATATCACCTGTATTTTAACAGAAGTAAATGTTGAGCAATGTTACATTGAGTTTTTTTTACAATTACTAAATGAAAAGGGGTCAATTAAGTCTTCAATACATTGTTAGCTGGCAATAGCAAAAGGAACTGTTTTTTTACTCTTTAATTGTATCTAACCAATAATCAGAATCAGAATAAATAACCTATACTCTAAAACTGTATATTACTGTATTATTTACTCCACACAGCTATTTCATGGTGACATTTCCTGCAGTGATCCAGTCAGGATCTGAAGCTAAACTGTGTGCTAGTCTTCTTAAGCCTAATGAGACTCTTTCAATGAACATTTATCTGGTGATAGGCAACCAGAGCACATTACTGCTACAGGAGAAAACTAATGAAGAGTTTCACCGCTGTTTTAACTTTCAGGTCTGGCACCAAACTAATGTAATCAATCATGTTTCTTTCAATATGCCATTTTGTTGTCAATACAGAATATTATTTCTCATCAGGCTCCACTGACAGAAACAGATTCCGTGCAGAAAATGAAGGTAGAAATTCAGGGGGAGTCTTTTGAGATGATTGAAGAACGAAAAGTCATGTTTAGACATTACCATCCTTTGACCTTTATCCAGACTGATAAACCCATCTATACACCAGGACAATCAGGTGAGGCTTGAATGTTTAAAGGCCAAATAATGTTTGTGTCACTGACTTAGCAGCTATATGGGACGCTTGTATTGAGAGAGCAGTGAAGTACTGGGTAATGGTTAAACCTGCATTTTGCCTTTTGTAGGAGGTCTAGTGAACATAGTGTTCTAAAACATGTTTATTTAATTTCTTATTTTTTGTTTTGCCAATTGCTAAATGTTTAATGAGAATGATCTTCTATCTATTTAGGCTGTCTCTAACTATTTAGGCGGTGAAACATCTTATATGCCTAATGTTAATGTTATTTAAACATTATATATATCATATGTTTAAAATGATGTTCGCTCATACTAGTCATTTTAGTCTAGAGAAAAAGGTGCAATATTAAACATGGTGCTGGGCACACATTTATGAGCACCGCTATGTTGAGCGCATATGACCAGTCAAATATTACTCACATTATCTTCATAATCCTCTTTAATTTTTTTTTAGAACCATTTATTCAAGATTTGTAACTTTATTCATATTACTGTCGTTTTATAAAAGCTATATATTTTTCAGCTTTATGTCACTCTTTTAATCGTGTCGCTAGCTTTGAATGGACTTAAGTCACAATTTTACTAGTTTGAACTTTAAACCGTCCTGCGTTCAGAATCCATATACGCCTTTTGCATTCACGTGTCAATTTTGACCCGGTGGAGTTCTTGCTTATAAATCATTCATAACCCTGGTTTTCATCTAAATCTATATTGTAAGTCATAAATAGGTTCTTCAATGTTCATACATGTAAAATGGTTGATATTTTTGGCATGTTAACTGACAAATGTAAAAGTTATTAATTAATATGCTACTTACTTAAAATAATGACATTTAGAATTTATTTGATATTTCAAAATATACATTTACTACAGCAAAACCACCTTAATACATGTGTAGACATCTTTTTTTATCTAAATATAACATAATATAAAATGTATATTAACATCTAATGTGAGAATTACTAGTAATTGAATGAATTTCCTATTACACATAAGTGCTCAGTGCAACTTGGTGGTCAATCCCATCTCAGGGCGAGTTCACAATCTCATTTGCAGCTCGTGAAGTTGATGAGCTTTCGATTACAGCATCGGCTGGTTCCGTCTGACGCCATGCGCAGCTGATGGCCATGCTTGCCCGTGCGGCTGCTAGCATCGGGCTGGATTAGATCCCTCCTCCCCTCCTTTAACCCTCGCAGCTTAATGATTAATATGGCAAAAAAACAAACAAAACAAAAAAAATTATTCCCAATGGCCAATTGGCTGTGGTCAATTTTTTTACCCTTATCACAGCTGATGTCATGCGCTCCGGTCAAAATGTATTAATAAACAAAAATATTATGCTAAAGTAGTATGATGAAAACAGTTCAATGGGTCTACAGACCTGTAAATAGAAGAAAGGGGCTGTATGGGATAAGTTGAAATGTAGATAAGTAAACGTGTCTGTTGTTGGACAATTGCCAACAGCTTTTAAAACACTGGAATAGCCACCTAGTGTCCATTTGCCAGCAGTACTCTCATATATGAATGGAAGAAATAAATGAGTATACAGAATATCTTTATATGAAATCAAATCATAGTGCTTTAGCTGTGACAGCAATCAGCTTTTTTACATTGAAATGAAAAGTTCATAATTCTGTTAATACATAGTTCTGCCTTCACAGTGAATTTCAGAGTTGTTACCATGGACACCAATTTTGTTCCTCTCAATCAACAGGTCTGACAATCCTTCTCTTGAATTTTAATAACATTTTAATACATACATTTTTGTGCAATGGTTTTTATAATTATCATTTTAATATTCCAAATTGATGAATTGCTATTTTTTGCTTCATTTACAGTATAGTACAGTGGTGCTTGAGGTAAGATCACAAAACTTTCTGTGCACAACTTTCAAATTGCAACATTTTTGAATGTCTGAAATATTATAATTTTTGCTACTCAGTAAGTACAGATTCTTTCAAGAAGACTTCTGGTGTATGTAGCTGACAATGTCTGCACTGTATCTTCTTTTTAAAAAGGACAGTCAGCATAACAGGATTGGTCAATGGACAAATATTTCTTCAACAAGGTGGATATTGCAGCGTTCTTATGAACTAAATCCAGAGGCCCGTCAAGGCACTTACAGACTGAAGGCTTCTATTGGTGAAAGAGTTATCACACATACTTTTGAAGTCAAAAAGTATGGTAAGTCTGAACAACAAACAAAATGCAAATTTCATAAATATCTTTCATCATTTGACTATAAATAATTACTGCCCACTGACTTCTAGTTTTACCTAAGTTTGATGTCACTGTAAAAAGTCCAAGTAAAGTGTCTGTTGCTGACGAGGAACTGACAATTGAGGCTTGCGGAAAGTAAGTGATTTATTTTGTTTTCTGAATTTAGAACGCTATAATATGGAAAAAGAAGACAATGTTTTCTTTCATTCATAGCACATATGGATACTTTGATTTTATTGCTTTCTTTTTCTTAATTATAATCCTGGAGTCATTCACATTACCCTCTATCTTTATAGATTAGTTGCTTATCTCAAACCTGGACTGTAGATCAATTGGTTGTACCTTTTTTCACAGATACACGTATGGTCAGTCCGTACCAGGTAAATCATGGGTGAAAGTGTGCCATGATGTTTATGATCACTATTCTGCCCAATACAACATTCCGCTGTGTTTGAATGGAACCATTGAGGTTTGTGTGTTGTAATGTAGTACAAGCAATGGTGTCACAATTTTCCTCCATTTATCCAAATAATTCTCTATTTAATTAATTGTTTGTATTAAATTATTCCCATTAGATGAAAGAGACTGGCTGTGCCACCCACACCTTCAATGCATTGGTCTTTTTTAACTCTACATTAAACAAGCATCTGGAAAATGTTCTAAATGTTGAGGTGATAGTAACAGAAGAAGGAACAGGTGAACTGTTACTGAGAACATTTTAGCAAAATGCATGGTTTAGAATTAAAACCAGAGCAACATGTTTGTGTTTTCTTAAAATATCTTAAACAGTGGGTTTAAAAAAAATGTAATGTTGCCCACATTTCATGATTGATTTAGTTTATATTGTTTTATTTTTTATTATTTATTTCTATATCCATTTATTTTTGGAATTCTAAATATTTTAACAAGGGACATGCGGTAACCATACTGTCTTATTTCACAGATATCACCATAACAAAAACAGAAACTATTCAAATAATTTATGAAATTGGCAAAGTCACATTGATCGACTTACCCAAAACATTTGAACATGGATCAGTTATAGAAGGAAAGGTAAGTCTAAAATCAGTATCTCAGTTCAACACCATGACAATGTACAGAGTTATTCATTGTTCATCTTTTTTTCTTATTTTTTTTCAACAGATCAAACTTACAAATTTCAAAGGAGCACCAATTAATAACAAAGAAGTATATCTTTTGGAGGGTGAAATTTGGTCCCACAATCTGCTCCAAAATCTTACTACGGACATGAACGGACTGGCCAGTTTTTCACTTAACACATCTAGTCTTCATAACAATGATATTAATCTGATGGTATGATGGTGTTCACTCAATGTTCTTTGATGGCATTTTTTTAAATCTTCATAAAGCATGAAGTAACTTGTCATTCATTGTTATCTAGGCAAATATATATCCAAACTTTAATTATCGTAGCTCCAGAAAGCCTTACTTCTCTACGGATAAAAAAATGGTTCGGCTTTTCCAGCCTGCAACTCCATATACCCCAAGATTAAGTGAACTGACTATAGAAAAAATTGAGCAACCTTTAAAATGTGATGCAGAGGTTCCAGTGACCATTAAGTATTATTTTGTTGGAGAGACTGATGAAGATTTTAATACTGACATTGTCTACATGGTGAGTACAAACACTTGTTCATTAGCTATGCATTTGCAGTATTACATTAGTAGTACTGTATATGGCTTCCTTTTGGTTTATTTAAAACTAAGACTTGTTAGCAATGTGTCGTCTTTCTTAGGTCTTGTCCAAAGGAGTGATAATTCATCATGGATATGAGAAGATTGAAGTGAAGTCTTCAAATGGAATATCAAGTGGCTCAGTGTCATTCAAACTGTCTGTTGATTATAATCTAGCTCCAGAAGTGCAGATTCTGGCATACTGTGTTCTTCCCAGTGAGAATGTAGTTGCAGGTAGCACAGATTTTGACTCTGAAAAGTGTTTCCGAAACAAGGTAGGTATAAAAATCACATTTGGATCTTTTGTGGTTATCTTATTTGAAACAATTTTGAGGGCATTTCATAAAAGTGAAACATCCAACTTCTTGTTGTTCCAGGTGTCCCTGCAGTTTTCTCCACCTAAAGCAGTTCCAGGTGAGGAAAACTCTCTGCAGCTCTCAGCTGAACCTGGTTCACTGTGTGGCCTCAGAGCTATAGATCAGAGTGTACTGATCCTGGAGTCAGGAAAACGGCTGGACACAAAAAAGGTGAAAATGCTTTAAAGTCAGTGTGGTACATAAATCTTGTGAGAAAAGATCGTTACCTTTGATATTTCTACGTTACATCATTGTTGAAGTTGACCTGATGATTCTGGCTCAACATTAACTAACTTCTCTCAAAATTATCATGAAAGCTTATGTTGGATAATACATGTTAAAATCACTATGTAACACAATTTTTGTCCCTGGGTAGTAAGTGTTAGTTCCTAATTGCTTATGCCTCAAAAGTATAGAAAATGTCTATTATTCCCCTCATAATTTGCTTTTGTCACCAGGACAGTGATATTTTGAAATGGACCTATTTCCAATGAGAAAATGGCCGAATTCGTGTCTTTTCGTTCACATAAAGTCAGAAAAACAACATATGAATCCAAATGAATACGTATTTATACTAAAGTAATACATAAATTACTACAATAGATTTAGAAGTGAGTAGTTTTTTGAGATTTACAATTATACTGTAAATCACTTTCATGAATCAGCCCCCAAATGTAGTCTCCCATCATGTTCTCGTTATACTGTCCTTGGTAGCGGCATTCAAAGTCCAGTATATCCTGGTGGAAGTGCTCACTTTGCTCCTCTGAGTATGCTTCCATGTTCTCCTTGAATTGATCAAGATGAGCATCAAGGATATGGACTCTGGGGTACATCCTACAGCCCATTGTTCTGTAGTTCTTCACCAGATTCTCCACCAGCTCCACGTTTTCGGCCTTGTGATTGCCCAGAAAGTCAAGAACCACTGTGACATAGCTGTTACAAGCTACGTTCTCCTTACTAGTGAGCTTCTTGGTGAATTCATTGCACTCCAGGATCTTCTTTATCTGTGGTCCGACGAAGACACAGGCTTTGACCTTCGCCTCAGACAGCTTAGTACTTGAAGGCTGCTCACTCCTTATCTAGAGCTCTGACAAATTGTTACGTCAGGCCCAATTTGATGTGCAGTGGTGGCATCAGCACCTTCTGGGTGTCCAACAGTGGCTCCCACTTGACGTTGTTCCTCCCCACAGAGAATTCGGTCCGCTGTGGCCAATCCCGCCTGTGGTAGTGTGCCTTGGTGTCCCTGCTGTCCGAAAGGCAAAGATAGCAGGGGAAATTGGTAAAACTGCCATGGAGACCCATCAGGAATGCTTCCATTTTGAAGTCTCCTATGACCTCCCAGTTGTACTCATCATACTTCAAGGCATCCAGCAAGGTCTTGATATGTATCCACTTAGGCAGCTGGAACTAAACTGAAGTGGTGAGCTTAAGGCCCCTGTATTTATACTACTATTTATATTACTGGAAAGTTCTAGAAAATTTTAGAAGTTACTCCAAGTTTAATCAGCAGTGAATCTATCTGGAATATTCTGGAAAAAAGGGAAATTTAAAAATATCACTGTCCTGGTCACAAAAGCAAAGTTTGTAGGGAATAATAGCAATTTATACTTATACTTACTCAATTCTATACTTTTGAAGCATAAGCTATTAGGAAATAACACACTACCCAGGAACCCAAAAAAAAAAAAAAAAAATATGTGTTACACGGTGTAATGTGTGATCATGGTCCCATCACAGATCTTCAGAATGCTTCCAGTGCAATCAGTATCAGATTATCCTTATGGTGTTGAAGATGAGCAGCATTGTTTGCATGTTAGACCCCGTCGAGCTGTGCCAACAGAACATGCCTATGAATCCTTAAAGGTAACAAGTGGCTCATATTAGTGACAGTGAAGATTATGGTTATATATAAAAGCATAAATGTTGTCTAAAATAAAATACAATTTTGATTATTATATTTATATATTTTTTCACATTTTGTTACAGTGCAGACGTACGCTAAAATGCTTTAGAGTTTTTCTTGATTGATTTTACACATTTATCAAACTCTGGTTACTGCTCTAAATACAATTAACATGGCCATTTGTAACGAACGGGAGGCAGTCAAGGCAAGGATGAAGGCGAGGAGTAGGACCCAAGTGCAGCTTTATTGAAGATAGTGGTGAAACAGGAACTTGGAACATAGATAGACTATGGCTTGGACTCAAGAACATCAGGGTAACATCAGGCAGGGGTAAAGGTTACAACAATACAATACTTGACAAAGTACAAGGGAAACATGAGGACTTAAATACATGAACAGGGGAAACAAGAGCCAATAGACAAACAGGACTTAATAAGGTGATTAACTAGAGCCAATGACAAAACTAGAACTGATAAACAAGCAATCAAACAATGAACCAATGAAAAACAGACACATGAACAAGGAGGGGAAACAGGACATGACAAGACTGGTTTCAAAATAAGAGTGCAATATGGAGTTAAACAGGTGCCAGAAACTTAAGAGTGAAGGTACAAAAACAAGAGACCACATGGAACGTTACACCATTTGAACACTTTGTAATTGTCCTAAACAGACTGTGCATTTTTCTTGGTTTTCTGGAAACACTATACACACAATTTTCTGTTCCAAAATACATGCTTTCAAAACAGACAATAAAATTAAAGTCATATTCTCAAATGCAAATCTCAGGTTGTCAAATCCCTTAATATTAATAGTGGCTGTGTTAATAATGCACACAGCAAAGAAAATGCAATTTACACAATTTTTAAAATTATCAATGGCTCTGCTATTTATAAAAGTAGTAAAATATGAAAATTCAGAACAAACAAACAATGAGTAAGAAAAAGATGAGGAAGATCAAGATGAAGAGGTGCAAACTGAGAAGAGGTATAGTGGGTAAAGGAAGAGGAATTCGGAGGAAGTAGTAATGAGAAAAGGGGAACGTTTTCTCAACTCTTTTAGGGGTGAGCATAGACAGACTTGAGGAAAGAACAATTGAAGATGGAAGAGTAAATAAAACACAATCAGTGCCCATAATTACTGTGCCATCTGTGCTTAAAGTGCTGCCTTAGGTCCATACAATATAGCAAGACTGCTATTTTTATACTATATAAAAGGCAGAAGAAGAGCAGAGAGAACTAGAAATTTAGAGACATGTAAGAAAACATATGGAAAAAGGTATTTGCTATGGATTTTTATGAATTTAGCTGAAAATGTTATGAATTCAATAGAGAACATATCTATAGTTTTGATGTTCACATTTAGTTTTAATGAATGCATTATCAGGAAAGAATGCTTTGCTTCGATATGCAGTGAAACTGAATTGTTCTGCAAATTTGAGTATCTGTTTCGTCGACTATGTGAACTGTTTTGAGAACATTGATTATAGTTTGGAGAAGTGTATAAAATCGATTGAAAAACTGTAAATAATTATTTTTTTCACATCAATCTACACTACATAACCCATAATGACAAAGCAAAAAACTGATTTTTGATAACTTTGCAAATTTATTAAAAAGTTAAAACTGAAAGTTATAAAAAATTGTTTTTTAGCTTTGCCATTATGGAGTGTGGATTGATGTGGATTTTAACTCTTTTAAAAACCATTTTTGCACAAGGCTGAAAAATAAAAATAATAAATTACAAAAGAAAGGGGTCTGAATACTTTCTGAATGCACTATATATTGCCATTACATTTATTTTGGTTTATCATTGCTGTTTGACAGAAAGTAGGATTGAAGATGGCAACAAATTTGGTTGTGCGAGAACCTCAATGTCTGACATACATGGGCTTGACTTATCACAGATACAACAATATAAGTACAAATTATATTATATTATTATTGCTGTTATGTGATGTAGTTTTTATGTTGTTTGTTTGTTTGTTTGTTTGTTTAATTTCTACAAATGAAAGAACTTTTATTTTTGGATACAGTAAATATTCAAATGTTAATATTCAAACAATCAAAATTTGACTGATAAAAATGTAATTTACTACAATAATAAGTTAGTGCCAAAGATGGCTAATATCAAAGAGCTTAAGTTATTTTTCTTAGTATTTTGTTTTTATCATTTTTCATGGGCCTTTTAGACACAAAAGTGTATGATTCTATGATAATCTTTTTCACTTACAAACCATCTATTCTTCTTCTTAGTGATGCATCGTCATCATCATCATCATATAATGTCTGGTCAAGCAGGCTCATCTGGAATGATTGAAAGAGAATCTCCATTAGTGACAGTTCGGACAATCTTTCCAGAAACGTGGATCTGGCAACTTTCTGAAGTAGGGTAAGTGAAGCAGCCTCAGTCATGTCAGCTTAACCAATACTTTGGATATCATATTAGAACACATCTTTAATTTATAATTTCCATCATGCTAAGTTTTGATATGAAAATGAAACTGCAGATGACTGAAAATACCTTGCTTTCTTTTCAGATTCCTTTTCCTAATTCAGTGTTTTATTATCCCTTTGCTGAATGTTATAATTGATAATAGGACAAAGTCAGAATCAAATTTTGTTGATTCCACCACAGGGACTCTGGATCAACACAGGTTCCTGTCAAGGTTCCTGACACCATCACCACTTGGGAGACGGAGGCCTTTTGTCTGTCCTCCAAAGGTCTGGGTCTGGCTCCTCCTGCTCAGCTGACAGTTTTCCAGCCCTTCTTCCTGGAGCTCTCTCTGCCTTACTCCATCATCCGTGGGGAGATCTTTGAGCTGAAGGCCACTGTCTTCAACTATCTGTCCAAGTGTATCATGGTGAGATTTCCAAAACAGTCTTATAAAATTTCTAACATATCAAATATGAAACAATTCATCTGTCTTTCCATGACAGGTTAAAGTAACTCCAGCTCCTTCGTCAGACTACACTCTTAAAGCCACCTCTGATGATCATTATTCATCCTGTTTATGTGCTAATGAAAGAAAAACCTTTAAATGGATTCTCACTCCTTCTTCTCTGGGTGGGTAATGTCTCATTTCTGTACTCTAAAAAAAATACCATGTCGCAGTTACTGTAAGATCTCTACATATGTTGATACATATGCTTGGCTTGTATTGTAGGAGTCTTGAATATTACGGTCAGTGCAGAGGCAGAGCAGTCCCAGACTATGTGTGACAATGAGATTGTGAGCGTTCCAGAGAGAGGACGCGTTGACATAGTCACACGAAGTCTGCTTGTACAGGCCGGTGCACTTCAACATCCACTGGATATAATTTACTTCCTATTCTAAGACTTATATTAGTATGTAATGATGGTGATTCTCTTTCATAATTTAGGCTGAAGGAACTGAAAAGACAGAGACCCACAGCTGGTTACTGTGTCCAAAGGGTTTGTTTGGTTACATGAATTTAATATATTCCCCATTCTGGGATTTGCACAGACAGTTTTTAAAAAAGAATGAGTGTCATAGGTGCACTGTGTTGAGCAATGATTTATTTTATATCTCTCTGCTTGATAGACAACAGTCTCTCAGAGGAGGTGAGTCTAACTCTTCCCAAAGATGTAATAGAGGGATCAATCAGATCATCTGTTTCTGTTCTTGGTAAGATTTGGAATGTGCAAGCAGAAATGCGGAATTCAATTGGTGTCACTTAAACTTTGATTTCTGAAATGTAGCAAGTTCACTTCCAGACACAGAGTATATGGTCTGATATTCCACTTGTAGGAGACATATTGGGCCGTGCACTGCAGAACCTTCATGGATTATTAAGGATGCCATATGGCTGTGGAGAGCAGAACATTGCTGTTCTTTCTCCCAATATTTACATTCTACAGTACCTGCAGAACACAGAGCAGCTGACATCAGCCATCCGAGAGAGAGCCACCGGCTTCCTTAAGAGTGGTAAAAAAATATAAATGATGTTCTGTACTTAAAGACAACTTCTAAAAATCTTACTGTTTGATCCTACTTTATTCAGTTTTGAATGTCCATCTGGGAATGATGGTCTTATCAAACATATAATTGCTAATTAATATCAAACTAAACAGGATACCAGCGACAACTGAACTACAAACATTCCAGTGGTGCATACAGCACATTCGGCCATGGTGAGGGGAATACATGGTAAATATATACTTTTCACTCTCAGTTTTGACTTGATCAGAATTTATAACAAGGTAATTTAGAAAAAAAATCCAAGGTGGATGGTGCAAAGAATTGGATTCAAGAGAAGTGGTTTGTGGAATTAATTGACATTTTCTGGATCAAAACTTTCACACCCCCAGGTTGACTGCCTTTGTCCTGAGATCTTTTGGCAAAGCACAGAAATACATATTTATTGATCCACTTAATATTCAGAGTGCAAAGGAATGGTTAATAAGCAGGCAGAATCAAGATGGCTGTTTCATGCAACAAGGAAGACTGTTCAACAACAGAATGAAGGTAGGCCCACAAGTATTCTGCAACAGCATTCACAAAGTTTGCTAATTAAATGTTTTGACTAATTTTGACTTTCATCTACCAGTATGAATGTACTTTCAGCTCAGTTTGTAACATTTAACCATGACTTATACGTAATTCTACAGGTTCTTTCAGGGCCTAATTTTTCTCTAAACTTTATCACAGTAACAAAAAGTCTGAGATTACCTCTCTATCTACTGTAACACAAAATATTTTGTTGATAAATTGAGTATTTTACTTTATGTTCCTTTTATTTCTTGTGCATTACAGGGTGGAGTAAATGATAGTGTGACCATGACCGCCTACATTACAGCATCATTGCTTGAACTGGAAACTCCAGTAACAGTAAGTTTATCCACAGGTAAGGATTGGAAAATAAAGCATTACCTTTACATAAAACTAACATTCAAAATTACTTTGTTGCAGGATCCTGTAGTCTCCAAAGCTTTGTCATGCTTGAGGTCCATCATTGGGAATCTCAAAAACACTTACACCACTGCTCTGCTTGCCTACACTTTCAGTCTAGCTGGAGAGACGGACACTCGACAGACACTTTTAAAAGAGCTGGACAATGTTGCTATTTCAGATGGTAAGAAAAATGTTAGAGTTGTTTCCAGAACAATTTTTTAGATATACACTCACTTTACCCTTTATTAGGAACACTTGCACACTTATATATTTATGCGATTATCTAATCAGCCAATCATGTGGCAGTAGTGCAATGCAGACATTCAAGCAGATGCAGGTCAGGAGCTTCAGGTAATGTTCACAACATCATCAAAATAGGGGAAAAAATGTGATCTCTGTGATTTTGACTGTGGCATGATTGTTGGTGCCAGATGTGGTGGTTTGAGAATTTCTGAGTGGTGCCAAAAACAAAAAATATCCAGTGAGCAGCAGTTCTGTGTACATAAATTACTTGTTGATTGGAGAGGTCAACGGAGAATGGCCAGAATGGTTTGAACTGACAGAAAGGCTACCATAACTCAGATAAACACTCTGTATAATTGTAGTGAGCAAAATAGCATCTCAGAACGCACAACACATCAAACTTTGATGGGCTACAACAGCAGAAGTTCAAGTCAGGAACTTTATTATGACCATAGTGTTCCTAATAAAGTGCTCAGTGAGTGCATCTTTCTATATTATAGACCACATTAGTGATTTATCTGTTGGATAATTCTTACTGTTGTTTCTTTCTCATGTCCCATTTATCCATGTGTACTAAAGGAGGTCATCTTCACTGGTCTCAGGTTGCATCTGATGATGCGTCTGATTCTCTGTCTGTGGAAATCAGCTCATATGTGCTGCTAGCTGTTCTCACTGCAGAGTCAGTCACTGCAGCTGATCTGGGTTATGCAAACAAGATTGTCAGCTGGCTTGTGAAGCAGCAGAATGCATATGGAGGATTCTCCTCCACCCAGGTTCCTCAAAACTACTTTCATTTAACATAATATTGCTTAATGTGCTGGTGAGAATGGGTCAAACTAACATTATTGAACATAACTCTATTTATCCACTTTCACGTTGTAATGATGATGCTGTGATGTTATTAGGACACAGTTGTGGCTCTTCAGGCTCTGTCTTTGTATGCCACTAAAGTCTTCAGCTCAGATGGCTCCAGCACAGTTACTGTACAGTCAGCAGGAGACAATCACCACTTTGATGTGAATCGGGACAACAAGTTACTGTACCAGGAGAGGTCACTGCAGAACGTTCCAGGCAAATATAGTATTGAAGTGAAGGGCTCCACCTGTGTGTCTGTGCAGGTCTGTATGTCTAGATTCTTTCTACCACATATGTTTTTCCTGATATTATCATGTCTTATTGTTTGTTGGGATAACACTTAGGAATTCCAAAAAGTAGTCTATGTGGGCATTAAATTCATTCAAGATCAAATTTGATTAAGCATCAGTTCTACTTGGCACTGTAGACACTTGGCATTTTGTTGTGCATGGTACACCTGCTATGGGATGGTTTGTGAATTTTTCTCTTTTTGTGTTGACTGTTTATTCCACTCTCACAGATGGCTCTGTTCTACAACATTCCCACTCCTAGCGAGGATAAAACATTGAGTATTGAAGCTACGACTGAGGGAATTTGTGAACAATCATCTAGCCAAAATTTAATGTTGAAATTCACTGTCAAGTATGAACAGATTTGAATTTATGACTAAATACTTAACATCATTAAGACAAAATATAATATAACCTAATATGAAATGTTAGTGGTTACACCTACAGTAAATCAACTAAATTAACCACAAGATAACATTTGGATGATGAAACACATTATATAAACTCTGCATCTGCTATGTAAATTATACCTAAACTTTTTTCTCCACTTATTTGTATTTTTTGTTTTTGATATATACTATAAGAAACCAACTCTTTCAACTTGATCTTTTACAGATATGATGGTTCACTGGCAAAAACTAACATGGTCATTGTGGACATTAAACTGTTATCTGGATTCACAGCAGACACATCTTTGGTGCGTATCCGCTGTGAACAAACTTGTGAAATTTCTTGTGGTTTGATGTCTCTAGACACAGTATCTACATTATTTACAATAGTAAAGAAACATTTTTTCGTATCTTTTCTGTCTTTGTAATATTGTAAGAGACGTCTTAACAAAGCAAAAAACCAAACACATGTTCCTCACAGCTTGGAAGTCCTCCCACACGTATTTTTGTACCACTTGTGGAGCGAGTTGATACTAAAGATGATCATGTCATTGTGTATTTGAAGGAGGTGAGAGAACTGCACACTCATATGATGAGCATGTAAATCATTTTGGTAGATTCGTAAAGATTTCATCCACAATGTCCGTTTATCTTCCTGCAGCTCGAAAAAAATATTCCAATGAACTACCAGATACAATTGAAACAGGTTGCTCCAGTGCAGAATCTCAAGCCAGCTGTAATCAAAGTCTATGATTACTACCAAACAAGTAAGATTTAATATCCACATTTTATATAAAGTTTGCCATGTTTTATGGGGAGCATTTCAAGCTGAAATCTGCTCTTCAAGAAACTTCTCATAGAAAAAGATTCCAGTATAACCTGCAGTGAAGAAAACATTTGCATGTTCATATAACATATTGTCATTCTTGAAACATGCAATTCAAATCTGCTTGTCTGTGATTTTAGCTCTTTTAAATGTTACACAAATCATGAGTATGATGGATGATGATGATCAAAACAATAGTGATGTTGAAATGTGAAAAAAAGACATGATGATGTCTGTCTGCTGTTTTGCACTCCTTTTCGTTTCACTAGAGCATAGCCTGTTTTCTTGTGTTAAAAAACATAAAAATTGTATTAAGATGTTTCTTGTAAAAAAAACTGAGTAATCTATGCTGATTATGCAAATTTAGGGTCAGATTTTTTTGTTAAAGGAATATTCTGGGTTCAATACAGGTTATATTCAATTGACAGTATTTTTCACATAATGTTGAGTACCGCAAAAAAAAAAATATTTACACATGTCCCCCTTTTTCTTAATAAAATAAAAATAAAAACATGATTTTAGTGAGATCAAATTGCTTACTAACCTTTTCTGTCTAAATTTATAGCCAATTTTACAACATCATTGTCATAACTATGTAACGCTGTAAAACGTAAAACCCAAAAATGACCTTAACAATGACAATTTAAACAACTTTAATGCTCAAATAATAAACCAGTTTTAACAGATGTATCAATGTAAGTGCTTTTATAAAATGATTAGCTTCACATTTCTGTCTTTATACCCTAGAGAAATTGCTTCTTTTTTTAAGAAAAGGACGGATGTGTAAAATTATTATTGTGTTAATCAGCATTATGTCATAATGCCATGCTGTGGATTTAACCCAGGATATTCCTTTAAACGAGGCTTTACTATACAGTAAACACCTGTATCAAATGCCATTAAACTCAAACATTTTCCTTTTTCTTCAGGTGATCAGTCAGAGATCGAGTACTCCACCCACTGTAAATGACATGTCATGTCATTACAGCTTTTGAATAAAGATATTTGAGCACTCAAATGTTTCATTTTATATTGTTTGTTCTTTATCCTGTGCAAAACTTCATTACTTCATGAAACACACTTTTAAAATGTCCTTTTTGGACTTCTTTGTCTTTTGCTCAAATCATAGTACTGAAACTGCCCTCATTAGTGACCTAATGACCTAATGTGAAGCATACTTGAGCTCTGGAAAGGCACTATACAAATGAAACATATTAATTAGTGGTGCTTGCAAAGCAACACTATTGTAATCTCACATACTTATTAGGTTGGCTTGAGAAAGCCAACTTACTGAAATCCTATTTAAACTTATTATTAGTGGTGCTTGCAAAGCAACACTATTGTAATCTCACATACTTATTTTTCTTCTTCTTCTTCTTCTTCTTCTTCTTCCGTACAAAACTTCGGCACCTAACTCGTCCCGCACCTTTTGGCGTAGACCCATGAATGAGGTGTCAAATCGTGCGGCTCATTGAGGAGAGGTGTGCTATGACTTTTATAAGCGATCGGGGGTACGGTGTTTGCCCCAGGGGCAAAAAATTGGGCAAAAAATCCCATTGACTTAACATTGCGCCGAACTTTGACGAGTCATAGCTCAAAGCGAGGATTTCGCAGAGACATGTGATTTACCACATTTGAAGAGGCTGACAGGCTCTGTGAGAACATACCTCACAATGGGGTAAAAGTTGCACCCCTGGGGGGCAGGAGCTGCCCAAAGTTGCCCCAATGTAAGTCAATGGAATTTTTTTCAAAATTTTTTGGTCGAAAACCCACAAATGAGACGTCAAATCGTGCGGATTATTTGGGAATGGTGTCCTATGACTTTTATAATCGATCGGGGGTACGGTGATTGCCCCAGGGGCAAAAAATTGGGCAAAAAATCCCATTGACTTAACATTGCGCCGAACTTTGACGAGTCATAGCTCAGATCGAGGATTTCACAGAGACGTGTGATTAACCACATTTGAAGAGGCTGACAGGCTCTGTGAGAACATACCTCACAATGGGGTAAAAGTTGCACCCCTGGGGGGCATGAGCTGCCCAAAGTTGCCCCAATGTTAAGTCTATGGTAGATTTTGTATTGAACATAACTCTGGATCACAGTGTCTTAGAGACAAGGGGGCGGGCTCATTTTACTCAGATGACCAATCAGTCTCTCAGGATCATTGTGAAGCTATCAAGCCACGCCCTAGCAACCATTTAGAGCACCTTAGCAACAACTCCCATAGACTTCCATTGAAAGAGATCAAAGGGATATCTCTGGACTGAATTATCATAGAAACACGAGGGTGGTCTCGTTTGACTTGGGGCAGTAAAACAGCCAATCATGAATCCCCTCAACACTTCCTAGCCCCTCCCTAGCAACCATTTTCGAGCACCTTAGCAACCAAAATCCAAAGAGAGATATCTTCCATTCTGAATGTCACAGAGGCATGGGAGTTGGTTTGTATCATTCATACTGACAAGCAGCCATTGGAGATTCATCATTGGCAGCTGCCAAGCTACTCCCTAGCAACAATTTGGAGCACCCTAGCAACCACATTTATTGATTTCAATTGATGTAAGATATCTTCAGATCAGAATGTCCTAGAGACATGATAGTTGCTTTGTTTTAATTGGGTGAGTAATCAGTCTTCATCTTTCATCATGTGAACTACTTAGCCACGCCCTAGCAACCATTTAAAGCACCCTAGCAACAAAACACCATTGACATCCATTCAATATCACTAAGATGTGTATCTTAGGATCAGAATGTCGTAGAGCCTTCCGGGTTGACTTATTTCACTCAGGATGGAAAGTAGACTTGATAAATATCACCCTGGTAACTGCCTAGCAACCAAATGGGGTTACCCTAGCAACCAATAAACAAATCACATATCTCTGCACAAGAAAATCACAGAGACTTCCGGGTTGACTTATTTCACTCAGGATGGCACGGAGCATTGTTTGCTGTCACCTTGGTAACTGCCTAGCAACCAGATGGGGTTACCCTAGCAACCAAGAAACAAATCACACATCTCTGCACAAGAAAATCACAGAGACTTCCGGGTTGACTTATTTCACTCAGGATGGCAAGGAGCATTGTTGGCTGTCACCTTGGTAACTGCCTAGCAACCAGATGGGGTTACCCTAGCAACCAATTAACAAATCACGTATCTCTGAACCACAAAATCGTAGAGATTCCAGGTTGACTTATTTCAGTCAGGATGGCAAGGAGCATTCTTGGCTGTCACCTTGGTAACTGCCTAACAACCAGATGGGGTTACCCTAGCAACCAAGAAACAAATCACATATCTCTGTACTAGAAAATCACAGAGACTTCCGGGTTGACTTATTTCACTCAGGATGGCAAGGAGCATTGTTGCCTGTCACCTTGGTAACTGCCTAGCAACCAGATGGGGTTACCCTAGCAACCAATAAACAAATCACATATCGCTGCACAAGAAAATCACAGAGACTTCCGGGTTGACTTATTTCACTCAGGAGAGCAAGGAGCATTGTTGGCTGTCACCTTGGTAACTGCCTAGCAACCAGATGGGGTTACCCTAGCAACCAAGTAACAAATCATATATCTCTGAACCAGAAAATTGTAGTGATTCCGTGTTGACTTTTTTCATTTAGGATGGCAAGGAGCATTGTTGGCTTGCCCCTTGGTAACTGCCTAGCAACCAGATGGGGTTACCCTAGCAACCATGTAACAAATCACATATCTCTGTACTAGAAAATCGTAGAGACTTCCGGGTTGACATATTTTACTCAGGATGGCAAGTAGCGTTGGTGGCTGACACCTTAGTAACTGCATATCAACCAGATGGGTTTCCCTAGCAACCATGGAACAACACCTATATCTCTGCACCAGAACATTCTACTGTCATGGGGGTGGCCTCTTTCAACTTTGGGCAGTAGGTGGGACATTGTGGTAAGAAATTTTGCCACGGCAAGCACCACTCACATTTTCTTCAGGAAATGTACATTCTAGTTATTAGTGGTGCTTGCCATAGGCAAAGCATCACTATTGTTCTCTTGCATACTTATTATTATTATTATAATTATTATTATTTTTCCACACATAGTTTGGCGCGCTACTCCTCCCGCAGCTTTTGTCACAGACCTCTGAGTGAGGCATCAAATCGTGCGGCTCATTGAGGAGAGGTGTGCTATATCTTTTCTAAGCGATCGGGGGTACGGTGTTTGCCCCAGGGGCAAAAAATTGGGCAAAAAAATCCCATTGACTTAACATTGAGCCAAACTTTGACGAGTTATAGCTCAGAGCGAGGATTTCACAGAGACGTGTGATTTACCACATTTGAAGAGGCTGACAGGCTCTCTGAGAACATACCTCACAATGGGGTAAAAGTTTTACCCCTGGGGGGCAGGAGCTGCCCAAAGTTGCCCCAATGTAAGTCAATGGAATTTTTTGAAAAATTTTTTGCTCGCAGACCCACAAATAAGGCGTCAAATCGTGCAGATTATTTGGGAATGGTGTGCTATGGCTACTATAAGTGATCGGGGGTACGGTATTTGCCCCAGGGGCAATTAATTGGGCAAAAAATCCCATTGACTTAACATTGAGCCGAACTTTGACGAGTTATAGCTCAGAGCGAGGATTTCACAGAGACGTGTGATTTACCACATTTGAAGAGGCTGACAGGCTCTGTGATAACATACCTCACAATGGGGTAAAAGTTTTACCCCTGGGGGGCAGGAGCTGCCCAAATTTGCCCCAATGTTAAGTCTATGGTAGATTTTGTATTGAACATAACTCTGGATCACAGTGTCTTAGAGACAAGGGGGCGGGCTCATTTTACTCAGACGACCAATCAGTCTCTCAGGATCATTGTGAAGCTATCAAGCCACGCCCTAGCAACCATTTACAGTACCTTAGCAACAAGTCCCATAGACTTCCATTGAAAGAGATCAAAGGGATTTCTCTGGACTGAATTATCATAGAAACACGAGGGTGGTCTCGTTTGACTTGGGGCAGTAAAACAGCCAATCATGAATCCCCTCAACACTTCCTAGCCCCTCCCTAGCAACCATTTTCGAGCACCTTAGCAACCAAAATCCAAAGACAGATATCTTCCATTCTGAATGTCACAGAGGCATGGGAGTTGGTTTATATCATTCATACTGACAAGCAGCCTTTGGAGATTCATCATTGGCAGCTGCCAAGCCACTCCCTAGCAACAATTTAGGGCACCCTAGCAACAACATTTATTGATTTCAATTACAGTAAGATATCTTCACATCAGAATGTCCTAGAGACATGATAGTTGCTTTGTTTTAATTGGGTGAGTAATCAGTCTTCAGCTTTCATCAGGTGAACTACTTAGCCATGCCCTAGCAACCAATAAAAGCACCCTAGCAACAAAGAACCATTGACATCCATTCAAAATCACTAAGATGTCTATCTTAGGATCAGAATGACGTAGAGACTTCAGGGTTGACTTATTTCACTCAGGATGGAAATTAGACTTGATAAATATCACCCTGGTAACTGCCTAGCAACCAAATGGGATTACCCTAGCAACCAAGAAACAAATCACATATCTCTGCACAAGAAAATCACAGAGACTTCTGGTTTGACTTATTTCACCCAGGATGGCAAGGAGCATTGTTGCCTGTCACCTTGGTAACTGCCTAGCAACCAGATGGGGTTTCCCTAGCAACCAAGAAACAAATCACATATCTCTGCACAAGAAAATCACAGAGACTTCCGGGTTGACTTATTTCACTCAGGATGGCAAGGAGCATTGTTGGCTGTCACCTTGGTAACTGCCTAGCAACCAGATGGGGTTACCCTAGCAACCAAGAAACAAATCACCTATCTCTGCACAAGAAAATCACAGAGACTTCCGGGTTGACTTATTTCACTCAGGATGGAATGTAGTCTTGATAAATATCACCCTGGTAACTGCCTAGCAACCAGATGGGGTTATCCTAGCAACCAAGTAACAAATCACATATCTATGTACTAGAAAATCACAGAGACTTCCGGGTTGACTTATTTCACTCAGGATGGCAAGGAGCATTGTTGGCTGTCACCTTGGTAACTGCCTAGCAACCAGATGGGGTTACCCTAGCAACCAATAAACAAATCACATATCTCTGCACAAGAAAATCACAGAGACTTCCGGGTTGACTTATTTCACTCAGGATGATAAGGTGCATTGTTGCCTGTCACCTTGGTAACTGCCTAGCAACCAGATGGGGTTACCCTAGCAACCAAGAAACAAATCACATATCTCTGCACAAGAAAATCACAGAGACTTCCGGGTTGACTTATTTCACTCAGGATGGCAAGGAGCATTGTTGGCTGTCACCTTGGTAACTGCCTAGCAACCAGATGGGGTTACCCTAGCAACCAATAAACAAATCACATATCTCTGCACAAGAAAATCACAGAGACTTCCGGGTTGACTTATTTCACTCAGGATGATAAGGTGCATT
The DNA here is from genome assembly GCA_032164185.1 of Moxostoma hubbsi. Classification (NCBI taxonomy): domain Eukaryota; kingdom Metazoa; phylum Chordata; class Actinopteri; order Cypriniformes; family Catostomidae; genus Moxostoma; species Moxostoma hubbsi. The sequence continues at coordinate 21,166,187 of JAVLUX010000029.1, read as the reverse complement.
GTTGCCTGTCACCTTGGTAACTGCCTAGCAACCAGATGGGGTTACCCTAGCAACCAAGAAACAAATCACATATCTCTGCACAAGAAAATCACAGAGACTTCCGGGTTGACTTATTTCACTCAGGATGGCAAGGAGCATTGTTGGCTGTCACCTTGGTAACTGCCTAGCAACCAGATGGGGTTACCCTAGCAACCATGGAACAACACCAATATCTCTGCACCAGAACATACTACTGTCATGGGGGTAGCGTCTTTCAACTTTGGGCAGTAGGTGGGATATTGTGGTAAGAAATTTTGCCACGGCAAGCACCACTCACATTTTCTTCAGGAAATGTACATTCTAGTTATTATTATTATTCTGAGACTAAATTTCTAAATGTAACTCCTCCTAGAGCTTTTAAGCTACATGCACCAAACTCGGCACAGACCTTCAGACTAATCCCGAATAGTGTGCTATATCTTTTCTAACTGATCGGACTTACGGTTTTCCTAAAAATGACGATCAAAACTCGGAAAAACTCCCATTGACTTAACATTGCGGAATGTTCAGAAATTTAAATCCCAACTGACGTTTTCACACACACAGACAAAAAAGGGCCTGTCAGCCCTGCGTCTCTCCCTCTCTCTCTCCCTCAGAGGATTTCTTTTATCAAGCAGCCAATAAGTAATGACCTAAAATCTTCATAGCCACAATATAGTAGCTTCCAGGTTGACTTGATTCACTCAGTATGGAAAGGAGGCTTGATAAGTATCACCCTGGTAACTGCCTATCAACCAGATGGGGTTACCCTAGCAACCAAATAACAAATCACATATCTCTGCACCAGAAATTCATAGAGACTTCCTGTTTCACTTATTTCACTCAGGATGGAAAGTAGCCTTGATATGTATCACTCTGGTAACTGCCTAGCAACCAGATGTGATTACCCTAGCAACCAAGTAACAAATCACATATCTCTGCAACAGAAAATCAGAGAGACTTCCGGGTTGACTTATTTCACTCAGGATGGAAAGTAGCCTTGATATGTATCACTCTGGTAACTGCCTAGCAACCAGATGTGGTTACCCTAGCAACCAAGTAACAAATCACATATCTTTGAACCAGAACATCGTAGAGACTTAGGGGTTGACATATTTCACACAGGATTGCAAGGAGCCTTATGAGTATCACCTTGGTAACTGCCTAGC